>OY728157.1:1438014683-1439264683 GCA_963277665.1 Viscum album
TCATCGTATGGTTTTTTTTGATGGTGGGTTTTTATTTGTTGGTTTAGGATTTTTAGGACCCGCACATGGCATTTTTGAGTGAGCGCCATCGCCGCGCCTTCTCTCCGAGGTCTCGTCGTCGTCGCGCTTCAGTTTCGAGGTAAGCGTTTCTCCCCAATGCTTGGTTTCACATGCTCTAGTGAGTTTTTGTATGTGTCTGAGTCCTTGGTGTTGACTATGTAGTGTGTCGGACTTTATCACGTGGCTTTGGACACACATTGTGTCATCGCACCTTGGTTCCAAAGTTGTTTTGTCGTCGCACATTGATCTTGAGGTAGGTTCCCTTTGCACTGCTTTTAAAATTTAATTTATATTATTTCTTGCTGCTTGCGCACCCTAATTGTTCAAAATAAATGTTTTATTAATTTTAATAAATATGAGATAATATACGATAATTAATTTTTAATATAAGCTAGTTAAATTTTAAATGGTTATTTAGTGTAAAAAGGAGCCGTTTATTTTATACAGGACACATGAAACATCCTTTTGACGAACGCACACCCAATAATGAAAGAATGCATGTTTGGATTTTAAACATAATTCACGGAATATAAAATAGAGTTCTGGTTTAATGAGAAATGATTTATTTTGAGGCGTGAACAAATACTTTGGTTCGTTTGAGAAATTTCCCGGTTGGCTCTTAAAGTTTATTTGGAAAAAGAAAAATGCTTTGGTTTGGTTTATAAAAATATTGGCAGCCTATGAAGTAGTGTTTTTTTGGGTTCTCTAAATGGTTTTAAACTGGGTTTTGTCTCATAAAGAAGTTGTACCTTTCTTTGAGTAGCGTTTGTGAAATGTATTAAATGCCTGTTTGGCACTTTATGGAAAGGGATGAAAATATTTTGATAAAAACCCTCTTAGGACGACTCTCATGCCTTGGTTCCAATTGATTGTTCGGGAGGCCACGCTTAGTAGCTTCCAGGTATGTGAGTAGTTTAAAGGCATGAGGTTGTTCCACGGAGTGGCTCGGGTGATGCCTGTTGTGCTTTATATATATATATGTATATGATTGGATGCTCGGTTGGCATCAGTTGGCTCACCCCTTTTTCAAACACTTGAGACATGGGAATCTGGCATATTGAGAGAATATTCTAAGAACGATTGTTGCACTGGTAGGTTATGGTACTGACCAGTGGCCCATAGTAGGTGGATATATTGGGTTTATTGCTATGGGATTTTCCCTCGACCTACCCGTGAGTGGATGGTCGAGCGTATTGTGCGTTTTGATTTCATCGTGACATGTCGATAAGGATGATTTCTCATGTATTGGTGTCTTCTAGTTTATTCTCGATCTCCTAGGTTCACCCATGTCTATTCAGCTTTTATAGCTTGCAGTAATGATTATGATGCTCACATGTATACCTACATTGCCCTTGCTTTGTCTTTTACTTTGTGCATTCTGGTGTATTTTTTTCCTTGGAAAATGGTAAATTGCTTTTGATTAGGTTTCTAAAAATTGTTTTCAAATGAAAGTGTTTAATCCCCTCTGTACAAATTTGAAAATTTAAACATCACTTTCCCTTTTTCTGAAATGTCATTGGCACTAATGAAATGAACCCGAATTTCGAAATGGCTAAGGGCAATGGTTTGTACTTTGTTTTTAAGTAGAATATTATTAAAAACAAACTTTTATAGATTGTAGTTCAAACTTGAAATGATGTTTCTTTTATTTTAAAGGTAGTGCATTGGGAATAGATATCGGGCAAGACTATTGAGTTTTAATACTCACGCCTATAGTTCTTTTCTGTTTTTAGTGTTTGTGCAGGCTATAGCTTGAGTGCGCTCGCCTAGGGCGACGTTTGATCGTTGATTCGGAGAGAGACCCGTGAGGTCGCACGGAGTTTGTTCGGACGTCGTGTTTGGTTAGTTTGATTACTATTTGTTCTTGTTTAGTCACTTTATCTGGTTTATCTTTTCTGCGCTGCTCTGTATTATTTTCACTGTCTTATTTATTTATATTGGGCGAAATCATTCCCACAGCCTCTGTTGATGCCCTGGCGCTTGTCGCCAACCCGGGAGGATCGGGAACGCCTCTCGGGCCATGTCGCGGACCGACTCGGGTGACCGGTTCAGGGTCGACCCGGGTTGGTTCGTGACACAATGACTATGTTATAGTGACCATATATAAATAACATTTATTATAGGTCTTTTAAGCTTAGTGATGTGTGTCTTATATGCTATCAACATAATATTCTTTTCTTAAAATCATGTCCTTCAAAATTTAACATGAATATATATTTATTAATGATTATTAATGTATAAAATAAATTTTACTATTTCAATGGGTTACAATTTAAATGTTACTGAATATGTAATAATTTAATTTATAATCTCATATTTTTGGGATTACTCTTATTTCAATGGAAGGAATATTACAGACTATCATTCATAAACACTATATATTTTCTTATCATATGGATATATAATGATTTTCATTGTTTTCCTCAAACTATTCATCTTAATTGACCTTTAATCATGTAATGATTTTTTTTGAAAAAAAAATCTATCTTATTTCTTTTTTAATCAAGTATATTATTCTTATATGTCCATATTTATTCATTTTTTTAAAAAATATTTTTTATTTAATAAAATTATTTATTAATGAAATTTTATGTTTTACTTGACTACTTTCATGGTTTAAAATGAATATTTCTAATTTTTTTCTAAAAAATTATTTTTTACTTTCTCTTCAAAAAAGTCAGAAAGAGTGTTTTTTAACATACACATCATTAACGGATTTTCCGACCACCATAATGTTTTCGTAGTATTTATCTTCTTATTCGTTTTTTTCTAATGGTTTTAAAAATAAAAATATTTAATGAATGATTATTTTAATATTTTACTTCCATTTTCTTTATTTCTACAATGGTCGTGATTTTATTACAAAACCTATATTTATGATGAATTTATATATATCTTTTAGCTCTTATTAATTTTGTTCTCATAAACATTTTCTTGAAAATTTTAGTTTCTTATGATCATTTATCATTGAAAATTACATTTATACTAAAAAATCATATTATTTGTCTCATGTATATGAAAATTTCATTAATTGTATAATATTTATACATATGGTTTTTTACTGTAAATGTTATTTTATATACTAGATAAATATTAATTTTCTTTATTCTTTACTAAATATGTACATTTATTGAAAATGAATGTTATTTAGGAATTAAATTGATAATTAAATATATTAAGAATTCATTGGACATGCAATTATGGGTGGGGATAGATTATTAATATCCCTTTGATTCACCAATATGTCTCATGAGTCAACCCATGTAATGACTCAGACTTTTTATATGATAATTTTTTGGAATAAATGTTTGTTACATATTATATAATATTATACACATACAAAATAAAGAGTAAACAAATTTTTTTACATCATTGACAATGATAATTATATAATTCATTAATGAAAGCATTGAAAATGCTAAACCTTACAATTGGACAAAAAATATAAAATAGAAAATCTAAAATTGGAAATAAGGATCACCCCAAACTGCTAGAATCATATCCCACACAACGTTTTCTATATTTATAAAAATAAATATTAGTAAACCAATGAAAATATTAAGAAAATGAAAATATAAACTTAAATGTAATTTTAGTGAATTTTGAGTAAAAAAATGAAGTGGTATTTTTATGTTATAAAGGGAAATGTAACTATTGGCATTCGACCATTATTTTATTATTCGTAAAAAATAAATGTCAGTCAATCTGAAAATTGGTCAATATGACCGTTTTCTAAAATAACTATTGGAAAATATACGATTTTTCATAATTTTAACTTTATAATTTCTATTTATAAGTGGTAATGATAATGGATAATGGATGCAGAATTAAAAATAATTGGCGTCAACCAGCAGATTTGTGCTATTTGAAGCCCATTTGTTTGAACTTGGGAGGGAGGTTAAGTCATTGGGGTTCTCCCTCGACTAAGCACTAGCTGAGATTCAAAAATTTAAGCTTGAAAAAAATCTCTTATGGGAGAAGTTCAAGTTAGTGTAGATTACCACTTAGTCAACGTTAGTCGAGCCACCCCATGAAACTAACACCATTACACACCATACCCTTATAGAGTATGAGAGTGTAATAATGGGTAACGTTTCGAGGACTTAGTTACATAAAGTTTAATTATACTTTTTTAAAATAAAATTCTAATTCCCTAAATTCATATTAATAATAGTTAATCTTAATAAAATATATGTTTAATTGAGATGAATTTGATAAATTGATTTTCTATACACAAATAAAACATAATTTTTTTAGAAATGATATTAATTTTGTATAACAATATAATGTATTTTGAATGATATTTTTAATTAAATAGGCCTTAAAAACACTCTCACCTAAATATAAATGAGAAAATAAAATTATAATGGCCAAGGATATTTTTATAAGTTTAAAAAATATGATTGTGCCTTATAAACTTATATTTTTAAATAAAAATGTTTTTTTATATTTAAAAGTTAAAATTATAAAATTTATAGAATTATTCATTGAAAATAAAAAATTTATTTTAAATTAATATTTCAATATTAGGTTAAGGTAATGTTATGAGAAGTTCATAAAATACATTATTTTTTGTGTATAGTGAAAAATACATTTTTGGATATGTGATATATTTTATGACTTAAAATTTATGTCATAATGATGCCATAGCTAATTAAACAAAATCAATGACCTAAAATATGTTAATTTTTTTAACAGTATGTATTTTAGTATATTTTAATCAATTTCTAAAACTGTAAGTGTCTTTCCAATGTCTAGAAGGGAAATTTAGATTTTAAAAAAAATATTTTCTAGAATATCAACTTTCCCATGGAAAAAATGTATCTAAAAATTGAGTTTTGTTATTATTTATTAAAATATCTTAAATTCAAACTCAATTGTTCAAAACCATGCTAAAAAACCTAGGTAATACAACGTTTTTTCATTTCCCACAAACTAGATTTCTAAGACCAATATTGTCTAATTAATAAGAAATTCCTCTACTTTTTATATAAATACCCCCTATTTTATAATTACCCATAATTACCAACCTATATTCCATGATTTTTTTTGATTTTTCCTCCCAATTAATCCCCTTAATGTTTCCTCAATACCCTAAGGTTTCATCTTAATTATTTAGGAACAATTCATCAAAGTAAAAGAAATCTCCACTTCTCATTTCCATTCAAGAGTCCTTTTGTGGTATCTCTTTTAATTGCCACGAAGATTCATTTTTTATGCTTTTCATTATCCCATTACTATAATAATAGTATTTTATTAATAGGGTACCCTTTTCCCCTCTCATTTTATCCTTATCTAAGGGAATGTTTTATACCCATCATGATTCTAAATTTTCTTCTCATATTTCCCTCATTTACATGATAATTTCTCTTTAAAATTTTTCTTTCAATATCTAAACCACTTTTCATTGGGTATTGAACTTGATTTAAAAATTATTTTTTAATTTTCTCATTTACATTTTTTTAAACCACATTTACTTTAGTGAGTTAAAATTTACATAATTATCATGTATTTCAGTTATTTTTTATTCTAAGATTTTGATTACAAACCCATTTTTTGAAAGAGGACTGAGACCTTGCCTAGAAAAGCAAGACCCCTATGATTTATGATCTATGTGGGTCACATGAAATTAAAACAAATAATGGTTGAACCCTAATAGCACTCCAATGCTTTGGGTAAAGAATTTAATCTTTAGAGATGACATGTTTTAAGATACCTTCATGAATAACCTTGGTAATTTTCATTAATGAAACCTTTGTGACAAACTGTGGTGATATGCTTATGAATGTCTCATCTACGTATTGTAGCCAAATTTTTATGTTATGGTTTCTGTTCATTATATTATGATATTCCTCATGATATCTTGATCAGGATATATTGTTCTGCCTCATGTTCTTATTGATATTCTTCATGATCACATGTTAAATGTTTCCCTTTCATATTCCCTTATTGGACCTCATGCTCAGAACTTTCTTTTGATGTATGTCCCTAGATTTTGAGATTCCGCAAATTTAACTTAGGGTGAACCCATGAATATTACTTTTAATTTCATTTGAATAATTTTTTATGTTTTCTTTCATTATGTTCCTGATTTCCTTAAAACTAAACTTTAAAATATAATCTAATGTGTTAAATGTAAAGAAAAGTTTATGTAATAAAATTATGGGATTACATAGTTGGTATCAAATAATGGTTTAATTATTTTTTGGAATTAGGAATATAAATCTTTAGTATAAACCTTATAGAAAAGTTTAAATATAGGTAAATAATGTAGTAGTTTTGGTAAAGTGTTAACTAAGTGGTTTCAAATAAAATACATCCCTATCTCGATACTACAAGTGGGTATGGATTTAAGAATAAATGTATATAAGGGTAACACCCAAAAATAATTCGTCGATCATAAAATGATTAGGAACTAGTTCATGTTAATTGGCATTATTGCACACCTAGTTTAAAACTCCAGGGGGATATGTTTAGTTAAACACAATCTTTTTATGAACCATTATGAAGAATATATAGAAAATTTAACTATTATTAAAGAATAAAATATTTAATTTCGATGTTTAATGACATAAAATTTCTTTAGAATTATAATATTCTGAAAAGAAAAACATTTCTCACTATGTTATTATTTTTTTAGAAAATGGTGAGAAATAGGAGGAATTGAATAAATTATGAACACAATAGACGATGTGATATTGACCCTCCAATGGAATCTATATTTGAATAATTAATGATATTGATGAATAAACTATATCTTGTTATAAATAATAACTTTAATGTAGTATAGTGGATAAATTAAACTCAAAGGGAACAACATTTCATTGAGTTCTTCATACGCCAATGAGAAATTTCTTTTAGTGGGTCTACATACCCTTTCATTTCTGAATAATGTATCAACTCTATAGAAAATATCTATTCTATAATACACTATTCATAGGAAGATAAAGTAACCCTTGTAGTGTAAATGTAATAAGAAGAAGCTGGTCAATTATGGGAAATGATTACAAACATGAAACCAATAAGGTAGATTGATTTTATAAAGTGAGAAGAGTTTAGTTGAATATTTTTCAATAAATATTTTCCTCATTAAATGTGAATAGAAATGGAGAAGTAATTCATCAAACTGAAGTATAAGGAAAATGAGTCAGTGGTAAGAGTTGATATTAACTTTACAGGACTTTATCTATACACCTCCATCTTTGTTATGAATCCAAAAGAAAAGGTTTGTAGGCTTTTTATGTACTAAGACCCCATATACATCAGAATACGAAAAAACAATAATATAAAATCTATGAGGAGATAGTGAAGAGTGTAATGATGGTTTAATTGGTTTTTGAAGAAACACATTGGTCATATATTTCAAATTAAAAGAAAACATCCATGGATACAAACATAGGGAGGAACTTTGATCACAAAAGATAAGGAATTCAAGTGAAACTTTCCATGTGAAACAAATGTGGGATGAAGAATTTGGGGGAATTATTTCTTGGGGGTGGAAAATGATACAAGTTCAGAAGAGATGGACATATTTCTTAGAAATATTGTAGTTAGGTGAATCCTCAAGTTCTCAATACGAAAGACAAAGGGAATATGGTGAAGGCCCAACCTAATGTTCAATACTTCATGTTTGAGAAGCTTGGGCACTTTTCTGATCAATATCCAAATCATATGATAATGGAGGGAAATCACCATCAACCTCAACATCGGACATGGGAGAAAGTTTGGTAATTTTTTATCTTTATTTCTAAAGTTGAGGCTTTAAATGATGTGGTGGAAGGTACACTCGTTGTGCTCCTAAATATAGAACTTACATTGTTTGATTCCATTTATACACATTCCTTTATTTCATCTAGTTAAAAAGAATATAAAACAAATCCCCAAACATTTAGAATTATAATTATCATTCAAGACTCTTGGAGGGATTATCCAATCATCAATAGTATATAGAATCTCTAGAATTGTCTTTAGAGAGAATAATCTCATCGTAAATCTAGTAGTCATTACTATGGTGGAAATCGACATTATGTTATGGATGGATTGGATCTCAATGTATAATGAAAAGATAAACTGTGGAAGTACTGAAATTTTATTAGTTTTGAATGGAAAACCTACACAGAATTTTCAAAGGATAGATATCCTAACTGGAACTTTGTATATAAGCACCTACCTTATCATTTTTTATAAACCTGATCAGTGAAGATGGTGAATGAAATGAAAGTAAAAGCATAAGAAATGTACCCATCATTCAAGAATAAATTTATGTATTTCCTTAGGAGTAACATGGACCTCCCCCATTAAGATAATTAGATTTATCTATTTAAATCATACATAAATCCATGCCGATATCGAAGACCCCGTAAAAAATGGAAAATGTGGAGATATAGGAATTAAGGAATAACGTCAAGATAATTTGGCGATGGGATTTATTTGACCAAGTGTGTCTTCTAAAAGAGAACATGTTCTCTTTTTAAAGAATAAGGATTGATCAATGGGGATATGAATTGATTATAGAGAACTTAACTAGATCATAGTGAATAAAATGTACCATATCCCAATGATTGATGATTTATTTGATGAGCTTCATCCAGATCAATACTTATCCAAGTTTGATCATTGATCTCAGTTTCATCAATTGGGGGTGAATAAATAAGATACTCCAAAGACTACATTTTTATTAACATATGGGAATTATGAGTTTGTTTTTATGCCCATCGGCTTGAATAATGATCCTAACGCAATTATGAAATTAATAAATAAAGTCATTAAGTACTACCTTGGTAAATTTATGGTAGTTTTTATTGATGACATTATAATATATTACAATATTCAAAAGGATCATGAGGGTTATATAAGGGTTATATTTATAACTGTAATGAAGTATATTTTATTTTTAAATGATAAAAAATATAAATTTTGGTTACAAAAAGTTTCATTATTGGGTAACATTATAACAAATTATGGAATATCAATTAACCCTACCAAGAATAAGTTTATGTAGGAGTGGTATCAACCTATAATAGTAACTAAGATTCATAGTTTCCTTTATTTGGTAAGATAATATAAAAGGTTTTGGAAAATAATTTATGGCTTTATAATCCACTAAATAAGTTAACTTGAAAATGATAAATTTTCATCTAGATAATAGAGTGTGATGAAAGTTTCCATGAACTAAAGAATATGTTGCTTATTTCACCAATGTTAACTCTACCCTCTATCAAAAAAGGTGTTTTTATTTATAGTGATGCATCTCTAAAATTTATTTGGTGTGACGTCATGAAGAATGAAAATATTATTGTTGATTAATCTTAATAGTTAAATCATCATGAGAAACAATATTCTTCACCTAGCTTGGCGATAGCTGCAGTTAATTTTTCTCTAGAAAAATGGAGGCACTATCTGTATGGGGATAAATGTGGTATATACACCTAAAATCAATTTTTTAAGTATATATTCAAGAAAAACGAATTGAAAATGAGACAAAAGATATGGTTGGAACGCCTTAGAGACTATTACTGCTCTATTCATTATCACCCTAGAAGGGAAAACAATGTTAATGATGAAGTATGTAGGAAATACCCTGTTGTGTTGGAAATAATTAAGATTCAAGGAGATCCATTGATCAAGGACCAAGTAAGTATGGAAATTGGAATCATGAGGCAAATGAAATCATCCATATTGTCCAAAATGATTTGTATGCCATTATTAATTGAGAAGATCAAGAAATATCAAAGAGAATATCCATTTTTATAAAAATAATATAGAGGATGTGAGTAATGGGAAGTTTTATGAGTTCAATATTAATCAATAAGGTGTACTAAAATTTAGCACAAAGCTATGTGTTCCATCTATCCTAGAGATAAATAACTATATGATGGATGAAGCTCATAGATCTACATTCTCTATACATCCTTGAAGAAATAAAATGTGTAGAGACCTTTATGATCATTATTGGTGGGATAATATGAAAAGGGAGATTGTTGACTCCACTGCAAGGTTCTTGGAGTGTTAAAAAGTGAAGGTGAAGTAACAAATTTCTAAAGACGAATTTCAATTACTACCAATATAGAAATGGAAGTGGGAAAATATATCTATGTACTTTATCACTAGTCTCACAAGAAAAACCGAAATAAAAAATGTGATATGTGTTATAGTTGAATGACTCACAAATACTTCCCATTTCATTTCTATTTCGGAAGATTTTTTTCCTAATAAATTTTACAAGATATATATAATGAAAATGGTGAGGTTTATTAAGGTTCCATATTCTATCATTTTTGATCACAATCCAAAGTTCACATATAAATTTTGGAGAATTATTTAATATATTATGAATGCTAAATTGAATTTCAATATGGCCTATCACCCCCAAACCGATGAACAATCTGAAAGAACTATTCATAAACATAATGAATGTAAAATAAAAATGTCAATTTAATTTAAATGTGGATAAGAAACAAAACTCCCATTAGTTGAGTTATTATAAAAAAACATCTTTCACTCGAGTATTCAAATGGAACCATATGAATCTCTATATGGGAAGCCATGTAAAACTCTTAGATATTGGAATAAAGTAGGTGATAAAAAGCAACTTGGGCCCAATCTTGTGCAATAAATGAGAAAAAATGTTCAAGCCTTCTAGAAACATATAAATTTTACTCAGGGTAAGTATAAGATTTATACATACATCATTTGACGGGAATTAGAGGTTGATGTTGGAGACAATTTTTTCCTTCAGATATCACCATGGAAGAGGGTCATGTGATTTGGAAGAAAGGAAAGTGTAGCCCAAAGTACACGACCCCAATGAAATATTTGACTGCATAAGAGCAGTAGAATATTGGCTAAAACTTCCACCAAATATTTCCTAATTTCAGGACTTATTCCATGAATCTCTCTTGAATAAGTACAATGATAGTCCCTCACATGTACCAAATCCAAAAGAGGTACAACTGTAACATGACCTCTCTTATAAAGAACATCCAATG
The DNA here is from genome assembly GCA_963277665.1 of Viscum album. Classification (NCBI taxonomy): domain Eukaryota; kingdom Viridiplantae; phylum Streptophyta; class Magnoliopsida; order Santalales; family Viscaceae; genus Viscum; species Viscum album. The sequence continues at coordinate 1,438,025,732 of OY728157.1, forward strand.
GAGATATTGGACCATAGAGACAAGGTTCAATGCAAAAATAATACCCACCACATCAAATTATTATGTAGTAACCATAAATATGATTAACATATGTGGGAACTAGAGGAGACAATGAGACAAATGTACCCTCACCTTTATCAACCAAGAGAATGCGTTTAAATTTTGAGGAAAACTTTTCTTAAGGGTGGAAGAATGTAATGAACTAGACTTTTTAAATGATATTTCTTCATAAATAATTATTTGTTATATGTTATATACTATTATACACAACCAAAATAAATATAAACCAAAAAAATTATAACTCGTTTACAATTATATTTACATTAGTTTTCTATTAAACCAACTAAAATACTAAACATTAAAACTGGACAAAAAATATAAACTAAGAAAACTAAAATTAGAAAATAAGGATTTACCAAATCTACTAGAATCATTTTCCCCACCATAAAAACTATAGAAAAAAACAAAATATTATTAAACTGGCAAACATCTTAAGAAAATGTATTTATAAACATCAGTGTAATTGTAGTGAATTTTGAGTGAATGAATATAATGGTATTTATAGGGTATCAAGGAAAATGTGACCATTGGGATTCGATCGTTATATGCACATCATCCAAATATGACCATTCGTCAAATATGTCTATTTTTAAATGTACATATTGTAAAATATACCCTTGGTTGATAATTTTACCATTATAATTAGTGTTTATAAGTAGTAATGACAAAGTATAATTGATACAGAAATAATAATTAAGGGATTCAACTAGTAGTATCAAGTAATTAAAAAAACCTTTTGTCTGAACTTGGGAGGTAGGTAGTATCAATGGATTCTCCCTTTACCAAACCTAATACAATATTCAACAAGTGGATCTTGAATGAAATCTCTTATACGATATGTCCAAGTTAGTAGAGATTACCACTCGATCCATGTTAGTTAAGCCACCCTAGAAAACTACCACCAGCATACACCTTACCCTTACGACATATGTGTGTTTAAAAATAGGTCAGGTGTCTAGGACATAGTTACTTAATGTTTAATTTTATTTTTATTAAATAAAATTCAAATTCAATCAATCCCTTTTACTAATAGTTTCTCTTAACCAAATATATGTTTAATTGGGAAGAATTTGGTAAATTAATTTCTTGACATAGATAAAACATAATTAATTTTTCAGATAATATATAAATTTTTTATAATAATACATGGTGTTTTGAATAACATTTTTTTAATGAAATAGTATTTTAAAAAACTCTCACCAAAATATAAATGATAAATAAAATTATACTGTCATTTGAACTTTTTATAACATTTAGAAATTTGATTGTGCCTTATAAAATTATATTTTTAAATAAATAAGTATTTAATATTTGAAAGTTAAAATAAGTATTTAGATAATTATTCTGAAAAAATAAACATTATATTTGAAATCATCACATCAAAATTTGGTTTGGATTAATTTATGATAATTTTCTTTAATAATTTATTTTTTCATGATTTGTATCAAATTCAATTTTGGGTTTTTGGTATATTTTATGACATCATATTTATGTTATAATGATTTAATAATTAACTAACCACAATACATGACATAAAAAAGTTATATTATTAATATTAATTATTTTAATCTATTTTAATCTATTTCTAAAAATATATTTTACTTTCCGTAGTCTACAAAGAAAAATTTGATTTTTAAAATCAGTACTTTGTGGAATCATCACTTTTTATTCCAAATAAAGTATTTAAAAACGAATTCTTGTACTATTGGATTAAAATAAAAAAAAACATTTGACTCAAATGTTCAATCCCATGATTAAAAAACCATGGGTAATCCAATGGTTTTTCATTTTCCACAACCTAGATTTCCAAGACTTATATTTGATAATTATTAAACAAATCATCAACTTTTATTATAAATAGAAACCTATTTCATCACTCCCCTTCACTCCCAACCCATACTCTATTAATTTTTGGGTATTCTTATCCCATGTTTTCCTTAATCTCCCAAGGTTCAATCCTCATGTTTTAGGATCAACTCTTCAAGGAAAGGGAAATCTCCACTTGGCCATTCCATTCAATAGTCCTTTTTTTCTATGTTTTTTAGTTGCAAATAAAATTACTTGTATTACTCATTATATTATCCCATTACTGTAATAATAGTATTTTATCAATGGGGGACCATTTTTCTCTCTTATTTTACCCTTTTTTAAAACCAAGTTTAATAAACGTCATGCTGCCGAATTTACATCACAAATTTCTCTCTTTTACATGAGAAATTATATTTTCTTTCTTTAATACCAAAAAATATTTTATTTTTTTATTAAACTATATTTAAAAATTACTTTTTCATTCGGTGATTGACATATATTAAAACAAAATTCCCTTTCATTGGTAAAAAATTACATAATTATCATGTCTTTAATCTCTTTTGTATATCGGGATTTTGATAAGAAACATGTTATTTATTTTCCACGGGTTTTTAACAAAATAATTAATTATGATCTATTTGGATCACATTAAATTAATACATATTAAGGTTGTGCCTTTATGGTTTTCCAATGCATTAAGTAAATAATGTAATCTATATAGATTACATATTTTACCATACCTTGGAGAATAACATTCTTAATTTTCATTTATGATACCATGGTGATATGATTTTGAATGTATCATTTAAATGTTGTTTACAAATTTCTATTTTATGGTCCATATTCATTTTAAACAAGATAACATGTTCAAGTTACATTTTTAGGCCTCATGTTCTCATTATATTACTTTTGATCATATGTTAAATGTTCCCCCTACTTATTCCATTACTAGTACTCATACTTACCCCTTTACTTTTATGTATTCCCCCAGGTTATGAGATGCAAAAAATGTTAGTTACGATGTACCCATGAAATAATAATTTAAAGTGTATTATAAAAATGTTTTATATTTTCATGTATTATGTTCTTAATTTACAAGAAACTAATCTTTAAAATATCCTTTCTCATGTAATTAAAAGTTTAGGGAATAAAAAGGGGGGACGTTGTAAACCACTTAGAAAAACATATTAGATGGGATTTTGGTGTGTACTTTCCCATCAATTAAACTATTTTATCACAATGTCTTGATGGTAAAGACACCATGTGTATAATATCATAATATCCAACATTAAGAACTTCTCTGATTAATAATTCATTTATTATTATCCATGATATCGATGTATTAATATTATCCATGGATGCATTTAGTTTTCATGTTATTGATAAAATGGCATGTGTTTTTAATCATTTACCTTTTCATATTGATTATACCATATTTATTCATGTTAGATTGCACTATATATAACCCTTATTGATAATCTGAGAACACCCTTTATTTTTTTCCCTTTAAATTGGATATGAAAAAGGATATTATGATTAATATCAAGGACACGAGAATGTCTCTTATTCTATGTTTTTTTATTTCCAATGTAATATGAGAATCATGTATGTACATAGTTCTTCACGACTACTAAACCGATCAATCCTTGGTGATGTGATCCCTTGTATAATATTCAAATGTAATAATGAATACATTATCACTAGGTTATAAGAGTCATAGTTGTTACAACAAATGTGGATGTGTGGTTAGGGGAAGTGAGGATAGGAGAGCCTCATTTATAAGTGAAAGGGTTATGTTTTTGGGAATACAGAAAAGTTTTTCAATAATGTAAAGTCTCTATAATGAAAAGTGAATCAAAAATTAATAAATAATGGACATTAGATTTTTTAGGTTCATGTAAGGCCTAAAATACACATTCCCACACATGTTTTAACCATGTATGAGATCTTTTACTCTTAGATTCTTCACATTTACCATTTTAGATTTTTCCATGATAACTAGGTTTCATATAAGGTAACATGTCTTTTATACCAAAAAATAAAAAACCCTTTATTTTATAATTTGGACTCAATTATTATAAATTTAAAATCCATTTCATTTTATTCAGTTTACAAATGTGAAAATAATTAATTTTTTAATAAAATATATAATGTATTGAAAACAATTTTGGAGAAAATATTACTTATGTTATTAAATATCAAATATGGGTTCGAAAATTAAAACAAAAAATTTCAATATTATAAATTAATATATAAAATTCAAATTTTATCTTATAAAATTTTCCCATGAATTTAAAATTCATACTTATATTCAAATAATTTCATGAAAGTTCTGTTATTTATAAAATCTATATTTTACACAATTCACTAAAAAATATTTTTTTAGAAAAATCCCAAAAATTTATCTTATTCTATTATTTTTTTTATTAATTGATAATTTATGTTTAGTTTTTAAAATATAATTTGTATAATTTTAGAAATCAATATTTAAATAAAATCCTAATGTACAGTGGAAAACATCTCATATTGGAAAATAAAATTTTAAAATGTTAACTAGTCTTTATTCTTATTTCCCATCAACTACCAATTAATTTATTAGTAATATATTTTTTATATTATCAACAAATTTTAATTTGTATAAAATTATAATATACTTAATTTCTTGAAATAGAATAAATTTATTTTGAAAATACATTTTTAGCATAAAATGACCTTTTGAAAAGTACAAAAATTCATGATAAATATTTACACATAAAAATTTTATTACATATAAATATAACCCTAAATTCTACTTATATAACCCATTATGATCTCTTAATAAGTCCTATGAATTATATAAGCTAAGGTAGAAGTTGAGTGTTCTGATTGTTCTAGAATATATCTCTTGAAAATTTCCACAAGATTTAATTTCTATCACATAATATTTCACTCATACCATAATTGTTCTAATTAAGATCATGCTTGGTCTAGAGAAATAATTAGTGAAGGTACCTCATTCCCAATATTAGAAAAATGAGATTTATAATAGGGGATTTTTCTACTCGGTTCCATTTCTTTCCTTCATAGATTTCATAATATGTTTACTTTTTTTTATACTCATTATTTTAATTGTTATATTATAATGTTAAAATTTTATTTTAACATATCATGTCTTAATTTTATTTTATTCTTTTGTGTTAAAAGATATATCAAATATATTACTATTATTTAAATGTAATCATATGTTGAAATCATATGATATTATAAGTTATATTAGATGAAGATAAATGAAAACAACAATCAAAGAAAAATAAAATAAATAAATAAATAAATTTAATAAAAAGTGATAAAAAAGAGAAGGGAAATAATTAAAAATAATTAAAATGAAAATAAATGAAATATAAATACTAAATAAATAATTAGATAAAATGATAAGTGAATATAGAAAAAAATAGGGTAAAATAATAATTGTAAATGAAATACGAAGAAATAAATTTATTGTTTTTTATGCATTAATATTTTAATTTATAAGAACATGGGGTGATTTTGAGTGAAGATAAAGAGATTAAAATAAATTTAATTGGAAATTAAGGAGTGGAACTTATTTTATTATCATATATTCATCATGGTATTTTGAAAATTATCCATGAAACCATTTTAAAATCATTCTTTCTATTCATATTCTCAATGCGGGGAATTGAATAAAAAACACCTTTTTATTTTTTATGGATCCCTGAAAAAATGGAATAAAACAATGATCGTTTTTATAATTTTCATAATTTTTTTAAAAAATGTTATGAACCTTGTCTATTATATACTATAGTAATAGAAACCACTATCATTAATTGGCCCAACCTCTAAACTCTCGAATAGATAACCAAGGAAAATGAAACAACCACATTCCAAACACTAAATAATCAAGGTTTTTATAATTCATTAAATAAAAATGTTTTAAAAAACATTAATTCTAGTATTACTCATTAGAAGTGCTTTTTAAGTCATTATCTTCAATTTGTTACCCACACCCAACTGTGATTTGATTGTTTATTAAGTAACTCTTTCTTCCATAATGTTTTTTTATCATCACCCCTAGTTTCTATTTATTAATTTGTCATTTCTATTTGGGTAAATATTTCATTTCCAAATATTCATCTTTAACCTCTCATTCTTATAATAAAAATACATCATCAATAAACTTTAAAAACCCTAAAGTATGACATCATTACACACTTTATCTTCTAATGCTTTATCTTTATCAATTTTTTCAAACTTCTCATTTATGAAAACACTTGAAATTTAAATTTTTTAGACACTGAACTTTTATCCTCAATTTGTATGGTTCTAGTGACTTTTAGTAAAATCTTTTCAGTTTCTTCTAAAGGAAAAAAATAATCAAATATTCTATTTATTTCAGCTCTATAATCATCTTTATCATTTTTCCTTGATATTTTTTTCTTATGATACATGTATACTATTTTGATGATAAACTTTTTCCATTTCCTTATATTTTTAATTCACTTCAATGTAAATATTTTCTCTTCTCCACTTATAAAATAAGATATCTATTTTTACTCCAATAAATGATTTTTTTTAGTTTCTAAAATAGTCTTATGGGGAGTAACATAACTTTAAAAACATCTTCCATTTTTAAAATAGCAAATTCCATATGAAGATAAACTTTATCAATTTTTATAATCACACCTTCAGAAATACCTCTAGGTTATTTTACTATTTGATTCAAAAGTTTAAAAAGAGTATTAAAACTAAAATTTATGAATTCTAAACTTTTCAAAACATTAAATGGAAGAAAGTTATTCTTTAATCAATATGATACAATGATTTATCCAACTCACATTCATTAGTGAAACATTATGGATAATTAGATTTGGTGTAATATTCTTCTGTATAATTGATGGTAATTCATTATTCAAGGTTATCATCCACAATTATTTATTTTTATTCAATTTTGAGTTACTTTATTTGAAAAGAATTATACAGGTTGGAATAGTCCCAAAATATTTATAAAATTTAATGTTTATCCTTAATTATGTAACAAATTCCAAGTATTTTTAATAATTCCACAAAATTTTATATTGTGTAAAACTAGTTGGAAGAGGAGGTGGTGTTACATAAGGGCTGACCTATACCTTATTCTTTTGTGTTTACTTATTGCATGATTTTTCTTAATTATTTTATACATCCCTCTACTCCTAATAATCCATTTCATTATTATTTTCCCCATTATTATTTTTTTTATTTTTTTTATAATCCACATTTATTTCATAAAACTTATTACCAATTATAAGGAAAATTTGATGCACTTCCTCCTTTGTATTCCTTTTAGTATTACCATGAAGTGTTATTTTTCTTCTTTATTCACTTTATTTTTTATTTTTACTATTTTCACTTCAACATTTATGATATATGGTTATAAATTATCTAATATTAAAATAAAATATTTTTCTTATTGTAGTTATATTTTCACTAGTTGTTAAAGAAAATAATTATTTGAATATATTATTTATTTAATTGTATCCTATTTTTACATTGAACTTCATTTTGATTTAGAAATTTTTTATTTCCAAGTTATGGAAAAACAAAAGGTGGTTTTCTTATTCCCTTTGAGAAATCTATTGGATCCTATTACATTATTTATATAAACATTTAATGGTTTATTAATTTATTTTATAATTTATTTCCTTATTGTTGTTTCTATCTATATCCCACATAGATCGATTCTTCGATCTTTGAGGATAGTGGATCTTGAATCCATATTCATTAACTCAAGGCATATACACCTATAGATCCCTGATAATTTATTTCCTTGACAATATTTACCTTTTATTCAGGTGGAATACCATATTATTATTTCGTCTCTTATCCTTTTTTCTAGATTCTTCAATATATGAGGTTAATGGAGCTTGATATCTTAAGTAGTATATGTACGCCTCCACATCCTTGAAAATTGTTTGATTGAACCACATTCACATTACCTTTAAATGTTATCTTCAATTTACTAATGTTTTCATGGACTTCCTCTAGATTCACCCAATATATTATCATTTGAGGCCCATGATTTTCTCTCATATTCATAGTTCTCTAATTTTTTTTCCTTCGGAAATTACTCATGTCCATCTAATCAAGTAAATCAAAATATTTTCTAGTGAATTCAATATTATATTTCTTATAAAATATGTATCCAAAATAATTATTGGATTAATATTAAAACCTTAATAAATGGTTTTTATCATGATAAAAAATTTAAATCCATTATATATGGATTCAAATTCTTATTGTTTGATGTTTTTTGTCATATTATTCATTTCCACAATCTTTTTGGTATGGAAGTATTTAGTGAGAAATTTTTATTTGGTATAATCTTATGTCATAAGTGATTATTTATTTAAATAATTAAATTAATTTTTCCCATTACTTTAAAACCTAAAAAAATCAAAGCTTAATAGAATCTTCCAAAAATATATTAATTTTAATTTTGTCACAAATTTCTAATAAAATTTAAATATTTTTATTTTGATCTTCTATAAAGAATCCATAAAAATATGAAATTATTTGTATCATCTAGAAATTGGATAGCCAGATTTTAAAAGTAATTTCATGGATATTAGGTCACATAATACACATAAAACCTATTTTAGTGATGGATTTTCATAATCCATATGTCGTAATATTTTATCTTGATTTGGTACCAGATCATACAATAGGCTAACCCTTTGTTTATTTTTTCTGTAAATTATTTTACTATAGAATCTTTTTATTATCTATTTAATATTTATATTTAGCATAAAAAATTTGTCTTATTATCCTGAAGATCAAGTAGATATTTTAAACCTCAACTAGATATTTTTCCTAAGAATCCATAATAATAAATACCCCACATAATATAAAATAAATAATTTATAAATGAATATGATTAAATAAAGGGTTTCTTTAATGTATGGTGAGTAACTATTATACTCAAATGTGTTAAATAATTGTTCCCTAACAATGGTTCCTTGAAATTGATGTGTGAAATCAATAGTAAGCTCTATATGTTTAGATATTTTTCTCCCAAAATTTTTAATACTAAAAAATATTGTGGGAGTTTGGGTTCTAACCAACTGTGAGGAATAAAATTACCTTTTTCATATACTTGTATTTCAAAATCAAAATACATTTTATATTAGATTTATGTGAACTTGAGGTTTTTTTATGTTCTATTTGTATAAAAATTTTAACTTCTGATTCACTTAACATATGATAAACGAAGTTGATTGATCTAATTTTTGGAGAATTATAAGGTTATAATGAATTCATCCATTAGAAGAAAGAAATAATTCTAATAGAAACGGAATGAATTTTTAGAGTTTGTTAATTTTTTATATATAAATAAAGACCAATATTTGAGTAATAGAGAGACAACTATATCAATTTCATTTGAGATATTTTTCATGATCACATAGTTTTAGAGATCCATATTTATTCTTTTTCAATGTGTTTTTCATTGAGATTATGATTGTTTGTGGATTTAATTATAAAATCTTCAATCCCTTCTTATCATAGTTTTCACTTTTTATCCTTTTGATCAATGATATTTTGGGTATGGAATATACTTATTTTGATCTTTGGAGTTCAATAAAGTCCAATTTGGAATTGTTGCTTCCAATTATGTCAATCGAAGAGGATATTGGGGATTGAGCGTTCTTATTACAATGATTGTTTTTGAGTAATTCATGATACATAATTTTATCTTGAAATTGGGTATAGATCGAAGAAGAACCTGGTGTAGAACATGGATACTATTATATCTATTTTACATTAATATTTTTTGGGTTTTAATAAGTGTTTTTACTGAATTTGGATTAATTTAATGAGAAATTACAACCAAATTTTATTGTTTTTTTATATTTGTATGGTTGTTCCAAATTTTCAATGCATGTGGAATAATTTGGGTTAAAACATAGTAATTTTAGTCCTTTGAGACACTACATGTTGTGGAATGAAGAGGCATGGTGCAACCATGAAAAAATAAGGATAAAGCTAAGATGAAATATTTTTGACAAATGTGTTTCACACCTTAAGAAAAAATTATAACCATTAATGAATACATTAAAAACATAATTATTAGTGAAAAACATCACTCAGGCCATAGACCAAGAAAAAATCAAGCTACATGAGGAAAGGAGATCCCGAATCTAGAACTGGCCTTATTCACATCATAAAATATATGTCACATCATGAATTTACATGAGGTCCTCATAAATCACATTTTTTCCATCGATTAATTCACCACATTAATTTATGATTCATAACATGAATTGGATCAATTTTCACTTTCAGCGACATGTTTTTCACCCATTTATATGTTTTTTTCAAGAGTCACATACATTTCATACATAGATACCACATCTTAATATAAGGATAATCATTACATAAAAAAATTAACCACTCCAAAATCATATTGGTATAGTGTTTTTAGAAGCATGGTAAAATAAAAAACTAGTTCATAAGAGTTTTAAATCATCTCCCAATTAGTTCTTAATAACTAGAACCATTCTAACAAATAAATATCATAAAACCTGTCTTTATAATATAGGGAAATATAACCCATGAAAGTGATATATCTGATGCTCAATAAGGGCAAACAAGAGGGATATCAATGATCACATAAGAATAAAATGACAATAAGGGTATAATAAAATAAGGATAACATTTTCAAACCATACCATTCATATCAAATATCATAACCTTGAGTAATTTTATAAAGCTTGGTTGTTTACAAGACCTGAATCACAAAGAAATCAATGACATGATCCATGAGATCATAAAATAAGAAAATGAAATAGGTTTGTGGAATTTAAAAAAGTATTGAAAATAATTTCCTTAGTAGTTGAGGATCATTTAAAAGACTATAATAGTTAAATGGATTCACTCCCCAACCCATCATAGTATTCAATGTTTACTCATAAGACTAACATAGTGGAAAAAGTCCCTTAATGAAATAGGTTCACTCCATATTCCAGTACTATTTATCTCATGATATATCAATATTTTCCTAATGAATTAGTGGGAGTTATAGTTACTACCCTTACCATAATGAAAATCATAAAACTTTATTATATAGGAACATAAAACCTTCATTTGAATATATACCATATAAATCAAATGGGTTTCATAAATATTTTATGATAACATAACCCATGGAACGAAATGGATTTCATAAACATTTCATATCTTTATCCTAGAATAACCATTGAAAAATAAATGTGTTTCATAAAAATAATATAATAATAAACACAAACAATCTATATAAATAATAAGTATGGTATCATTAGATCATATCCTCAGCAATGGTTAAGTAATATTAAAGGGTTTCATCTTAGTTTGAAAATGAATTAAAAAGATCACTTGGAACATTTTTGAGGAAAATATCAGTGTATCATTGAAAAAAAATTATTTAATATGTAAAAAATCTCAAATATTATAGAAAATTTTTTATTTTAAAATAAAATTAAAAAAATATAAATTAATATTCAAATAATTTAGTGGTCATGATAGTGAAAATTTCTTTACAGTAAAACAAATATTCCTTTCACATTTTTGTAGAAAAATAAAACTACCACATTTAGAAAATGAAAAAAAAGATTCATTTTAAAGATTTTTTAATAGTAAATAATAGGTAAAAATTAATTTAATAAATAATTTGAGAATATTAAAAAATTATTTAATACATTTTTAGAAAACATTGATATGGTAGAAAATATATTTTCAATCCAACTCATAAATAAAGTCAATTTTTCATAATTTTTTTAGAAACATCTATATTTTAAGAGAGGAAAATTAAATTAAAACATGTGTTCCTCGTAAATAACTAGAGGATAATAAAATAAATGATTTTACTGAGATGTATATCATAATTTTTCATCATCAGAAAAAAAAATCTTGATAAACAATGAGTTTGTAACAAAAAACCTTTACCACTTTGGTATCATTTTAAATGTAATACCCATGAAATAAAATACCATTTATGGATATTTATATAATGAATTTCCATTATAATGATCTTGAAATACATTAATGGGCATTATATAAACCAAAAAAAATAAATAATTGGTTAATATGGTATTTGTCCCATTGAAATAAAAGTGAAATGAAAATCCCTTACCTCAAGTCATGAATTTACACATACATTTCCAAAAATAACATATGAGAAATATTGGTTTATTATACATGTATTTTAAAAAATTATCATATATATCATTTCATATATGATTTTCTTAGGACCTTTTATTACTCGTTTATTGACAATTTCTTCTCAAAATAACATTTAGGGTAATAACTGCTCTACTTTTTATTTATCTTTTGGTTTTGTAATTTCAATCCTTTTTCATTGATCATGGTTAAATTATATTCAGAATTTTATCCATGATATAAATATCATATATATATTCATTATAAATATATTTATCATAATATATTAAATTTATAGATAGAAAATGAGTTACATTATTTATAGATATGGTGGGCCATATAATGAAAGAAAGATGTTTCCATTTTCTCAATGAATGGAAGAAAATAAGGTAAATATTAATTAACCTTTATAAAATAATTATTTTATCATATATATCATATATTTTTTAAAATATTTTTTATTACTACCAATTTCCAAATAAAAAAACAAATCATATCGCTTTGTGGAGACGGTAGTCCACACGTAAGCATGAACGATGTTATCATTTTCCAATAGATTATAAGGTAAGAAGGTAGATTTGATATTATAATTTCAAGGGTATAAATATTTTTAAAATCTAACATATAAAAAATAAATTTTCATTATCTCCATTTGTGGAAGGTGGTGATGGAAAACAAATTACATCAGTATGTGTGGCGGTAGTCCGGGGTACACACGATCAATGAATCCATTTCCCATTTGATGGAAGAGAAGATAAATTTAGGTTATGACACTAACATAATATCATATCATTATAAATTATATATTTATGTTATAATATCATTATATTTTATGAATATTTGAAGGAGGAGTAAGAAGAAATAAAATGAAAACGCATAGTTAATAATTATACCTCATCTTCGAAGAACCACTTTAGGTTTATAACTAAAGACTTTTTAAGAGGGTTATCTAATAAAAATGAGGACTATATAGGTGGTTATTTAATTAAATAAGATATTTGGGATAGTTATTTTCTTATCCAAAAGTAATTGGAAGTGTGAGTAGGATAAAAGAGGGTGTGCCCTTTTATAAGTAGGGGAGAGGACACAATTGGAATGTTTGAAAAGAATATGTTATACACAGGTTGTAAACATTACAAAAGGATCCAAAATATCTCATTATAAAAAATTATAAGATATGAGGTTGAAATATATCTATAAAAATGTAATTTTGAATGTTTTTAGGATATTTTAACCCTTATCCTTTGGGTTTAACCCCCGGTAAACCCATTTTAACCTTAACTACAATAAATAATATATACTATTTTTAGTATTCATTTTGAAGAAAAATGTAATTTATCATTATTATATAATATTAATTATTTTGAATCCAAATATGGAATCCATTTCTCAAAAATTTAGTTCACATATATGGAAAATTTTAATTTGAAATTAAACGCGCTGATGCGATGAAAAAACAGTTTTCCAAAGAGAACATTTTCATAAGTTTAGAATGTTTTAATATCAAAAATGAACATGAATTCGATTATAATGAATAAAATTGAATTAATAATAAAATAGTTTTTATAAATTTTACTTTCAAATTATTTTAATAGAGGTTTGTAAATGATGTCAATAAAAATACCGTTTTTAATAAAAATCTGTATTTTTCACTATTTATTAAAAAATTAAACTTTTCAAAAAAATACCCAAAAAAACCCTAACATATTTTTTATATGTTAATTCCAAAAATTAATTTAATTTTTCTAAATAAATTTTTATTAAGTGGGAAAAATTAATTTAATTATTTATTTACAAAAATAAATAAAAATCATTCTTTCAGAAAAATGTATTTTCAAAGAATATAAAAATTCAAAATTAAGTACTTATTTATAAATATATTTTATAAATATAAAACCTTTATAGAAAATTTTAGAAAAAAATTTATTCCTATTCATAATAACAACTTTAAAATATAGGTTATAACAGTCACATTTAAATAATAATATTAATTGTATACTATGGTTTATTGAAACTTGGTGTTGTGTGTAATGCAAGCTATCAAATAAATTAAATTGATTTGAAAAAACAAATATGTAATAAAATCATAGGGTGTTAAATTATATGAACCTTGAAATAAATTTCAACCTTAATATTGTGTCACTCTAATACAAACAACTAAGGATACTTCAGCCTCATCACATCCTCTGGTTCCCATATAGCTTCCTCAAGTTGGTGGTTTTCCGTAAAACCATAACCATGTGAGTAGTATTGTTTCATATAAATTTCTCTCTACAATATAAAATATCCAATATTAATACCTCTTTATAAATATCATGATCTAATTGTAATAATTCTGATTTCAATATGAGTGAAGGATCAAGTATATACTTCTTAGAGGGTGATACATGAAACATATCATGGGCTCAAGAGAGGTTCAGTGGAAGTTTCAAACTACATGCAATCATCCCTACTTGATCAAAAAAATAAAAAGTAATAATATACATGGGGATATTCTTTCTTTTCTTATCAAATATCATGACTTCATTCCATCGAAAAATTCACATATATTTTTTTCAATAAATTTAAACTCCATATCACATCGACAGTTAGCAGTATAGCTTTTATGTCGAATCTGTGACATAATTATGTATTGATGATTTTATATAACTTTATATATAATTTCTTCATCCATTTTTGGTACTAATAGAATTATTTTATCAATTTCATCCCAATACATCAGTTTTCTATACTTCATTCCATAAAGGGCATCATAAAGAGCTATATGAATTCCTGAGTGAATCATAATGATGTAAGAAAACTGGACTAGAAGTATGTGTTGATCCTAACCACCTTTGAAATCTCAGTAAGATGATCTCAACATATCCTCTAGGTTATAAATTGTTCTCTCTGACTGACCATCTATCTGAAGATGATACAGAGTGTTGGAACTTAATTCTGTATCTAGAGCTTGCTAAAGAATTTTATAAAACTTTGTTGTTAACCGTGAACCCCGATCAGATATAATAGAATGTGGTACTTAGTTAAACCTTACCACTTCCTTAATGCATATCATTAAAAGATGATTCATAGAGAAATATTCTCTAATAGTAGTTATGTATGATTACTTCATATGGAAATTGACTACAAACCATATAACATTCTATCCTTTAGATATTTTGGGGGGGTCTAACAATAAAATCCATAGTGAAGTTTTCCCATTTTCATTATATTATGGGTATTGGTTGTAAAATTACCTTATACATTGTTTTCCTAGCCTCAAATTTCATACGTACCAAAACGGAGATAAAAATTCTATAATATCTCTCCTCATATGAAAAGACCCCAACCTGAGTAGCTCGGAGTTGGTGCCTACTTTATTACACTGAAATGGATAAAAAGAATAAAAGATTTATGGACTGGTAATTTTAGTTGTTTTAGAGAACCATATATTTACATGATAACAATTTAACATTTTTAATAGAAAATAAGACAAAATACTTAAAAAATGAACTACATCCTTGAAAAGTTGTTCAAATATCTCTTCATAATAACTTGGTGAAGGAAATAAAATAAGGGCGAGCTCAAATGCTATGTAATTTTCACGACCCCCTCCCCACAAAGTGTACACCTCCTGGGTCGGCAATGTGAGAATGGAGATAATGACCCCCAAGTCCAGCCTCCAGTAGGCCCCGGGTTGGAGACTAGCACCGAGGGTATAGTAACACACAAAATGGGAGGCATTACCCTCTAAGAGAACACATACAGAAGAGAGAGATAAGATAGACATCAATGAACTCCAACTCAGACTAGAATATAAATGAAAACCCAAGTACACATATGAAATTCCATGAAAAATTACTACAATTGAAAGGGAAGAACTGAAAGTACCCAAAACAAAGTAAAAACAACAGCAACCATGAGCCCGAACAGCTCCTGAAACCCCAAGCTAGTAGAAACCATCTTGATCTCCAACCTGCTCCAAGTGACCTAAAAAATATTTTATATATACATAGGGTGAGTATAACAGTATAATCAGTAGGATCCTCCACGATTCCTCTTGAGAAAAAGTAAAGAAAGCATGCTAAAGAACAATGAACAAAAAGTGCAACTAACTTGTCACATAAATAGGTATACTAAGTTCCCAACCTCACCATGGAAACTCACACCATGTAATGAATACAAGAATATAGCATATAATAAATAATATCAAGGGTACCCCACTACTACTTCTCCACTGTTTTTCCACTTTGCCTCAACATCGCACGTCCTGAGCATCTCTCTCCACAAAGGCATGTCCACAGACACCTAGGTGAAGCACCTAAATATGCACCTCATGCAACAAAACCACCACGTCCACACACCAAAGTAACCAGGTATTTTTTTGGGAGCCACCAAACCTCGAATAACGTGTATCATACATCGGTTATTATACCTCAAGCCATCACATCCCATAAATCGAGTAAGGATCCTCAATCCATCATAACTTATACATGTTACACCTATAGTAATCCATAGAAAACTATATCCAAAATATATGTGTGTGAAAAACCACAACCCATTACAGCCCTCTACACACATAAATGAGGAAAACTAACTAATGTTCCTGCCAGCACAAGTAACTACCAAGAGAAGAGAGTGGGGCCAAAGGGGGTAGTCAACCATCCATCATCCCATCAGAATGTTGGGGAAAACACCCCCAGGGATCAGAATCCCCGAGGTGTCAGTTTCCCTTACTGATAGGGTGGAGTAGCATATAGAAACACAAAAAGTACAGAATATAATATAACTCACAACCACACTATGGGCATAACTTAGTCTTAGACACTAATATAGCTAACATCTCTCAGACTCTATGATGTTACTTCTAAGACTAGGTATCCTATAAGAACACAACTATTTAAAGAGTTTTATTAGACTACTTCATTCTCTTTTTATCGGTTCCATTTTATGTTAATTAATTCTTTAAACGTTAATTAACCATGAACAGTTCCACATTAAATTTCATTAGCATCACACCCAAAGTCAATTGTTCATTCAAAATTACAACCTGATCATTTTTTTCTAGCAACTCCATCCCCATGGGTTAACACCATTTATTCAATTATTCATTATAGAATTACTTTCCCACCTTCCTAGGCATTCTAGAAAAATATTCAATGCTACTAAACACAAGGGGGATTAGCATAATGTGTAGATGTACTACCCATCGAGTCTTTTCCGCTTATAGCAATAGAATAAACCCACCCTTCCTTGAGAAGATAAACACGGAAATCATGTGGCATACCCCATGTGTCTTTGCCTATTTCAGAAGAAGGGTAAGTAAGACTGTAACGACCCGAAATTTTGAATAAATCTTGTTTCCTAATTTTATGTGTTATTTTATTTTATTTTTATACTCAACAAAAATGTTTCATTTGATAACATGAGTATAATTAAAATGAGACTGTTGGGTTTTGACTGTTATTTGACCATTGGTCAATATGACCGCTGGAAAATAAACATTTTGATTATTGTCTCTAAATACAAGAAATCTTGGCTAATTAATATAGAAAGAAGATTCAATGGCCTCACCCAGTAGTCTTGGACCGATTGAATCCCATCTAACAGAACTTGGGAAGGAGGTAGCACCACTGGGCTTCGCTCTGGACCAAACCCAAGCTGAACTTCATCGCGTGAAGCTAGAACGGGATCTCCTTCGCGAGAAGTTCAAACTGATAGAAATTACTACTCATGCGATGTTGGCCGAGCCTCCCTCGGATTCTCTCACCTTAGCACACCTTACACTTAGGTCCTATGCTGGTGTGATAAGGGGCTATGTAAGCAGACCGTAACTGCCTTGTGTAATCCTTTGTTTTAAATAAAAATTGGGATTTCTTCTTATGATGATGTTTATGAATTTCCAAATGTCCGGATAAATATAGTATTCATATTTTTGATGAATTTTAGAGAAAGTATATTTTAAAAATGTTTATGTAAACCTTAAATAAATAAAAATGTGTAATGATTTTTAAAAAATGGTCTTCTACAATTATGTTTAGTACAAAATTTTGAGTCTAATAAGATCAACTTGATTTTTGATGAATAGTAAATTATGAATAGTGATTTTATGCTTAGGATTAGTAATGTGACCAAATGGATTAGTAATTTCACTCAAATAAAGTTTTAATATAATTTAGACACCTAGATTAAGTAATGAGATTCAATAAAATGGGTAAATAACAGTTTCATAAATTATTATTCAAGTATTAGTTTTTTTCGGGTGAATAGTGTTTTTTAATTAAAAATTAAATTAAAAATATTTAGAAAATTATTTTTATAAAATGGATTACATTTTTGAACTCAGAGCATCGATATTATGTTAAGGAAATTTTTGGGGATTTTTCTGAAAAAAATGAATTTTCGGTGAATAGTGTGTTTATTTATAAAATGAATTAAAAATATTTAGAAAATTATTTTTATAAAATAGAGTTCATTTTTGAAATCAGAGCATTGATATTTGGTTAATGTGAAATTTTGGGATTTTTCTGAGAAAGTTGAATTTTCAGTGAATAGTAAAAATACAGTTTTAGGGTTTCAGTATGTTTAATGACATCATAACTATGTCATGATGATGTCATGAGATATTTTAAGGGATGGTCGACTAAAGAGGATGAATTATTGTGTGGGGGTCCCCATGTGGCCTAACTCTATGGGAAGTACCATGGGAGGGCCCATGCTTTTGAGAAAACCACTTTTGAGGTGTCCCTTGGCCATTAATGCCTTGTCCCCTCACTTTCCCTATAAATATCAAGCCCTCCTCTCATATTTTCGACTAAAAAAACATCCTCAACGAAGTTCTGGTCTCCTTACCTCCCAAGGAGTCCTCCTAAGGTCCCCCCCAAGCCCTCAAGGTCCCAACCTTTGAGTTTAAAGAGTTATGTTTTAAGTAAGGGATCTGACCTCTCTCTTTCTTTTCAAGTAATCTCTTTTATGTCATTTCTTTTATGCTCCATGTTCTTATGTTGGAGGATGTTATTATATATTCATCTCACTTCCATTTTTATTTTCATATTATTATATACCCCCTCTTTCTCTCATCAATTTGTTTTAAGAATGTTGAAGTGGTGCCGTTAAGCTGCCAAATTTTTAAGGGATTCTTTCACCCTTCTCATTTTTCAATGTTCTACTTTCATGTCAAGTCTTTCAAGTTCCTTTTTACTATGTTGGGGTATGATCTCTATATATATCATTCTGAAATTTTATGTTCATATGATGAGAGACCCTATTTGATCTCGTCAATTCATTTTTGTTGAAGTTTAAGTGATATCGTTAGGCTGCCGAATTTTTAAGGGATTCTTTCACCCTTCTCATTATTTTCAAAGTTCTACTTTCATGTCAAGTCTTTCAAGTTACTTTTTATTATGTTGGGGTATGATATCTATATATATATCATACTGAACTCTTATTTTCACATGATGAGAGACCCTATTTGATCTTTTCAAATCATTTTTTTTGAAGTTTAAGTAACGCCATTTGGCTGCCGAACTTTCATAAGAGAAATCAAATTTTTGTCTTCCTTCCATGTTTTTCATTTCAAATGGTATGTCCTTAAAATTTCATTACCATGTTCATATATCCTTCTTATTCTGTCCCTATACTGTTTTACGGGTCATTAATGAATGTTTGACCCATTTCCCCTCTCTTTTCAATGTTTTCTAAAAACCCGAAACATAGCCGTTATGCTGCAGAATTTTCGTCTCAAAATGCCTCCCTCTTTTCTCAAAATTATTTTATGTTATAAAGTGAATAATCAAATCGCTTATTTCTACAGGTGTATTCACATATATATCAAAATTTTCTATTTCAAATTCTGTTATTTACATACATGAAACCCGCTCTCCCCTTCTGTGGGTTTAAAGTGACGTAAAAATCATGTCTTTAAAGCAATTTTCTCTTCTAAAAATGTTATGATTATGAAATGAACCGCATTTATTTTATGCTATATGGGTTATTTATGAAATTTTTAATGATGATATATGTGGCTCACATGATAATAAAGGCAAATTTAAGGGTGCTCCTTGATAGCGCTCCAATGCATTGGGTAATGATGTAACCACTAGAGATTACAATTTTCACGATATCTTGGTGAATAACCTTGGTAATTTTCAAATGACACCTTGCGGATGGACCTTGGTGATATTTTCATGATTTTCTATGTTAAATGATGTAGCCACATCTTAAAGTTATGAAAAATGTTATTTTTATTATGATATATCTCATGATTTATTTCTCATGCCTTAATGTTCTTTTCATGACCTTATTGAAGTATCTCAAGTTCACATGTAAAATGTTTCTCTTGTTTCCCTTACCGGGCCTTCTTCTCACCCTTTCTTTTGATGTATGTCCCCAGGTTATGAGATGCAGTAATGAACCTAGGATTAACATGAGGAGAAGCCTTTCAAGTGTTTAAGAAGAATGTTTTATGTTTTCTTGTTTTATGTTCCTGGTTTCCAAGACACTAAACCTTAAAGATCCTCAGTTTTGTGTAATGAAATGAAAGTTTATGTTATAAAAAGGTGGGATGATATTGTTGTTATCAAAGTATGGTTTAGTTATTTGTGGAAATTAGGATATGAAAAATTTAGGAAGAACCCTTTAGAAAAGTTTAAATATAGGAATTCTTCCTGATATTTTGGTGAGTATTGAGTAAGGGGTTGCCATGAAAATACATCCTTGTCTGGATACGAGCAGGTAGAGGTGGATCTGGAACAGATGTACATAGGGGTAAAACCCGAAAACACCGCTTTGAGCTAGACTTTAATGGGAACTGATACACAACAATGGGCCTTGCTGCACTCTTGGTTATGACACTCCCGGGGGATATGCTTTGGTAAATTCATAAGCTTAGTATGAACCATTATTAAAGGAACAAAGATAAAATGAAATAAAGATTCACATAAGAATATATGATCATGGATAACCTAGATTGGAACCTAGGGGATCACAAGTGAAGATATACTTTTATTCTAGAAGTTTATCCTTTTATGCTTAAAGTTTCCTTTTCATGATTATTGGCGAAGTATTTAAGCCCCTAATTATAATTTATCTTCTTAGTTAATGGTGGGAAATGGAAGAACATGTCCCAACAACCAATGTGATAGGAAATGCGATGATTGCCGTATTAATATGATAGAGATGATTAGGGGATTAAAAGATGATTATTATTTTGGACGACGTTCACTATTATGGGGACCCTATATGATCGAGGTAAATAGATTACTATGGTATTTTCATTGAGGAGTAAGGTTGACATATATTTTGAAGAATCGATGAATTTAAGGCGAACTTATAGTAATTTAGGTTACTTATGGAAATGAATAACCTATCTTGGGGTAAATATGTTTATGTTATTTACTTTTGTTATAAGATGTTAGGATTGGTTGATGTTGTTTGGAGATGAATGATAAAGTTTTCCTTGGAAGACTATGTTATCAAATCCTTCTTCTATTTGGGTTTCAATCTTAGTTTGGTTTATTTTTAGGATTTTTATGGACAGTTATTTACAGAATGGTCTATGATGAACTCTGGGTAGTACCATGGAACTTTGAAGATTTAAAAGTAGTTTCCATTCCTATGGGATTATTTCTTTTTGAAGAGTTGTTTTACCTTACCCTTTCTATTTTTGGGATAATGTTTAAAGATAGATGAAATAGATGGTTATTCTTTTGTGGATTATGTGATTCTCTAAAAGATGATTCTTGTGTTTTGATGAGACCAAGTGTTTTGAATGCTCATCGTTTGGAGAAAAGATTATTTTTTGGTAGAAACTTATTAAAGGATGAAACTCTACATGAAGGTAGGTATATTTTCTTATGTTTTTGTTCTATGTAGTTAATGAATTCCTCAAAATTATGAAAAGAAACGTAAAACAAAAATATTGTTGGTTTACGTTTCCTACTAGGTAATCAAAGACCATTTACACACATCATAAGTTTGGGATTTTCTTATGGTTAACATTCTCCTAATCATGTTCTCTACCACTCTCCCTCAGAACTTGACCCTTTATTTTCTCCTCCATGTCCATGTTTTCCTACATGGAATCCTAGTGTGGGTTATCTCGGGTGACCTTTGCACTTCCCTTTCTTTCTTTTAAAGTAACAGTTTTACTGAATCCTTTTCCGATGTGGGACTTTCAATGAAATTTCAAAACCCAATTTTAAACATTGCGAGGATGCAATTTCTTAAGGGGGAAGATTGTAACGACCCAAAATTTTGAATAAATCTTGTTTCCTAATTTTATGTGTTATTTTATTTTATTTTTGTACTCAACAAAAATGTTTCATTTGATAACTTGAGTATAATTAAAATGAGACTGTTGGGTTTTTGACAGTTATTTGACCATTGGTCAGTATGACCGCTGGAAACTAAACGTTTTGAATATTGTCTCTAAATACAATCAATCTTGGTTAATTAATATAGAAAGAAGATTCGATGGCCTCACCCAGTAGTCTTGGACCGATCAAATCCCATCTAACAGAACATGGGAAGGAGGTAGCACCACTGGGCTTTGCTCTGGACCAAACCCAAGCTGAACTTCATCGTGTGAATCTAGAACGGGATCGCCTTCGCGAGAAGTTCAAACTGATAAAAATTACTACTCGTGCGATGTTGTCCAAGCCTCCCTCGGATTATCTCACCTTAGTACACCTTACACTTAGGTCCTATGCTGGTGTGATAAGGGGCTATGTAAGGAGACCATAACTGCCTTGTGTAATCCTTTGTTTTAAATAAAAATTGGGATTTCTTCTTATGATGAAGTTTATGAATTTTCAAATGTCCAGATAAATATAGTATGCATATTTTTGATGAATTTTTGAGATAGGATATTTTAAAAAATTTTATGTAAACCATAAATAAATAAAAATGTGTAATGATTTTCTAAAAATGGTCGTCTACAATTATGTTCAGTATGAAATTTCGAGTCTAATAAGATCAACTTGATTTTTGATGAATAACAACTTATGAATAGTGATTTTATGCTTAGGATTAGTAATGTGACCAAATGGATTAGTAATTTCACTCAAAAAAAGTTTTAATATAATTTAGACACCTAGATTAAGTAATGAGATTCAATAAAATGGATAAATAACAGTTTCATAAATTATTATTCAAGTATTAGTTTTTTCGAGTGAATAGTATTTTTTAATTAAAAATTAAATTAAAATTATTTAGAAATTATTTTTCTAAAATGGATTTCATTTTTGAACTTAGATCATCAATATTATGTTAAGGTAATTTTTGGGGATTTTTCTGAAAAAAATGAATTTTCGGTGAATAGTGTGTTTATTTACAAAATGAATTAAAAATATTTAGAAAATTATTTCTATAAAATAGAGTTCATTTTTGAAATCAGAGCGTTGATATTTGGTTAATGTGAAATTTTGGGATTTTTCTGAGAAAGATGAATTTTCAGTGGATAGTAAAAATACAATTTTCAGGTTTGGGTATGTTTAATGACATCATAATTGTGTCATGATGATTTCATGAAATATTTTAAGGGATGGTCGACTAAAGAGGAAGAATTATTGTGTGGGGGTTCACATGTGGCCTAACTCTATGGTAATTACCATGGGAGGTCCCATGCTTTTGAGAAAACCACTTTTGAGGTGTCCCTTGGCCATTAATGCCTTGTCCCCTCACTTTCCCTATAAATACCAAGCCCTCCTCTCATCTTTTCGACTCCAAAAACATCCTAAACGAAGTTATGGTCTCCTTACCTCCCAAGGAGTCCTCCTGAGGTTCCCCCAAGCCCTCAAGGTCCCAACCATTGAGTTTTAAGAGTTACATTTTATGGTAAGGGATCCGACCTCTCTCTTTCTTTTCAAGTAATCTCTTTTATGTCATTTATTTTATGATCAATGTTCTTATGTTGGAGTATGTTCTCTTATATTCATCTTACTTCCATTTTTATGTTCATATTATGATATTCCCCCTCTTTCTCTCATCAATTCGTTTTATGAATGTTTAAGTGGCGTCGTTAGGCTGCCAAATTTTTAAGGGATTCTTTCACCCTTCTCATTTTCAATGTTATACTTTCATGTCAAGTCTTTGAAGTTCCTTTTTACAATGTTGGGGTATGATCTCTATATCTATCATACTGAAATTTTATGTTCATATGATGAGAGACCCTATTTTATCTCATCAATTCATTTTTGTTGATGTTTAAGTGACGTCGTTAGGCTGCCGAATTTTTAAGGGATTCTTTCACCCTTCTCATTCTTTTCAAAGTTCTACTTTCATATCAAGTCTTTCAAGTTATTTTTGATTATGTTGGGGTATTATCTCTATATCTATCATACTTAACTCTTATGTTCACATGATGGGAGACCCTATTTGATCTTTTCAAATCATTTTTGTTGAATTTTAAGTAACATCGTTAGGCTGCCGAACATTCATAAGAGAAATCTAATTTTTGTCATCCTTCCATGTTTTTCATTTAAAATGGTATGTCCTTCAAATTTCATTACCCTGTTCATATATCCTTTTTATTCTGTCCCTATACTGTTTTATGGGTCATTTATGAATGTTTTACCCATGTCCCCTCTCTTTTCAATGTTTTCTAAAAACCCAAAACATAGCTGTTATGCTGCAGAATTTTCATCTCCAAATGCCTCTCTCTTTTATCAAAATTATTTTATGTTATAAAGTGAATACTCAAATATCTTATTTCTACAGGTGTATTCACATATATATCAAAATTTTCTATTTTAAATTCTGCGATTTACATACATGAAACCCTCTCTCCCCTCATGTGGGTTTAAAGTGACGTAAAAATCATGTCTTTAAAGCATTTTTTTTCTAAAAACGTTATGATTATGAAATGAAACCCATTTATTTTATGCTATATTTGTTATTTATGAATTTTTTGATGATAATATATGTGTCTCACATGATAATAAAGGCAAATTTAAGGGTTCGCCCTGATAGCGCTCCAATGCATTGGGTAATGATGTAACCACTAGAGATTACAATTTTCACGATATCTTGGTGAATAACCTTGGTAATTTTCAAATGACCCCTTGGGGATAGATCTTGGTGATATGTTCATGATTGTCTATGTTAAATGATGTAGCCACATCTTAAAGTTAAGAAAAATTTTATTTTTATTATGATATATCTCATGATTTATTTCTCATGCATTAATGTTCTTTTCATGACCTTATTGAAGTATCTCAAGTTCACATGTAAAATGTTTCTATTGTTTCCCTTACTAGGCCTTCAGCTCACCCTTTCTTTTGATGTATGTCCCCAGGTTATGAGATGCAGTAATGAACCTAGGATGAACATGAGGAGAATCCTTTCAAGTGTTTAATAAGAATGTTTTATGTTTTCATGTTTTATGTTCCTGTTTTCCAAGACACTAAACCTTAAAGATCCTCAGTTTTGTGTAATGAAATGAAAGTTTATGTTATAAAAAGGTAGGATTCTATAAAGACCATCTACCTTGAGAAGTGGGGAAAAGTAAAGCAGATAAACAACCAAAAGAAACAGCAAGGATCCGACAATCACATCTATCCCATTCCATTATCCCTAATGTCCTCCATGACACCCACATGCATAAACTGATGCATCTCGCCACTCTAGGCTTCATATGATGGCATAACCAAAAGCCTCCATGCCCCCACATATCACAATAGCCATCCAGGATCACATCATAGCACAAGCAGTAGGAAAACAAACACCACAATAATTGGGCTCTTAGCCCTTTAACAATCAACATGGTAACTCAGAACCCCTTAAGGAATTATCAAACAATTAGTTCTTTAATCCATATTGAATTAATATATTTATTGTTCGTAGGTTTTAATTTTAGGAAACCTAATCAGTAAGCTATCACAAATAATTAAACATGCTTACTGCACCAATTTTATTAACATAAAATTACAACTAGAACCATATTTGTTTACATGTCTCTTTATCTTTAGCCAACCAATTATCAATTAATCCCAATTTACGTTCTTTACTTATTTCCATCAAGAAAAACCATAAATATCACAAAATCATGAAAAAATAAGAGGCAATAACATATGATCGATGTTAATTTATTTATCCAGTTCAAGTATTTATTATGTCAATTCCATTGTCATCTAGGGAGATAAAACATGCTAAATATACAGTTGTACATAAAAGAAAGATAATCAATGAATCCCCTACCTCAAACAATTCTTGACGTTCTTTAACCACACAAAGAGTCATGATCCTCCTCTCGCAACAACTATATCCACCCTAGGATGCCACAGTATGACCACACCAACCAAAACCCAAGAAAAAACCTATTAGAAGAACTGAGATTATATGCTATAATATGGAAAGGAGAAACAGGAGAATATGAATCTCAATATAACAATGATAAAACATACCTTATATCGAAGATTTATTGATACAACTTGGTTGCATCAAAATAGAGCAGAACCAATCCAAGGAGTAAAGTTTGATTGTGAAAATCTTATGGGAAGGATGGAAAGGTTCAAGAATCTCATAGACGAGAACAAAGAGGATGGACAAGGGAGGAAGATATCTTATCCCTTTTGAAGATTTAATGGGGCGACAGTTTAAGATACACTTAATTCCCCATTAAATGCAGATCGCATTAACCCATCAGTTTCGACCCAGTGAAAGCATCCTGAGCTATAGGAATAATTAATATAGGATTTATGGCCTTTGAATTGGCCTTAGAGTCCTTAAAACGATGCTTTAAAAGCATTTTACGTCAAAGGAAAATGCTAAAGGGGTGAAACTATAGGAAGCTGTAAACACTATTCATGAACCTCACTAATCTGGAAACACTGTAGACCTACGGTTACTATACACCTACCATTACTGTAAACCTACCATTATAGGTTACCGATAGAGGTTACCAATAGACCTCACCGTTTTGGAAACACTATAAACCTACTGTTACTATACACCTACTGTTACTGTACACCTACCGTTACTGTACACCTATCGTTAGAGGTTACTGATAGACCTCACCATTTTGGAAACACTGTTCATAGAACCTCACTGATAGAATTGTTCAAAAAACCACCCTGATAGACCATTTTTCACTGAACCTCACTAATAGAACAATGTTCACTAAATCCTCATTGATAGAACATTGTTCACTAAATCCTCACTGAAAGAACATTTTCCACTAAATCCTCACTGATAAAACATTTTTCACTAAATCCTCACTGATAGAACATTGTTCACTAAATCCTCATTGATAGAACATTGTTCACTAAATCCTCACTGATAGAACACCCTTCATTGAACCTCACTGATAGAGCACTATTCACTAAATCCTCACTAATAGAATAATGTTCACTAAACCTCACTGAGAGAACAATGTTCACTGAATCCTCACTGATTGAACATTGTTCACTAAATCCTCACTGATAGAACATTGTTCACTGAATCCTCACTGATATAACATTGTTCACTGAATCCTCACTGATAGAACAATGTTCACTAAACCTCACTAATAGAACACTGTTCAATGAATCCTCACTGATAGAACACTATTCACTAAATCCTCACTGATAGAACACTATTCACCGAATCCTCAGTGATAGAACACTGTTCACTAAACCTCACTGATGGAACACTGTTCACTCAATCCTCGCTGATAGAACAATGTTCACTTAATCCTCACTAATAGAACAATGTTCACAAAATCCTCACTGATAGAACATTGTTCACTGAACCTCACCGATAGAGCACTGTTCATTGAATCCTCACTAATAGAACATTATTCACTAAATCCTCACTCATAGAACAATATTCACTAAAACTCACTGATAGAATACTATTCACCTACCGTTATAGGTCACCGATAGAACTGTTCACCAATGGAACTGTTCACAGAATTGGAAATTTGTAAAAGTGTTGGGGATATGCCACCATGAACTCCCGAAACACATCAAACACCACATTTTCACAAAGTAATGGACTGGAGAGGTCCGAGCAATTACAGTAAGGGTTATGTACAACATAAGATATCATGGATCAATATAAAATTATAAATTTTTTATATTAAATATCTTTTTATAAATTCCATTTAAATAACTTCATTATATAAAAAGATAAGGTATAATTAATAAGGTAAGGTAAATAACTAAACACACATTTCATTTAATTAGTAATCTGAGAATGAAATGAATCTAGATATAATATTATTTTGAAAATACAAATGATAATAATAATAAATGTATTATAAATGAACTAAATTCTTAATTATTAGACTACATGATATCAAGAATCATTATACCTCTACTGTTAATACCTTTCACAAGATAGTTTAAAATATATATAGAAACCTATTTAATTTGGACAACTTTATTTTTCTCATGAGACCTTTCAAGGCATAGAGGTGCTATATAATGTCAGGACCCACCTATAACTAATGTTTTAAATCATTCCCCATATATAAAATAATTTATTTAATTCATTAATCAATATTTCGTATCATCAAATATTTGTATTGAGCAAATGATGTGGATTTATCAATATATTCCCAGTTAATTAAATGAATTTTAAAGTAAAAAATGTATATAAAACTTCTATATATTTTAGGTAATAATCATATAAATTATAAAATAATATTTATATTTAATATAAAGTTAATTTCTAATGAAAATTTATCAAAATAAAGTGATTGTTTCAAGAGAAGCTTCACAATCAAAAAAGAAAGTGATATTTCTCAATAACATTTACCACCTGGTAATTTTCAAGTCAAATACCCTTGGATGAAAGAATTCATATTGAAACATAAAATACCAAGAAGTATGATTAGATCAGGATATTTCCTTTGATAGGGTTGGTATATATACTATATAAAAGGAATTAAGATCTTAACATTAAAATATGCCTCAAAGAAGGGAAATTGAGATGAAGTCTCTTACCATGAGAATGACTCATCACGTTCATCCATTATATTCCTGAATAATAAACTAATGTTAATTATGTACTTTATTAATAAAAATTTTCATGTTTTTTATTATTTTTATTTCACTCATTACCATGTTATAAATGATTACTTAATCAATTTATGTTTACATCAGGTGTTTTGATGATATTTGACTTATGTTTCAAAAATGATTTTAAACGTGACTATTACTATAATATGTCATTATTTAAATATATTAAGAATAATAAACATGAAATAATTATAATATTTATAAATAAAATATAATTTTCATTCCAATAATGAAATTTTGTTTTTAGAAATTTAGAATGTTGTGATCAATGAGATGGTAGGTTGTACGTACGCATGAGTAACATTTCCATTTTTTAACGATCATTATGAAAAGAAATGAGGTAATTAATATTTAATATTTCAATAGTTATAATAATTTAATAAAAATTATATTATTTATTTAAATATACTTATATATACCATCCATGTGGTGTCATGATGAAAAGATAATCACATTGCTCAGTGAAGGAGATAGACCACACGTACAAAATCAACATTATAATTTTTATGTGTAAAAAATAATTTGAATTATTATATTTTAATAGGGATAAATATTTCATTAATATAATAATTATATCATTTATATCATATATAACCACTTAATTAATCTTTATCAGCTTCTATGTAAAGCGTTAGTGAAAACGAGTCACATAGCATCGTGAGGCGGTAGTCCGTCGTACACAAGAGCGATATTATCGTATCCCCTATGAAATAGAAATTAAAAAAATTATATATATGATATAATATATATTTACGTATAATTATGTTATAAATATAATATTAAAACTTTATATACATTATCATAACCAACCATTAATGGTGGTAATAGAAAAATTAATGACATCGGTTTGCGAGGTGGTTGTTTTCCATACACATGAATGGGGATTTCATAACCCGTCTGATGGGATTAGAGGTGGTTGTTGGTAATTAACTAAACATAAAAAAATCTATGTATATATAAGATAATTATGTTATTATATCATAATTTTTTAAAAAATAATTTATGGAGATGGTGGAAGAAATAAAATAAAAACACTTGTTGAAGAACATTACCTCTTCTTCAAGTATCTTTATTAGGATTACACCAAATCCGTACTAGGATGGATTTTCCCCAAAATAATGATTTTAAGATTAGATGAGGTAGTTTATTAAGTGATTAATGTAGGTATTTTTTGAACTAAAATTGTTTAAATGTGTGAATAAGAGAGGATAGGGGCAGCCTTTTATAGTTGAGAGGAGTAGCACACCTATAATTTTTGAAAAGAATGAATTATAACCATGTTTTTTTCATGACAAAAGGCATTAATATCAAAATATGGTAGATAATATAATTTATAAGGTTTAAATATGAAAATAAAATATATTTTACACATGTTTTTTGGTAATTTTAACCCTTATATTTTTAGTTTAACCCCTAGTAATTCCATTTTTACCTTAGCTGTGGTAATTAATTTTTTATAATTTTCACTACTCATTTTGGTCAACTTTTGAAATTATTAGAAATTATAAATTAATATGATTCAAAATATAGAATTAATTTTTAAAAATTCAATTAACATATTTGGAAAAAAATAATTTAATATTATCTCGTAGACCTGATGAGAAAGGAAGTCTTTAAAGAGAAAATGTTAAAATGTTTATGAAGTTTTTATGAAAAAATTCAATATGTAAATTATTAAAATGTCCTAAATTGAATTAAATGATATAAAATATATATAATGTTACTTTAAAAGAAATTATAAATATAATTTATCATTATAAATAATTTAAGAAAATGGTAGTTTTCAATTAAAATTCACTTTTTCAGTATTCATCAAAAATGAAACTTTTCATAAAAATATCAAAAATTCATCCAAACATAATTTTAGTATTATGATTTAAAATATTATGTTTATTTTTTCCAAAAAAATATCTAAAAGTGTTAAAATTTAATTGTATATATTGTTCGCAAATCATGACTAAACCGTCTTTTAGAAAAAAAATACATTTTTAAGAAAACATTTATTTATCTTCAAAATGCTTTTTATTTTCATTTATTATCAATATATTA
This sequence comes from Viscum album, assembly GCA_963277665.1. Taxonomy (NCBI): domain Eukaryota; kingdom Viridiplantae; phylum Streptophyta; class Magnoliopsida; order Santalales; family Viscaceae; genus Viscum; species Viscum album. The sequence goes on from OY728157.1 coordinate 1,438,056,796, forward strand.
AAAATGTACTTATGTTAAATATATATTATTTATAATTAAACTCTATTCATATCCACTAATTTAATGGTTAGGTATTAATGTTCATGAGTAAATAATATTTTAATAGACTATCATGTTTTATTTAAACATATTGTTTCATGCACATAAAGTTATCAATGAAATTAAATTTATTCTAAAAGAAACATATTTTAAAGTATTGGGGTGTTACATAATTCAATATCACTAGAAATAAACTTTCAAATTCATATACATATTTGTACATCTATAATGAATAGACAATGAATAACTATGATATTCCTCTAGTAGCTCCTTCAAATCAGTTATGGATGGAACACATATAGAGTTTTAACCAAACAATTCTAGCTAAAAGAAAATATTCTTAACAATTATTAAAATGAATGAAAAAGTTCATGGTAAGTGGGAGGGGTCAAACAAATTGGATTTCCATCATCCATAAACAAAAAAAGTTCTAGATCATAAAAAGACATGACATTTCCATACGCAGAGTCATCATTAGTTTCCCACTCTAATTAATAATTAACTATATCAAATATCTTCATGATTTATGCACTGGCCTTTTTGAAAATTTGGAAGAATATCAGGTAGATATAATCCATGATATGTTGCAATAGTATTTAAATGGTCTTATCTTTGAAGGGTCATAAGTAAAACCCTCATTGGCAGTCACCTTTTCATTTCTGTGTAAGAAAGCATCCTTAAAAGAGTTAGGAGTTGAATTGAAGGGGGTATGGCCATTTATCCCTTCATTTTCATGCATAAAATTTTTTTCTTTTGAAAAAGTGTGTCACCAAGATTATTTTTTTGGAGAATCATCCTCAATATCCTCCTATATTCCATGAATTCTTTGAGTTTACCTCAATTAATTTATTTCCTCTCAAATCCTTGAAATTCTCCCCCATCACTTAGGTTTTTCTAACCCTCAATGATAGGAGAGAAATCTTGAGGACACTGATCCATTTCAAAAATCACACCTGAATTAAAATTTCCTTGATCCACATGAGCATATTCTTTTTTCTCAAGAACTAAGATCATGGCCATATAAGAACCATAATCCACCTATTTCATCTCCTAAAACAACTCCTAATCCATTTGTGATGAACCAAAATGCGTATTTCCATATTTAAGAGTCTTTCCAGCAAAGGCCTCATTTCTATGTATAGTTTTGTTTTATGAATTTATTCCAAAAATAGGACTCATGATGTCCCTTTAAAGATAAAAGACAATAAATTACATTTATGTGACATTGATCCTTAACATGTCCAATAATTTGACACTCTTATTATAAGTTGAAAAGTATTTCATATTAAACTTTTAAAGAGATTTCATTATACTGTTCTGATAAAAAAACATTATAAATCATGAAAAAACTCATGTCAATATCCACCAGGATCCTCACAAAGTGACCAAATTTAGAAACCTCTGTATTCGTATCCATTTTTATCAGAATACCCACTATAGAGGCTATATGAAACAAGGCCATGGGATTCCACACGATCCAATTCAAAAATATGATCTTGATCCACACATGATCTTTATTATTTTTTATGGAAAAAGGATTGAAACCAGAATCCCACTTTAGAAAAAAACTATACCTGGTTTCAAATCAATTGAGATAATTCCTCAAGCTCAACACTTCAGATACTTTGAGGGGAAAATGATGTAAAAAACCACGACCCATTGGGATACATCTCCATTAGTGAAACCCCATATAGAGGACAACTTCCAAACTAAATAATAAATTTTCAAAGACTTTAATCCAGTGGGAAGAACCATCTAAGAAATAATAGAGTACTCATAGATCTTAAATCTATCAAGAAAAGCCTCATTATTAGCAATCACATAGGCAGTTTTACCTTTCATCACATTATTCTATAGAACAACATTTTTCACACCTGAAAAAAATCTTATACTGAAATCCTGATTAGTTACCGTAATACAAAATTGGTTCCTCTTCCCATCTTATAAATTTTTAGATTGGATCATCTTGTCTGCATCTTTAACAAAAACAGGTGTATTTGAATGATTAGAGTCATTTCGAGTAACTATATTTACCACGGTTGAGGGGTGAAACACACTGCCTATATCAGTCTTCTCCACTGTTGAATCCACTACTTATTGTTGAGGGTCTCAAGCCACCACCATTGAGGGTCCCATTGTATATCTATGATCGTCGACCATAAACATCACCATAGATCAAATGTCACTATCCACCACCTTTTTTGCATTGTTCAATCCAATTTAAGGAAAACCATTCTTATGAGATCTAGACAAATCCGATCTCAGAAAGAAGTCCACATGAATTTCCATAGATTGAGGGTATCCAGCCGCCACCATCATATGAACCCCCATAGATCTATTTTTTTACATCCATCAATATAGCCACAGATCCAAGGCCACCATCTGTCACCGCCTTTTCACTACTCAATCCAGTCAACAAAAACTGAGATCCTGACAAATTCAAGCCCTGAACGTCCACGACATGGAAAAACCAGTGGTATCCACTCGCTGGAAAATGACTATCACCACACTAAAAAGACCCTTCAACGAGTTTCTTTTTTCTGAATCCCCATACACAACTGAGGCCTTCAACACCATCTTGTGACCTAATATGTGAGGAATCATCATGGAGAAGGAGAACCCAATACATCAGCGAAAATATGGGAGATATCCTCTCACCAACACCCATATTGCATCCATCCACTACACATTATTAGTTTTTAAACATTATCATTCCGTTTAAATCAAGGTTAAACTCAAGAACAGTTATCACCTTCTTCTATAGATCAATATTTTTCTTCTTCACCTCTTTCTTCTTCACTTGAATCTATGGATTAAAACATATTTGAGTAAGATAATATTTCCCCCATTTCTTTATGATTTCCATATCCATCCTTTGAAAATCCATAAACATTGAATCTTTTTTCATCCTCATCATAGATAAGCTAGATTGATCATTTCAACTCAAAGCATGAGTGACCCTATCCTCTTTCCCAATGTTTAAATTTACTGAGGAGTAATAATAAATAATAACTCAAACCATATTCTATGGTACATGTTCAACTATTTTTCTGTGAATATATACTTTAAACTATTATTATTAGTATATATATCACACCTTTCTCCACAAAGACAATTACTCCATATCATTAATGAAACAATTACCATAGATAATGCTAAATAATAAGTTGGGTAATTTTTCTCATGAACCTTCATTTTTCATGAGACATAAAAAATAACATTATAATTTTACATGAGGACACATCCCAAGACCTTATTTAAAGAATAATTATATATTACAAACCCTTTTCAACTATCAGGTAATGTAATAATATGTGCATTGACTAACCTTCTCTTAAATTCCTTAAAATTTTATTCATATTTTTTTGTCCAAAGGAACTTTTCTCCCTTATGGGAAAACTTTGTGAGTGGATTTGATATTTGTAATAAATTCTATACCAAGAATAAATAATGTGTGGTAAAATTGGGAAAACTAAAAATCTTAGTCATCGTTGTTGGTCTGGTTCAAGGATCAATAACCTTCTTCTTTAATGAATACAACAATATACCATATCTTGATATTATATGAACCAAAAAAGAACCATTTTATTTCCAAAATCAAACTTTGTAGAATTTTCATACTGTTTCTCATTCCTTAGGGTATTTAGAAAAAATATCATGTGATCTTAATGTTATTTCTTTTCCCATAAAATAGATAAGAATATCATATATAATGACTACCACAAACTGGTCATGGTGATCTCTAAAGACTCTATTCATTATGTCCATAAATGTAGAAAAGGATTTAGTAAGACCAAGTGGAATCACTGTATAATCATAATGACAATAGTTTGTATGGAAGGATTTCTTCAATATATCATCCTTATGGATCCTAAATTTATGATATGTAGAATGAATTTCAATCTTGAAAAAATATTGATCTCTACACAGTTGATATAAAAATACATTAATACTTGGTATATTATAATTTTCCTTGATTGTGATAATGTTTGATTATCAATAATCATTGATGAGTCACATTGATCCATCTTTCTTCTTAATAAAAAGATCATGTTCACCCCAAGGTGGTACAATTCAATGAATAAATCCATTTTAAATATTTTCCTAAAGTTTCTTCTTCAATTATTTCCACTCAATCATGGATTTTTACATGGATTCTTTGAAATATGTATATTAGTAGGTATGAGTTCTATTGAGAAATAAACATCATGATTTAGGGAACGATGAGGTAACAACCCTTTTGAATTGTAATCAACACCTATATAATGGATGTGATATATGTTGGGAGTTTATATTTATCATTGCACTGATAGAGGATCATAGGTTGGTTTATAATATCAAACATGACTTTCCGACATTAAAATTGATATTGGATTTATGACCATAAGTTCATTCCATGCCTAAGATGACATGATATTCAAATAGAGGGAGAATACTAAGATTCATAGGAAGCACATTCCCATATTCATCAACAAGAGAAGAATCATATACTTGATATGTGATCATTGTGCCATTAATATTGTTCATTTCTAACTAAACATCTATTCATTGAGGTGGAATTTTTAAACACTAAGAAAATTATTCAAATATAAAATAATGGGTAGATCTTGAGTCAAATAATACATTATCTGTTCTAGAGTGGATGTTATGTGTACCCTTCAAAATGTTGTTATTTTACCCCTCATCAAAAGTAGTGGTCAGATGATATTTCCCTTATTATCATGACTTAAGAGGTTTATGAAATTGATCTTCATTATTAAACTTCATTTTTGGGCATTGGTAATCATAATTCCCATACTCCTTGTATTTAAAACACTAGAGTTTGTGTGGTGCAATCTTCTAAGATTTTTCTTTATTCACATCATTAGATATCTTTATCCCACCACTTCAGTACTCAATTGCTCGATGAAATTCCTTTCCATACTTAAACCACTTAAAATTCCCCTTAACTTAATATATACCATGTTTCTTTTCAATCATTGAGCATAAGGGAAGGCACATCTTCTCCTCTCCATGATTTTTTTAATTTCCTTTTAATTTCATATTTCATTTCTTTAAAAACCATGATATTTATTGAAACTAAAATCTATATTTCCACCTTGAGGTCACAAAAAATTATTTCTACATAGAAACTAAAGTACCTTATGGCTATCACCCTTCATATTATTAGTTTTAGGCCACTGAAAAATCGATCAACCTTACATTTAGGTTTAATGATAACACAAAAATCATTCCTCAAAATTCTTTTGAAATTTTCCTCATAGGTACTAATAGATTCATCATACTTATTCTTAATATCATGTAATTACTTCTCCATTTTTTGCGAAGAATATGAGGAAAGTACTAATTGAGAAATAAGATCTCAAATAAATCCCACTCCATGTAGTAAAATTATTCTTTTCCTTCATATTCATGATAATGTTACACTATTATTAATCTTATGATTCCAGATGATAGAAACAAAAAATAACTTTTTCATGTTCCAAACATTGGTGAAAGAAAGATATCATTTTATTGGTACTTATCTACCTCTCAACAACTAATGGATCTTCAAACCCACGAATAAAACGTGGAAATTTTCTCATGAAGGACTCAACAGTACATCGTTTACTCCTTTGATTTTTTAGAAGTTTATCATGATTCATACCATGAAAGATTTTTTTGATCATAGCAATGAAATTTTAAATTCTAGTTCCCATGATTTTTTATTTCTCAGAAAAAGAATCATTTCATTTTTCCTCTCATTCAGCATTAACATGGTTATATGAGTTCCAAAAACTAATTACAATATAAATATAATAGTGTAAAAAACAATAATCATAATAGGGAAACACATAATCATGAAAAAATATTATAGTATTATTAAATCATGACCCCTTATTTTCAATATATTATTTCTTAGAACTATCCTAGTGTATTCATGGTTATTATTCCAAATCCTTCATGATGGTTCATAAAGAGTTTTCAAATGTCCAAAACACATCCATTATGAGTGTCAAACCTAGTGTGCATCAAATCCTCTTGTCGTGAACTAATTGATAATCTATTAAAATCCCAATGTACCATTTTAATAGTTATTACCACTAGGTATAACTATTTGAGATCCACATATACTTGTAGTATCCTGATAGGGATATAATTCTTTGAAACCACTTGCTCTATCATTTTCCAAAATTCTAGAATATATTCCTATACTTTTATTTATAATTACATATATCCTTAGGGTTATTAATAAATCTTTATCATCCTAGTTTCTATTGGTTAACTATACATTTCTCAAATACCAACTATAGTGATTCATATATTTCATACATATATATCACATCTTAATGGATAAAAAATCATTAAATTACAAAAATATCTATTCCAAAATCATATTTTTAAAATTCCTTTGAAAACATGAAAACAAAAACAAATAGTAAATATGATTTCTAATCTATATCATTCTAAGTTCTTCATAAATATCACCCTTATTAGACATATAATACATAAAACCTTTATTTATACCATGGGTAAAGGAAATATAAGTAAAGGTGAGATCTGATGCTCAGTAAGGGTAAATAATAGAGATATCAATGATCACATAAGCATAATAAGAGAGTAAGGGTAGTAAAAAATGATAATAACATTTTATAACCATAACCAGTATATAAAAAATCATAACCTTGATCCATGGAATAAATATTAGTAACTAATAAAATAAGAATCAGAAATGAATCAAGGAACATGAGCTATGAGAGGATAACATAGGCATAAGACATGGATTTTTTAAAACACATATGCATAGAAAATCATTTCCTTAGTATTCAAGGTTCATTGACAAGTATATAATAGTTGAATGGGTTTACATCATAAACCATCATAGTAGTCAAGGTTTACTCCCAATACTATCATAGTGAAAAATTCCCTCACTATACTAGGTTCACTCCTTATGCAAGACTTGTTTATCTCATGAGATATCAATATTTTACCAATGAATTTTCGGTATATATAGGTCCTACCCATCACATAATTAAAATAATACAAATAGGTTCTACATGATCACAAAACACTCATCATATGATAAACCATAGAAATTTAATGGGTCTCATTAATATATCATCATTACATAACCCATAAAAATAAATGAGTTTTATAAACATTTCAATTGTTTATCAAAGAATAACCCATGGAAAAGTAATAGGTTTTATAAACACATTTTCATCATCAAATTAAACCATCCAAAGAAATTATAATCACTATATCATTGGATAATATCCCCATTAAATCTTAAGTAACATCAAACTATGTCATCTTAGATAGAAAATTATTTTAAAAATAAATTGAAGAATTTTTTGAGGAAAATATCATTTTCTATTTAATATAAATTATTTAAAATATATAAATTTACCAAAAATGAAATAAAATAGTGTACTTGAAAATATAATTGAAAAATTGTAAAGGAAACATTAAATAATTGAGTGGTTATGACAGTGAAAAATTTTGTATAGTAAAACAAAGATTCCTTTCACATGTTTGGTAAAAAGATAAAAGTATATCATTTAGAAAAAGAAAAGAATATTACTTTTAAAAAAATTAAAAAAAATAAAACATGGGTTAAAATGACATTAAAAATAACTTTATAATAATAAAAACTTCTTTAAAACATTTTTAGAAAACATAGACAGGGAAGAAAAAGGATTTTTGACACAACAAGGAAATAATGTCGATTTTTATTAAAAAATATTTTATTATATTTAAAATTTTGATATATTAGAATTATCAGAAAACATTTACTCTATATAAATAAATATATAAGAATAAAATACATCAGATTCTCTAGAGATAGATTATAAGATATCATCATCGGAAAGCAATCCTGATAAACAATGAGATTATAACATGAAACTTCTTCCGCTTTAATATCTCTTAAATTGTAAAATGAATGAAATAAAGAACCTTTATCACATAATTTAATGATAATAATAATAAAATATCTTCATGGTTAGTATATACACCACACACAATTAACATGTGGTGAACATGACATGTTTCCCACAAAAATTAATGTGAGACGAAAATCCCTAACCTCGAGTATTGATTATTTTATACACATTAAATCCTCTTGTATGATAAATATAGGTTTATTATACATTTCTTAAATATAAATTATCTTATATATCATACCATATATGAATTACTTATGACCTTTTATTATGAATTTATTAACAATTCCTTGCTAAAATCATGTTTTAGGTATTAGCTGCTACGTTTTTCATGTATGTTTTGGTTTGTCAGTTTTGGTCATTTTACATTTATCATGGTTCCATAATATTCATAATTTTAACCTTGACATAAAGAAAATATATATTATTTATACATGTATTTAGAGTAATCCATAAACTTTAGAGATAGAAAATTAATTACATCATTCATGTAGACGGTAGGTCGTACGTATGCATGAATGTTGTTTCTATTTTCTCTAAGGATGAAAAAAAGAAAGATAAATAATAATTAACAATTAAAAAAGAATTTTTATGTCATATATTTCATATAAATTCATTAAATCTATCCTTATTACCATCCACATTAAAATAAAATGAAAAATGAATCACATATCTTCATAGAGGTGGTTGTCCACAAGTACGCACAAGTGGCATTATTGTTTTCCAATGAATTGGAAGGTAGGAAGATAAATGTGATATTATAATTTCAATAGTATAAATATATCATTTTTATAAAATATAAATATGAAATATATGATTATATTCATATGTGATAGGTAGTTACGGAAAATGAATTACATCGAATCATGAGGCGGTAGTCCGTCGTAATCATGATTGACAGTTTTGTTTTTCATTTAATGGAAGAGGAGATATATGTGGGTTATTCCATAAAAACAATGAAATATCAGTATATTTTATATAATTATTCTATTATATTTTAATATATTAATAATATTTAATATATTTTGAATAAGAAATCAAATGAAAATGTATAGTTAAGAATTATACCGCTTCTTCAGATAAAATATTTAGGTTTATATATAAATACATCAAAGGAAGGTTACATAATTTTATTAAGTCCTCTAGTATGTATGTATGGAATGAAGTAATCCATTTGGTAAGGTCTCATATTAGCCAAATTTATTTTAATGTTTGAATATTAGAGGAGAGGGGTGCCCTTTTATATATGGGGGGAGAGGACACACTTGAATCTTTTGAAAACAATATTATACCTACATTTTAAACATGTAAAAGGATCCAAAATAGCTCATTATCAAACCTTATATGATATAATTTCTAAATACGACCATTAAAAATGAATTTAAGAAGTTTTTTGTTCATTTCAACCGTTATTATTTTAGTTTGACCCCCAGTAAACCCTTTTAACCATAACTACAATAATTATTTTTTTACAATTTTTACTATTCAATTTGATCAAAAATTAATTTGGACTTATTATATAATACTAATTATTAATTAAAAAAATATATCACATATGTGATCTAATTTTAATGTATTTTTCTATTTAATTTTTTGTATTATCTTTTTATCCTTTGTTTCCCTTTGAATTTTAGAGGGAAATGGAGGTTTTTGGGAGGCAGGCCCCTACGCACAGTTGGCGCATGGTTAGTAGTAACCATGCACTCAGTATAGATAATCATGCAGTAGGAGACAAAACATACCCCATGTCCACTACATGGCCATTTTTCTCATCCCCAGTAATCGTTTATAGTTCTCCCCTTAGACAGAAATCCTGGCACAGTTACCACATGGTTTACCAAACCATGCGGACTAACCGTGTGCAGTGTCCAAGTCATTAAAATTTCTCCCTTATCTTTGGTTTAACCCCCAAAACACCCCATTTCTCACCCCACATGGGATTCTCTTCCCAGTCACGCCTCACCCTCATTCCTCCTCCATTGGAGCTTCGATTTTGTGCCAAATTTGGCGTGATTCCTCCCTAGTTATTCAAGTAAGTGCATCCACTCCTTGATTTCATCTCTACTCTAGGTTTTGCTCTCTTGTTTTTGGGTTCACCTCATCCCCCGCCCTAGGGTTCTAATTTTAGGGTTGAATCATAATCATTAGGGATAGAAATTATTGTTTAGGGTTCGATCTTGCTTCCTTATAGTATGATTGAGTTGCAGTGGGAGTTTCACACCAGATTTTGGGGATTTCTACACCGAAAGTATGTGATTTTATGCATAAAAATTTCTTGATGAATTTATTAGTATTTCTTGTATTATTTATGATGTTTAATTAATATTAAATTTTTTGAAAAAGTTTTTATGTGATTTGATATGCCATTGATTTTAAAATTTTCTTTTCATGTGAAAATGGTGTATTCTTGATGTTTAGCCTAGTTTGGATCTTTTGAAATGTTTTATGAATTGATTAAATGTTTTATTAAACTGTGTTTGTGATGAGAAACATGGTTAGAAAGAGTTTTGGTGTGATTTTGGGTTTCAAAATAGTTTTGGGTATGCAAATGGTGACTTCGATGTGTCTAGTGACTTGTTAGGCATGTGAAATGTGAAAATGATAACATGCGTTGAACGTGAAACTTTTTTATCACTAAGGGAATACTAGGAAGCTATGAGGCAGGACTAGGACTTGCATGCTAGTTATTATAAGGTGGATAAGGACCGATTTCACTTAGCATGATTGAGGATTACAACACTAACTAAATATTTATGATGATCAGAGACCACTAGAGGATTTGTATGTTTCTCCTCTCTAGAGGCTCATACACAAGAACATGGATGATAGTGGTTACTATACCACTTTTCATTGAGATGTGAGGTTCTAGGGTCTCATCACTAGCTAGTACCCATAGGGCCTCTTTCTTGTCTAGTGCTCTTTAACAATGTTTCTCTCACCATCAGCATACGGTGTGGAATTTGGGTTACTTCAAAGGTAAATGTTTTTTTATTTAAAATAGCATTCCTTTAAATGTTTTTTTCATTATAACTACTTTCCTTTAAATTTATATAGATTTTCCTTTCATTTATTAAACTTGAAAGTTTATTTTTCAATCAATTTTCAGAGAATGGAATCCTTTGGGGTGGAATCACACTAGGAAATAGCTTACACCCTTATTACACCCTTGGGTGTAAGAAGACTTTTTCATTTTTAAAATAGGTATGGGTAAATATTTTGGTGATGGTGGTTCATAATTATAGTGACCCTCATAAAAGGTGGTGTGGATATGGATTGAGGGAGATGTTCCCCTTGCCTTGTGGTGGTTTTTGGAGATGGTTTTTGGTTCACTCTTTATAGTATATCTCTTTTGGATTTGTATAAACATGTAGAAATTAATCGAAAACATTATAAAGGATTATTTGGTTTGGTTTTAGAGATTTTTTATATATTAAATGGTTTACTGTTTTATATTTTTATGTCGGAGTAAATTGTTCCCACTTTCTTTTATTGATACTAAGGCACTTGTGCCAACTCATGGGGATCCAGAATGCCCTTCGGGCCTTATTGCATACCAAGTTGGGTGATGATTCGAATAGAGACCCAACTTCGAGGGTGAAAAAACGGTATCAAAGTACGTTAGCTCTTTGGGTCATATAATTTGGGACGATTCTAGATAGACATGAGCTAGGACTATCAGGTCTCACAGTTCTGCGTGTGAGTAGGGTGTCTGACCAGCACACCATATGATAGACCTCAAGTATCCATGGGATGTTGGGATGTTGGTATGGATTCTTATCCAGGTGGTAATGTGTAGGCTACAGAATGTACTTCGACAGGGATTAGGTCATGTTCTTGATTTATTTAGGGAAGCTGAGCCTGGATCTCAGAAGGATAAAGCCCATGAATTCATGAAGAATAAACTTCCTTGTTTTAGAAGTATCTCGGAACCTCAATAAGTTGAGGAGTGGATCAATAAGTTAAAATTTATTTTTGAGATCTTGGACACTCCTGAAGAGGTCAGGGTGAAGTGCCCTTCATTTCTATTAGAAGGTTCTAGTCAAAGGGGGTGGGACTCAGTTATTCAAGATGGAAAGTATGAGAATATGAGATGGAAAGACTTCAAGGTGGTATTCAATGACCGACACTACCCTGAGGTCTTAGTATATGCTAAATCTTTGGAGCTCAAGAATCTTGTTCAGGGGGACCATTCGGTGAAGGTGTATGACAACCGTTTTGCTGAGCTAGTTCAATATGCCCCTAAAATGGTCTGAAATGTGTATTTGAAGTCTTAGAGGCTTGGATAATGTTTTGAAGGAAAATATCTATTTTTTAGGTATTCATGTTGAATTTAAAGACTTATTCTGAATTGTTTGATCGATCTTGTATGGTGAAGATTGACCGCAAGGCCATGTCAAGTGCCTCTAGAGCAATTCTAGTTATGGGAAGTAGTAATTCACTGAAAAATAATTGAAAGTGTAATAAGGATGGGAATAAGGGAGGTGGAAGATCATGCCAAAATTTGAGGTAGTATTCATAAATGGCTTTAGATGTAGGGTCTATTGTATGCCACAAGTATGGGGAGGTGGGACACACATGACCTTCTTGTATGTCTCCTCTCAAATCCTATCATATGTGAGGAGTGTGGTGGCATCTATAATGATTCAAAAGAGCTACATGTTCCTATCAAAGAGGTGTAGTATCTGTGGATTCAAGGTTAATTATACCTCAATTAGAACCATCCCGGACAATGGAATCTTAGTTTGGTGGTTGAGGTGGAAGGACCAGATATTCTTCTGTTCAGAGTCAACTCAGAGCAGAGCCTTAGGATGGTGGTCATGGTCAAACTCAGGCAGATACCATGCACCTTCATGCTGTGGATTAGACACCATTAGGATAATATATATAGCCCTTGATGGTTCTAGGTACAATTCTGATTGAATCTTATTTACCTGTTGTTCTATTTGATATTAGTGCATTTGTGTCTTTTATATATGCCTTTCTTGGAAACCTGTTGGATTTTCCAACTGATCTCTTATCTTTTGTGATGGTGTTGGTGATGCCTTTTGGAAAGAAAATGGAGTAGGGCTATAAGTTCCTGTCAAGTGTGTTTTATGTGTTATGGGTTGATATAGAATGGGATTTCTTTAACTTGTATATGGAATTATTTTATTTGATCCTTGGAATAGACTCGATGGTGAGTTTCTAATCACACATTGACTGCTATCGGTGGTGATTTAGTTTCATGGAACATTATGGGAATGCTTATGTCTTTCTTGGATAATGGTATCCTCATTCAGGTCGAGTTGGACCTCAACTAATGGAGTAGGTAAATCATGAATTTAAATTATTGTCAGTCATGTTAGAAGAAAATGGTGGTGCTCATAAGGCCATATTACCTCATGTGGTGGATGAGTTCTCAGAGGTATTTCCTGATGAATTTTTATGTTTACCCCCAGACCGAGATGTGGAGTTCTGGATTGAATTGGAACTGGGTAAACAACTGATATCTCTTCCATCATATCATATGGCTCCCACCAAATTTGGGGAATTAAAGATAAAAAGGGAAAATTTGGAATCTAATGGGTTTATTCCCCTGAGCGTCTCTCCTTGGGTCGCTCATGTTTTGTTTGCGAAGAAAGCCAACAGATATCTTCAGTTGTGTATCGACTAATGTAAGCTTAATAAGATAACCATCAATAATAAATACCCTTTGACCTAGATTGATGATTTTTTTGACCAGATGAAGGGGTAAAAGGGGTTCTCCCAGAAATATTAGCATTCGGGTTACCCCCAAGTCAGGCTGAATGTGGAGGATATCCTGAAAATGACTTTCTGAAGCAGGTATGTCCACATCGAGTATATGGTCATTCATTTCAGACTAAGAAATTCTCTAGTGTTCTTTATGGAACTCATGAATATGGTTTTTCACCAATATATTGACAACTTCATTGTGGTATTTGAGGAAGACATCCTAGTCTACTCTATATTTGAAGAAGAGAAAGATCATTATCTACAAATTGTGCTTGGCACTTTGCAAAATCATAATCGTTATGTTAAGTCCTACAAGTGCACTTTTTTGATCAGGGAAGTGCATTTTCTAGGCCATGTCATCTCACAACAATGGGTTTCAATAGACCCTGATAAGATCAGTAAGGTTATGTCATGAGAACATCGAAAAAATGTATTCAATATCAGTATTTTTCTTATCCTGGCAGGTTATTATAGGTGGTTTGTTCAGGATTTCTCATGGATGGCCTCCTCTACGACCACACTCACCCAGAAAGGTGGTGAAGTTTGAATGGATCCTAGAGTGTCAGGAATCATTCAAGGACTTGAAATGGAAATTTAATACCACACCCAAATTGGTCTTGATAGAGTCTTGGAAGGTCTACGTTGTTTATTTTAATACTTTACATATGGGTCTCGGGTGTGTTCTTATGCAAGATGATCATGTGGTGGAGTATGGTTCTCTCCACCTCCATCGACATGAGAATAGTTACCCAACCCATGACATGGAGTTGGAAGCAGATATGCATGCTTTGAAGTCATGGTGTCACCACTTCTTTGGGGAGAATTTTGTGGTTTGCTATGATCATAAGATCTTAGCTTATATCTTCTCACAGAAAGATCTCAATCTTAGGTAGCATCATTAGATCAAATATCTATAGGGTTTTGACATTAATATCATCTATACCCTAGGAAAGGGTAATGTGGTGAATGATACCTTGAGCAGGAAAGTTCCAGTGCATGCATTGAGGAAGTCCAGCGATGAGTGGAATTTGATGAGGCTCTTTTCCTAGATATACTTAGTGGCCAAGGAGCATAGTGGAGGTGAATTCTTGGTGAGTGTGAAGTTGGATCCATCTGATCTAGAGGTAGTTCAGTAGTATAAGCCTAGTACTGAGTTGTGTCAGTGGTCTATGAATTTTCTTCATTGTGGGGATACATCTTCATATTGGTCATTGTCTCCTGAAGGAATTTTGTGCTTCAATGATCGTTTCATGGTTATGTTATCCCTAAGGAAGGTGGTGGGGTAGGATATCCACCAATCTTAGTCAGTCTTTCATCATAGTGCTAACAATATGTATTATGATGTTTATCGAAAATTCTGGTGGCTAGGTATGAGACAGAACATAGTTGACTTTGTATCGATATTCAATACTTGTCAGAAGGTGAAAGCAGATAATCAAAGACCCTATGGTTTGCTTCAACCATTACCCATTCCTAACTTGAAGTGGGATGAGGTCACCATGGACTTCCTTATTGTATTACCTTGTACACCTAGAGGAAGGAACATTATTTGGGTAGTGATTAACCACTTTACCAAATCATCCAACTCCATCCTGATCAAAGACTCAATAAAGGTGGATGAGATGGGACGATGGTATTTTCCGGAAGTGGACAAGATTCATGGTGTTCCATTAGTTATTGTTTCAAATAGATACCCATGTTTTACCTCTCGGTTCTGGGAAGGACTTCAAAAGGCATTGGGGTCAAAAATAAAAATGAGCATGGAATACCACCCTCAAACGGATGGTCAGATGGAGCAGACAAATCAGATTCTGGAAATTATTCTATGTGCTTGAGTTTTGGATTTTGGAGGTTCATGGGATATCCATTTGGGATTGGTTGAATTTTCTTATAATAATGTTTACCAATATTACATTCGAATAGATCCTTTTTAGGAACTTAATGGTCGGCCCTGTTGCTCTCCTCTGTGTTGGGATGAGGTGGGTGGGACCTCAATTATGGGACCGGGACCTGTGATGGAGATGTCTAAGAAAGTAAAGATAATCATGCAGTGGTTATTTATAGCTCAGAGTCATCTCAAATCTTATTCCAACCAAATAAATCAGGTTCTTGAGTGCTATGTGGGTGATTGGGGGTTCTTGAAAGTGGAACCCCATTTGGGTCATCATCACTTGGGGATGTAGGGAAAGCTAATGCTGGGGTATGTCAGGCCTTTCAAAATCACCGAGCTGATTAGAAAGGTGGCATACTAGTTGGATTTTCGTTCTCAGTTGATGTTAATTCATGATGTGTTACATGTTTTCTACCTGAATATGTATAATACATACCTATCTCGTGTGTTGAATTGGGAAGAGTGGGAGAAAAATCCAGATTTTTCAATGTTTGAATGTCCAATACAGATAGTGGATTCCCAAGATAAGGTGATTCATGGGATTTTCATTCCATTGGTCTATGTCCTTTTGAATCATGGGAATTATAAATGTGAGACTTTGGAGTGAATGACTCGTGTTGAGTAAGAGTACACATTTCTATTTTATGATCAGGTTTTGGGTTGTCTTTCTGAGGGAGGAAAGTTTTAATAACGAGGATTATTTTCAAATATATAATCTCATTTTCAGGTATTTTTCTATTTTATTTTTGGACTGTATTTTTTCCTTGGTTTCGCTTTGAATTTTGGAGGGAAATGGAGGATTTTGGTAAGCATGCCCCTACGCACAGTTAGCACACGGTTAGTAGTAACTGTGTGCCTAACCCAGCTAACTATGTACTAGGATACATACCTATTGCATGGCCTCCACATGACTATTCACCTTGGCCCATGTAACTATGCATAGTTCCTCCCTCAGATAGAATTCCTCACATAGTTAACACACGATTTACTTAACTGTGCAGAGTAACCGTGTGCAGAATCCAGGTCATTATAATTTCTCTTCCTTCTTAGGTTTAACCCAAAAACAGACCATTTCTCACCCCACTAGGGATTCCCCCCTTGTTATAGCTCACCCTCATTCCTCTTCCCTTGGAGAGTTAATTTTTTAGTATATTTGGTGTGATTCCTCCCTAATTCATCAGGTAAGTGCCTCTTCTCTTTGATTATTTATCTATTCTAGGGTTTCTACTTTTATTTTTGGGGTCTCCTCTTCACAAGTCTTAGGGTTCTAGTTTTAGGGATGAATAATAATCCTTTGGGTTTGATCTAGTTTTTTGGGGTTCAATCATGCTTCCCCATGGTGTGATTGCGGTGTGGTGGGAGTTTCACACCATATTTTGGGGATTTCTACACCAAATGTTAGTGATTTCATGCTTAAATTTTTCTCGATGAATTTATTAGCTTTTCCTGAATTGTTTATCATGTTTTAAGAATTATAAATGTGGTGCAAAAGTAGTTTATTATGTGATTTGATATGCCATTGATTTTGAAATGGAATTTTCATGTGAAAATGGTTTATTCTTGATGTCTATACTTGTTGTGTTATTTTGAAATGTTTTATGAATTGAGTAAATGTTTTATTAATTTTTTTTGTGATGTGAAATATGGTTAGAAAGAGTTTTGGTGTGCATTTGGTTTTAAAAAGAGTTTTGGGTATGAAAATGGTGACTTCAATCTGTGTAGTGCCTTTTTTTCTTGTGAAATGTGAAAATGAAAACATATGTGCAACATGAAACTTGTAAAGCACTAAGGGATGCCTGGGTATCTAGGAGGGAAGAATAGGAAAATCATGATAGTGATTTTGAGGTGGCTACGTCCCAGTTTCTATTAGTGTAATTGACGATGACAACACTAACTACTATTGATGATTATCAGAGACCACTAGAAGCTTTGTATGTTTCTCCTCTCTAGTGGCTCGTGCATGAGAACATAGATGATGGTGGTTCGTATACAACTTTTCATCGAGATTCATGGTTCTAGGGTCCCATAACTAGATTGCACCCATAGGGACCCTCCCCTGTCTAGTTCTCTTTGACTATGTTTCTCTCATCATCAGCATACAATATGGCTTTTGGCTTACTTCAATGGTAAATGTGTTTTTATTTAAAATAGAATTCCTATAAACAATTTTTTCAATAAAACTGATTTTTGTTAAATTATTCTAGTTGTTACTTTAATTTATTAAACTTGAATGTTTATTTGTTAATTAATGTTTAGATAATTAAATCCTTTTTGGATACATCATACAGGGAAATAGCTCATACCCTACTTACATCCTTGGGTATAAGAAGACTTGGTCATGTTTGATACAGGTCATGGTAAATTTTTTTGTGATGGTCATTCAGGATTATAGTGACCCTCTTTGTCAGTGTTGTGGCGATGGATTGAGGGAGATGTTCCCCTTGCCTTGTGCTGGTTTTTGGAAATGGGTTTTGGTTCTCTCTTTATAGTAGCTCTTTTTTGGTTTTGTATAAACTTGTATAATTGAATCTGAAACCTCGAAAAGGATTGTTTGGTTTGGTTTTATAGCTTTGGTATATTTTAAAAGGTTGATTTTTTTATGTTTTTATGTTTCGATAAATCATTCTCACTTTCTTGTATTGATACCCGGGCACTTGTTCCTACCCGTGGGGATCAGGAACACCCATCAGGTCTTACCATGGATCGATTCAGGTGTCAGGTCATATGGTAACCCAACTTGTTTGTGAAAAAATATTTAATCCATTTTATCAAAATTAATTTACAAAATTTATATAATATAATTTAAAATTAAACCCCAGATGCGATGAAAATGTGGTTTTTAAAGTGTTAATTTTTATTAGTGTAGAAATTTGTAACATAATAAATCAATACTTGTTTTATTCTAATAACCTAAATTTTATTAATAATAAAAAAATTGAATTAATTTTTCATTTAAATCATTTTAGAACATAATATAACATTAAAATTTATTTAAACGAGAATAAAGTCTTCAAATATAAATCAGTATTTTTTACTATAAATTAAAAAAGTAACCATTTCCGAAAATTACCAAAAAAATATCCATAAGCTATGTTTTAAAATATCATTCCAAAAATTTAGTTATTTTTTTCAAATAAATTTTCTAAAGGTGGAAAATTTTAAATTTATTATTTGTTCACAAAAGATAACAAAATTCAGTATTTAATAAAACTTTATTTTAAAAGCATATAAATAATTTAATAAAAATAATGTACTTATTTATAAATATTTTTTATTTATAAGAAGTATTTATACGTAATTTAAAAAATATCATTATTCCTCTTAATAACACAAAATTTAACATCTTGGTTATAACTATCATGTTTTCATAATAATATTAATACCATATTGTTGTTTGCTAAAAAATGGGGTTTTATGTAACACAATTTATTGAAGAAATTAAATTTATTTAGAAAAAATAAATTTTCAAAATCTCAGGGAGATTCAGTTTTAATTTTCATTTGACCTTCGAACTATTTTCATGAATTGATGGCCTATTAAATATTTCCATGACCATGGAGCATTGTTACCTCCTCGTATGACACTTTAAAATTAGAAATTTATAAATTGTGGTAAAATAACTCACTAAGTTACTTGAGAGTAGTTTGTAGTGTGTGGATATCATGGATGACCCCACAAATAATAGGTAATCATTGGGAAAATTTCAACCAAATATTTTTTCATCCTAATTTTGATTATATTATTAAACAAATGAGGCAATATAAATAAATAAATAAATATTGACAAAAAGCAGAAGAGTGGGGAACCTATTTCAAGGGGTGATGGTTCTTAATTTATTAATTTCATTAAACTCCCAAAACAAATAGATTAATTACATGCACAATCACTTATTTATATTCAATGATAATAAAGTTAATTATTATTAAATCTACCATACCATCCTGACCCTCTTGATCTAAAAATCCAAAACAACTAGAATTAATTATGTTGATTGTAGTGCATGGGAATAATCCAATTTTCAATTCATAGATCAATAATCTATACTGCACTAGGGTTCATTCATTTTTAAAATATTTTTTAATCATTTAGTAGTAAATAAAATTGGATTCAATAGTATATCAGAACAAAAAAAATTCTCATTAAATGAGTGAAGATGAAATTAAATAACGTAATACACACTCCTTTAAACTGAATCAACTCTCCCCTATGATTTTATCCACTCATCATTTGATGATATAAAATAATAAATAAACCAAAACCATATAATAGAGAATATAAAAGAGTGTTATACTAAAATAGAGATAATATAATTTAAAATGTATGATGATATAGAAATAAAAGGAAGGGATGAATGAGACATTAAAAGTGAGAAATTAAAATGAACACATAAAAACATATAACATTATATAACAAATAATGAAATAAAAAGATAAATAAAAACTTATATATGGAGAATGTTTCCAATGTTGAAACCCTAGTAGTTGATCTCCACCAGTGGATGGATCCTAAGTCTCCCATCACTCTCTCCCTCTCATGGTATCTCTGGGTATCTCAACCTTGATGTCGAGGATGTTAAATTGATGAAGATGATTTATGCAGAAATTTGTTTTCTCGTTGGTGTGGATTTTTTTTATTTCAGTTTTTAGTTTTTTCTGGTTATTTCATGGTCAAGGACCTAGATTTATATGTGGGGGATGGAGAAACAATGTTATCCCAAGTAGTCTTTCATCATGGACTTGGTTTCCTGACAGTTTGATTTTTTTGGATGTGATGGTGGGATGTGTCACTTCAGTGATAGGCTCAAGGAACTTCCTCGTTTATAGACATCCATCTCTTCTGGTTTTAGAAATTTTGAATTTAGAAATATTGAATTTTGAATACTTGAATTTTGAATTTTTTTTCTCTATTTGTTTCCAATTATTAATTTTTTAAGGAAGGTGTGAAGGTGGTGATTGGTTTTGGTCTTTAGATAGGTATGTTTTACAGTTCCAACTTAAATAAAAGTGGATTTACTTGAAAATAAAAAAATGGATGATGATCCCCACTAGTGGCCAAAGTCATCCCAGATTATTCGATTTCCCTTGGAAAAAATCAATAATTTATAGGCCTTTATGTTACACCCAAGGATATAGGGCCAAACAGGCCTTAAAACCCCTATAAATGGGTTGTAAAAGAATCTTCCGAACATCTGACAGACTAAATTGATGATATGAATCATAAATTCATGTAGTGAATTGGTCGATGATAAAAAAATGTAATTTATTAGTATCTCAAAAAATTTCATGATGTGACATTTGTGTCACATCATGAAAATGTACAGTTTTCTATTAAGGGGTGTTTTTTCTCACACGGCCTGCTCTATTTGTGGTTTATGGTTTGAGTGGTATTTTTCAACAATACTTCCATTCTTAATGTCTTCATTAATAGTTTGAATGATTCTTTACGGTGTGAAATCCTTTAGATAAACTATTTCATCTGGGTTTCATCCTTGTTTTCCAATGTCGCATCGTTCTACCTCTCATAAGGGTGTGAAGTGTCTCCATGTAACACAATTTCCATGTTTCACTTAAATTTATTCCAATGATAAGAAAAATCAACAATTACATAAAATCATAGAAAAAAATAAAATTAGCTAGGAATTTCCTATTCAGTCAATCTAAAGTAAATGAAAACACATATTAAAACCATGAAAATATGAATTCAAATTAAATATATCAGATACCTTAGCTCTGCTAATTGATTTTCATACCAATTTGGGATTAAAGTGAAAGGTTACCTTGATATGGACTATATATTCTTAATTAAATCTTTTAAATTATTTTATGGAATTTTATCCTTGTCTTTATATTTTTTTACACTTCTCTTAATTAATTGTTGTATTATTTTATCAGTTAAAGAGTTTAGATTTATATTATTTTATTTTTCAATTATTTTTTACTCTGATAAACTATAATATTATTGTAAATTATATCTTTTTATGATTTTATATTATTGAGGTAAAATATTATAAGTTATGTTCTCAACTTCAATTCTCTTTTTCCCTTGATGATGCAACACTCAAATTATCTGGGAAAACAGTTGGTATATGAGACATACTCTATAATTTTCATTTGATACACTTGATATAAGTAATCGAAAATTTACTCTTGCATTTGGTTTTAAATTTTTTTTCTATTTCCTTACACTTACACCTATAAGATAAATAATCTATTGTATATTATGATAGGGATACTAATAAAAACTGTTAAGAATTTCAATCTGAATGATCTCCTTATTTTTGATGGAGTAAACTATTAGTATTGGAATGATCATATGAATAATTTTTTTAATAATGGAGTGGATTACTATCAAATAATTACAGATAATTACAATATTCCAAATAAGGAAATATCTTATTTTATTATAGAAGAAAATTTGAAGAATCAATGGAATTAAAATGTTTAGAAAATTTTATTTTTATCTCTGATGAGAAATATAAATGGTAAAATTTCATCATGTTAAATAGAAAATGGTATTTATAGTGTATTATAAATAATGAATTTTTAAATTTATAAAGTTCTAGAGAGTATAAGGATGATGGTAAAATCTGTATATTAGGAATTTGACTTCATTCTAGGTGAGTTAGTTTCAAAAATTCATCAAAACATTATGATGGTGGTTAATGGGTTGAAATATATGAGAGAAAAGGAAATTATATTTTAACATCTCTTGTAAAATATAATCAACATTCTTACAAAGGAATGAGAATCTAATGGACAATTATTTATTATTTTAAGTATCTGATGATTCTTATTATTTATGATTTAAGTAGAACACACATTCAGTATAAAAATATTTTGAAGAGAGATTCCGAGAAAGAAATGGGAAGAATAGAGTTTCATTTCCCACAACTTATAGAGTTTTAACTTCTTGGGAGAATACTTAAAATATTTCTATTATAAATATGAAATATAAACATCATTCATGTAAGGACCTGACCTTAAAAAATACATATTATAGTGATTTTAAACTATAATTTACATTGTTACTATGCCAATGATGTTTTATGTTTAGAGTTTAGAGAATTTGGACTAACCCTTACAATGTAAACCCATATATTGTAAGTGAAATCTTATACTCTATATCTATTTTTTCTACCAAATAAAACCCATTTAAAAAATAAAGCATGACATATCTTCAAAAATTTGATCTTCACCTCATCCATGTCCCTATTCTTCCTTAGAATCTTTTGAACCATGGTTTAAAATTGTGGTATGAGAAAAAAAATAGTAAGTTACAAAAAATAATAGAAACTGTTAGTGTAGTGAAAACCTATAAAACATTATCTTAAAATCATTCATTTTTCCATAAAAAATGAATCATATTTTAAAAAATTTCCTTATCTTAGCCGTTGAAAATCAATTTATTTTCATAAAAAACTCATAAGCAAGAATATAATATATAATTAGGTAACTTGGGATATTTTTTCATATCACCTTTACAATTGGAGTAACCAATATGCTCACCCTCCAACTATAGATTATCTAATGCATTCGAGGATATAATGTAGCCATCCATCAATGATTTATCACGGAACCACCCATCATTGGATAATAATTTAACCACCAGTCCTTGGTTTATAATGTAACCACTAGTAATTGGTTAATTACATAACAACCCATAATCATAAATAATTACTAATAACTATAACATAAACATAAACCATGAAAATCTTCCACATGAAACACGTTTTGAAGAAAATAAACTTTCTATTTTAAAATCACCCATTTTGAAAAACTATGCACATAAAATGGAAAAAATTCATTTAAGGTAACCATATAAACATGTAGATTATTCATAAAAACATTATGGTGACACAAAATTGGGAAATTTTATTCGTTCCTTATATGTAAAAAAACATTCATGTTGGATTTTGTCCAAATAGTTGAAATAGTAACTTTAAAAGAGGGTTTCTAAAAGAGAATCCCTTAAAAAACATATCATTGAAGTGAATGATAATTAAACGAATATATTATTTGTATAAATTAAAAATACTCATAAAAATTTGAAATTAAAATTAATTTAATAAAAATTAATTTTAAATAGAATATCATCCTGACATAATCAATGAAGTATAAGTTTATCTCAAAGAAAGGAAATTGCGTTAATAAATTCCTTACAGATTTCTAATAAATAAAATAATATACTACATGAAAGAGTAAAATTGTAAAAAAAACATTAAATATCATGATAATAAATAAATTCATGATATAAAATTTTGAAGGAGAGTTATATACACCTCATAAAATAATATATGTGCAAATCATCAAAATATTCCTCAACAAAAGAAAATTGAGATGAAGTCACTTACCTTAAGACTGACTCATCACGTACATTATTTATTTTCTTGAATCATAAACTTATGTTAATTATTTAATTTCTTGAAAACAAATTCATTTTTATTATTTTATTCATGTATAATTCCTTAATTATTTAAGTTCACTCTAGATAGCTGGATGATATTAGACACTTGAGTCCAAAATGGATTTGATATGATGTATATATTCAATGTGTCCATTGGTCCATCATCTCATGAATAATATTCATGAAATAATTATAAGTTATATAAATAAATAATATTTTTAAATCCATTCATTAAATATGGTTATGAAAAATGAACTATGTTACAATCATGGTGATGGTAGGTCGTACATACGCATGAGTAACGTTTTCATTTTTCAATGATCATTATAGAATGAAGTAAATATTTTTTTCTCTATTGAACATAATAATAATATCATTAATACCATATTAATAATTTACATATATATATATATATCATCCATGTGATGTGGTGATGAAAAAACGAATCACATCACTTTAAGGAGATGGTAGTCCACATGTACGCGCAAACAAAGTTATCATTTTTATATTCATGGAATGGTTAGAAATGAAATGATATATTATATTTTAATAATTTTAAACATCTCTCAAATATTATATATAAAAATTTATTCCATTATTATAACCATTAATGAAATAAGGTGATGAAAAATTAATTATATCAGTTCACGAGGCGGTAGTCTGTTGTACACACGAATGATAACTTATTTTCCAATTTGATGGATTTGGAGATGTATTTAGGTGATTATATTAACATAATAATATATAAGTATATTTATTCTACTGGAGTTATTATTTTATCCTGATTTAATAATATTTTAAGGATTTATAATAATTAACAAAACAGACACACTATATCAAAAACACTATCTCATCTTTAGAAATCTTTCATTTCCTAAAACCATAAGACCACTAAGGATAATGCTCTTCCTAAAATAAGACCTATAGAATTTGGATAAGGATTATATTAAGGGTTTTTCCAGAATTTTTATGAATCAAATATTTTTTATGTGTGAATAAAATAGAAGAATAATTTCATTTTATAGTAGAGGGTAGAAGCACTCTTGGAATTTCACAAGATATTAAATTAATAGAAATTAATTTTCAATTAAGAATGGATAAAAATAGATAAATTTATAAGATAAGATGATTATGTTATGAAATCCATTCATCCAATAAAAATTAGATATATTTTTACTGAATATCTATCTTTATCTTTTGGTTTAAACCCTTATTTAACCCCTTTAACTCTTACCATGATAACATGTATTTTTACACTTTACGGGATAATATAATTACAATAAAATTAAAAAAGAATTGTAAATGAATCATGGGTGAAATTATCAAAAATATCCAAATCCATATAGAAATTTAATATTTTTAGGAATTTTATATCATTTTGTAAAATTTTATTTACTTAAAAATATCATTAAATTCAATTTTGACACTATTCATAACATAGAATTTTAAAAAAATAATTACAACAAGAGATCTTCAAAAAATACACTTTTAGTAAATATAAGATATTTCAATTTCGTCTGTAAAATTCATGGATGAAATTAATTATCTCAAATTATATTTATTTTTATAGTTCTAATATCATTTATTTTATTTTTCATTTAATTTAATAATTACTATATCATCATTATGGAAGCCTTTAAAGTAATTATTTACTACCTAAATATTTAAAAAATTACCATGGTAAAGATAAGTAATTTATATTTAAATATACTATTTATGGTCGAACATTTCTTTTGGATGATCATATATTAAAAATGTTATACTTATTAAAAACACTAGTGTGACAAGTTTGATTATTCTTAAAATAAAATACTCTGAGGAGATTAAAGTCATCCAAGTGACTCAAAGAGGTCATAAATTCCTCCCATGGATGATTTTGGTCAACTATAACTCTTCCAATAAAATTTGTACAATTTTTATGGTAATTTCATAATCCTTTTCATAATTGTTTATACCCTTAATTTCCTATTTTACCCTTAATCGTTGTAACAACAAATACTAAGTTTACTATTAATATTGTCCAAAAATACAAGTGACCTATTTAATAAATTTTGATATTAAAATTATAAATATTTAATATATTTTAATAAATAAAAAACATATAACTGGATAAAATTAATCTAAAATTAATACCACAGATGGGGTGAGAAAGAATGCTTTAAAGTGAAAATGGTCAAAAGTTTGAATTTTTTTATATAAAAACTCAATTTTAAAAATATTACAATGAAAAAAATTGAATTAATATATTTATAATGGTTATAATTTTAATTTAATAAAAATTTAAAATATTATTTAACAATATAAATTATTTACAAGAAAAGTTAATTTTCCATAAAATGGATTACTTTTCACTATTCATCAAAAAATGAATAATATTAGAAAAATATAAAATATAAAACCAAAGTAAATTTTGATATTCATATTTAAAAAATCAAGTTTATTTTTTTCAAATAAAATTTACTAAATTGTAAAATTTTATTTTTAAAGCATGTGCGCTATCAAAAGGGAGTAAAGATTTAGAAAAATATTGATTTTATGCATAAATTTGAATTTAATTTCATATTCAGTCTATAAAAATATAGGATTAATTTTAAAAACTATATTTAATATTATATATCAATATATATATCAATAATATCATCTAAAATAAGGATTTTGTTTTTTATTGGTATAAAACACACTTTTGCATATTATAATAGTTTTTTTGAAAAAGAATTTTTTCTTTAATAAGGGTTTTATTTTCATTTATAATTAAATTTTCAAAAAATAATTAATGATATTTACATGTGTAAAGAATATTTTCATCATCCAATTGATCATGTTCACATCCACCACTCTAACGACTATTTTATAAAAATTATATTTAAATAATAATATTTAGTCATTTGTTTACGCTAGATGTGGAAAATCATATACACTATCAAATATAGTGCTCACTTATTAAAATATCTGGTTGTTACATTCTACCCACCTTAATAAATTTAATCCTTATAATTTGAACTTGGTATTTGTAACTAATGTTTTACTTTTCAAAATATTTTATTTTGAAATCCCACATTAGAAAAAGGATTATTAAGATTCCGCTTTAAAATAAATATGGGGAAGTATGAAGATCATCTAGAATAACACATAAATATGATTCCTTATATGAACATATATACATGGAAGAGAAATTAAAATACCCAATTACTAATAAATAGTGATAGATAACATAGTAACGAGAATGTAAACAATCACAAATCCATAAATCTATGATGGGTCAAAAGGCCATTAATAAAAGTAAACATATAACATTTTTTTCAAAAGACTTTACCAAGAGTTGAGTAATTACTTTTCTACCTAGACAAAGAGAATATGGAAATATACTTACTTTAAAAGTATGGTTTCATCCATTAAACACTTTCCACCATAAACACATCTTTTTCTCCAAATGGTGAGTATTAAAGATGATTTTTCATGCTTTAAGCACTAGAATCAACTTATAGAGAATAAAATAATCAAAAAAAATTAAGTATCTATTTCTACTATCTTGAAACATTAACCAAAACCAAAATGGTTAGTATATGATAAGATAATTCTCTTAAAATAATAATCCTTTATAAGAATAAAAACTACTCTTAATATCAAAAATTCAATAGTAATTCCCAAATTTTAACATTGATAATTCGATAAATAACTTTCCTAAAAATTCCTCAAAATAGTCCAAACGAAGATTGAAACCCAAAATCAGAAGGATTTTATCATATAGTTGTAGTGGAAAAATTATCCAACTCACATCAATCACCCTTAATGTCTTAAACTAAAAATAATTTTCCCAAATCATATAATATTCAATATATGATAACTAATTCCATAAATAACATTGATCACCATAAATCCACATTAAAATCATTTATTATTCAAAAAAAAATTAGTCACTTAACCACCAATTTTTTTAAAATTCTACAGTATTCTATACATATGTTCCCAAAATCATCTTATTATTAATCTATAAATTTTTTTAACTAAACATAAAAATTCATACTAATTGGTACATCATGTAGGTAAATGGTTGGCATTATACCCATGATTCCCTTTCCTTGTGGGTTCAATTCCCACAACCTTGCCGGATGTGACGGGATGTCACATGGTCTACGATTTGTACTTTTTCTAAAACTATACTAATATAATACATATAAAATATAAATAAATATGAGAATAATTATTAAACCTAATCTTAATATGTTTGAACCTAAATTTTTATCTCATACCATTCATTTTGTATCCCAAAATATAATAAACCATAATTACATTAAAAATAAATGCCTCCCAAAAAACTATTAGCCACCTTAAAATTTCATAACTTAAAGCCTTAAATGGATTTTCTAAGACAATAAACTTATGATCATACTGAAAATTATAAACAATGGTTGATATCCATAACTCTTAAAAAACATCAAAATCTTCAATGTTTTCTAAACCCTGCTCGGATACTAACTAAAATGACATAGCCTTAAATAATGCATATTGTAGTGATTTTACACCAGAATTCACATTATTAGAATCCCAATCATATTTTAGGTTTATATTATTGGTTAATTAGTACTAACTCTTACAAAATTAACCAATAAATTAAAAGTGTATACTTATACTCATTATCAATTTTTTCCACTAAAGTAATCCCTTTTAAAAAACAAAGAATGACATATCTTTAAACATTTCATATTAACCTCATCTATATCACTATTATTCCTTAATAACATGTGAAAAACATTTTAAAAAAGTGGGATTAGAAAAAATCTCATTAAGGGACATTAAAACAAGAAATTTTTATTCTATTGAAAACCTATAAAATAATTTTCTTAAAATCATACATTTTTTACCCTGAAAAATGAATCATCTTTTCAAAAATATCATTATCTCAAAATTTATAAATAAATATATTTACATAAATACTCATAATTAATCATATAATATATAAGTAGGAAACCTGGGACATCATTTTTCTTGTCACTCTTTCAAATGGAATAACTATAACTTTGGATTACACAATGCAATGGAGGTTATAACGTAACCGCTTGTCCTTTGATTATCACAGAACCACTCTTCATTGATTAATAACATAACCAAATATACATCATTAATCACATAACCAAAAATCATTTGTTCATAACATATCCACCCATAATAAAAATTAATTCTTAATATTTATAAAATGAGCATACATGATGAAAAATTTCCTCATAAAAGACTCTTTGAAGAAAATAAACATTCCATTTTAAAATCACCCATTTTGAATAATTTCACACTTACAATGAAAAAAATTATTTGAAAGTAACCATATAATATTATAAATTAAGATTTAAAATATTAATGTGACATGAAATTAGGAAACTAATTTCATGCCATACATGTAAAAAATATTCATGTTTACTTTTGTCAAAATAGTTGAAAGGGTAACTTTAAACAATGTTTTAAAATAAAGTCCCTCAAAAATAATATAATTGATGTGGACATTAATAAGATGAATATATTATCTATATAATATGTAAATACACATAAAATAATTATAAATAACAATTAATATATTCAAAACTCATTTTTCATATAATCTCATCATGACATAATCAATGAAGTAAAAATTTAACACAAAGATAGAAAATTGAGTTAAGAAATCCCCTACTACATTGTAATCAGTCGAATAGAATATAACATGAAAGATTTACATTAAAAACATTAAAAATAATGAGAATAAATAAAATCATGATATATTATGTCAAATTATATTTATATACACCTTAGAAAATCTTATAGGTTCATAACATCAAAATATGCCTCAATGAAAGAAAATTGAGACGATGTCCCTTAACTTGAGTATGAATCATCACATACATTCTTTATAATCCTAAATAATAAAATTATTTAAATTATTTAATTCATTTAGAACCTTTCTAATTTTTATTATTCTTCTCATATAACATATTTCCATATTATATCAATTACTTTATTATTTAAGTTCTCATTGGATGCTTTGATGATATTCTGTACTTCAATCCAAAATGACTTTGATATGATGGCTATAGTCAAAGTGGTAATAGTTACATCATATCCATAATAATATTCATGAAATAATAATCACTTTAATACATAATTTGTACTTTTAAATTCATAAATTAAATATGGTTATGAAAAATGAACTATTTTATAACCATGGAGACGATAGGTTATACATACGCATGAGTAATGTTTTCATTTTTCAATGATCATTATAAAAATAATGTAAGTATTAATTTATCTTTACATAATTATCTAAATATAATTAATATAATATCAGTAATTTAAATATATGTATATATATCATCCATGTGATTTTTTGATGGAAAATGAATCACATCGCTTCGTGGAGGTGGTAGCACACATACACACAAATGACATTATCATTTTTCTATGAATATAAAGGTAAGAATGTAAATTATATATATTATAATTTAATAATTTTAAATATTTAACTAATATAATAAATAAACACTAATTACAACATTATAAAAAGTTTTGAGAGATGGTGATGGAAAACATATTACATCGCTTCGTGGGGCAATAGTCTCCCTACACATGTACGATAACTTCTTTTCCAACTTTATAGAAGTGTAGATGGATTTAGGTGATGACCTTAATATAATAAAAGTATATTATATTTAGTATACTATAGTTGTTATTTATTCAATAAATAATAATATTTTAATGATGTGGAATAATAAACAAAATAGAACCAATTAATTAAAAATGTTACCTCTTCTTTAGAAATCCCTTGTTGATTAACATCCTAAGACCACTATGTATGGTGTTATGAAAAAAATAAGAACTATAAAATGTGTATAGGGGTTATATTAAGCTATTTTAGTATATATTTTATTAACCAAATAGGGTTTTAAGTGAGAAAAAATAGAATAATAGGTTCCCTTTTATAGAAGAGGGGAGGGGCACTTTTGGAATTTCTCAAAATATTAAATTAATATAAATTAATTCCCAATTCCAAATGGTTCCAAACATGTCAATTTATAATATAATATGATTATTGGTCTAAATAACTTTATCAAATAAAAATTATATAAGTTTTTACAGAATTTATAACCTTATCTTTTGGTTTTAACACCTATTTAACACATTTAACTCTTATTATGACAACATTTAGTTTTACAAATTGAGGGTTAATATAATTGCTATAACATTAAAAAAGACTAATAAATTGATAATTGGTGAAATATTTAACCTTATCCCATCAATTAGGCCTAATTTTATATATTTAAGAATTTTATATCTCTAAATAAATTCTTATTTATTTCAAAATATTATTAATGTCAATTTTGACACTTTTTTAATTTGACTTTTAAAAAATCAATACAACAAGATAGATTCAAAAAAAACTTTAAATAAATCAAAAATATGTAATTTAAATCTATAAAATTCATATATGACATTAATTATCTGAAATTATATTTATTTTAATATTTTTTATATCATTTATTTTAATTTTCCATTAATTTAATAATTATTTTATCATCATTATTAAAGCATTTAATGTAATCAATTCTTCTCTAAATTTTTTTAAAAATTACCATGATTAGATAAATATTTAATAATTTAAATTAATATTTAACATAAAACATTTACATTGGATGAACATATATTAAAATTGTTATACTTATTAAAATCATTAGTGTTACAAGTTTGACTATTCATGAAATAAAATACTATAAGGGGATTAAAGTAATACAAGTGGCTCCAAGAGGTAATAAATTCAGAAAATTGAAGATTTTATTAAAAAAATATCATCAAATAAAATTAAGACAAGTTTTAGGGTAATTTTATAATCCTTATTATAATTATTTTTACCCTTAATTACCATATTTACCCTTATTTATGCTAGTAACAAATACTATGTTTATCATTGATATTGCCTTAAAATAAAATTGACATATTTAATAAATGTGGAAATTATTATTCAAAATAATGAATAAATTTTTTAAATTAATAATATACAATTGACTAAAATTAATTTAAAATTAATCTAGTAGATAGGGTGAGAAAGCAGGTTTCTAAAGTGAAAATGTTCAAAAGATTGAAATGATTTAATATAAGAATTAAATATGAAAAATATTAAAATTAACTATATTTGATTGATATATGTTCACTTTATGTAAATTTACTTTAAAAAATTAAATTATAATATAAAATAAAAAATTATTTAGATGAAAAGACAGTTTTCAATTACAATGTTGTATTTTTAACAATTCATCAAAAAATAAAACACTTTAGAAAAATACCAAAAACAAACAAAGTTAATTTTAAAATTATGAATTCAAAAATGAAGTTTATTTTTTAGAATAAAATTTATAAAAGTGTTAAAATCTAGTTTTTAATTAAGTGAGTCATAAAATGGCGGCAAAACTTCCCTAAAACAATACAGCTTTTTATGCATAAAATTGAATTTATTTTTATAAAATGTATAGAAAACACATAGGATGAATGCTAAAAATTATATTGAATATTATATATATATATTAATTTAATTAATTTAATCCAATAAGGGATATTTTTTTATTTTATTGGTATAAAACACACTTATGCTCATTTAAATATTTTTTTTGAAAAAGATTTCCTTTCTTCAAAATGGTTTTAAATTAATTTATAACTAATTGGACACCAAATAATTAATTATATATACATGTGTAAAAAATATTTTTATAATTAAGATAATTTTTTTATACACTCCATTTTAACAGATAGTTTATAATGGTAAAATTTAAATAATAATTTTTACTCTTTCATTTAAACTCGATGTAGCATATCATGTATGCTATCGAATATAGTTTTTAATTCTTAAAATCCAGAGATGATACAATTCAGATAGATTTTTTAGAGTTCATTAATGGTGAGATTGCACAATTTAGATGGATAATGGATAGAATCAAAAGAATGATATGAAAGAGAATTCTGTAAAGAAGGATTCTACAGATATTATCTATTACGAGTGTAAAAAGTTGGTCATATTAGATTAGATTACAAAAAATTAAAGAATAGTGACAAAAATTCTAGAAGAGAGTCAAAAATAAAAGGTAAGAAGGTGTCAAAGGGAATATAATCTTGGGGAAATTGTTAACCCTATATTACTTGTAATAGCTCATTATAAGATAAATATGTAAACTGAACGATTAATAACATTTATGAAAAGTCTCCTAGGAATGAAATGGGATTCAAGAAAAATGTAATGGAAGAATCCAGTATTGATTTTTCTTTAGCTCCAAACTATTCATTTTCTTTGGATTATGGAGTTGATTCTCTATAATTTTAAGAAATTGATAGATATGGGGCTTTCCTTCAAAATAAAAATTAAAACTAAATAAGAATCAAGATTCATATAAGGAGGATCCAACTAAATCTAATGATAAATTTTATAAAATTATTTCCAAGTTAGATGTTAACTGTATTTATATTTTAATAAATAATTATCAGATTGAAGTTATATTATTGAAATTCAAGGATAATATTTTGTAGAATACTTTCTCTAATTTTACTTCTCGTAGGACGAACTTTGATAAGCTCTTAAAATTATTTAAATATAATCATTCATCTTCTATAAATTATTTTATTTCTAGAAATTTACATTTCCATACAAAATATTTCATTTTTCAAATCTTACCCCTTCACACTAAGTGTCAGAGAGGAGGTCACTAGAATAATAATTTTTCTTTGAACAATATTAAATCCTTGGGTACTCATATGGATTATATTTATAAGGAAATATAATTAATTCAACATAATTTGATTAAAATAATGTTGGGTTTCAACTTATTTTATGCTAATATAAATATATCCAAGAAAATTTTGGAACCAAAACTTTAGCCTTATTATTTTTAGAATAAAATTATTAATACAAGTAACCAAAACACATATTACATGGAAGAAAGTTATTCTCAACACATGACTAGAAAAAAGTCTAACTTATGGAACATAAAAAAGTAAAGGGTTGACATGTTACATTTAAAAATAATTTGAAAGAAAAAATAGGTTGCATTAGTTTCGTTTCAATTCTTAATAAGACTATAATTTATGTTCTTATAATTAATCACAACCTCACCAGTAAAATCAAATTATGTGATCAATGTTAAT
The DNA here is from genome assembly GCA_963277665.1 of Viscum album. Lineage (NCBI taxonomy): Eukaryota > Viridiplantae > Streptophyta > Magnoliopsida > Santalales > Viscaceae > Viscum > Viscum album. Next base: position 1,438,090,936 of record OY728157.1, read on the forward strand.
CCATGAACTATGGGAATGAAAAATTTATCATCACTATCCTATAAGAACTTCACATTTTATATGTCAATATGAATGATAATATTTATACTATAGACCTAGAATACCTATTTTTCAGAACATACATTTCCAATGTATGGTTTTGGATGAGTTTTAGCTTTGGAATATGAGGTTATTACACAATAGTTTTTAAAAATAAGCTAAATTTTATGTTAGGGTATTTTTGAAAGAAAATACATAATTTTTTTGAATTCTTCCAAATTATATAATCCTTGCCACATTTATAAGAAATATTAGTCAATATTTAAACCTACATGTAACGTCTCACATTTTGAAGATTTATAGTTAGTGAACTTATACCTTTTCATACTTACACACACTAGGAGTATTAGAGGAAAACACTATGTGTATGAATTAGTTGATGATTACACTAGGTTTACTTGTGTTTTCTTCTTTGACTAAAATTCGAAGCAATATCATGTTTTAAATTTTATTATACTAATGTATAAAATCTAAAAACCTAATTATTTAACTATTCACATTGATAATGGTAGAGAAATTTTAAATTATCCTTTTAAATCTTTTTATAGTGTGTAATGAATTACACATAAAATTTTAGCATATAAAACATTAGAGAATAATGATGTAGTTTAATGTAGTAATGGATTCATCTATAATATTTCTCAGAACGTACTGTGTGAATTTTTTATAGCAAAATAACTTTGGGTTGAAGCCATAAATTCTACATGTTACACTATTAATCTTGATTTACTAGACCTATTTTTTAATAAAATAACTTATAGATTATGAAATGGTGGAAATAGAAAACTGGTTAACATTAGAGTTTTTTAATAAAAGGTTTTCATCTTGAATACTAAATATAGCATAAATAAATTTTATTCAAAATCTGGTAAAGGTGTTTTCATTAGTTTTTATATCACTATTAAGGTGTATCTTGTTTTCAATAAATAGAAAAATACCATAAATAAATAGGGAAAGTTAAGTTGGATGAGGATGATCCTCACACTGAGTTAAAACATTCAGGTAATGAAAGTACTTCAAATTATATTTTGGAAACCCCTATATTTTATATCTATATATTGAACAAATTACATCAAAAAATATCATTTTGGAATCCAAGATAAAAAAAATTTAATCAACTTAGAGATTAAGAACAACATTACATTTTACCTAGGAACCATGAAATCTTATGGAATCATTGTGAAACCACCTGCATGATCTATATAAGATCAATGAATGGGAGGGGGTTGAATCAATAATATTATTTCCTTTTTTTCTTCTTTTGAAACATACATCACCCCCTCTTAATGTGTGTGTTATTTTTTGTCCACATACATTATAACATGCACCATTACAAGGATTTTAACAATTTAAATGGTTCACCACTAAAAATGAGAAGGATAATACTTGGCGTGATAAAAAAAATTGAGGATCACATAACCCACTGATGTTGAATTTTTTGGTGTGATGTGTTCTTCTTCTTATTCTATTATTGTAAAGTATCAAGTCCCCTCTTCTATTTGTACACACAACACAATATGAAACATCTCCAATAACTGTCTATATATTTATTATGAATAATGTTATTCAGAATATGTAGTAACAACAATTTCTGGATCACTCTTCTTTATCTGTTTTGACACTTAGTTTTTCAACAAATCCATTCATTATTCTTATATATATATATTTTCATTGAATTGTGTGAATATATTTTTCCCCTTTTAAATTTATTTTTTATTTATCCTATTATAAAATAAATTACAAATATTTGAATTAAAAATATTTAATGAATCATATGGAATCAATATGATATTTGAATTATCATGTCCTTCTATCTTCTCTTTAAAATACAACATAAAAAATTCGTTCCATAACTATATATGAACAAATAAACTACCCATTTCTTTTATAAAATCTTCTTTAAACATATCCCAAACCTTTATTACATTATATTTTCCTTTATCTTGCTTCCCCAATTATTATATTCTTGAATCAAAGAACATGTTTTTATTATTATCTGAGAACCAATACCCTACATAGTCTAAAAGTATTTCTCAAATTAAATCTTATATAAAAATATTGAATTGTTATATTTATTTACATAAAGAACAACTCACTATGCACCACCTGGTTGATTTATTTCTTCAAAATATTAAATCTTGGATTTCATATTTTTATCCAACCTAATTAGAAATATTTCAATAAGTACCTGACTCTTATAAATATATTCAGTGAAACTTTTGAAGTGATTTTTAACTCTTATGAAATAATATACAACTCTTATTAAATAATATTTTAATTTTCCAAAATATGAATTTACTCTTCAAAACTCTAAGTTAATCATCTGATGTTGGTTATTACACTTTTAAAGTTCCTAAAGAATCTTTGGAGATCAATATATACTCCTTTAAAGTTTGTTTTATTCTTCCAAAGTCACACTTTACTCTTCCAAGCTCTAAGATGACATTCTAACATGGGATTTACTTATTCAAATCCATGAAATAACGCTTTTAAAGTTCCCATCAACTCTTATAAAGTCAATGATTTTCTATTTTTCTATCTACATTTAATTTGATGACTTTGATGTGGGGTTTTTTAGTCATGTTACCCAGTCAATAATTTCCACTTAAAATGTAGCATAGTAGTGACCACTGAGTTGTCTCATGAGGAGGTTATTAGCTAAGTTGTCAAACTGTCACTTTCTTAATTTTTTTTATTAATGCTAAAAATAAATTAGGGATATGAAATGAGTTAAAAAATTTAAATTAATTTAAATCATATTAAAACTAATGTTACAATTATATATTATATATTTTAAGATAAATATAATGAAAATTAAAAGCTAAAGAAGGCAGCAGTGGAAAAACATCAATCTTCAGACACTACCTTTATCATTGTCTAAATGAATTATCCAATTTTATTTCTTGGTTTATACCTCAATACCTAAATTTATACACTCAAATTAACTAGAAAACATATTTATACCTTAAACATGGGTGCTTAAACTCTAATGAATGTGATGTGATTACCCAAATACCTCAATGAAAATAAATCTGATTACACTCATTGTGCCTAATGGGGAGACCTAACCCAAAGAATTTTAAATAGTGAGAATAAACAATTTACATTCATCTATTGAAAATAAATCCAAATTAATTTTAAATAAATTTAATTCAATAAATAAAAGGACCCTCCCCATTTAATAAAAAATTGTATTCAATGAAATTAAAAGGAAAACTAAGAAAAAAACAAACTCAAATGGGGACATGTCCTCAAATTTCAATGGTCCACCACCACATGGAGTATAGACCTTTATGGAATGAATATATTCAATATAAATCTTATTTCTATAGAATATAATCCTCCTTCAAGCCAATAATCAATTTAAATGAATAATAAATTTAAATATAAATTAGAGGAGGGGTGGAAATCTTTTTCCAGAATCTATTCCTTAAATGTTGGCTCTATTTATGGTGTTTTCTCATCCAAGTATCCCTATGGAATATTCTATATAGTTATTATAAAATAATTAATATTTTTAACCTCCATTTTTTTCTATTATTTGGGTATGCGGTTTAAAAGTTTTGAATTAATTACTGAAGATAAACCTTTCTTCTTGAGGGGACCCTTCTTCTTCGTTATCTTTGACTCATTCATAGGGTTCATTAATGATCTAATTTCTACTCGAAACTAATCATGAAATGTCTCTATTGAGACTTATTTCATAACTAGTTGGAATAAGAGAATTTTAACACCATTATCTAGATTTATTCCCCTTTGAATGAGGTGGGGTCTCTCCTATCATCCATAAAATATTTACACAGTAAATGATTTCTTTGATTCTCTAGGAGGTCGAACAAACACTTGTAATAATTTAAAAATATGCATCCCAAGGACATAGGAAACCTACAAAAATAATTACTCAATTTGGATCAATACAGAAATAGATATTTCCAAAATACAAAAGTGGTTTAAAAAAGATAAAATTATTTAATTGTGAAATTTTCAGTTTCAAGATCAAAACATCCCTTAAATACAAAAAAAATACAATTTATTTCTAATTGTGAATTTTGTGGTGTTTAAATAATTTAATTAGACATGAATATTAGTGGAAATATTATCTATATCTATCCCGCACACTTAAAACATAGACCCCCAGACAAATGGGCATTCAAACTAAAATCATGGAAAATTAAAAACACATACCAATGAGGTTCACCAATTTATCACCATGAAACGAAAGATATCATGCCTCATCAAAATAATATTTTATTTTTTAAATTAATCCCATTAAATATATTTCAACTTATTTTCTCCTCCCATGAGCACAACACATTTACCTCACATAACTTTTCTCTCAACACAAAAAATTGGATTTTCAACAAAACATTTCTCATCCAAACTTATTCAAGAATCACCATATAATTGATAAATTTCTACATATATACTTAATTTTATCCAAGAACATGTTATTATCATGAGGTATTGTCATGGTTTATCTATGGATTATGGTTGGTGGGATTCAAATGCCAAAAATTAGGATGCTGAATAAAGAGGGTTTGGATCTTTTTAAATAAAAAATCCATGATTCTAATTTTTTTCTCATGTAAGATCTCCTCCTCACTCTCTGTTAGACCCTCTATGATGTAATGGTTTTCATAATCACAAATAATATCAATCTACAGATTCTATTATTTCATGTAATTTACTCTCTCTAAGTAAATCAATTATGTCATACTGAACAATATATTTCAATAACCTAATAAACTATATTTATGATTCAATATACTTACAAGTGTATATTTCCAAGTACTTATGGATGTCACTTAATTAAGTGGTGTTCTATGTAAGACAGACACTTCATAAGTTTCTTAGAATCTCTTGAACTGTTAGTTCAATTGACTCACCGATGGACGACACACCGATGATCGACACACCGATGGACGACACACCGATGATCAACACATCGATGGATGACACACCGATGATCGACACACTGATAGATGACACACCGATGATCCACACACTGATGGATGACACATCGATGATTGACACACTGATGGATCACACACCAATGATCGAAACACTAATGGAAGACACACCGATGGTTGACTCATAGATGGATGAGTCACCGATGAACGACTCACCGACGAGTGACAGATCGATTGCCCAAATGACTCACTAATACACTAAGTCACCGATACTGATGGAAATAACTCACCGATACTTGGAGTCACCAATTCTTATAGACCGATGCTCATAGACTGATTCATATGAGTAACTGCTACTTATGACTCACCGATAGTCATAAATTCTTTTTCAAATTTAATATTTTAAATTTATTTCAAACAGTCATATTTAGACAAATTAACATTTCTGACATTATTGAATGTTGTTTTTAGAACTATTCATAGATAGTATGAGGTACATTCATGTTGGGATATCTTCATTCCTATTGGACCTCGATGTATAAAAGTATTACAAGATAAACTGTGCACATCATGCGTGTGAGATAGACCGGGAAAATGTGATAAATAGTGTAAACAGAAGAACTCAAAAAGAAATGTAAGAACTCAAAGCTGAGTACACAAAGATTTAAATAAGATAAGAAATAACGTACTAAACTTATCTGAATATCCAAACATCGAAGCGATTTATACAACTAGAAGATAGAATACATAAGCAGTGATACTCTGTTCTGAAGTCATATTCCATAAAAGGACATGAATATCTTTTTCTCTCCTTCAATATAGTCAAGAGAATCACTACATAACACATAGATACTTCTAAACTCTTTCCATTGATTATAACTGTATTGTGATCTTGAGGTTAATTTTTCTGAGTAGTGTCTGTGCATATGTTTTTTTCCCACACTTTCTCCTATGCATAACTGGAGGATAATCAATATCCTAAAACTCACTCTATTTTTACACTTTTATCCAACGTAGAATAGTGTAAGAGATCAATTGTGATCTGTTTATTGTTTTTCCAACGAATAACTCTGGTAGAGGTCAAGTGTGACCTGGATAGTCTTGTGTGCTATTGTGAACTCCGATCTAGGGTGTGGATCAAAAGTTTATTAATATAAACTTCTTGGTGGGAGGTGATCACCAATTTGAGAGGACTAAGTCTCAACTTGAGATGGAATCTCTTATGTTTATCCACTGTGTATTTATCTTTTAATTTAATCTGATATGGGTATATTTCATTTCAAATAAAACTAAATTTAACTTTGATAGTTATTTTAGCAAGTGTTTATATCTATTTTGAATCAGTAGTTTGGTTTCAAAAGTTTGACTAATCATTAAATTGGTAAAGCTGAGAACTAATCAATGTTCTGAGAAATTTATTGAACATTCAGGAATTTTATAAATTCACTAAAAATTGACATTGATTATATTTTAATTGGGGGAAAGTTTTTCAATGAAAAAATTTTAATAGAAATTTTTATAGATGCTCAATTCACCCCCCTCTTGAGTGATATACTCTGACCAAAATTTGGTATCAGAGGTTAAAAAATTATTTTCAGTCTTTAAATCTTTTAAATTGTGATTGTAGTTGATTTTAAAAGATCATAAAATTTCTATTATTTCTAAATTTTTATCTCTTTAAAATTCTTTTACAATTTATATCATGTATAATATATTAGAACGGGATGATACCAATAGACCACATTTCTTTAATGGAACTAACTATGCTCAATGGATGCTTAAAATGAAAATACATCTAGAAATAACGGGGTTTAAAATATGGACTGCTATTGAAATAAAATATGAAATTCTTGAAACTGCTAGAAACACTTGGGATGAACCTACCAATACTACCTATAATAATAATTATAAATCAATAAATTCTATATACTGTGCACTAGGAGATGAGGAGTTTAATCGTATTTCTTCTTGTAAAACTACACATGATATTTGGATTACTCTGTATGTTTCTCATGAGGGAACATAAAATTTTAATGAATTGAGAGTAAATACTTAAACTACTAAATATGAAAAATTCATAATGAAGCTTGATGAATCTATTTCTAATATGTATCTCAGGTTCAATGAAATTGTGAATACCATGATTTCTTTTGTAAGAGAAGTTATAGGTAAAGGGAATATTAAGAGGCTTCTGCGATGCTTACGAGAGAGATGGAGAGGGGCATCTATATCCATTAGATAATCGTGCGGCATTGAAAATATGCCAATGAAGAAATTGATTGGAAAATTAATTATATATGAAGAGTAATTGAAGGTAAATCAAGAAGAAGATAAACAAAAACTAAATTCTATATCCTTTAAGACTAATACCTCTAAAATTAAAGATGGGGAGAAATTTCAAGATGCTACTGAAATCTCTAGTAGTGAAGAATCAGCTTTAGATAGTGATGAATAAATGTACCAGCTAGACAGATGATTCAAGAAAATTTATAGGAAAAAGAATATTTCTAGAAATACAAATTACAGTGAAAAGTATGAAAGCATGGGAAACTGGAAAAAGGATTGGAAGAGAAATGATAAATCGGAAGGGATAATTTCCTAAAAATGTAAAAGGAAAGGACATGTCAAGGCTAACTTTCCAAAGATGAAATATAAGAAGAAGTATGAAAATAAGGATAAAAAGTATAATAAATCAATGAAGGCCACCTGGAGTGCCTCTGAGGATAACTCCAGTGAATATGCTTTTTCTCATAATGGGAATGATGATATAGGTAATATATTTTTTATGAAAAGCGCAACTGAGGTAACCTTAGACTCTCCTATACATAATTCTTATTATTCTAAAAAAGAAAGTGAGTCTAAGAATATAAAAAAATGAATTAAATGAATATTGAAACATTCTTGAAGAAACATGCAATGAGTTAAAATATAAGTATAAATTTTTGAAGAAACAAAACTCTCTTAATGTGACTATTAAATCTAAACTTACAACTAAAAAATAGAAAAATACTTCACTTCTCATGGAAAGCAATGAGTTAAAATTGTCTAATGAGAAATTGAATAAGGACTTGGAAAAGATTACCAATGGAAAACATACCCTTAATCAAATGCATCATAAACAAATAGCTCATAAGTATACTTCTGGGATAGGATATCAACCAGGTCGATCGAATTTATCCAAACCACATTTTGTAACCAAATTTGGAAAATATACTTCTTTTTTCAAAAACCATAATTTTACTAAAAGTTCCAGTTCCAAGAATTCTTTTACTGCTTCTAATTCTTCAGGACCAAACATAGTTTATTTTTTTAAAACTCTATATTCTTCATATAGGAATCCCATAAGACAATTATGGATTCCTAAATCTTATATTACTAATGTATATGGACCTAGAAAAATATGGGTACCAATGTTGTTTCTTGGATGAGCTGTTTTGTCGATAAACTGCCTAAAGAGATCCTGTGGAAATATGTGGTACTTGGATATTGGTTGTTCTAGACCAATGATAGGGGAATATTCAACCTTTAAAATTCATACCAAGATTGATGGAGGACAAGTCACATTTGGTGACAATGGTAAAGGAAAAATCATCGTCCTAGGACAGATTGGTAACCCTAACCCTATTTCAATTTCCAAAGTACTTTATGTTGATGGATTAAAATATAAACTTCTTTGAATATCTCAATTATGTGATGATGGATTTAATGTTAAATTCCAAAATTATTTGTGCCATGTTTTTTATAAGAATAATAACTTAGTATTTACGACTCTTAGAAATGATAATGTATATGCTATAAATTTAGACACACTATCCTCACAGAATGTTTCTTGTCTAAATGCTTTTCACAAAGAGTCATGGATTTTGAACAGAAGACTAGGACATTGCAACATACACTCTCCTAATAAGTTAACTAGAAATGTTTAGTTAAATACCTAACAAATTTAGAGTTTCTATACAATAAGGTGGAAAATCCTTGTCAAAAAGGAAAGCAACATAAAACCTCTTACAAACCAAATAAAGAAGTAACTACTTCTCAACCTCTTGAGTTGGTTCACATGGATTTTTTTGGACCATATATAGTTTCGAGTATCAATGGGAAGAAATATGTTTAGGTCATTGTAGATTATTTCTCTTGGTATACCTGGACCTTTTTCTTAGCTCACAAGAGTGAAGTTTGTTCTTACTTCACCAAGTATGCTAGGACTGTAGAAAATCTTAGTGGACTTAAGATTAGATCCTTAATAAATGATCATGTTTGTGAGTTTGAGAATCAATATTTTGAAGCATTTTTCTCAAAAAATTGCAATAATCATAACATCTCTGCTCCTAGGACACCTCAAAAAAATGGTGTGGTAGAAAGAAGTAATAGGACCCTACATGAAATTTCCCGAACTATGCTTAATGAATATAGCCTATCGATTTATTTTTGGGAAAAATCTGTTAATACAGATTATTTCATAATAAATAGAGTCTTAATCAGATCCATCCTTAAGAAAACTCTTTATGTGTTTTGGAACAATAGGAAACCCAAAATATGGTATTTTAAAGTGTTTGGATGTAAAGTTTATATTATAACCACAAAAGACAATTTAGATAAATTTTCCCCCTAAAGTGATGAAGGAATATTTCTTGGATATTATACATCAAGAAAAACCTATAAAGTCTTTAATAAGAAAACAGAGAGTGTGGAGGAATCTGTACAGGTCAATTTTTTTGAAACAGATTCACATGATCCTAAGACATCGCTAGAAAATATTGAAGAGGATATGTCCAATATGGATATTAATGATAAAACCTCAAATCATCATATAAAAGAATCTGTGAAAAATCTCAGTTCTAGAAATTCTCTGGATCTTATCCACAATGAACAAGATCAAAATGACCAACCTGAAATAACTAGTCATACCATTTCTAGACCAACTAGGACACTTAAAAATCATCCCTTCGATGTTGCTATTGGATATTTAGATAGACGAACGCAAACTATAGCTTCCTTGAGAAACCAGGTTAAAAATCGAGAATTATTTTCACAACATAAATCTAAAAATATTAATGATTCAATCAATGATGAATTTTGGGTAATGTCCATGCAAGAAGAACTTAACCAGTTTGAAAGAAATTATGTTTGGAAACTAGTAGATAGACCAAGGGATATTCAGAACATATGAACCAAATGAGTGTTTAGAAATAAAGTGGATGAACTTTGAAATATAGTTAGAAACAAAGATAGGTTGGTTGTATAAGGATATAATCATGATGAAGGAATTGATTATGAATAAACCTTTTCACTAGTAGCTAGGCTTGAATCCATTAGAATCTTACTTGCCTATGCAACACACTTGGATTTTAAACATTACCAAATGGATGTCAAGATTGAATTCTTAAATGGTTATATAGTTGAGGATTTTTTTGTTGAACAAACCCCAGGTTTTACATATACACATTTTTTAAATCATGTTTTCTAATTATCTAAATCTTTATATGGTTTGAAACAAGTACCAAGTGATTGGTATAAATGATTAAGTAAGTTTATTATTTCTAAAGGATTTACAAAAGGTCTTGCAGATCCTAATTTGTTATGAAAACAATTTCAAAAGAATTTTGAAAAGATCAAATATATGTAGATGATATAATATTTGGATCTTCTAAAAATTCATTATGTACTGAATTTTCTAAAATATTGAAAAGTGAATTTGAAATGAGTTTGATGGGTGAACTTAAATATTTTCATGGATTTGAAATATTTAAAAATAAAGAAGGCATAATTATAAACCAAAGTAAGTACACTAAAGATATTTTGAAAATATATGGCCTTGAAAACATTACGTCTAGTGAAACCCCTATGAGTACTACATGTAAGTTATATTTTGATGAAAATAGAAAATCTGTTGATCAAACTGCATACAGAAGAATGATTGGGAATTTGTTGTACTTAATTTATAGTAGGATGGATATTATGTTTAGTGTGTATATGTTAGAAAGATATCCCAGAAACCCAAAATAGTCACATTTAAATTTTGTTAAAATAGTTTTCGAATACCTCAAGTATACAACTAATTTTGGGATATTTTATCCTAATAAAAATTCTTTTTGATTTATTTAGTTATTCAGATGCTGGATTTGGTGGATGTAAGTTAGATAGAAAGAGTACCTCTAGAACATGTCAATTTTTGGGAATGTATCTAATATAATGGTGTAGTAAAAACCAAAATTCAGTTGAATTATTAACAACTAAAGCAGAGTACATTGTTGTTGGTAGTTGTTGTGCAAAAATTTTGTGGATGAAACAAACCTTATTAAACTATGGATTTCAATTCAGACATATCCCCATAAACTGTGACAACACAAGTGATATTAACATTTATAATAATCTAATTTCTCATTCTAGAACAAAGCATATTGATGAAAGACATCACTTTTTGAGATATCATTATCAAAAAGGTGATATAACTCTTGAGTTTATCAGGACTGAGCATCAACTTGCTGACATATTCACTAAACCCTTAAACTCTGAGAGAGTAAACAACATCCGACATGAACTATGAATGGAAAATCTCTAAATACCTATAAAACATCTGATATTAGTGAAACTTATCAGTGAAACGATTAGTGAAACCGATCAGTGAAACTAATCTGTCAAACTGGTCGGTGAAACCGATCAGTGAAACTAATCGAGTGAAAATGATCCCTTGAAATAGTTCCTGTGAAACCTATCTCATGAAACTGATCTCGTGAAATGGATATTGTGAAATCTATCTCATGAAACTGATCCCACGAAACCAATCTCATGAAACCAATCCCGTGAAACCAATCTCGTGAAACTGATCTCGTGAAACCGAGCTCATGGAACCGAGCTCGTGAAACCAACCTCGTGAAATTGATCTCGTGCAACTATTCTCATGAAACTAATCTCGTGAAACTGATCTCTTGAAACTGATCCCTTGAAACCAATTGTTTGAAACAGATTCCTTCAAGTACTTTTTTTAAAATCCGTATGTTTTAAATAAAACGATTCAATTGTATGTTCTTTTTACCGCTTTTCAATTTTTGTTCTTTAATATTTATAATCCCTAAATAATATAATAAATTCAATCCATCCCAACCTTTCACTATCCTCTATTCCTTGTACCTTCTTCTCTTTGACACTCTATCTCTTGACCCATGACACTTTAACTCCTTTTTAATCTGATCCCTCAAAAGGGAAAGGAAAAAAGCATGCGATGGAAGATCCGAGAAAATCTCCATTATCTAATCATCAAAAGAGTGAGTCCAGTGGTACTAAAAATGATGTTTCGAAAGCCAAGTGGTTACAGTGGACAATTAAGTCATTTTTGAGTGGCTTCTATCAAGAAAGTCATTTTTTTTAGAGTACTGGAATCTCAAGGGTGGTTGAGCTAGTTCTCAAACAATGAAAGGTCTTATTTTCTCTAGCCAGTTCATGAGTTTTATCTATACTTGAAGATATCCCTTGATGGAGATAAGTAAGCTAGGATGAGGTTAGTAGTGAAGGGAAAAGATATATCTTTTTCATTTAAGGAATGGGCTGAATGCTTGGAAATGCCTCATGAAGGTGTCTATGCTGATTATCTGGGTAATATTCCACCTTCCTCTAATTTTTTTCGTACGAAGATGCTCTGAAGGAGCTGACTAGAAATGAGGAATTGAGGATAGCTACTTCTAGTGAATTTAATGGAGAGAAAATATTAATTTTTTAAGTTTATTCAAAATAAAATATTCCCAGGGATGGGAGATTTCTCTTCTTGTGAATTATTAGGATGTATTCCTAATTTAACTCTTGAAAATGGGATAAATGTGAATCTTTGTAGGTATCTAATGGTGCATATTTCTAATATGATAAAACATTCCAAGAAATCAACATGAATATACTATCCCATGATGATATCTTCCATGGAAAAGATATTGGGCTGGGTGGAAGATGGAGATGAAATGATATGTTCCTGCAATGGTTTCTACCTTGATAAAGATATTTGCAAAAGAATGAAGATTTTCTGGAACCCGTGGAAGAAATTTTTGGTATGAGATGAGGAAAGAATATATCAATAGTTCGTCTGATTGAACATCCAATTAGACCAAAGAATCGAGTTGATCCAGACCTAAAAATAGGAGAGGAACCTGTCTATTCTGATGAGCAAGTTGACGTTGCGTTTCCAAGGGAAGAAGTATATCCTGTTGATAAGAGGAGTGATATGAATATTTTTGAATTCCAAAATGACATGTCTTATTGACCAGATAGTTCACCATTAGACTTAACCTCATGGGAACCTTGGTTAGGTGATGAGGATGTGGTAGAGACAGAAGTCACTAGTGTGGAAGGATATGTGAATAAGTTAGATGAGGAGTCTGATGATGATGATAATGATGGTAATGATGAGGGAGATGATGAGCATGTCAGTGATTTCTTAAAAGTGGGATAGCAAGTAGTTGATAGATCTAGTGAGGAATCTGTACATGGAGCTACATATGGTGTTGATCATGTTGAATAGGAGGTTGTTTATCATGGAGATGCAGGTTATGAGGATAGACCTCATCATCATGTTGTTGAAAATCAAGAACTCATTTAGGAGTTGAATGAAATCATGGATCATGGCCTTGAGGAAGAGGCTTAATATCAGGTGCCTCAGATTGAGTAAGTGCATGGAGAAGTTTATCTGACTAGAGCACATGTAGAACCTCAATTTTATATGGTACATGTTCCAAGAAATGTTATTTTGGATAGAGGAAAGGATGATGAAGAAGAAGAAGATGAAGTTGTACCTGATCCTCAGGGATGAAAAGATAGGATTGGCACTGTTGATCCAATAGATTGGTCATGTACTCATGAATGGAATAGAGATCTGGGATAAATTCTATTTGGTTTGGAATATAATTCTAATGAGGAGATAGAAGCACCTCCTCCTGCTCCTTGAGATCAAGCTGAAGCAGAACTGGTTGCACCTGCTTCACTAGGTGCACTTTCTCCATATGATCTAGTAGCATAGTCAGTGCCTAGTAACTATGTCACTAAGGATAATTTAGAGCAATTCAAACATGACATTTCTGAGTCTTTAAGAGCCTCAGTTGGATCTAGAAGTGAATCCTCTACTTCAATGAGTATTTTAGATGTTGATGCTACAAAAATTGCAAGGATGGTGATCTAGGAGATTCAACCTAATATAATTACCACAACCAAAACCATCATTAGAAATAATACTTTGTTTAGAGAAGAAGGAAGGAGGATGAACAATGAGTCGAACACTCAGACCACTGATTTCAAGACTTCTTTTAGTGGTGTGATGGATGTTTTTAGGAACTCAGTGAAACAACTAATGAGTATAGATTTGATGAAATTGAATGATGAGCATGGAAAAATGATCACTGTTCTATCCACTTATAGAGTTGGGAGAGGTGCTTTGGTTGATTTGGAGTCTCTTAAGTCTGTAATAAGAGAATAACACAAGAATCTTCAGATTGATTCAGACAAAGAAACTCTTTCAAAGGCACATAGAAATACAGATCATGTTTACAACATGGTATGGCAGTGCACAAATGAATCCTCTGCTGCTTAGAAGGAGATTATAGAGTGGATAAGTAATATACTAAGAACTATACCAAGCATGATCTCATCAATAGCTTCATGATTTTAGCCAAAAATCTCAGAAAACCTCCAGTTAGAGTTTCCTTCAAGACACAGGTGTCCTAGTAGAAGGAGTTTACCCCTCTGCTAGATAAATTCCTGGAAAATAAGGATGATTTTGAGAAGTCCATGAAATATGGTGGTGAAATCATTAATTACTTCATCATGCCCCTCAACCCATATCTGCATGTTCAAGAAGAATCAATTGTGGTTCCTCCTTCTACTTCCAATGGAACTACCTCTCGGCCTCCTACTCCAATTACTATCTCTTAGTCCCTTTCTCAGATTTGATCAGTCATTACTAAGCAACCTCAGAGCTGTGTATTGTCAGAAAGAAGACCTAGACTTACAACAAATGTCCCTACTAGGGTTGACTTTCCAGGTGTTATATTTATACCACCTCTTCCCACTTCTAAATGAAAACCTTATTATCCTAATCATGATTCTTTAGATAAAGGAAAATAACCTCATAAGCCAAACCATTAGTGGTGGATTTCTAATTTGATAGGGATTAGTATCTTTATTTTGTTGATTGTACCCTTTTGACCCTTAATGGAAATATTTTTTTGTCTTCAATATATTTCTAATCTTTTTATGTTATTTCTCTTTATTCATTCTCAATCTCTTAACTTTTGTTCTAATCCCAAAAGGGGGAGAAAGGTATAGGCATACGTTATTAATTAAAGGTATAGGCCTAAATTATTCATTTTAGGGGAAGCAACTCTTGCATAAGCCACATGGAATGTACTGATCACCATAATATATATATATATATATATATATATATATATATATTACATCTGATCCAATATTTGAGGGGGAGATTTGTTTTAAAACCCACAAATAAGGGAAAGTTTTTGTAATATTTAAAAATCATATTCACTGAGATATGCTAAGTCATGTAATTACTATTCCTTAATGTCACATGTGTGCCATAATTTGTGATTATCAAAAAGGGGGAGATTATTGGACCCTCTATGATATAATGGTTTTCATAATCACAAATAATGTCTATCAATAGATTTTATTATTTCATGCCATTTAATATCTCTAAGTAAATCAACTATGTCATACTGAACAATATATTTCAACAACTCAATAAACTATATTTATTCTTAAATATACTTACAAGTGTATATTTCCTTTTATTTTTGGATGTTACTTAATTTATTAGTGTTTTGTGTAATACCAACACTTCATAAGTTTCTCATAGTCCCTGGCACTATTAGTTCAATTGACTCACCGATGGACAACACACCAATGATCGACACACCAATGGTTGACATGCCGATGATCGACATACTAGTGGATGACACACTGATGATTGAAACATTGATAGAAGACACCAATGATCGACACACCAATGGATGAAACATAGATGATCGACTCACTGATGGACGACACACTTATGATTGACACACCGATGGAAGACCCACTGATGGTCGACTCACCGATGGACAAGTCACCAATGAACGACTCACCAACGAGCAACGGACCGATAGCACAAATGACTCATCGATATACTAAGTCACCAATACTGATGAAAATAACTCACTGATACCTGGATTCATCGATGCTTACAGACCGATACTGATAGACCGATGAAAATGAGTCATTGATACTTATGACTCACTTATAGTCATAAATATTGTTTCAAATTTAACATTTTAAATTTATTTCTAGTGGTCATATTTTGAAAAATTAATGTTCCTGACATTATTTAATTTTGTCTGTAAGACTATCCGTTGATATTATGGGCTACATTCACTTGGTGTGATCTTCATGCCTACAAGACCTTGAAGTATAAAAGGATTACACAATAAACTGTGAATAGCATGCATGTGATACAGACTAGGAAAATGTGCTAAATAGTGTAAATAGAAGAACTCAAAAAGTAGTGCAAGAAATCAAAGTCGAGTACACAAGCAGTTCAATAAGACAAGGAAGAATGTGATGAACTTCTCTGAACATCCAAACATCAATGAACATTATAAACCTCGAAGCTAAAATACATAGGCTGCGATACTCTGTTCTGAAGTCTTCATTTATAAGAAAACACGAATATCTTTTTCTCTCCTTCAATCTAGTCCAGAGCTTTAATGCATAACACAGAGAGACTTATAAAATATATTCATAGTTTATAACTCTTTTGAGATCATGTGTTTACTTTTTTCAAGCAATGTGTGTGAATTTGTTTGTTTCAAACACATTGCCTTCTATTCATAACTGCATGATACTCAATATCCTCACACAAACTCTCTTTCTTACTCTTATATCCTGTGTAGAATAGTGCAAGATATCAAGTGTGGTATTATTTTTTGTTTTTTCCATGGATAACTATGCTACAGTTCAAGTGTTACCTGGACAACCTTGTGTGATATTATGAACCCTGATCCTAGATGTAGATCAAAAGTTTATTAATATAAACTACTTGGTGGAAGGTGATCACCAAGTGGAGAGGACTAAGTCTCAACTTGAGACGAAACCTCTTGTGTTTATCTACTATGTATTTAACATTTAGTTTAATCTGATCTGTGTTTATTTCATTTAAAATAAAACTAAATTGAACTTTGATAAGTTATTTTAGAAAGTGTTTATAACATTTTTGAATAAGTAGTTTTGTTTCAAAAGTTTGACTAATCATTAGATTGGTAAAGCTGAGAACTAATGAATATTTTGAGATGTTAATTGAACATTTAGGAATTTTATAAATTCACTAAAAACTAACTTTGATTATATTTTAATTGGTAGATAGTTTTTCAAAGAACCAGTTTTAACATAAATTTTTATAGATGCTCAATTCACCACCCACTTGAGTGATCTACTCTGACCAACACTCTATTTAGAAGAAAATAAGGTCTGAGAATATCTTTTCTATCCTACACCATCAATATTTCAGCAGAAAATATGACATTTTATTTACCCTTTTTTCAAACCTCCAATTAGGCTCAACTTTCATTCATTGAGCTCTCTAGATAGTAGTTACTCTATTTCCATTAAGATCTCTAGATGGGAAAAACTACCAAAAAAATATTTTACAGCAAAAAAACATCTCTTCAAAATTTTAATTTCTTACCAAAGAAACACCAAATGTGGCAGTACAATAAAATTAATCTTCCCCCCACACTTAAGTTCAAATAGATCAGGCATTTTTATTTCTAGAGTAGGTTGGAAAGGGAAAATTGGCTTGTAATGTGAATAAACTAATTGGTTGTACACGGATATTAAATGATTAAAAAAGATCAAATGTAAATGGATGTATTGAATAAAAAGTATTATCCTAAAAAATGGGATTTTGAAATCAAAACAATTTATTTAATCATTTTAATCAAAAGTACTCAACCCTCAAGTGTTGACATAAAAAAATCAAGTTCTAGTGAAAGAAAGCTTGGACATGTTAACTCAATAAAAGTTTTGAATATAGATAATAAATTAAAATGGGTTTAGTATCCTCATAGGAATGATAAATACAGTGATATGTGACTTGATATCCAAAAATCATAGGTCACTTAATGAAATATTTAAAATATTGAACTTGAAACAAAGTCATTTTCAACATTTATTTGTGTTTTGTTTCAAGGGATCAATTGGTTCACTTATTGACATGGGTTTCAAAATTAAAAAAAACATCATTTAAGAACATTGGTTTTAACTAAAAACAAACATAATTTTGAAAAATAAGAAAAGAAAATAAACACAGCAAAAATTGAAAGAAAAACTAAAAACGAGATTTTGATAGTAATGAACACAAAATCCTATTCGACCCAGTATGTCCCCCCCCCCCAAATTATTTTTTTCCAATTTTCTCATTGTTCCTATAATTTAAAATTATGAATTATAAATTAAGAAGATAATACATGAAAATAAACAAGTGGAGAGGAAAGACACAACCTGGTTTTTATTGAGAAATGATAGCCTTGAGTTAGCCTCATAGATACAGAAAATTGGAAATCAACATGAAAAACAAAAAAACATCAAAAATTTATTAAAACTAAGGAAACAAAAATAAAAAAGAAATATATGGGAAAAGATTCATGATTTTAACTCCCAAGTGGGTGCTAGGATTTTACGTTCCCTATTTATACAGTTCCAGTTGATCATCCCTAATCTGAAGGTGGGTGAAACTGCTTCCTCAAGAACTGGAAAAATGATTTTTCTCTAGTATTGTTCAGCTCACAAAACTTGGAGAACCTCCCAAAATTAGAAATATTCAATTTCCCCTCTAGGATATTAATGATCTAATGATATATTAGAAGAGGGAACATGATGTATATGAAACATCCAACTGCTTGATCCTCAAAAAAATAAATAGAATTGTTTATGAATTTTAATATCATGAAGTGGTTCATCTTCAACATAATATTAAAAAATGATTTCTTATTTGAACACCATATTGGTACCCCCATCCTCATCTAAACAAATTTACTCAAATGGGTACATATTTCTTTCTTCAATTTCATCCATGAAATCCATTTCATCCAAAAAATAAGCCACTCAAATGAATAAGGTGCTAAATATGCATAAGTAGAAGTAGTTAACGATTTATTATCAAAATAATCAAGAAAATTTGGATCCATATTTTAGAAATATCGGTTTTGATTCATAGTTTTAAGCTCTATCTATGAGTCAAAAGTAGTTATATTGAATGTAAGTAGTAGCTCGGGTTCCTACATATGCTCATAAAAAATGATTGGCTCAATATTCTCATCCTCTTTAGCCAAATATTCACATAAATATTATAAATTTTCAATATTAAAAATAGTGGCTTGACATGAAATTATGTTTTCAAAAAATTTATCCCAATTATTTTCTAAATAATGTTGATTTCCAAAAGACAAATCAGTTGGTGAATGTATGATGATTTATTTCTTCAAATTTGAAAAAGGAGATTCTAAATCAGTTTTCATCTCATCTAAAAAAGGTTCTTCAACATAAAAAGTGGTTGGGATAATATTTTCCTTTTCTTTGTCATATGTTTTATCTTTTGTCTCTTTCTATTATTTTAAAATATTGGAAATAATATTTTTTGGTCAGAGTAGAGTACTCAAGAGGGGGGGGGGGGGTCAATTGAGTATCTATTAAAATTTCTTTTATAAATTGGATAATTAAAAATTTCCCCCTAATAAAAATATACTCTAAGTCGGTTTGTAGTGAAAATATATGATTATTTAATGTTTAGTAAATTTCTCATAAGATTGGTTAGTTCTCAGCTATACTAATCTAAATATTAATACAAATTTGCAAACTAACCTACTATTTTAAAATAGTTATAAACAGTCGCTAAACTAGTTATCAAAGTTCAATTTAGTTTGAAGAAATAAGTGATAAAAAAGTATAAAAACTAAATGGTAAAAACATAACAGATATAAACAAGAGGTTCACTCTCAATCTAAGACTTTGTCCTCTCCACATGGTGATCACCTACCACCAAGTATTTTAAAGTAATAAACAATTTTTTTCCAAACCCTGGATTTGGGTTAACAATAGAACATAAGGCTATCCAAGTCACACTTGACCTCTACCACAGTTTTCGTGTGAAAAAAGTAGATAGGTCATAGTTGACCATTTCCATAATTCTATGTGGGATAAAAAGGATTAATAGAGTGAGAGTTTGAGGATACCATGTATCCTCCAGTTATGCATCAGATTCATTGTGTGTGTAATAGACAGAAACACACACTACTCGGAAATGTAAATAAATAAACACAACAGAGTTGAAGATGTAGAATAAGGTCTAGAAATATATGTGTGTTATGTAGTCTAGTTGTGGACTCATTTGATGTAGTGGAGTTTAAGTTTTAGTCCTCTTTTGTAAGTTGACTCCAAAACAGAGTGTCGTATCCTCTGTGGTTTGGCTTCCCAGAGTATGAAATGTTCAGGTTCTTGTTCGAAAGATGTATAGGGTAGCTCAGTAGATTTTTCTTTACATTTTGATCTCCCTGTATTTTCTTCCTTTTGAGTTCTTAGGTTTTGAAGTATGTTCATTATTTTCAGGAGATATGGCATGTTCTCTCATATAAGCATCATTGAATGATCCAGCTTATAATTATTTTATACTTTGAGGTCCAATAGTCATAATGATATCCCCAAATGCATGTACCTCGTACTATCTCCTCAATATACTATAGAAAACATTAAATAATGTTAGAACCTTAATTTTTCCAAATATGACCATTAGATATAAATTTGAATTAATGAATTTAAAAAAAGATTCTATGACTATCGGTCAGTCATAAGTATCAGTGAGTCATTAGAATCGGTCTATTAGCATGAGTTAGTCATCATCAGTGACTCTCTATATTTGTGAGTCCTTTCCATTAGTATCAGTGACTCTGAGTAATGGTGTTTCCTCTCCACCAGTGTCTGTGACTTGGGGCCTCAATGATCCATTTATGCTATCGTCCTGTCCAGGCATCGATGTGTCGTCAACGAGGACTCATTTTAAACTATTTGTGTGTCACCCATCGATGACTCATCCATCAGTAAGTCCTTTGAACTAACAGTGTGTCGCTCATCGGTTATTCATCCAATGGTGAGTCTCTTGAACTATTGGTGTTTCATTTGTTCTATCAGGGAGTCATGCATCGATGTCTTCTTCGATTGGTGAGTCCTCATCGGTGAGTCAGCCAACGGTGACATCTTTGAACTATTGGTGTCAGGGACATTGAAAAACATACAATGTGTCTATCTTATACAGAATAATATCAGATTAAGTGAAATTCATAAATATATGTAAATATACATTTGTAGATGTATTGAAACACAAATATCCATAAATTATTGACTTAGTGAAATGTATTATACCAGGGGACAAAATTTATTTACTTATAAATATTCATTGGCATGATTAAAATTAGATATAATTTAGTATATGAATTTATAGGATTTGAAGATTGGCCTGATTTGTGATTATAAAATCAACTATCTTACAAAGGTTCTAACAATATCCCCCTTTTTGATAATCACAAATTATGGCATTAATGAGTTATACAATACGTTATGGAATTAAAAAATTACTTTACTAGGATACCAGCAGTGACTGTGAATTATTAATATAACTAAGGCCATTCTGTTTAAGTTCCTCCTCGGTTATTATATCATAAGAGATATATAGAAATTTCCTTTTAAGAGAGTTATATTAGAGAACTTTTATTCTCCCCCGATTGTAATTTGTATCAAAGGTGGGATATAAATATAGTGTATGTTGATTACATGCCATTTTTCCAATTCTAATGTTCTCCCTCTTAGATTAATAATATATTCCATCCATATCTTTCTAACACTTTTGGGATTAGAAAAAAGGTAAAAAAGAAACATATAGAATAAAAAATAACCCAATGAAAATTGGAAATATAGTGAAGGAAATAAATTGATATTCATTAAATTATAAAGAGTACAATCATCAAAATACAGTCATTAAAAGAAAATTACAAATCCCTATCAAATAGATGATCCACATCTATGGTTTGGGATTTTGAGGAGATTTTTGTTTGACTGAAGGGTTAATAGTAGGTGTTGTAATTGGTGTGGTGGAGGTAGGAAGGGTTGATACAATAGTTGCACTAGGTAAAGTAACACTGGTAGGAACCTTTGCAGCAAGGCTTGGTCTTCTTTCTCACAGAACACGACGTTGAGGTTGCTATTGAATTACTGGCTTGATCTGAGATAATTCTTGAGGTATTGACATCTTAGCAGGAGGTAGAGATCTAAGTCCAATGTAATTATTTTCTACGACCACTATAGATTCAGCTTGCACATGCAAACATGGCTTTAGAAACTTAATTAAATAATTTATGATTTCACCTCCATACTGCATTGCCTTTTCAAAATCCTCCTCATTATCCATTAATTTATCCAAGAGAGGAGTAAACTCCTTAAATTTACCTACTTTCCTCTTGAAGGCCTCTTTCACTGAAGGTATTTAGAGATTCTCATCCAAGTAATTAAAGTTGTTAATCATATCATAATTGGTATATATTTTTGAGAAATACTTGTCCACCTTTTCTATTATCTCTTTTTGGGAAGTAGAAAATGCATTTGTACATTGTCTAACCATGTTATAGAAAAGATAAGTGTTTCTTTGTACTTTGGAAATAGTCTCTTTATTAGAATCACTTTGAATGGTCCTCAGTTCCTCTCTCATCACATTCTTAAGGGACTCCATATCTGCAGCAGCAGGCCTGGTACTTTTAGAACTAGAGGCACTAGAAATCCCCTTGCCAAGCTCCTCCTTTAACTTCTTCAAATTTAATCCCAGTTGATCTGTAACTAGGTTCCTAAAAACCTCCATAACATCACCAATTGTGGTCTTGAAATTAGGGGTAATAGATTCCAAGTCACTACTCGTTCTCTTCACTTCTTCTCTCAGAATTGTATTATTTGTAATAATAGTCTCAGCTATAGTGATTAGGTTAGGCTGAATCTCTTAAATCACCATTCTTGAAATCTTAGATGCGTCAGCCTATGAAATACATGTAAGTAAAGGATTCATTTCTTACTCCAATGGAAGATCTTGCTGACTCACATATATCTTCTTTGAAATATTCTAGAACAGCATTGGTGACATAGTCACTAGGCACTATAGGGACAATAGGCTCATCAATAGGAGGTACTATAGGTGAAGTTGGAAAAAACTGTTCCCCGTTAACTGGTGGAGGAGGAGGAGGATGAGCTACCATCTCCTCATCGGAGTCATAATCCAACCCAAATAGGATATAACCTCAGTTTCTATTACCCTCACTAGAAAAATTACATTCTCGAGGATCCATAGTGTCAATCCTTACTCTTCTTCCTTTAGTATCATCCTCAACTTGGGATTCTTCTTCTTCTTCTTCTTGTCCTCTAGACAAAATAACATTACAAGGAACTGGTACTAACTGAACAAGATCTTCTTCTTGAACTCCATCCACTCCATCCACTTGAGGCTCTTTCTAAATCTGAGGAATTAGTGAAATATGATCCTCAACCTCATCCTTTTATCCTTGATCCATGATAACATTAAACTCCTAAATGATGTCTTGAGCAACCACATCAGGGTGTTCATGCCTGTCCTCATTTCCATCATCTCCAACTGCATGATCAACGACATCATGTTCAATAGGTTTAGTATCCTCCAATCTATCAGCCCCTCATTATCTCTATGTACAGATTCCTCACCAGAACTAGCTCCATCTAGTCTAGATTTCAGTGAGTCACTCACATTTACACCTTTATCACCCTCATCATCACCATCATCATCCTCATCATCACAATCAGTTTTTCTTACATATCCTTCCACTCCTGAGACTTAAGTCTCTTCCTCCTCTTCATCACCCAACAAAGGATCTTGAGAAGGAAAATCTAATGGGGGACTAGCTGGTACATATGACATGTATTTCATGATATCATCAATATATGGGTCACTCCTGTCATCAATAGGGTACCCCTCTTCCCTACACACCTCAGGCTCAACCTATTCTTCATTTGAATAAAAAACTTTCTCACCGGGTTTAAGACCGGATCATCTTGATGCCTTAGTCTGGTAGGAATATCAATGGGGTAATAATCTTCATATAATCTATCCTCATCTCCTACCCAACATCTCATCCATGGGTTCCAAAATATTTTTATTCTCTTGAAAATATCCTTATGCAAGAAAAAACCACTAGAGGTAGTGATCACCTCATCTCCATCCTATACACAACACAACCTCTTTATCAGTACAGAAATAATCCTTGGGTAGTATAAACATGTTTCATTCTTGGATGGTTTGATCATCTCATAAATATGTACCATATGGTTATGGAAAAGATTTACCTTCACCACATTATTTAATAAATAAATCAGGTAAACATCCTGATACTTCATAGTAGAAAAATTTTTATTCCTTGGGCAGATTTGGTTTTGAATAAACATAAAAAGAAATATGGCCTCTCCATCTAATTATGTGGTTGTGGATCTTCTTAAATCTTCATTGTGAGTAAATTCCTTTAATGAAATTTCAAAAGAGAACAAATATAAGTTTGGTGGAATGTTACCCTGATATTTATCATATATTCCCTCATGAGGTATCTCTATGCACTCGACCCATTCCTTTAAAGAAAACTAAATTTCTTTTCCATTTATTACTAACTTCATCTGAGCCACATTGGTTCATTCTAAAGAAACTTTTAAGTTGAGATAAAACTAGTGCTTCAACTAAGGATAAAACGGTATCTCATTATTGGAAAACTATCTGATCCACCCTTGAGATTCCAAAACTCCTAGCTAGAGAGACTTGCTCGATATCACCCACTTAGCAGACACTTCTTTCTCGGCAATTAGCACATGTCTTCCCAATCTGAGCTTCACAAAACCTGTGACACTACTAGATTCTCCTTTATGACACTTATCTAATGATGATTCACTTGGTACTTCCATTTCATGCTTCATTCTCTCCATTCTGAAGGTTCGGGTTTGAAGGAGGGAGTCGAATGGTTGAAGGTTTGAAAGGAAAATTGAGGGTACTGAAAGGTCAAAGTGTGGATCAAATTAATTTTATCATTTAATTATTGTAACATATTAAATAGAAAATAGAACAATGGTAGGATAAAATAATGAAACTGTGTCATTTTTCAAAAAAACACAGACTGATTTACCCAAAGGTCCCTATTGGTATCAGTTTTACACTAATGGTATCGGCCTCACTTGATTAGCTTAATCTTATTGTCTTCACGCGAATAGTCTCATGTGATCGATTTCACAAGATCAGTTTCACTAATATTTTTCACTGATTGGTTTCACTAATTAGTTTCATTGATCATCTTCACTAATAGCTTTTACTGATTGGTTTCACCCGATCTGTTTCATTTATCCATTTCTCCTGATCGGTTTCACTGATCCATTTCACCTGATCGGTGTGACAGTGATCAGTGTGATAGATAAATAGATTTTTCTAATGGGATAATATCAGATAGTCTTTATTTATTTATCACTTCTAGTTTATGTATGATGTAACTCATTCTCTCAAAGTTTAAAGCTTTGGTAAATATGTCAGCAATTTGATGCTCAGTCTCAATAAACTCAAGAGTTATATCACCTTTTTGATAGTGTTGTATCAAATAGTGATGTATTACATCAATATGTTTTGTTCTTGAATGAAAAATTGGATTCTTAGAAATTTTAATATCACTTGTATTGTCACAATTTATGGGGATATGTCTGAACTGAAATCCATAGTCTAATAAAGTGTGTTTCATCAACAAAATTTATGTATAGAAACTACCTGTAGAAATGTACTCTATTTTAGAAGTTGATAATGAAACAAAATTTTGGTTTTTTCTACACCATGACATTGGAGACTTTACCAAAAAGTGACATATTCCAGAGGTGCTTTTCTATCTAATTTACATCCACCAAATTCAGCATCAGAATAACTAACCAAATCAAATGGTTTTCCTCTCAGGTTGAACAATCCTAAATTAGTTGTATATTTGAGGTATTTGAAAACTCATTTATCTGCATTTAAATGTTTCTCTTTTTTTTTCTTGAAATCTTGCACACATACACACACTAATGGTTGATGATCTTTAGTCAGATGCAGTGATTGATGTCATGTTGCTACAAGGAAGGGTGAACCCCCCTGGGACCTTAGCTATCTGGTTCATCATTGAAGAAGTAAAATCGAGAAAGGAATGTCTCTCAAGCATACCTGGTGCGAAGGGAACCATGAAACATACCTCTTAGCATGAGAGGGAAGAGCAGAGAATAAGCTTATTGTTTATAGTTGTGTTGGATCCTTACCAGAGATTTGTAACCATATTATTCTAGGTGATGCGCTTGGCCTGCATCATTTTAGGCCTCTGTATTCTTTTGTGATTTTCCCCCATCATTGGACTCTTGTATGTTTTTATATTTTCTACTAATAAAAAAGTAATTTTCAGTCTATAATAAGATTGATCAATAAATTTCCCATTTTCATCAATATTCATCATATAAGTGGAATTCATTGGTGTTTCACTACTTTTAATGCCATCAAAGCCATATATTTTCAAAAGATCTTTAGTATATTTATTTTTATTTATAATAATACCTTCTTTGTTTTGAAATATTTTAAATCCAAGAAAATATTTAAGTTCACCAATCAAACTCATTTCAAATTCACTTTGCATCATTTTTGAAAAATCATTACATAAGGAATTTTTAGGTGATCCAAAGATAATATAATCTAAATATATTTGATCTAATGAAACTTCATTAGAAATTATTTTTATAAATAAAGTAGTATCTTCAATTTATTTTTTAAAATAATTATATATAATAAATTTTCTTATCCTATCAGACCAAGTTCTTGGATCTTGTTTCAAACTATTTAAAGCATTAGTTAATTTGAAAACAAGATTTGGATAATGAATATTTGAAAAACCTATGGGTTATTCAAAAAAAACTTCTCAATTATATGACCATTTAAGAATGAAAATTTAACATCCATTTGATAATGTTTTAATTATAAGTGTTCTGTATAGGCAAGTAATATTCTAATTACTCCAATCCTAGCTACTGGTGAAAAGGTATCCTCATAATCAATTACCTCTTCTTGATTGTTGCCTTGTGCAACCAATATAGCTTTGTTTATAACAATATTTCTAGCTTCATATAATTTATTCCAAAACACCCATTTAATTCGTATGGTTAAGGTATCTTTTGGTTTATCAATAAGCTTCCAGAATTTATTTCTCTCAAATAGATTAAGATCTTATTGCACAGTCATCACCCAAAATTCATCATTGATTACATCATTGATATTTTCAGGTTCAACATGTGACAATAATGCCTTATTTTCAACCTTATTTCTAAATGAAACTCTATTTTATGTTCCTCTATCTAAATATCCAACTACAACATCTAAGGGATGGTTTTTAAGGCTCTTATTTGGTCTCGTAAAAGTAGGGCTAGTTACTTTAGGTCCATCACATGGTTCTGGTTCATTATGGATATATTATACAGACTTTCCAGAACTGGAAGTTTTAATGGATTCTATTATAGGATGGTATGAAAGTTTAGCATTAATGTGCATATTATACATACATACCAAATATTACCTAGTGAGGTCTTAGGTTCATGTGCATTTATTTCATCAAACATGACAAGTACAGATTCCACAACAAATTTAGTTCTCTTATTAAAGAATCTATAATCATTTCTTGATTTCGAATATCCAAAGGATATTCCTTCTTCCCATTTAGAGAAAAATTTATCTAGATTACATTTGGTGTTATGAATATAACCTTTACATCCAAACACCTAAAAATAATTAACCTTTGGTTTCCTATTATTCCACAACTCATAAAGAGTTTTCGTATGGATAGATCTGATTAAGACTCTATTTATTATGTAACAAGATGTATTAATAGCTTTAGTCAAAAAATAAATTGGTAGGTCGTATTCATTGAGAATAGATCAGGCAATTTCTTATAGGGTACTATTTCTTCTTTATACTACACCATTCTGTTGAGATATCGTTGGGGAAGAAAAGTTATTCCCATATCATGTTTTTGAGAAAAAAGATTCAAAGTATTTATTTTCCAACTCATGGACATGGTCACATCTTAAGGATTTAATTTTAATTCCACTAATAATTTCTATAGTCTTAAAATACATGGTAAAATGAGAGAAACCTTCACTTATGTGATCTAAGAAATAGGTCCATGTATACATAGAAAAGTTATCTACAAGAACATAAACATAATGCTTCCCATTGATACTTGAAACTCTATCTTTTCCAAATAAGTCCATGTGAACCAAATCGAGAGGATGAGAAGTTATAACTTTTTTCTTTGGTTTGAAAGATATTTTTTATTACTTTCTTTATTCACAAGGATTGTACACTCTATTTTCTAGAAACTTTTTTTTAGAAAGTCTTTAGATAAACCTTTTCTGGTCAATTTCTTAAGGGAGTGTACATTAATATGCCCTAGTCTTCCATTCCAGATCCAAGACTCATTGCGAAAGGCACTTATACAGAAAATAGTTTGTTATTCTAGTGTGTCTATGTTTATAGCATATACATTATCATTTCTAAGAGTAGTAAATACTAAGTTATTCATGGAATAAATAACATGGAATGCATCATTTGTAAATTTAACATTAAATCCATCATCAAATAATGGAGATATTCTAAGCAATTTATACTTTAATCCATCAACATGATGTAATTTATAAATTAAAATAGAGTTAGGGTTACCAATCTGGACTAAGATGATGATTTTTCTTTACCATTGTCACCAAATGTGAAATGTCCTCTATCAATCATGATGAGATTCTGGAAGATTGAGTAGTCTCATGTCATGTGTATTGAATAAACAATGTACAAGTACCAAACCATTCTATAGTAACTCTTAAGGAATTTTACCTACAAAAAAATTATCCAAAAAAAAGATTTTGGTACCCATATTTTATTGGGTCCAGAAACATTAGTAATAAAATCTTTAGGAACCCACAATTGTCTTATGGGTTTCCTATATGTAGAATATAAATAATTTGGATAATAAACATTATTTGGTCTAGAAATACTTGATGTATTAAACGATTTTATATAACTTAAACTTGTAGTAAAATCGTGATTTTTGGGATAAGAAGCATATTTTCTAAATTTATTCATAAAATGTGTTTCTGAAAAATTTATTTGTCTATGTTGATATCCAATTTTAGAAGTTTACTTAAGAGCTAAATTTTTTCCAATAATCTGAGTAAAAGTGTTTTTTCCCATTGGTAAACATTTCTAAATCTTTATTCTATTTCTCATTATACATGTTTAATTCATTGTTTTCCTTGATTAGTTGAGAATTTTTCTCCTTTTCAACAGTAAGTTTAGACTTAATAGTTATAGTAAAAGCATGTTGTTTCTTTAAAGACTTATATTTATCTTTTATTTAATTAAATTTCTCTTCTATATTGTTATAGTATTCAAAGAGTTTATCATTTTTCATATTCTTAGACTCATTTCATTTTTAGATAAATAATAATTGTGTGTAGAAGAGTCTAAGGTTACCTCAGATGTGTTTGTCATAAAAACATTTTTTCATGTCATCTTTCTCTTCATGAGATGATGATAATTCACTAGATCTATCCTTATAGGCACTCCAGGTGGCCTTCATAGCTTTTGTTATACTTCTTATCAATGTTTTCATACTTCTTTTTTTATTTTTTACTTTGGACAAGCAGCTTTGACATGTCTTCTCCTCTTTCATTAACATCATACAATCTATTCTGATTTTTTAGGCTTCTTCCAATCTTTTTTTCAATTTCCCTTGTTGACATATTTTCCTTTAAAGATTTGTTTCTTAAAGAAATTTTTCTTTTTCTAAAATTTTATGAATCTCTTTGAATGTCGGGCCATTTATTTATCACTGTCTGAAGCTGATTCTTCACTACATATGCTCTCAATACCAGATTAAATTTTCTCTTTGTATTTACCCTTAGGAGTGGTAGTCTTCAAGTATATATATTTTCTTTTTGGTTCATCCCCCTCTGGATTCACTTTGAGTCTCTCTTCATACATCATTAGAATTATAATAAATTCTTTCACTGTAATATTATCAATGTCGCATGATTCTCTTATGGATACTAATGTCCCTCACCATCTCTTAGGTTAGCATTGTATAATTATCATGATATGTTTCTTTTCTATGATAATTATTCCTAAAGAAATCATTATATTAAAAAAATTCAGGGAACCTGAGATATATATCAGAAATAGATTTGTCTTTATTCATTCTAAAATTTTTATATTTAATAGTATTAGTATTTAATCTCATTTTCTTTACATTAGATGTTCCCTCATGGGAAACAGAAAAAGTGTCCCAGATCTCATGGGAAATTATACAAGAATAAATGTGATTAAACTATTCATCTTCTAGTGCATAGTATAAATCATTCAATACTTTACATTTATTTTTATATATGGTCTTGGTAGGTTTATCCCAAGTATTTTTAGTAGTTTCAGGGATTTCATATTTACTTTCAATTGCAGTCTAGATTTCAAATCCCATTCTTTTTGGTGTATTTTCATTTTAAGCTTCCACTAAGCATAATTTATTCCATTGAAAAATGGTGGTATATTTATAAAATCACCTTTTAATTTATTTTCCATAACATAAATTGTGAAAATATTTCAAAGAGATAAAAATTTAGAAACAATAGAAACTTAAATATATTTGAAATATAAATACAATCATAGTTTCAGAGGTTTGAAAAAATCTTTGAAAACTAAAAAATTCCAAACCATGGATACCTAATGTTGGTCAGATTATACTACTCAAGAGAGGTGTGAATTGAGTATCTATAAAAATTTCTTTTATAAATTGGATAATTAAAAATTTTCCCCAAATAAATATATAATCTATGTTAGTTCATCTTGAATAAATAAGAGTCCTAAATGATCAGTTAATTTCTCCAAAGATTGATTAGTTCTCAGTTATACTAATCAAAAGATTAATAAAACTTTTGGGACTAACCAACTGGTTCAAAATAGTTATAAAAACCTTCTAAACTAACTATCAAAATTCAATTTAGTTTTATGAAATATGTGATAAAAAAGAGTAAAAACTAAAAGGTAAAAAAATTACAGATATAAACTAGTGGTTCAGTCTCAAGTTAAGATATAATCCTCTCTACTTGGTTATAACCTACCAAAAAGTAGTTTAAATTAATAAACAAGTATTGATCCACACCATGGATTTGGGTTAATAACATCACATAAGGCTTTTCAGGTCACACTTGACCTCTACCATAGTTTTCATGGGAAAATAGCTAATATGACACACTTGACCTCTTCCACAGTTTTATATGGGATACAAAAGGATAAATAGAGTGAGATTTTGAGGATATCAAGTATCCTCAAGTTATGTATAGGATTAAATGTGTGTGTAATAGAAATATACACAAAATGCTCAAATATTTAAATAAATAACCACAACAGAGAAACAGATGTAGCATAAGGTATATAAAGCTTTGTGTGTTATGAAATGTAGTTGTGGACTCATTTGATGTAGTCGAGTTGAATTTTGAGTCCTATTTAGGAAGTTTACTCGAAAACAAAGTGTCGTATCCTCTGAGGTCTAGATTTAAAGAGTATGAAATGTTCAAATTCTTGTTTGAAAGATGTTCAGGGTAGCTCAGAAGGGTTTTTTTCACTACATGATCTCCCTGTATGTTCTTCCTTTTGAATTCCTAGGCTTTGAATTATGATCAAGAGTTTTAGGAGTTCCATCGTGTTCTATCATGTATGAATCATTAAATGATCCATATTATAATTATTTTATACTTTGAGGTCCAGTAGGCATAATGATCTTCCCACATGAATATACCTCATAAATTCTCCTGAATATCCAACAGACAACATTAAATAATGTCAGAAACTTTAATTTGTCTAAATATGTCTATTAGATATAAATTTGAATTAATAAATTAAAAATAGTTTCTTTGAATATCAAGGAGTCATAAGAATTAGTGATTCATTGGAAATAGTCTGTCAGCATCAGTCTATCAGCATTGGTGACTCTCTGTTTTGGTGAGTCCTTTCCATCAGTATCGGTGACTCTGAGTATCAATTTTTTCTTTCCTTCAGTGTTAGTGACTTGGGGCATCGGTGAGTCATTTGTGGTATCGATCTGTGTGGGCATCAGTGAGTCCTAAATGGTGACTCATTTTGAAATTTCATTGTTTCTCCAATTGGTGATTCATCCATCGGTAAGTCCTTTGAACTAATGGTGCATCTCTCATCAGTGAGTCATCCAATAGTGATTCGCTTGAACTATCAGTTTGTCATTTATTATAATGGCGAGTCATGTTTCGGTGTCTTATTTGAAAGTTGATTCCTCATAAGTGATTCATTCAATGGTGACTGATTTCAAATATTAGTTTCAGGGACTCTGAAAAACATTCAAAGTGTCTGTCTTATACAGAACTGTATAATATTAATTGAAATTCATAAATACATGTAAATTTACATTTGTAAATATATTGAAACACAAATATCCATAAATTATTTAATTATATAAATGAATTATACCATGTGAAATAATTTATTCACTTATAAATATTCATTTAAATGATTAACATGAGTTATAATTTAATATATGAATTAATAGGATTTGAAGATTTTCATGATTTGTGATTATTAAAACAATTATCTCACCAAGGGTCCAACAATATTAATTTGTTTACTCACTCCTTGAATATTTTGTTGAATCCCTAAATTCATATGTTGAATTTCAATAGTTTTTTTGAATTTAAATTTAAAAACATTAATCATGACAAGACTCCTCATACTTTTGATAATCATGCCAATTATGAATGTAATCACTATGAAAATCCATTTTTTGGTTTTTTAAGACTCAAAATTAGTGGTTAGAAGCCTAAAAATGAAAAAATAAATCAAAAAAACTTATGAAACCTCCCTATAAATGGTTCCAAATTGACATTGAGGTTTTCAATCTTGTTACCTTGTCAATAATTTCCCATTAAAATGTTGCAAAATAGTGATCATGGGGTTGTCTCACAAGGAGGTTGCAAGCTACATTGTCAAATTATCACCTTGTTAATTTGTTTTTGTTAATTTTAAACAAAAATTTTTGATTTTAAATGACTTAAAAATTTTAAATTAATGGAAATCATATTAAAACCAAAGTTATAGTGGGATATTAGAAATAAAAAAAATCCAAACTGAAATGAAAACGCTAAAGAAGGAAGTGGTGGAAAAAATTTGATATTTAGACACTCCCTTTATCATTTTATAAATAAATTATGCAATTTTATTTCTATGTGTATACCTAATTACCTCAAGGGAAACAAATAAATTAACTATAAACCTTAATGAGACCGCAAACATTGGTGTTGATCCTCTTATGAATGTGATCTGATTACCTAAAGACCTTTGAGAAACCAAATCAGATTGCACTCACTTTTCTCAATGGGGAGATCCCACCCAAATAAATTTAAACAATTAGAATAACCAATTTACATTAATAAGTTGAAAATAAATTCAAAATAATTTATAATAAATTTAATTCAGTAAATAAAATGACCCTATTAATTTAAGAAAAAATAGATTCCAGAGATATACAAAGGAAAACAAAGAAAAGTACAAACTGAAAAGAGCATATGTCATCGGATCTACACTTCCCACCACCACATGGAGTATATCCCTTAATTTATTTATTATATTCAATGTAACTAATCGTTTACATCATATATTCACCATCAAATAACCCTTCTTCAGTCCATCCATCCCTTGAAATGAAGAGGATATTGAAATATAAATAGGAGGAGGGCTAAAATCTTTTGTCTAGAATCTATACACTGATTTTTTGGATCTGTTTGGGGCCTCTTTTCATTCAAATATCCCACTATACACTTTTATAAAGTTATTCAAAATTAATCACTCTATCTACCCTCCAATTATTAAATTATTTTGATACTTGGATCAATTTTTTTAATTAAATACAGAAGATACATTTTTATACTTGAGGGGAATCTTCATCTTAATTTTATTTGACTCACTCATAAGATACCATAATTATATAATCTATACTTTCAAATCACAATGAACGTTCTCCACTTATAAATATTTCATCTCTAGTTGAAATTAGTGAATTTGGACATTGGTATTAGGATTTATGACTCATTGAACAAGGTGTTGTCCATCATGTCATCCAAAAAATATATAATGAGTGGTATTTTGGGACCTCTAGTCGATTTAATAGACCATGGTCCTAGTCTATAAATATTTATCCCACAAATATATAAACATGAAATAATAATTACTCAATTTGAATAAATATAATAATATATCTTCCCAAAATTCAGAAGTGATTTAAAACTATTAAACCTCCACAACTATTAAATTTTCAATTTCATGTTCAAAACATCCCTAAAATCCAAAAAAATACTCTTCTTCTAAATGTTTTAATTTTTTGGGTTTAAATAATTGAATTTGACATGAAAAAAGTGGGAAAATTAGCTCTATCAGAATCAATTTAATATTTTTAGTACTTAAAAAAATGTAATCTTCAAATTCCAAAATTCCAAAATTCTTAATAAAATCTCAATATTACTTCAAAATAATTGCAAATACTTACAAACACTTTTAAACTAATATAAATAATTAAACTAAAATATTATGATTTGTTTTATATGATTTTGAATATTATTTATTCATTGGAAAAAAATCCAACCAAATAGATCATATAAACTTAAAAATTCCCACAAATTCCTTCTATAAATAGTTTACAAATTCTAGAGGAACTTATTTAACTTTAAAACAAAATATATTTTATTTAGGACCCATAAATATTACCAATTACTCTAAATCTTCCAAATTTATCTTCGTCTTAGCAATCTCCCCATTTAGATTTTGTTATAAATTCAAAGAAGATAAATCCCTTTTAATCTTTAACACCTTAAAAATGAATCATAATTCAGTAATTCTAATCCTATTTGGGAGAAATCAATTTAGAAAACAATAACATTTAATAATAATGTCATGTTACTTATAAAATATATATTTACATTCATTCCATTATATCCTTTGATACTCTTGATACAAATTTAAAAAATAGTTAAGTATTATCATCTTTTTTAAACAACAAGATATATCATTTGTGATATCAAATGATAATTAACAATTTTTCAATCAAATAAATCTATCCTTATTTAAAAAATCTATTTAAAACCTCTATAAAAACTAATTCATAAACACATGCTCAAAAAACTGTTAAAATAGTTCATATGAACACAGACATTAACATATTTTCTTTTACAAAATTACCCTTTTAATAACTCTCTATAAATACATTCTCCCCTAAACAAGATATCTCTCCCCTATTTAGAAAACACATATCAATGGACTCATTTTAAAGTAGTTCTCTCCCCTTTTATAAATATAATTTGTAAATATATAAAAGGAATAAATATATTTATGTTTTATTTTTCTTTTTCTCCCCCTTTGACTATATGAATCTAATGAAAAAATATATGGAGTGTAGGAATTACCATACCATATTTTTGAGATGTATTAGGTTAAACACCAAAAATCAACCTTAGATTATGAAATTTATCTTTAAGAAATGGAATGATAATAAATCATCTATTTTATCCTTTATAAGAATAAATTATAACATAAATTCATTTCTTTACCCAAAATCTTTAATAAAGTGATACATTATATCAATGTTCTTGGATATTGAATGTTGGACTAGATTATTTGAAATACTTATAAAATTTCAAGTATCATAAAAAATAAAATTAAACTTCACTTCATCATTGTGATCTTCGAGTTGCATCTTCATCAACATCAATAAGTTTATTTCATTAGTTGCATCCACAAATTATACCTTGGTGGTTCACAACATGAATAACTCTACTAATTAATGTTCCAACAACACAAAAATCTACAAGGAATAAAAATAAATCATATATAGGGATTTCATCATCAATGCAACCTATCAAATCTTAATCTGTATAACAAAACATATCAAATTTTCCATTTTTTTTAATTTCTATCTAAAACCATTTTTACCATTGATATTCCTAAAAATAATTTTTATAACTCTAAAATAGAACTTTTAGGTGAACTTTTATACCTAGCACAATGTGTAATATCATAAACTATATCCAGTATTACTTTTATTTATAAAAAGACTTATAATCAACTTAGGGAATTATTAGGGATCCACTTACTTTCCTTACTCATATTTCAGAAACATATTTACCACTATTATTAGTGTGGAAACTATATTTCAAAATTTTCACTCTAAAATATTTTAAAAAGTTACATAGAATACTACTCTTGATAAATAAAAAATGTGATCTATATCCTGAGAAATTAATAAGCCAAGAAAGTACATCATCTCATAAAACATATAAATTTAAAAAATAATCTTTATAAACTCTCCAAAATCATTTCAAACATTCCCATCATGTCTGGTAAAAATGATTTCATATATAAAAAAAATAAAAAATAGAGTTACAAATTTATTATCTTTAATGTAGAGGTTTTTCTCCACTCTTCCTTTTCTGAATTTTACCTTATTCAAGAAGGCATCTAGATTAGAATACCATGATCTAGGTGATTGTTTCAGACCATATAATTTTTAATTTAACCTAAAAACAAAATTCACATATTCTTCAATCAAGAATCCACATGTTTTTTAATGCATAACTCCATTTATAACTCACCATTAAAGAAGGTTAACTTGAAATCCATTTAGAAAAATATTATTTTTCCTTTGATCATAAATAGAAAGAAATGTTATTTTTGTAATAAGACTTGAATCTAGTGAAAATATATCATCAAATTAAACTCCGTAAACCTATGAATAGACTTTACACACAAGTGTTTCATTATATTTTACAATTTTAGATTTTTCATTCAATGTTTTTTGGAACACCCACTTTTTCCTGATAACATTCTTCTCATTGGGCTCAGGAACCAACTCGCAAGTCTCATTATTCTCAATATTTTCCCATTTTTCATTCATAGAATCAACCCAATATTAATTAATTAATTTTTCTTAAATTCTCATCACTTCAACACGAGAAAATAATGAGG
The DNA here is from genome assembly GCA_963277665.1 of Viscum album. Lineage (NCBI taxonomy): Eukaryota > Viridiplantae > Streptophyta > Magnoliopsida > Santalales > Viscaceae > Viscum > Viscum album. The sequence continues at coordinate 1,438,128,088 of OY728157.1, forward strand.
TATGATTTTTTGTCTTCCTAGTTAACTTTGTAAATTTCCTGTCTTTGTTCTACAATGATGTTATAAACCTACAGTTGTCTTTATAGACTTTGATGATATTAATGAGGTTATTACTCACCAATTTAAATGGATAAATATTATAATAAAACCTATATATATTCAAAAAAAATTATTTAGAGAAACTTATTTGGGTTGTTTGACAAAAACAGCATCATCAGAACTTCTAAAAATTGCTTATTTTTGTGTAATACACCCTTTAAATGTTACAACACCTACACATATATATTGAAAAAAAAGTACTTTTTGATTATTTTTTCATAAATGGTATAATATTTTATTTTGAGTATATCCTAGTAAAATATAATTAACACATATCTTCTCAAGAATCCAAATATTTCAACATTTTACCTTCATAACACAAAGATTTCCAAACACATGAATGTAATTTAAACATATTGATTTTTTATAATACATGTCAAATGGGGATATATCTAAATTTGGCCTATCAAAATAATGGTTTTGAATTTCAACTGTCTCACCAATATCGTTCCTATAAAAGTGTTCAAAAGTATCATGCTCAATCAAAATAGTCCATGTTATCTCCACCAGACATCTATTACTTTTCTAAGATACAACTTTTTTTTGTATCATGTATGGTTCACTGAGTTCATGTAAGATTCCTTTATTTTTAAGATAAGATTCAAACTTCCAAGTTTCAAACATAGATCTATTATATGTCTAAAATATATTTAAATCAATACCACACTCTTTTTCTATAATTATTCAAAAACTTTTAAACAGTTTTAAAGCCTCTATATTGTGCTCCATGAACATAATATATATAATGCGAGTGAGATCATCAATAAAAGAAAAAAGTATGTATCTCCACCAGTGTATTTATTTATCACCAACCCACACACATCTAAATAAATATCTCCAAAGGCTGATTAGAATGAATATTTACCCTCTTCTATAAATATTTATCAATATTTACCTCATCCTATATTTAGAACATCTAATATCAATCTCTATTAAAAATAGAGAAATCATAAAAATTGTATAATCATCTGATCTTATTCATTTTTCTTTAGTAAATATGACAAATCCTTATATTCTAGAAAATATTATCTTCTTTCATTCATAGATAACATGAGTTTCCAAAAACACCAACTTGAAATAAATTTCCATTAGTTTGTTGTCTTGTTGAAACCACTCTTCCATCTTATAGGTTCTTGAACTAGAAAACTTCCTTCAAAAATATCAATTTTTTTCCTTTATCACAAAGTAAAGAAATTATTAAAAATTATTTTTAAATCCATCATCAAATAAGGTTATTTAATTCATATTTTATTTCCTAATCACCAATGAACTAACAACAATCATTAGTGACCCACCATTTTCAATGGACACTAGATCATCTTTTAAATTTTCAATATATTTCAATAGTTTTAACTAATAATTCATTTGAGAGTAACTATGACTATCTTGAATTAATGGATTATCCCCTTTTTAGGCTTTAAGTGACACTTTCACAAATAAAGGTTTCCCGTTTTATTTTTTATTCATTGTATTATGTTATAGAGTATTGAAACAAATAATTTATCAAGATGGTATAACGATGAGTCATTAATTTTCATGGTGACCATTCTAGTCATATTTTCCATGGACTTATTCTAGAACATAAAACCCTTTATGAGATCTATTTCCATAATTTATAATTATTTTTCAAAACATTCTTATTTTGAGAGGACTACCCCGTACAATTTAAAACATTCCCCCTAATCCTCCAAGGAATGTTTTAAAAATAGAAATCAAACCAACCAATATTTTATATATACCACCAGCCACTTCGGTACAATTATAATTCATATAGAGTATACTTACCATTACAAATAGCATGTTATCTAAAATATGATACTTATATTTCTTTATTCTTTGAGCCACCAATATTGGTCACTTTTTGTGAAGCAAAATTATTATTAACTCCTGAAATATAATTCTTCATATAATAATTTTCACAAAATTTATAAAGTCAATTGTTGTAGTTGTTATTGAGTTCATGTTGGTTTTCCAAGAACTTATTGAAATATGAGGGTATATATTTTTTCTAAAAACTTGGTAATCTTGAATTTATTCTACTTATCAAAAAATTTATCATCTTTTTTTAGGATTATTTACACTCTTATAGTGTTATTTTTTTTGGTTTTCATAAGACTCATTATTCTTTGAAAATTCTTCAACATCTGAAATATAATTTTGAATGATAGATCATGAATTTTCCAGCTCTTATTTTTCCTTGACCAGATGATATTTAATATGTTAAATATATTTCTACTTCCCCATAAATTTTTCCTCCATATTTATGTTAAGAGTCTTCTCATTATGAGTTAATTTCTTAATCTCTTAAATTTACTTTATTAAATTTAGTTTTTCATTAGTATAATTAGATTCATTACTGTTGAAAATTTTATAATCCTTCTCTAAGATATTAATCACCTTATCTGATTTTGAGATATTTTACCTACACCCATTCAATCACCTCTTCAACATAAATTCTAACATAGTATCAACCACTTCACATCTATAACTACTACTTTTATCACAAGTGGCATTTGTATCATTTAATTTAGCAATAAGTATTTTTTTCATCAATTTTATACCTGAATGTATTGACTTCCTCCTAAAATATACTCCCTTCAAATTATTTAGATATTAAATATATATTTTTATATTTATATAGATTATTATCCTTCACTTTAGTGGAAAACATTTTCTTTTTGGATTTATTCTTCAATAATTTTCTAGTATTTTATTCTTCCTCATCATTTTTATAATTAATTTTTTATCTTGTGTTGTTTGATGTAAAATTATCAATAGCTCCACACATGAAATATTTTAATTGTAGATTTTCGTTATATTTTTATTTCCTCTTTAGACTATACTAGAGGTAAGGTACATAAAATCATAAATTATTTTATCCACATATTTATCTGAATCAGATGTACTTTATTTTTCTCCAACAATCATTTTCTTTGAATTTTCAGGTTTTAATTCTTTAAAATAAATTTATATCTCATCAATTACCTTAATCATGAAAACAATATTACTTATCATATTTTTATATATTAAATTTATGTGTATTTAATAAACTGGAATAGTACTTGGATCTTTATCTTCTAAGGTTGATACTTTAGTATTGAGCTTGTTAGGTAGGATGTGCAATATTGTTTTTAAAAATGTTGAGTCATCACACATTATATTAAAGCCTATAATCATTCTCATTATATCATTAAAACTTAAAAATAATATGTATATAGTTTCATCATCATTAATTCTAGGATCTCCAAACATCAACCTTCATATATTTAGAATTACCCACTTCACTTTTGTGTTACCTTTATATATGTTCTCTAACTTATGTCAGTTCTATTTTTCTATTTTTATTATTTTGAATTTAAAAAAATAAGTATCTGAAATGGGGGATAAAATATAATTTTAAGAATTTCCACCATTTTCTATATAATTCTTTTATACTACTATCAATTAAATATCTTTAGTACAAGGGATGAATCCATTAGTTTTATTGTCCAAAACATCATAACTGCTATAAAAATATATTGTAACATCTTATCCTACCAAATATGATAACCTTTTTATAAAATGAGAGAATACCCTCATCATTTAATAAATTTAAATTATCCACTTTTGATAATAGAAATTAGTTACTAAATCTTCAACTAGCATGATAATTTAATGCTCTATCCAAACACAAATGAAGGAATCAGGCTATGATACCACTTATGAAACCCATTGTAATATGTATGAGAGATCACTAAGAAGGGGTGAATCAATGATCATGATTTTTTTAAACATTCACAACCTATTAAACTGAGTGAAATTTACTATTCACATATTCCCAAACATACACTAACATAAACAGAAATACAATTTACAAGATTCGCCTCTCAATACAAGAAGGTCAATCCAAAGTGTGATCTAGAAAAAATCATGATCGCACAACCCACGTTTATCCACATTTGAGTATATCTAATAATTATTTTTCTTGAAATCTTGGTACGTGTCTCAAAAAAATGATTAGAATCATCAGATACACAAGGGAAACTCATACTTTAAAATGATCAAAAATTTAGGTAACAACTAAAGAGTCTTCCTCCAAATTGTTTTTTGAAGAGTTTTTTAGTGTGTTAATTTCTTCTTCTTATTATTCTACTATTATTGTATATTTGTGGTGATCCTATTCAATACATAGAACAACAAGAAACATGTCTACTCACTTCCTGCATCTTCATCATGAATATGGTTTATTAGAATATTTATTAGTGGAAACTTATTCTCTCTCACTCTTCTTTGTCTCCAGTTTGACACTCTATTTTTTAACAAAATCATTATTTATACTTATAAAATATATATTCATAAAACTAAATGAATAAATTTCCATCTTCTTATATATACTTTTTAGTCTTTATCCAATAATATAAAATTTTACATATATTAAAATTTCAAATCTTCAAAGACTCATCTAGATTCTACAAGATATTTAAATGATCATATCCATATTTACCCACTCTAAAATTCAACATAAAAACCCATTCCAAAATTGTATAAAAATATATTGGATGGAAACAACTTCTATAAAAACTTTTTAAAACAAAAATCAATCATTTATTACAAATTGTGGTGACTTCTTTTTTTTTCCATCACCAACTATTATAATATTTAATCATTTCCTAACCAAAGTACATGTTTTTTATTCATTGAGAACCGATACAATACATAATCTAAAATTATTTCTTAAATAAAATCTTTATTCATAATTTTTAGTTGTGATGTTTATTTCCATGAAGAAAATGTCACCTTGCATCACCTTATAGATTTATTTCTTCAAAATATTAAATATGGAATTTCACATTTTCACCCATCAAAACTCACAGAATTTCTTCAAGTGAATGACTCCAATTTATTCAAGTAGTGACTATTATGAAGAGGTTTATTACTATTTTAGAGTCATGGAATACTCTTATAAAGTAATATTATACTCTTTTAAACTCTTAATTTGTTCTTTAGAATACAAATTTTTTCTTTAAAACTCTATGATTAATCTTTTGAAGTTTCTAATAACTCTTACAAAGTTTGTATTTACTCTTACAAATCTTGGGTGACACTTTTGAAGTTAAACTTTACACTTAAATACTAGAGTATGATTCTTAAAATCATGGAATTTAAACTTTTGATGTCATAAAATGAATATTCCAAAGTTCCCATAAACTCTTTTGAAGTGGATATTTTTCTATTTTTATATATCTACTTAACTTAATGACTCTTCTTAATTTATGAATATTTTCAAAAAAAATCATCTTTCTATTAAAAAATCAAGAATACTTGATATAATCATAGAATTAATTAAAAATACTTAATAAAATCTAAAATCTTACCAAATTTCTTAAATTCTTCATGTAACATATTATAATTTATTTCATATGAGTTTGAATATGAGTAATTCATTGAAAATAATCCAACGCAATAGATTATATTCACTTAAAACTTCAACAAAACTTCATCTCTATAAAATTTTATTATTATAGAGGATCTTATTTAACTTTAAAAACATCATATCTTCTATTTGGTTCTCAATAATCTTTCAAAGTATTCAACATCTTATATATATATATCAAGATGTAACTTCCTGACCTGGGTTCCACATCCCAATTCCATGAGTCGGTTTGTCACCTGGCCATAGGCGTGCCTCCACATACATTATAGGATGATGACAAGAATAGAGGGTATAGTATTTAATATAGGGAGACTGTACCCTCTTTATCAAAGCATCAAAATAGTGTAAATAAACATACAAATAATGAAGATAAGATAATTACCAATAATAAACCATAATAAATATAATACCAAGAATCACATTATGAATCCCAAACATGAAAAATTACTATAAAGTAAAGGAGTAAATATGTTATACCATAAAAGTGTCATGTGTCTAATGAATAGCCCAAATTAAAGACACACTGTCATCTCCAAAGCTGGTCCCAACATCATGTATGCTTACATCATCCATGCTCTATCTAGAATCCCAATTAGACCATCTAATATAGGGCTCCTCCCTTATCATGACATGCTAACATGACGTCTATTCAGGCACCGACCATAAATCCCAAGTAGGGTGTGAGTAAAACTTAGTAGACCACCACCAACAATTTCTAATGATATATCCAGCCTATAATGGTGTATAAAGCTGAATAAATAATAATGATCAAATGAAAAATTTAATTTAATTTCATATTTATTTTTCCTTAATCATCTACATAGCCCCCCTAGAGTTTACGGTGACACTTCAACTAATCATATCAGAATTAATCCAATACCAGAGTCTGAAACATACTTCAAAAGGATATCACAATTCATTATTTCATTTGATTTCATTGATAATATTATTTACACTTCCATTCAGAACCATGTACCATCATTCTGAGTACCATTATCATGGCCACTTAGAACATCAATCCAATGCCAATATCTCAGGGGGCCTAGAGCATCAGTCTGGAACCCTGTTGATATTTGTTTCATTAGTCCTTATCCCATAAATCATTGTTATCATGAAAGTATCAAGGGCTCATAGCATCAATATGGAACCCCATTTGTATTTGGAGCATCAGTCCCTGACCCAAAATCTATTATTCAATTACATATACGATAATATTTAAATCAAGGTTCAACATCATTATCCTTTTTATCAATCATTCAAATCATAGTGAACCATTTCATTTATTAATCACAACCATGGTTATTTACTTATATAATAAGGAATAACATGAAAAACTCACTATTAATTTATTTATAATAAATTATTCACATCTCATTAACCCTTTAATGTTAAGCCAATCAATAATCTAAATCCCTCTATTAAACTATACAATAAGGATTTAATAAAATTACATAAACCCAATATTTACCCATTTTTATTCCATAATTATCATTTCATAAAAACTAGAACACCCCCTGGGTTGCCACCAAGCTTGACCTCATTAACTGCAACGGGTCCAATGGGATCTATGTAGGTTTATACAATTGCATGGAATTAAAATGAGATTTTAATTTAAAATCATTTGAAAAACATGGAAACAAATGGCATAATTTCATGAACTATATCATAATCAATAACATGGGAAATAGTAATTACACAACTACCTCAATATTGTGATGAACGCTCAGCAAAATGTAACCCTTAATTCAATGTAGTTTGATCACATTCACAATAGAGAAGAAAATCTAGGACAAAAAACTAGTATCATGATTAAACAAAATGAGTTCCATAAAAACCAATATCTAAACCATCAACAACAAAGGAAACCATTACTCTTAAAGTGGAGATAAAGATGAGAGAGGGAGAGAGGAACCTAAACAAGAAGAACACACCTACCAGAAGAGAGGTCGATTACTTCCACTGGATCTTCAATTCACAAAAAAATAGGTTCTAGAAGACTTGGAATCCTATTGGTGCCTCTAAAATCAAGGGAATTCATTTTAGTTTGATATAGGTGATTAGGGATAATAACTAAGGGTTTTATAATTTTTAATGTAATTTTTGGGGGTTTAAAATCCCACATGCATGGTTTCCTAGGCGGGGCACACAGTTTTCCAAACCATGAAAACCTAATATTTGGGGTGAAAGGTTACTCCTAGGTGGATTCATAGTTTGAAAAATCATGTGAAAACGTTAAAAAAACTCTCTATCTTAGTGTTCACGGTTTTCATGGGTTGAGGGCATGGTTTGGGAAAATTGTGCACCAACCATGAAAAATAAAAAAATAATGAAAAAACATCCAAAAATCACTTAGATGTACCTAATACAAGACTTAACCAAGGTATAACGAAAAAAGGTTAAAATAATTCCTAAAAATGAGTATTAGTCATGTCCATACTGGTTGGGATCCTAAAATCTCACTGCCTTTTAACAACTCATCCTCGAGTTGCACTCCCAAAAATCACTAAGCATGTGATGTATAAAAGGTCAAGCCATTGATCCTGCATATCTTCTTCCATCTACCATGTTTCCTCCTAAAAATGGCCATGATACTACAACCCCTAGACCAATGGCATAGTATTTCCATGAAACAATTTATCACTAAGATCCACAACACAAATCAAATGCTCGTCAAAGGATGCATCAGTTTTAAGATCTACATCATCATTATCGATTGCATGAGAAGGGTCAGGGTGATACAACTAAAGATTTGATATATGAAAAACACCATTAACATCACTGTAGATTTATAGAATATCCAATTGATATGAAATAAGTTTAATTATCTCCAAAATCTAAAAGGGTCTAACAAACTTGGGTGCCAACATTCCCTGTCTCTGAGTCCTATGAATACCCAATCTTAGTGACACCCAAATAAACACATGATCACCCAATGTAAACTCAAGATGTTGATGATGAAGATCTGAATAAAACTTTTATATAATTTATGTTATGGCCATAAATTTAGTTTGTCAACTAAATATTCTATGATGTATCCTGCATGAGACTCGGTCCTAATAACTATGACTTACATACTTCTATACAATATAAAGGCGATATACATGGACTACCATAAAGAGCCTCATATCATTCCATCTGAATAGTCTCTGGATAAATATTATTTTAGGATTACTCAACCAGAGCCAAGTTATTTTCCCAAGATCCACCAAAATCTAGGACACTGTCCCCTAGTATGTCCTCTTGAACATGAATAGTATGAACTGATTTCCTATCTTTCTATGGGTGACAATCCATAATCAAAAACACTTGGGTACCCAATCCCTTCTATAAGCCTTTATATAAGTAGGAAGTATTATTTGAATTACAATATTAAACTATATTTCATGTTTCCCTGTGTAAATGGACGATCATCCCAATATACAATTCACCAAACTGATCATCTATAAAAGTTTCCTGGATAGTCAAGAAATAGGTTCCTTTTGTAAATTGGCAGACAATCACCCATATAGTTTGATTCTTATGTGGTTTCCTAGGAATACCCACAAAAATTTTCACAGTAACTTCATACCATTTCAATTTTGGAGGGGAAGTAACTGTAATAAACCACCAGGTCAATAATGATTTTCCATCACTTGTAGATAGGTGTAGGACCGTTTCACAAAACCTGTAATCTCTTTTTTCTTGTATGAACACCAATATTGTCGATGTAGGTCATGGTGCAGTTTGGTAAAACCAAAATTCAATTCCCAATTTAAGGCATGAAACTCATGGATCATCTCCTCACACATACACATAGAAACAAAAACATGTCCCCATACATAGATGATCTTATCCTAATCTATTGTCTAATCAGTAGGTGACTCCCCACCTTCAAGGATTTTTCTCAACTAAAAACACTATAGATCCTCATAATAAATCTCATTAATTAAATAATAAGTGTGGAATCAACTGATAAAGATATAATGGTCACCTTCTCTTGGTACTCCTGAACCTCAATATTTATCTCATCCAACAAATCCATCATCTTCCACTAAAAACTAGACTCTTGGACTTCCATAGTTTGTTTCTTCTGGATCTAATCTTTAGCAACACTAATTAACATATATAGTATATAGGAGAAATAAAAATCAAATAAATACATATACTCAATCCATCTTCACTACATAAGGTTCAAATATCACTTTGAAAAAATATACTTTAAGATATTTTGGTCAGTATACATAGTGAAAAAATTTTCCCAATCGATAATTCCACCAAACATTTAAGGTATAAGACAATGTATCTAACTAAAGATTTTTCCTAAGGTAATTTAGTTCATGTGGCCTCAACTTTCATGACCCATATGACACAAATATATCTCCTTTCATCAACACTACTCCATGTATGATCCTGAATGCATCACAAAACATGGTATACTCCTCACTTGACATGGGTTGGATAAAAATCGGTGTAGTAGTCAAATAATTATTTAAATCATGAAAGGAATTATCTTATTCTCCAAACCAAGAAAACATTATGCGCTTTTTAGTCAAACCTGAATGTGGTTCTGAAAAATTGAAAAATTCTTTGATGAATCTCTAATAATAACCTGCCAAACCCATAATGTATCAAATATCAAAAATATTCTCAGGTTTCTCTAAAGAAAAAACTATTTGAACCTTCTATGGATCCATTGACACACATTACTCAGATATTATGTGACCCATGAAATGTACCCTAAAGATATATTATTGAAAATTAGATAGCTTATTTTATATCCTATTCTCTCTTAGTTTACTTAAGTTGATATCAAGATGTTGGGCATGATCGACATGAGTCATGGAGTACAATATGATTTAATCAACAAAACAACCAAAAAATGATATAGGTAACGGTGAAATATTTGGTTCATCAGTGCCAAAAAAATTTCAAGAGACTTTTTCATCCCAAATTAGATCATGAAAACTCATATAGGCCATACTTGATTTTGAATGCATTCTGAGGTATATTATTTGGTCTAACTCTCAACTAATGATACCTTGATCTCAATTCAATCTTGGAGAATACACATAAACCCCTAAAATGGTCAAATATATCATTGATACATGGATAATGATATCATTTATTAACTTTCATTAGGTTAAAATTCTTGTAATAAACACATAAGTGCAACATCTCTTCAGCCTTCTTGAAAAAAAAATAGAGAACTCCAAGGTGATGTACTCAAATGGATAAATATATTATAAATCAATTGTTACATATGATACATAACCCCTTTAATCACTATTATATCCATTCTATAAGGCGGAATGGGAAATGTTTCATCTCAAGACATTAGTTCAATTATGAACTCAAAATTATTCTCATGTGGAAACCCTGATAAGACATCGTCAAACACATCCTAAAACTGCTCCACCATGGTTGGAAAGACTCTTCGATTCATGTACCCATCATCCAAAAAAAGTGTTGAGACTTGGGTAGTGTGATCCCCTAATTGATGATGAAATAGAACAACACGACCTATTTGGAAATCGCAATCTTCATAATGAACATTACTTTTAACCTCAGGATATGTAAAGGTTAATCTCCTACAGTAAAAATCAATGTGGGATCGGTATGATGGAAGATTCTCCATACCCAATATCATGTAAAAACCTAACATGTAAATTATATATATATATCCCAAAGGAAATGTTTATCTCCAAACTCAAGGGAACATACCATGCGTAGATATATTTTATTTTATTTTACACCCAGTGGTCTGTCGATCATCATAAACCCAATAAAAAACTGCACCATTAAAATCAAACCATTCAAAAGTTGATAAGATATAAAAGAACGCGAGTCTCCTATATCTATTAAGCATTTTTTGATTCAATAATTTAATTAATTGAATTTTTTTTCAATGCTTACAAATTACCACATTTATGATACTAAGGAATTTTATTTTCATAATATTTTTGGATGATTATATTCATCATAATACTTATTCGGGAAATATATTCACATCATTGATCTATGAGAAATATTTTTTTATGTATTCTGGATGTGTTTAAAATTATTTTGGAAACATTTTCCAAACCCTAAGTTCATTAGAATAACATATGGTTCAAAACCCCTAAGTTTGAAATAGAACATATAGATAATGTACCCTACACTATTGGAAAAGTATGGATAAACAACCATATGTTTGGAATGAACCCTATGTTCGAGGAAAAAAGCTTATGGAAAATCAACCCTACTATTGTAATCGGCGGTACATTTTCAAACTTAAATTTTGAGTTTTGTCAGCAAATGAAGGAACCCTATATTTGACTATTCAATGATGGAGTTTCAAATATACGATATTATCTAATATTTAGAAAATGGTTTCTATAAAATTAAAAATAAATTAAAATATATTTTATGATGGATTCAAAGTCTCATTATGATTGTTTTAAATGATCAAATTCAATAGTGTGAATTTTTTTCTATTTTTATGGGAAGTTATGATTCTCTTAAATACTTTTTAATTCAAATATTTAAAATTTATTGTAGGATATTCCTAGATATGATCAACCAAAATTATATATATCAATATTTTCTTAATTGGAAAAAATAAGGGGTAGAAATACCATAAGTGTATTTTTGTCTTCCGAGCTACACTTTGGAGAAATACATGTTTTGATCTATCTGAATGACTCAGATTTGTTTTTTTCAATTTTCATGCATCTTATTTTTACATCTTTCTCTACAAGATTAATGAATAATTGGTTGGAGATAAACTTTGGAGAAAAACAGGTTTAAACATTTGTCTCGAATTTTCATTGTTTTTGTTTAAATAAAGCCTTTGCAGTGTTGAAGATCTATTTTCTAATTTGTGTTATTAAAGATCAGTTGAATCTCTCAGTTTCTACTGAAACTATAATGTTTATCCCAATTCACAATCAAATCAAAATATTTTGATATATTAGAGTCTTGGGTACTTGGAATCAGTTATGGTGGAGTTTCAACTGCTCATACTCAATCATGTTGTAGTGTTAACTTCTTGTACTAAGCTATGAATCTAATGTTCCTTGAAAAAGAACTATAAGGCCCTGTAAAATTATTTTCAAGGTTTCAACTATCTAAAATCAATTGTTAAGGTATTATTATTAGAGGACTTGTCTATGGAAATCACAAAACTTTCTAAGAGAGTATTGTTTGAGTGGGATAAGGGATATTTTTTCCTCGATCTACTATATATTTGTTTGTTTTTTTCCTTCATTAATTTTGTTTTCTCACTCTCTTTAAAACAATAGAGGATTTGTGAATATGTCCAAGTTCATTAAGAACCCAATTCACCCCTCCCTCATGTGTCTTTGTCTTATTTATCACCATCTCATCATAACAAGTGGTATCAAAAGGAGGGGTTTACTGGTATATTTTTTTATTGAATATTGTTTTGATTCTATCTAATATCTACAAAGTAATTATAATATATTCATTAAGTATTATTTTCTAATCAAATTACTTTAAAAGTTTTTAATCCTATGTAGAATCAATAATATTTACTAGCTATAAAAAGCATGAGTTAAAGATTCAAATGAGGACATGTTGAAATTATTGATTATATAGAAGGGGTGTCAATGATAATTTCTCCTTACATTAATGGTCATAATTATGGATGTTTTAAATCCTGTATGATTATTTATTTTAAAAATCATGGAATAAAGGTTTATTTAATGGTTTATAAGCCTTATGATATTGCTATGGAAGATTTGGAATATTGGAATGATGATCAATAAATTTAATATTATATCAATTCAAAATAAATGAATGATATTGTTTGTGGTTTATGAACACATTATTTCAATAAAGTATCTCAATGTCCTACTACATATGAGATTTGGAAGACTATAATTGTTACTTATGAAGAAACTAAAAATATCATACAATTATGTTACACTAATATAAAACTAAAGTTTTATACATTCAAAATTTCTATGGACAAATCTATCACTAAAAGTATTGGAAGATAAATTGATATTTTCAATATTATTGCTGCATTAAATGAGCCAATTTCACAATTAGATCAAGCATTAAAATTACTCAGGTTAATACCTTCTATGTGAATGGAATATATGCATCTATATGACAATAAAATTCAGTAAAAAACATATCTATAAAAGAATTCATTGAAACATTGATGACATATGAAGATGAGATGCAAGATGAAGTTAAAAAATCATATAATGCATTAGGAAGATACTCGTAAAACTACTATAGATGTATCATCTAATTCAATTCAACTAGATTTAGATTTATTAGATCTTGTTAAAATATTTTAAAAGATGTATAGAAATAAAAATAAAGGGACTGAAGAAATAATATTTTGTGAGTGAAAAGAATGAAGGAAAACAAACGATAATTGTCTGTTATTTAATGCTTAAAGAAAATCTTATTATAAGAAAAAGGGAGGGAAAATTATGAAGGCTACCTAGAGTAACACTTTAGGTTCATATGATAAATCTCTTATAGATTCTAAGAATGATAATAAAAAACAAATGGTATTTCTTATGGATCATACTGATGAGGTACAATCTTCTTAGTCGTAAAACTCTAAATATGAAAAAAAATTATTATTAGGGATTAAATAGGCATTTTTTATTCTACAAGATAAATATAAACCCTTAAAGAAAGATCATCAAAAAGTTATAATATCATATGATACTATAATATTAGATAAAGGAATTTTTTGAATTTTTTTTAAATATTTAAAACATAATTATTCTAAAATTTCTTTTGATTTTAATAAAATTAAGATTAAATAATTACTGGATGAAGTTGATAGTTTAAAAAAATTATAGTATTCTAATAAATGGAGAAAACGATTTAAATCAAATTCTTGTTAAAAATAAAATTTATAATTGAAAACTTTGAATAGGAAGTGATGGTGAAAGACCATGATTATATAATAATTATTTTTTTCTAGTTTAAATAGAAAATAACATCTACTATTATCTTTTTTTATTTTGGAACTAATGTAAATTATTTTCATGACTTATGGTTTAGAAATCATCAAATTTTTAGTGTTAAAAATGTTTATTTATTAAAATAATTACTTAACTTGAATATTATAATCCATACTCAAAATATAAAATTTTGGTTACACATTCATTTAATTGCTAACACTATTGGACCCGAAGGAATATGGGTACCAAAAAAGAATTGAATTTGATGTTTTTTTAAGAATACACCACTAATATTCCTCATTAAATAAATAAGTGTTCGATTGAGTGATATTAGAAAATCCCTACCAATGTAGTGATCACCACCAAAGTAGTTCTTTATTAAAAAATCCTTAGTACTAAAATAACTGATTTAGGAAGTATTTCATTTTTATATATCAATTTTCTTCTTTTACATTAACTATTTCATAGAGTGGGATAAAGATATCTCTTATAATTATAAAAGGACTATTATTTTCTATTTGAATCAATTCTTAGTCAATTTTGAGCGTATAATTGATTTTATAAAAATTTTAAATATCTCTAATCATTATTCTAATTTTAAGATAGATATAGTACTTATTTAAATTATGGAAGAGTGTATATTTTCCATCTTTAAAACTATTAAAATATTTATATTTCATGTTTTAAAAATTATATTTGTTTATGTAACTATAAAACTTCTTTTATATAATATATATTTTCTAAAATTAAAATTTTTAATGATTATTATATATTTTTTGACTAAATAATATAAAACATTGTATGTAATTTGTCAATAAAAAACATATCATAATCTTTTTAAAACATTTTATTCATTCGTCTTCTTAGAAATATCTTTTTCAAAGGCTTCTGAAAACTAGTCTCATTAAGATGAAGTATTCGAGTATTTCAAGTTTAGAAGAAAATAATTTTCACAAAAGGGAAAAATATAATCCTTTTGGTTTGATAAAAGAACAACCATTTTCATATATTGAAGATTCCTTTGAAAATTATTATGAATAAAATGATAAAGTTAATAGATATGGATAACTGGAAGTCACTTTATCTCAAAAGTATTATTAAAAGATTCTATTCAATGTAAGAACCTTAAATGAAGAAAAAGTGACGTTGAAAGCTGATTGAAATATGTCTAGAGAGACATATAAAGAACTAAATAAATCATTAGTATCAAAAATGTGTTTTGATTCATTGCAAACAGAATATCAAATATTGAAATATTTTTTGATCTCAAAATAATTATTTGAAGCTTTAAAGTAGAAAAGAAATGGTATATAGAGTTACTCAGAAGAGAATATGATACTAATCTATATGTTGATAAGCTAAAACTATTATTTGTTGAATAGTGTTCATATTCTTTATTTTAAATAATAGAAGATGTTCAAAATAGATTACAAGAACTGTCAAGATTTTTAACAACTTTAAGTGATAAAGTAAAAAATTTAGAAATTTCAAATGATCTTCCAATTCATTCTTTACACTCTAATTTTATTTATTTGAAATCACTGTTATATTTATGGTTTTTTATATATTATTTGGTAAAAATGTTTCGTGTAAGTTTTTTTTTAATTTATTTTTAAACTTTTATTAATAATCATAAATAATCATGTACTTAATATTTTATTATCTCATTACTTAAATTATTCTATTAATGTAAGCAATAAATAATTTTTTTTTAATATTAATTGTAAAAAAATTAGTTAAAGATATTTTATTCCATAGAAATGTTTTAATTCCGTGAATATTTTATAAACTATGAATTAGGGGGAGTTATTATGAGGCATTAAAATTTATTTAAATATCCAAAATATATCCATGTTTTTTAAAATTTTCATTTCATATTCATTTTTATTTATTAAAAAATAATGTTTTATATATACTCCTTGATTATATGTTTATATCTTTTTATGAAAGTTTGATTTTAAGAAAAGTTTATTTTACTACTTTTAACACTTATCTTTTTTATATCAAAAAATGGGAGAATATATTGTTTTAGTTTACTTGTTTATTATCATGGGGGAGAATTTGGAGAATTTTATATCCTTATCAACTTTATATCCTTGACATAGGGGAGAAGTTTTCTTTATGAGAAATATTTTAAAGAGATAAAGGGGGATAAATTTAAGTGCTCATGGGTAATTTTTTTAAAAGAGAAATGTGTTTAATTTATTAATGGTTATGAAAATTTTATGTATTTTTTATTGGCTTTGTGATCATAAAAATGGTAGAGATTGTTGATAATGTGTTGATTTATCATTTTCATTAATTTTTTTTTGGTTTGGATTCAATAATGTGCCCACATTTATGTTATTAATGTATTTTATTTTAAGAAAATTTCTGGAAGATAAAATTCATCAAAATATTTATTCTGGGAATATACTCAAGTCATTGATCCAGGGGAAATATTTTATTAAAATATTTGATATATTTAAAATTATTTTGGAAACACTGATCATACCCTACGTTTGTAACCATAACATATGATTCAGAAACCCTATGTTTGAAATAGAACATATGAATCATGTACCCTACGCTGTTGGAAAGGTATGGATAATCAACCCTATATTTGAATGGAACCCTATATTTGAGGAAAGAAATTTTTGGTAAATAAACCCTACTTTTGTAATAAACCATACATTGTTAACCCAACATTTGGAGTTTTTTCATCACTTGAAGGAACCCTATGTTTGACTATTCAATGATAGAGTTTTAAATCTATGATATTATCTGAGATTTTTCAAATGGTTTCGAAAGAAGTAAATATATATTCAAATCAATTTTATGATCGATCCATACACTTGTTATGATTGTTTTAAAGGCTCATATTCAATGATGTAAATTGTTTCTATTATTATGGGTAGTTACGATCCTCTTTAATAATTTTGAATTCAAATATTCATGATTTATTGTCTAATATTTCTAGAGATTCTTAACCTATAGTATAAATATCAATATTTTTTCATCATAAAAAATAATGTGGGAGATATAAAACAAGTGTGACATTTCATTCATAGATACACTTTGGAGACATACATGTTTTTATCTATCTGATTGACTCACTATTTTTGTTGTTTCTACTACAAATATCTTATTGTTACATATTCTTTTTCAAGATCGGAAAATCATTGGTTAGAGATAAAATTTGGAGACATACATGTTTAAACAACTGTTTGGTGTTTTATTTTTTAGGTTTGAATAAATATTATGCTAAATTGGAGATATATTTGTCGATGTGTGTTATTGATGGTCAATTAAATCCATTTGTTGATGCTGCAACTATGAAGTCTAACCTATGTTATCAATAAAATAAAATAAAAAATTATTTATTAGATTCTCATATAATTGGACTTATTTTTTGTTGAATTTTTATTTCTTGGACTCAATCTTGGTGAAGTGTCAACTTCTTATACTCAACTATGCAATCAAATTTATTGAAAATGTACTAAAGGGCCATGTAAAATCATTATAATAGTGAAAAAATCCTAAAATTAGTTTTTAAGGTCTTATTATGAGAGGATATGTCTAGGAAAATCACCAAACTCTCTGAGAGAGTGTTGGTGGAGTGGAATAAGGGATCTTTGTGACCTAAACCACTATACATCATTGTGTTCTTTTACTTTTTTTATTTCTACTACTCACACATTATTAAGAGAGAAGGAAAGGGTTGATGAGAAACAATATAGTTTTTCTAAATCTGATAAAGTTTTTGAATAACACATTTCACCCCTACTATGTATTTTTCTTCATCGTCACCATCAGAGCCTAATAGTATCAAATAAAGCACTATAAATCATAGAACCTACCAGAATAGTACCATTGAATGTCGATGGCACAACCTCGTAATCCAAAATAGAAGGCTGAACTATATGAGACAATCCTTCCCCTCTACCTTGTGGTGGATTTCGAGTTCCATGTGAAGCACTATTCTACTGATGTTGGTTTTATTTCCCTAAAATACCATGTCTACTACCTCAACTGCCATATATAGTAGAACTCCAACTGCCCAACTGTTATGGGGTAGAAGACCCCCTTCAAGCACTGTAGTTCGTTATAAATCATGTATTACATCCCATATATCATGGGTTCCTCCATAACCATTATAGATTCCCCATAGTGACATAATATCAGAACTTTACCAATGGTCAGGGACACTGGCTACGATAGTGACCCATCCAACCACACTGATGGTAATGTACTTATGTATTTCCCTTAGAAATTGATCCTTCTCCCTAGTAATTATACATTCAACCATTCTAATTAAAATTATCATAACAAGAAATTATACCCCCATAATTCGTACCTTCTAGTTTTCCATTTGAAACAACATGTAATCCATTGGAATCCTCCTTCAGGTTCCCCTCAAAAATGGGAACCATGAATCAATACATCAGTAGACTTTTTTAACTCGAATATGTTCAGTTAGAAATTAATATCACATTTAAGTCTACCTAGAAAACATATAATTGTATTTTTCTCATCCCCTATCAGCGATAGGGAAAAGAACTTCAAGTTGGTGAAATGACCAGCATCATCCATTACTATCTTACTTCCCTGGGTCAACCGCATAAAATATTTTATTATATCCTTCCTAAGTGTATCTATGTAAAATTGTTCCAATAATTTTCTCTTGAATGTATTTCCATGCCATTATCTACAACTTATCATCCCAATATTGAATATCCTACCAACGCTTCACTTCACCATGTATATATAAGAATCCTACTTGACTCTCTTCTCAGTAAGAGTCTCTAAATGGTCATGAATTTTCTATATAGACTCACTCCAGAATATAAATACCTTAGGTCCAACCTCTCTAATAAATATCAAAGTGTTATGTAACTAAAACTCTATGTTTGATTAGACATATTCTACATATCTATCCCAGGGTATCATTCCGTGTATAACAAAAATAGACAAAAGTTCTCATAGAACTACTCTCCCACCAATTCACCGAGAACTATCGGGGCCACATATCCCACTATGAGAGGCACATTTATATCAATGTCCTCCTGTCATCCTATCATAAAACAACATCATGTAGGTATGTATATTAATTAAAAACACATGTATTAGGAAACATAACACATCATTAAAACATTATAAAAACATGGATTTATATAAATCATAAAAATACATCACTCAAACACCGCCACACAGTCAAAACTGAGGAACTATCACTACCCTTCACCATCACTATACTTTTCTATGCATAACACCAGGTAAATAACTTTTAACATCATAAGTTTCCTATTAGATGCCCATTTTAATGATTTCAAATTACTACTTTTAGCATCATTTACAATTATCAATTCTTTATTAGGAACCATTTCATTTTAAAATACTCAAATAAATAAAATAATTTTCATTCCCCAAAACCTACTAATCATTTTATTTTATATGAATTCCTAATATGATTCATGTCATATAAATTCACATGTTCTTAGAATAAAGCATGCATACTCAACTCTCATTTCGTATGGTTCCATGAAGAAAAATATCAAAAAATAATAAAATCACACAACAACTGCATCAACCAAAGAGAAATAACATCAAACTGTAACCGGAAACATCAAGATCAACAATCCCACACTGGGTACTTGGGTTTCCTCCCATACATGGGTTATCTACCCTCATGTATGAGATTATGACCAATGTCTGACTCATCTAAGTGTCCTATCAACATTTCCAAAATAGTAATACAACTAAGGATAAAAGAAACCCCCTTGATACAACATTGTAATGTCCCAAACTGGGTTCCCCATGCCATTTTCTTGATCGTGTTTGTTATATGACCTAAGGTGTTTCTCCCCATACACCAGAGGATTTAAACTAGTAGTGAGGATCTAATATTTGATGTGGGGAGACTATATCCTTGTTATCAATGTCGCACAATAGTAGAAATCAATATCTAAATAACCATGATAAGACTGTGAAAAATAATCAAACATAATTTTTATAAGTCCAAGCATCAAATGATAAATTCCAAACAAGAAAAATGACCAAAAACCATAGTAGTAAATTTGTCATTCCATAAAAGTGTAAAGTGTATAAGGAAAGCCCCAAAATAAAGACACACTGACATCTCCCAAGAGAGCCTCTAAATCATGCATGGTTCCCTCATACATGTTACATCCTGAATCCCAATTAATCCATATTACATAGTTATTTGAATCTTATCCTATCCTAAAAACATGAATTCTATTCAGGTATCAATCAGTCAACCTAAGTAGGGTGTGACTACATCTCAATAGACCACCACCAACAAAATATAAAGTAATATCCACTCTATAAATATGTATGCAGTTTTATAAATAATAAATTTCAAATGAAAAAATTAAACAAATTTCACATTTTTAATCTTTAATAAACCACATAGTCTCTTAGGTTCATAGTGACACCTAAACTAATCAAACCCACTTTAGTATACACTTCAATTTGAACCATACACTATAGTAATATCATAATTCATTCTTTCAAGGGATTTCATTAATAATATTATCTCAACTTTCATTTTTTACCCTGGAGTTCCATTATGGGTACCATTATCACATCCCCTTGAAACATTCTTCCAATGGAAATATCTTGGGTGCCTAAAGAATTAGTTTGAAACCCCATTTTTATTTAGAGCATCATTCCATGCCCCACAACTCATGGTTCATGTTAATGTATCTGGGGCCTAGAGCATTTTTCTGACACCCCATTGGTATTTGGAGAATTAATCCTAGAAACACAACTAATTGTTCAATCACATATATCAGAATATATAAATCAAGGTTATATATCATTAACCTTCTTATTGATCATTCACATTACGATTCACTATTTAATTTATCAATCGTAACTATGGTTCATTACATTAATCACATGGAATAACATGAATAATTCACCATTAATTCATTTTCTCAACAATTATTCACATCTAATTAACCCTTCAAGTTTAATCCAATCAACACTTTAAATCCTTTTATTAAACTATACAAGAAGGATTTAGTAGAATTCCAGAAGGACATTATTCCCCCATTTTCAACCCATAAACATAATTTTATGACAATTTTCACACCCCATGGGTTTTCCCCAAGCCTGGCCTCATTAACTCTAATAGGTATAATTGGATCCATGAAGGGTCACGCAATTTCATATAATTAAATTCACATTTTTAATTTAAAATAAATTGGAAAACATAGAAATTAAATGGAATAATTATATACACAAGATCACAATCAACACTAGCTAAATAGACATCTGGCCACCTACCTCAAGATTGTTGACAAATTATTTCCAATATTTAATCCTTAATTAGATATAGAATAATTGAATTCACAATGGTGAGGAATATATTGAACCAAACCCTAGGATCTAGATCCAATGAAATAAGATCCATTAAAACGTATATCTAAACAATAAAAATGGAGGAAATCATCTACCTCAAACCAAAGAGAGACTAGGGAGAGAAGAAACTAAATAATAAGAGAATGAATACCGAAAGAGAGGTCAATTACTTTCATTGGATATTCAATTCACAAAGAAATAGGTTTGATAATCCATATAATAATCTCGGGAAACTCAAAAAAATTGAATTATTTTTAGGTCGAGCAAGGGTGATTAGAGATAATACTCAGGGATTCATGAATTTTTAATCTAATTTTTATTTGTTTAAAATATTGTTCGCATTGTTTCCTAGGTGGGGTGCATTTTTTTCTAAACCATACACTGTAACCATACACCCCTACAATTTTGGGTGCATGGTTACTCTTAGGTGGGAACACAGTTTTTCAAACCATGAACCAACCATGAAAAACCCCTCAATACTAGGGCTGGTTCATGGTTTAGGAAAATTGTGCACCAACAATATACTACCCAAAAGCCCTAAAAAATCACTCGAATTCACTAATGAAAATAATCAACCAAATGAGTAAAAAAACAAGCATACAATAATACCTTAAAATGGGTATAAAACATATCCATAAAGGTAATAATTTATTGTTGTTCTCAATAATTATCTCACTAAAAATATCATAGCTAGTGTGGATAAACCAGTAAGACCTTAAAATTAATAAATAAATAAAAGTAACCATCATGAATTATTATCTGAATTTGAACATAAAATGGTATATGGGGACTTTGGTGATGATATTTGGATAATTTATATGAAGGAAAACTTTAATTAGTAAAAATATCACAAGGTTTGAACCTTGGTTGAGAACCCAAATGATATTATAGTTATAAAAGTCAAATTTTATTCTGAAATGAGTGTAATGAGAATGGAAAAATTATTCAAAATCAGTCTAGACTAGTTTCTACAGTTTATAACTAGGAAGATGGCATCAACTATG
The DNA here is from genome assembly GCA_963277665.1 of Viscum album. Lineage (NCBI taxonomy): Eukaryota > Viridiplantae > Streptophyta > Magnoliopsida > Santalales > Viscaceae > Viscum > Viscum album. Next base: position 1,438,150,881 of record OY728157.1, read on the forward strand.
GGTGGACTTTTTCTCTGGTAACTAAACATTAATCAATCTAAATTATATTATCCTTTATAGATAATATATAATTTTTAATATTTCAAATGGATATAAAGAGTGTTTTTATTTAATTTTTATTCTCAAAAGAAGGTGTATACAAAACAACATCCTAGTTTTGAAGACATTAATTTTCTAAAACATGTATTAAATCTTACCAAGGCTATTTACATTATGAAAAAGCTTCAAGATTATGGTATGACGGATTTTTCATATTCTTAATTCAAAATGAATTTATTAAAGGAAGGGAATGACCCATAAATTTATTAATATAGTTTTAATGACACCATTATTTTATAAATCAGTTTTGATAATATTATTTTTTGTTCAATTAAGAAAAAAATTATATATTATTTTTTAGTACTTATGAAAAGTAAATGTGATATGAGTATGATGGGTAAACTTAATCACTTTATTGGATTATAAAAAATTCAGTGACCATAATTAACCATGTTAACAGAACATAAATATATTATAGATCTACTTAAGAATGTTTTTTCTACAATGCGTCTAGAATTAGTACTCTATTAGGTATTATAGGTAAACCCAATATTGATGAATCCTAAAAACCAATATATCAAAAATTATTTAAAGGTGTGATCAAAAGTTGACTATAATTGATGTCTCATTGACCAGAAATTATATATTATGTGTTATTATGTGTGAGGTTTCAAGATAATTAGAAATAATCGCATCTTAATGTGGTCAAATGGATTTTTCTTTAACTTAAACAGACTTTAGAACTTTGGCTATTTTACTCTTTCATTTCTATTTTTACTCATAAAATTAACTTAGATATAGATTTATATTGTTTTATAATATATCATAGGAGTATATCTAGACATGTTACTTTCTTGGTGAAGCTTTAGACTTTTGGACCATAAATATGCAACATTAAGATTCACTTTTCACTACTGGAGTATAATATATGGTTGTTGGAAGTTGTTGTGCACAATTTATGTGGATACAAAAAACACTCTGAAATTTCAAAATGATTTATACATAAAATATAATTATTTATTATTGGGGAACTATTTTTTCTTTTTATAATATATTAGAGAGATAATTTAGTTTACTATAATGATTGTTGAAGCTTCTATTTACTCTATTATCTTCTTATTTTGATGATTTAGAAAATCGCTCTAAATTATTTTTATTATTTAATATATTATTTTTAATGGATGATTTCGACACTGATGGATTTTCTATATTTATATTTCTTTCTCTTATGATTTTTTATTCTATTTTCTATATTCTATAATGATTCTTTTTTCAAATTAAAAACTTCTTACAATTTCATATATTATTTTTAATTGAATATCTTATGGTATTCTATATATTTTACATTATTCAAATATCTTAATTGATTTTTTATATATCTTATGTTTTTCAAAAATCTGATGTGATTCTATATATATCTTAATTTTTTTAAAATATATTATTTGATTCTAAATATCTTATGAAATGGACTAAATAGATTATTAAATGGACTGAATCTCTTATAAAATTTTAATAATTAAAATTTTAGAAATGTTTTTACAGTGAATTTATGATTTGAAATTATTAAATTTTAAAATAAATCTTATATTTCCTATTTAATGTTATAAAATAGAGATTTTGGTATGTGTAAAATAATATTTATATTTTTTTTAGAATTACTCTTATGATATTTACTCTTATAGAAATCATTATTATAGAATTTTTAAAATTACCCATATCGTGTGTGTGTGTGTGTGTGTATCTATATATATATATATATATATATGACTCTTATGATTTTCACTCTTATGATTTTAGACATAAATTTTTTTTTTATGTATTCAAGATCTATTTAAAATTTGTTACAATAGTACTATCTATCATATTAAATTACCAATATTATATGAAAATTTTTCAAATATAAATATTTGTGTTTTATAATTTTCTCTATATGTGATATTGAGAAACATAAAGAATGATTTGTATGGAGATTATTGAAGATCTAATAAACAGGCACCATGATATTAAAGATGGATTGTAAAATTTTTAAAGTAGTTTAATTTCATTGAATGTGTTATCCATGAGTGATTTTTTAGTAGTAATTGATATAATCACTATGATGAATTTAGATAAGATAAAGAAGGTGAAAATCTATATAAAAGGTTTTTGACATAACCAAATAAGATATAATATATATGATACAACAAAATAGATGAATGATGAATAAAAAATAATGATCCTTATTGATGTAATTATTTTATTTAAATTCATCATAGTACACCTCACTATTGAAAGAAGATCAAAAGATACTACGACATCCTAATCCTCAGCAATTATGCTTTGGTTTTATGGTGCTGTAATTGTTTATTTTTTTTCTATGTGTGAATTTGTGTTGGTTTATTCTTTTTCTTTAAAAATAAAGAACTAAAGTAGTTATACCTCCATTAAAAATTATAAGTGTATTGTTTATACAACCACTAAAAAGTTATGTGTTTTATTGGGTTGTTACTCCCCATTATAAGTCATTTTATTGTTAAAGTTGTTATTATAAAAGAAAAAAGATAGTTGTGACAAGTTTTGACCCCTATAAAAAAGTCTTGTATTATAGTGTGTTCCATTTCTAACATGTATTAAAGAGAAGTTAAGTGAAGATGTAATATACTTTTTTGACCAAAATACTATAAAAAACACATGTGTTCTTTATTTATTTTCTTCTACACTTTCATATTCACTTTCACTTGATTTTTTGTTAGATTTGGAGTCCAAGAACCAAATATTTATAGTTTATATTGATTATATATTCTATGAATTTAATATTTATTAAAATATATTATAACATATTATTCATAGTTATATGTGAATTTAATGTAATAATTTGTCCCATTGAATGTGGCATACTATTTCTCTGCTATGGTGAGAACCTTGAACTTCTTGGATGATATTATTAAACCCAGTTTTCTTGTCGGGTAACAGTATATGATATTTAATATATTATATTGACTTTCATGTTGGAGTAATAATAATAAAATGAGACTTTATCTCATGAAGTTCATAGTTGGTAATCTCTAATATGGGAGGTTATGAGAAACAATCTGCCTATTGGAACTCTATATGTTTATGTGTCATTGGATATTTCTATCAACAAGCATGTGTAATTTTCCTAAGACTTTAAGATTGTTATTAATTCATATCTTTACTCTTAAAATTTGATGTATTATCATAAACCTTGATAACATATAATCATGGTGAAGCTGGGTATATTGGGTTCATCATAGATGATATATTATTAATAAATAATTTGAGGAATGATTTTTCCTATCGACATTTAAGTAGGTTAATATCTTGTCTCTTTGATTCAAAAGGAACCATGGGGTTAAATTCCATGAACAAGGTGTATAATAAATCTCATTTCAGATATTCAAAGAAATAAAAATTAAGAAAATAGTTCGATGACACAGGTGTCCAACCTCTTTAATGAGATATCATGAAAAATGGATTATATTATAGAGTGAGTATTTCAGTGTGATTTTCTCATTGAGACATATATTTTTCGTTTGAGGGTATCTTGGCCTATTTTTAGATAGTAATCTTGGAATTTAGACTAGCCGGCCTATTGAAACTGAGGAAGAGTCCTAGAGGGTCACTCATAAAGTTCTTCCTTTAATCAAAGATAAATATAATTTATATTTAAAATTTTGAATAAATATTTTTCTCTAGAACAAGAAGTAATATTTATTAAAATATTTTTAAATGATCAAAAATATTTAATAAATATTTAATCTCAAGGTAAATTATTAAATTCTTTAATATATAATATTTAATTATCTCTTATTATTTCTAATTTAATAATTAATTATATGTTAAATAATATATCTAGTTATGTTAATATTAGATAAATATTTATTTTACATGCTTTAAATAATATATTTATTTATTAATTAAATCAATAATATTTATCTAAATATATTTTTTAGATTTCAACAAATGTTGAGGAGTTCAACGGGCCATATTTTTTTTAGTGATTAATACTTATTTTCATGATTGTTAAATAAATATTTTTCATTGAATGAGTTAGAACATGATATGAAATAAAATAATATTTTTAATTTATTACATGGAATGGGTTTCCTTTTGTGTTTAATATATTATTAAAGGCATTTTTCAATTAATTAATTTTTAAACCCTAACCCTTAGTCTAAAAAAGACTATTATTTCAATTATAGAAAGGTTATCATTGTGCACAATATTTTCCTCCTCCAATCTTCATCTCAAAACTACAGAGAATAATAGAAAATTCTTTCAATAAAGATAAGACATGAAATGATCAAGGTTATTAATGAAATATGGTCAATTAGACACACTAGAACTTATTGGTTCATCGATGTTATTTGGAGATTGAATGATCATCTGTGGATCACCACTATAGGGGTCAAATTTGTGTCCTCACAATCCAACAACAAAATCCAGATTAGGGTCGAAAAATCAAAATCATCAATGAAGAAATATCTCAATAACGAGGTTAATTTTATTTTTTGTTTTTCAATTAATTTTAAATTAACATGAAAGATAGACTTTTTGTGTTTCAACAAAATTATTTTTGAATATTCTACATAAAAATTTTCATTGTTCATGGATTTCACATCATGTTAATTGTAAATGATCAGTTGAATATGATAAAATTTGTGTTTTCTATAGGCCCAATAGGTGTTTCCTCTTCCTTTGGAACCATAAAGTTTTATCAGATTAGTTATATTAAATTTATAATTATTTAATTATTATTGATTGTATAGACATTTAATGTTAGTTTTCACTTCATGAAATTTATTCTTTAATACACACATCCAGATCTTTTCTTTATCTCTTCCTTTCACATTAATATAATCTATATTTGATTAAATATTAACAAAAAATTGAATAACCCATTCAGAGGTTCCAAGAATCATAGTTGGAGAATCTGGGAATACACGATGGGTAGAAAATGTACATGTTATGTATCCAAGTTCATTACATCAGGTCATAACATGAATTAATTTGTCACATCATGCAATGAAGAACCCAAAATGCATTAAATGGTCGATGGGTTGACCAATCTAAGATGGAACATGAAATTTTGGGCCACAAGTTGTGTAACTAGGTTAAAATCCGTGTAGTCCATACATTTTTATTGCTGAAACCATGAAGTAAAATATGCATCAAGTAAAAATAAAACATCGCATAGGGGCTAATAATCATGTAATAAGGGGGTAACACAATATGTAACAGTGTTAATGTTGTGTACCCCATGCATGTTCATGAAGTAATAAATGTGGATTATATACTCAAGTATCAAGAACTTATAGAAATAATGATACATGGAATGTAGATGGATGCACATATCGTATAGCCAACTTGTTTAAGAAAAAAATTAAAATTTAATTTTTTTACTCCTTTAAACCTCAATATAATGTGTTTTGTTTTTCATTTATTCACTCGTACATGCTCTATGATAGGTTATATATATATATAATAATTAATTGTTTATTTCATCCATTTATGAACTATATACCATGTATATCCATAATATATTGACTACTATGTGAGTAATAAAATCATTCAATGAAATAATACTTAAATTTGTTTTTGGTGTTATTTAATTGACTCATGAATTACATATAATTAGATGCTAAAATTTTTCCACTAAATTAATCATGAGTAGACTATATTTTATCTTTATACAAGTTGAGTAGTTTGAACATGGACTCACCAAATTTCTTTAAAATGAAAGTTGCGTGCTTATTTTATTTCAATTTAAATGAAATGAATTTTTTTTTTGATTTAAGGTTACAAAATTTGGGTATCTCCATAAAAGATTTGTTGAAGATTAAGATAAATTGAATAAATTTATGAATGAGGCAATTAACTAAATTAATTTGTGTATTTTTATCTAAAACAATATCAAATCCAAATTAATTATAAATAGTTATTTTAAATACATATTTACTGCACTGGTTGATGATAATTATATTATACCAACCTTTTTATGTGAATAAATTATATTAATTTAATTATTTCATGATTTTTTGAAATTATTTTTTAAAATTAAATTGATTTCATGTGATTTATCCCTTTATTCTTATTATGTATGGGTCATTTTTTCCATAGTTTATTTTATTTAGACCTAGTTTTGTATTCCCTTCACCTGCAAGTGAAGTAAAATCATTTTATGAATGGAGATCCCATGTGCATAGAGTCAATTCATGATATAGCCAAGGTGAAACCAAACTAAGGAGATACACAGGATAAAGGGAGATTCCTATAAACTCCATCCCAATTTGGATCAAGTATTTTTTCCCCTAGGTCTAATGGTTTGTTTATTTTCCACTAAATAAACAAACTGCTAGTTAAAGATCATGATCATGCCATAGATGATTTTTTTATATTTCCTAATTTATTTTATGGATGTGATACCACAATCACATAGATAAATGAATTAATATAAAAATATGGAATTAATTTAAAATGATTGTGCATAAAGATTTTATTGGTACATGCATAATCAATTAAGTAAAATCCACTTAATATTAATAAGATATATAAATGAAAAAATATATTTTTTTTCTATGTTAAGAAAAATCACACAAGTTAATATTAAAATATTATTCATTCTATTATCTAAATTACAATATACCATAGTTAATGTGTTGGTTGAGGTAAAAGTGAGGGTCACTTTTAATTACTGATGAGTCTTATCTATGATAATGGATCGACTTAACTGAATGTGTAGTGAATTTAATTACAATAGTTTCTTTAGTCAAAATTTGAAGGAATGTATTAAGGAAATATGAGTCGGGATTTTAGGATTGGGGAATCCACTCAATAGAATAAGGAACTTCAATCCTATAGTTGGAAATACCACATACCAAAACACATTATGTTTTTCATGTCTATATTTTGGATCATAAGGATGGAAATATGGATCCCTTCTACTAGAATTTATAATGTAATGGGACATTCTGAGTTCAATGGTGAGGGTCATTGAGACTTGATAAAATAGTTGGAGAATTTAAAAAATTAAAATTATTATATCTAACAAAAATTTTAATTACCTAAATTACAAATAACAAACTCTCTTATTATTATAGAATACTAAAAAGTTAATCATTCAAGTTATCCCTATGATAAATTCTAGATAATGATCATATCATTACTCATAGTAAATTATTGGAATTTTCTTGTAATATCCCAATATTTTGGACCCTTTAAATTAATATTATCTTCAATATCTTCCTCTATACACAAAAAAGAACTTAAACGAAACCATGATATATTTAGATAAAATATAAATATTTAGGTATGAATTTTAAAACCTATCTATTTTATTAGCATGAATGAATAAGAATAATTTCATTACTAAATATAAAATAATGGATACAATTAATATGTATTAAATTCAATCAGTTTACCTAAATGAAAGATAATTCCATTTGATATTTTTTAAAAATATTCTTCTCAAAATTACCCTTTTATGGGATGTGTGTTTCTATTTCAAGAAAAATTTTATTAATAATGATAAAATATATTTTATATCAATAATTGGTTAATAAAAATTTAATTATAAAATGATTGAAAATATAAATTAAAATCATTAATATTATAAAAAATGTTATTTTCTAATAACAAAGTTGTTTCTCATTATATTTTACAATTTTATTAAAAGTTAAATTTATAAATTTTAGAATTTAAATTTTAAAAAAAAATTAATAGTTTTTGAATTTAGAAAAAAAATATAATATTAGAAGTAATTTTATATATTTTTCTAAAATAATTGGCTTTTATGTGAATACTGAAAAAATACAGATTTGGCAAAAAAATTGTCACTTTTATGACATTATCACAATATCAGAATGAATTCAATATTTTTGAAACATTTTTGTATAAAAAATATATTTGTATGTAATCTAAATAATTTAAAATTATTATATTGTTTTTATAAAACCCATCTATATTATTTGTAAAACATAAGTAATATTTTTTTATAAAAAATATTTTTATTCACGTATATAAAAAATTCATTTCATCACTTTTAGAAACTAAATCGATAAAAATGGATTTCATATTTTATATTAACATTATAGTATTTTTTTAATATGTAAAATTTTAATTGTTGGTATAAAATTATGATAACTATGATTTAAGTTTATGACCATGATAATGGTCAAACAATTTTTTCCAAAAAAAAACATATTTTATTAATATTGTGTAATTTGTATCTAATAAATTAAATTAATATAATTTAAATAATCATTATGACATTATCTTTAATCATATATATAATTACATTAACACATATTTAATTGGTATCCAATTATAAATAATATTAAGAATACATAATGGTTGAAACAGCATTTTTCTACAAACAAATATTTTTCTCTATATAAAATGTTTTCATTTAAAAGTTAATTTTATATTATTTAGAAATATAAATATATTGAATAGAGATTACATTTTGTTTTTTTAATCCAAATTTTCAAAGATGGTTAATTTTATGTGTTTAGTAAAACTTATATTACTTAGATAAAAACCAGTTACCCATGTAAAAAAGGTAAAAGTTAAAATATAAGAACAAATGACTTTCAACATGTTTAGAACATGTGTGGAAATACTTGGTTGTGGATTTATCTATATAAGTACATATCAACATCAATTATTTAGAACATTATATTAATTTATGCTGAAATATTTTAATGATATCATTGAAAAGTAAATGGTATTAACAAAAGTTCCCTTTTATTCCCTTATAAAAGGGGACACTTCATCCACTTCATACCACACCAAATAATTATAATTCCTTCTAAAAATTATTTTATTTATCTTAAAATATAATACTATCTCGTTTTCATATACCCTTGGTCTACATAAGTTAGCTTAATACCTTCATTTCCAATGAGACTTCCAAGACAAAGTTCAAGGTACCAAAGTGAGTATTACTTACTCCTAACCATTTCTTCTTAGTTTTTATTTTACAAACCTATCATAACCATAGTTATATAATTAAATATTTTTTATTATTAATTTTTATTATTATTATATTAGTTTAAACACAATTAATTATTCATTTGCATATCCATCCATATATAAAAATAACCAAATGTCAAATGTGTGTTGTGCGCACTACCACCTCCACAAAGTAATATTTTTCATTTTACATATTGATATTATTTATTTTTTTAAAACCGCTTAGAATATGATTTAAAAACATATAAACCTAAACAATATCGTTTTTATTCTATTATAATGATATTATTCAGTTCGTTAACCATACTCACCCATTAGGATATAGCATGTTCATGTTTGGTGTTGGTTTAACCACCTACATGAATAATGTTATAAAACTATATCATGGATAATTATGGTAACTTAAATAATAATGATGTTATAAGTTAATAAGAAAATAATTATTGTTTTTTTGGTTATTTTATGGTTATATTATTTATTTAACTTAATAATAAAATATCATAATTGAACGTTAAAATCACCAAAATAAGCCAAACCTGATTCAAGTTTCTCACAAACATAAGAAAAATATATATAAGAAATAAATATAAAAATATAATAAATTTTTTTAATTAAGGTAAATTTATATGAATAAGGCTAATAAAAAGTAAAATAATAAACATTATTTTATCATTTAGGAGTTTCAGCATAGGAACAGAATGAATATGGAACAAGGTAAGGGGTTCTTGATCTCAAATTTAAATTCCTTGAGACATGTTTATGTTATTAATTTATTTTTTAGGGGGAAAATAAATTATTGTTATCATTTTTGTATCATTATTCCATTATATTTATTGATTTTCAATGTTTTATTCCATTTTCATTCTCTCGTCCAATTTTTGACTCAAAGATTACAAAAGTTTACATGTTTCTTGTCTCAATTTTAAATCCCTTCAAACATACTTATTATTATGCACCATGTTTTATTGGAAATTTTTTATATAATTCCCATTTAAGATTTTGTATCATGATTCTGTTATATATTCCATGATCTTTCCCTTATGGGGTTTTGAATCAAAAAATTAAAAATCTGCAAGGGGTTGTGTTCACTCAATTTTCTTCCATTGAGTTACAAACATTATTATCAGACTATATCTTTCCATGTGTTATTTATTATACATAATGAATAATTTACACTATATTTCTTCCTTATTTTTTCGATTAAAATTATTCCTTATAACCCCTATTTAAAATTAATATTTCCTCAAGTGTTATGTTACTTAAAAGGGTTTCTTGGTCTCAATTCCTATTTCTTAAGAAATAATTCTTGTAATGCACTAACTCTCTTTTTTATGGTGTATATACTACATATTTATAATATTATATCATGAAATATATTTAAATAATGGAATATGAAGTTCAATTTCAAGATCTTATTTCTTCAAGGGTTTTGATCTCAATGTTACTCAAGTCGTATTGTTTCTTTTCCCAACCTAATTTTAAAATCAAGATCTCTCAAATGTGATAACCCATATGAAGAATTTTTATAGTCTTTCATTAAAATATAAAAATAATTGTCTTCATCTATATTTATCTTAGAGGTCTTTCTTTCCTATTTAGATTATTTTAAATTGTATTTTCTATAATATTTTTAAGCAATGTGGTTTTCAATAATGGTTTTTTTAATATAATAAATAGGAAATTCCATTACCCTCATATTTTATCATCATATATAAATTTTATGGATAAAATAATACTTTCTTAAAAAAAATAAAAAACCTCATTTCGAACTACATTTAATTCCTTTTCAATTTAAAAAAAACATTTTCATGTTTTTCATATCTGTTGTTTTTTTTTCAAAAGAGAATCTTTTATCATTTTTTGGGGGAACTCATTTATCACCTCTTTTTTTATTTTATTATAAAGGTTATCTTTATTTTTTCAGGGTTTCTAATATAAAGATTATTTTTCTTATAGATTTACAAAAAAATTATTTTAAATTTATTTTAAAAAGATCAAGAATGTTATTTACTTCCAAATTTACTTTTCTAGATCTCCTTAGAAATATCTTTCATCTTAGTAATTGTAATTTTACATATATTTTTGTTTTATATATCATGATATAATGATTCATTGATATAATAAGATTATCTAAAAATATAAAAAGGTGGAAATACATGGATTTGTTCACAACATTAAAGGGTGGACATAGTTGGATTTATTAATAATTTTTCCTATGAGAATGTTAACACCAAAATTTTATGATTATTCTTATAAATATGTTATGATTTAAGGGATCATGTTTAATGATTAAAATTACCAAACTCTTGTGACTCATTTATTATATCACACTATTACATAATCCATGTCCCGTGTTTTATTATATATGGTTTTTCAGGTATGATTTTCATGTGTATCTTTACTACACTAATATGATCATATTATGATCACTCATGATATTTGAATGTTATTTATTATGTTTAACCTTATTAAGAATAAGATCTCACACATTTATTTTATCTCCATTTCCCTAACTTATGAATTTATGGAATGTATGAAATCTGTAAAAGAGTTCATGATGTAGATGACTAATGGTAGATGTTGAAGACTCTCTATGATAGTTTCATATATAATAGGGAAAACATTTTATTAAAACAAATAACATATATTTTTTTAGATAATACATTTTCCTAATGATCTAAAACTCTAAACCTAAAAGTTCATGGTAATTTATTTTAATGTAATATTTTCTTTAAGTCAAGTAATTAATATGATCACATATATGGGATGTTATAGTTTATATGTATATGGGTTGTGTTGTTCCAAGAATGAAAATATTACGTGATAGTATATTTAACCCCTAATCTACCTGATAAAGGGGAGAGTGATGAGGAGTTCCCTATCTATGAAAAAAACCTGAATGATTTTCTAGATGTTCAGTTTTATATGTTTTAATAAATGTCTGTAGAACAAGTGACGTTGCATGAGAACATTCATAACTATATCATTCCATATAATCTTCATGATATTTATAAAGAGAGATCTGTATAAGAATGATTTAAGATATCCAAGGTTGTATTTATGAGAAAACTAGAGAATGTGTGTCATATTGGCTGCACATAGTAAAAATAATTGGCTATATTGTGGGTCTAGATATTCTAGGGTTTAAACTACCAGATAAATAGGGTTATAATTTCATGGATTCATCACTCCCTCATATGTTTTCTAGTTTTCCTATTAATTTAAATATGAACAAATTAAATATTTCTCTCCCAGATCTTCTCAGTTTGATTTTCCATTTTGATAAGGATATGAGGCCTAAAAATACTTTTGTCCATAGAGTGAATAGAATGAAATGTTATTAAAAGAGATCCAACACTAAATCTAAGTCTAAATATCATTAAAAATCTTTCTAATAATATAAAGATCAAAGTAAAATAAAATAAATAATATTATTTTTATTTTTCATATGGAATGAAGGGCCACTGGATGAAAAATTTAACCCAAATAAAAAATAAAGGGGAATATTCATGTGAATTTGTTATCAATTGAAATTTATCCTTTTCAAAAAATTGGATATAAGATATAGCATGTGGTGCACATATATGTAATCAAATATAGTGATAAAGTAGACTTTAAAAAAATTACCATGGTGAGTTGGATCTATGATATTCTGACAGAGCCATACTTACTATTGTGGATATTAGATATTTCCACCTAACATTTTCAACTAGAATGATCTTGGTTTTTAGAGATTATTATTATGTGTTTTTAGTTAGTAAAAACATTATTTATATTTATAGAATTTATACATAGGGATTATTTTAAAATTTTAAAATAAGTATTTCATCTTTTGTAAAGAATTTTTTTATGGTGTGGTATATTTAAATAATATTCATTACATTTTGAATTACATGAGCCATGTAATGGAAATCATTAATGAAAATATATCACATGATTAATACCATAAAAAACTATGGAATCATTAGATAAGTCATTAAAATGAAAATATTTTGACCTTATTTCACAAATATAGATACTTGGATTCATTAAAACTAACACTAATTGGTGTATATTATACATGTTTTTAAGAAAAACTGACCAAATACCTATTTAGTGAAAATTTTCAATGGGATGTTGATTTTATTGAGTTGGTTCATACCGATGTGTGTGGACCATTTCTAGTTGAATCTGTGGGTGGGTACTCATACTTCATAAATTTTACTAATGAATTTAGAATTTATGGAAATATCTAATTAATTATGTATAATTCATATTTCATTGATAGATTCAAGTAATATAATAATGAATTTTAAGACGTGCTTGGTAGGAAGATTAATAAACACCACTCAAGATGTAGCAAAGAATATATAAATCTAGTCTTGAAAGATTATTTGTTAGAGTTTTGAATGTTATCTTAATTGAATCCTTCATACACAACATGTTGGAATGGCCTTAGTGAAAGGATGAACTGTAAATTTTGGGACATAGTAAGATTAGTGACGAGTCATGTGAGTCTTTTATTATTCTTTTTAAGATACACATTGCTGACATCGACAAACAGACAAAACATAGTGTCAAATAAAGAATAAATTGATACACAATATCAGATTTGGTATGGATATAAAATCATGTTATTTCATTTAAGAGAATGTTATTGTAAAGTGATTGTTAAAGCTATTTATAGAAACAAACTTTACATTGAGTCACTAATTATATCTTTATAGGGTATCCTAAGGGAAATAAAATTTATTAGGTACATGATCATTCAGATAAGATTTTTTTGGTAAACAGATATCAAACATTTAATAAAATGGATCACATATCTAAAGGATATAATTGAAGTAAGATATAATTCATTGAAGTCCAAGATCAATATACGTAAGAGCGGATATAGGAATAGATTCTACAAATCCCTAAGAGAGAGGATGTTATAGAGACACAAGTACCGTGAATGAGTATGAGAGATATTAGAGAACCAAAATGATATGGGTTTCTAGCCATCAAGAATGGTGACTAAATATTTTTTGATAATAATTATCCAATAACCTACAAGGAAGTAGAAAGTGGAATATAAGCTTCCAAATAGTGATAAGTAATGAATTCTAAAATGGGTTCCATGTACAATAACCAAGTTTGGGTTTTGGTAGATCACCCAGTGGATGTAAATACCATTGGGTGTAAATAGGTATTCAAGAAGAAAATCGAAATATATGGACGTGTCAGTAACTATAAGAAATATTTAGTTAAAAAAGGGTACAAAAAATGTCAAGTCATAAACTATAATGAAACATTTTTCTGATTTTTATGCTACAATAAATCAAAATTATACTTATAATATAATCTTTACATGGCTATAAAAATAGAAATATAGATTCCAAAATAGTTTTCCTTAAGATGATCCTTTGGGAAGATTTATATATATAAAAATTAGAAGGGTTTGAGACTTCAAAGGATGACAAAATGAATTGAAGTTTCATATATAAATTTTTAGACTAATGAAAGCATCCAAGTCAATGAATATTTTGTTTTATGAAACCATAATAGAATTTTGTTTCATAAAAAAAATATAACCTTGTGTCTATAGGTGGTTTATTAGGATAATAGTTTCTTTCTTAATAGTTTATATTGATAAATTACTACCTATTAGAAACAAAATTGTATTCTTATAGTCTGTTGAGGCCTGGTTAGTGACTTTTATCTCCATTAAGAACTTAGGTTAAGTGACATATATTATTGGTATCAAGATCCATCATGATAGATACAAGAGCCTATTTTGACTGAATAAAAGTATGTACAATTACAAGATATAAAAGAGATTTAGTATATAACAATCAAAGAGGGTATTGTTTCTAGTTTCACGTGTAATTCATCTTTATAAGAACATAAGTCCTCAAACACATGAGGAAATATAGAGTATTTAAAGATTTTATATGTTTCAACAATTGAGTAAGTTATGTATGATATGTTATGTACATGTATAGATATCTCATATATCATAAATGTGGAAGGAAAATATCAAGATGAGCCACTTGACTTTTATTGGATGGTAGTCAAGACTATCATTTAGTATTTGAGGTGTGCTAAGGATATGTTTATGTTATATAGAGGAGATAAATAATAATGCATCATGGGATATGTATATACTAGTTTTCAAATAGAACAATATGATATGAAATCACTATTAGGATACATCTTCACTCTCAATGGAGGTTTTGTGAGCTAGAAGATCTCAAATAAATTTTATGTTATTGATTATATAGTATAGTCTATGTACATTATATATTTCGAGGCATCTAAAGAAGAATTTAGGATTTAAAACTTCATAAAATTTCTTAGTTTGGCACCTAATAGTAAATCCCCTATCACACAGTATTATTATAATATTGGTATTGTGGTTCTTGCAAAGGATCTAAGGTAGAATTAGTAGAAAAAGAAAATAGTTAAATAAATATCAACTATTAAGGTATTTTTCTCATGGATGTGACATTACTGTGAGTATAGATTCCATAGAATACAATGTGTTGGACCCCTAAACTAAATCCTTAACTTAGTATAAATGTGATCATCTTATGAGATCTAGATGACTGAAAGGAATTAGTAGTTTTCTCTTTTCAAAGTTGCATTTTGTTGGAGTTGGTGTCCTATAACTTACTATTTGTTGTTTATATTGTATTTATAGTCAAATTATTGAATATTGATTAGCATATCTTACTATATATTGTTTATAGTTAAGTGTGAATATAATTTAATAATTTATTAGAGTATCTGTTTCATTGAAAAGGGCCTAGTAATTCTATAATATGATGATAACATTGAAATGAAATGATGATATTCTTAAACCTTATTATATGTTTGGGTAATATTTTATGATTGGAAACAAAATATACTGACTATATATTCTGAGTAATCATAAAAATATGGGACTTCATCTTATGATGTTTGCAGATGGTAATATCTCATATAAGAGATTATGAGAACAGAACTGATTATAGGAAATCCACATGTTTATCTCTCATTAGATATTTATATCCATGAGTGTAATAATCCTTAGACATTATGATTATTATTAATTTATTTTAGGAATTTCACATTTTTATTTATTATCATAAACCATGATGACATATTATCATGGTGAAGTTGGGTACATTGGTTGAGTCACAAATGATATTTTATTAATGAATATGTAAAGGAATAATTTTTTACATTCCTTATTTATCAAAGTTGATAAATCCACCCTTTTATTTAAATGGAACTGTCACATTTAATTATATGGATATGGTGTATAGGTGAGTTAATTTCATATAGTAAATGGATGAAGTATCAATCATATAGGTTGATGACAAGGGTGTGAAACCTATTTGATGAGATATCACAACAAAGTGATTAAATTACATAGTGAGCATTCATATATGGTTTTTTCATTGTTATATATCTTCTTACATTGTGGGTGTCTAGACCCATTAATAGAAAGGAATCTTGGAATTTAGGAAATTCATCCTAACACCACTATGCATGATGGTCAAAGGGTCACATAAAAAGTATTTTCTTTAATATGGGTTAAATAAAATTGATATTTAGCAATTGGAATAAATACTATTCTCTAGACTGAGAAGTAATATTTATTCATGATTATTTAGATTATTAAAAATATTAAATAAATATTTATTTTCAAGGAAACTATTTAATTAAATTAATATATAATATTTATTTATCTCTTGTTATTCATAACATAATAAATAATTCTTTAAAAAAAATTATTTAGTTATGTGAATATTAAATAAATATTTATTCTCTAGACTGTGAATATAATTCTTATTTATTTATTTAAATAATAGTATTTATGTAAATATTTATTTCATAATTTAATAGATATTGCGGAGGATGAGCATACCAATTTTTTTGGTGATGAATATTTATTTTCCAGATTGTAAAATTAATATATATCATTCTGTGGGTTAAAACACACCATGAAATAAAATAATAATAATAATTTATTAAATGGAATATATTTTCTTTTGGTTTTAATATATTATTAATATAATTCATGTAATTAATTAAATGCTAAACCCTAAACTCGAGTTTATAAATAGGTCATTATGTCAATCAGAGAAAGATTAATCATTGTTCACAATAATTTTCATTAAATATCGCACTCCTCTCTTACTCTCAAGTCTAATAATAATGGGATAAAATTACTTTAAGCTTGAAGGAACATGAATTGCTTAATAAAAAAAATGCAGGATGATCGATCAACCACACTAGCACCCCGTTGTTCATCGTTGTTGTTCAAATATTGAAGTAGAATGTGTGGATCACCACTAGATGGGAAATAATTTGCGTCCTCACAACACAACGTAAAAAGACTAATTACTGTCAAAATATTAAAATCCATATTGAATAATGATCTCTAGACTAAAGTAATCTTTCTTGTTGTTATTTTAAATTAATTATAAATTAATGTAAAAGTTGCACTCTCTTGGTTAAAGAAATATTTTCTGTCAAAATTCTTTGAAAAAAATTTCATTGGTCATATATGGACCTAGCCTAAAACATTACATAATGTTGATTTTTTGTCAAGAATTTTATTTTTTTCACTTTTAAGATATGTTCAAGATTATAGTTTTATATAATTAGTCCATAACGCATACATTACGAAACCATATAATACAAAGTGGATACTTCTGATTCGTATCTATTTTTTCCACCATATAACACTTTATAAAACAAAACATTCTTTTTTCATGAAAAAAATTCATGAATTTCTACTTGACTTCATAGTTTCCCATACCCATACAATTTTTTTTTAAATGGAATGATCAAAAAAATCCCAATAAGGGATATAAAAGAAATGAGATTATTAGTCTAATGAAAACAAGAAAACACATAAAATATTTATGTTTACATTAATGTTATTTTAGATTAATTAATAAATCATTTTCATAAGAAATATATAAGTTTTACTAAAAGAGGTCCTTTAAAACATTTATAAAGAAATTAATAATCCTTCTTAGTAACATAGATCATTACATTTATAATCTATTGTTATCCCATGCCAGAAGTAACTGGATCCCAGCTACATCCAAAAGATGAACCCTTTGGAAACTCCCTCCTTCATTCTTATTCAGACAAGGAATATTACCCAATGCATTGGAGAAATATTTGGGTGTACCATCGTATAAGATGTAATGGGATCAACAGATACTATATACGACACATCATCGTATAAGTTGTAATGGGATCCCCATGTTTTATTTGGGTGCACCCATTTCTCATGTATAATTATAAAGTATGATATCATGAATAAAATATTTTTACTCTATCACTTTTCCATTATAAAACATTTTTAAAACTCTTTTAAACTCACAAAAAATTCACTTTCAGATATCGAAAGACCTTTTTTTAAAATCCATTTTCAATATAAAATTACATTTTTCTTATGAAAACCCTTTCTTAATACCAAAATATGAAAATAAAATGAAAAGGAGTTTTTAATTGAATTAAAACATGTAATCATGAAAGGGAAGACAAAAATAAATAAATGGTCAAAGTAGGAGAAAATTCATTGTCATTTTGTATGTTAGGAATAGGAAATTTCATTGGTCATTTGTCAAAAAGTTCCTTATAAAAAATGTAATAAGATTCCTTTTGAACAACTTTGAAAATAAAATAAAAAGATACATAATTTTTTTTATAAACCTGTTATATCCATATAAATGTTTTTATAAAAACATTTTAAAAACATGGACATGGAAGATAAAAAGACTTTAAGAAAACATTAAAAGAGGATTTGTTAAAGGAAAATTCCATTTTTACTTGGGAAACACTTTAATCTTAAGCCCCATGAAATATTAACATTAAAATAACTTAAAATACAATGATAATAGAGGAATTCAAGATATAACATGTAAAAGGGCCTATATATACATTTTTTTATCATAATATAGGTGCATAACATCATAATATTCCTCAAAGAAAAGATATTTAGATAAAGTACTTTACCTTTAGTTTAACTTGTCACATGTGTATTTATCATTTTGAATAATAATATTACATTAATTATTTACATTCTTGAGAATCTTTTTTTGTTTATGATTAATTTTATTTCACTTATTACCATCTTATATATAATTAATTAGTTAAGTTAAAATCAGATATTTTGACTATTTTCTACTTATGTGTCAAAAATGAATTTTGTAGGTTGAATATGGCCAAATTGGTAAATATTTAAAAATATAAAAAATAATAATCATATAATTATCATATTTATACATCAATTATAATGTTGTAACTAATCATTAAATATTTTTATAAACTAATTTTACTATAATGGAGATGGTAGGTCGTATGTACGCATGATTATCATTTCCTTTTTTAATGAAAATTAATAAAAAAAATAAGTGACATTTATCTTTATAAAATTATAATAATATCATAAATATAATTTTATTTAATTATATATACTTGTATATATCCTTTTGAGTTTGTGGGGAAAAAGAATCAAAATGCTTCGAGGAGGTGGTAGTCCAGATTCTATGAACAATGTTAACATTTTTCAGAGTGAAAAGTTAAAAAATTATATATTGTATTTATAAATTGATAAATATGTCATTTATATAATAAATATTTCATTTATATCACATATATTTATTATATTGTACCCTATTACCTTCAACTCAATGTGTTAGTGAAGAACGAATCTCCTCGCTTCAAGAGGCGGTAGTCTGTCGTACCCATGAGCAACGTTATCATATCCCTTATGGAATGGAAAGTAAAAGGTTATATATTATATAGTGACTTAGGATATTTAATAATGTTATAAATATCATTTATAAACTTTATATCCATCATCATACCCAACCAAGAGAGGTGTTAATGGAAAATAAATGACAATGTTTGACAAGGTGGTAGTCTTTCTTACACAATAATGATGATTTTGTAACCCGTTTGATGGAAGTGTGAATTTTTTAGATGTAAATTTAGCATAAAAACATATAATTATATGTAATATAATTATTTTATTATATCATCATGGTATAATAATAATTTTATGGATTGAATAAATAAATAAATAAACACCCGTTGATGAATGTTACCTCTTCGTCGGGTAACTCCATTTGGTTTTCACCAAAGGACATCATTGGATGGATTTTCCAAAATTAAGGCTTATATGATTAGAGGATTAAATTTAATAAGTTTTTTTGGTTGGTATTTACAAAAACAATTGGTTATGAAGGTGTGAAGAGAGCAGGAGAGGGGGTGGCATTTAATAATTGAGGTGAGTGGTATACTTGTAATATTTTCGAAAGATTGAATTACAACCATGATTGTTTCATGTCAATATGCCCCAATAATTGTCCATTATATATTATTAAAGTTATAAGGAATACATATGACCATAAAATGTGTTATGAAAAAGTTTGGGGTCATTTTTAAACCTTATATTATAAGTTTCACCACTAATTAAATGATTTTTTACCTTAATTAGTGTAATTAAATTTATTTTTTTCACTAATCACTTTCGTAAATAAAAATTGACCTTATTACATAAATAAAATTATTTTCATTCCAAATATGGATTCTATTTTGAAAAATTAAATTCACACAAGTGATAAAATTTAATTTTATATTAATCTTGAAAATGCAGCGAGACAATAAGCTTTCAAGAAGATTATTTTTTCAAATAAGGTGGTTATATGATAAAAATATTACCAATAATAAAAATTTCATAAAACTAAACTATTAATTAATGATATAT
Organism: Viscum album; assembly: GCA_963277665.1. NCBI lineage: Eukaryota > Viridiplantae > Streptophyta > Magnoliopsida > Santalales > Viscaceae > Viscum > Viscum album. The sequence goes on from OY728157.1 coordinate 1,438,171,630, forward strand.
AATTTATAAATTTCATTTAAAACATTCCCCATTATGTATTATCTTAGTTAATTAAATAGGAGAAACATTATGCATTTAAAATATTTTTTTGAAAACCCCTTTTAAAAACCAAAAAACCTATTATTAAAATCCAATTAAAAGTAGATTAAAAAGTAATTATGTGTATTAAATATTACTAAATAATAATTGTGCAACATTAAAATGTATTTAAAACATGTTTATACTTTTTAATTACATAAAAATGTATTTTCACTATTTAATAAAAATAACTATTTTTAGAAAAATCCAAACATTTCACCCAAAGTAAAGTTTGATATGCAAATTTAAAAAATCATATTAATTTTATTAAATTAAAATTATAAAATTTAGAAAATGATATTTTAAATAAAACCATAAAATAAAATACTTTTGTAATAATTTTTCTTTTTTATTTAAAAATCACAAAATATTTTTATTACTAACATAACTATATAATTCGATTTAATAAATATGAAAATGTTTTATTATATCATTACCTAGGTTTATAAATCCTTCTCCCCATTTATAAATTTCATCCTCAAAATTTTATTCACTTATTATATAAGTGGAGATTTATTTTCCTCATAGCATTTTCATATTCCAATGTTGCCTCTTTAACTATATAGTTTTCTCATAAAAACATTACCTATTGATTCACATTATTCTGTAATACTTAATCTATACAATAAATAATATTAACATTCTATTCCTTATAAGAGAGGTTCTCTTCCAACTGATCTACTTTTGGGATCAAAACATGATTTGAATCGAGCACATATTTACCTTACATTGAAACATGAAATACATTGTGTAACTGAGATAAACTCAGAGTCAAAGACAATTGGTAGGAAACTGATTCATCTCTCCCTAGTATTAAATATGGTCCAATAAAATTTGGACTTAGCATTAAATTTTTACCAAAACATAGAACATGTTTCCGTGGAGAAATATTGAGAAAGATATGATCACCTACCTTAAAAGAAAAATATTTCCTTCGGTTATTCACATAAATTTTATGCATACTCTAAGTGGTCCACATATGTTGCTAAATAAACTACACCTTCTCAGTAATTTCATCTACAAACTCTTTAACCATCAAATTCCTTTCTCCTATATCATCCCAAAAAATTTATGTTTGACACTTTTTTATAGATAATTCCTTAAATGATTCCATCTGTATAATGGTTTGAAAAATATTATTATATTAAAACTCAAACAAATAAATATGATGATCCAAAATTACCATTTAATTCAATGAAAATGAAATAATTTTTTCATCCATGTTATAAATCAAAAGCTCAGTATTCCCATTGTATTAAGGATGATAATTTTTAATACAATTTAATTTAGTACCCAACAAGATATAAATTGTTTCACAAAAATTACATATGAACTTGGGATCACATTATGATACAACAGAGAGAGTCACTCCATGTAACATAACAATATATTTTAGATACATTCAAGAAAGATCATCAAAATATACTATATCTTGAATGGGAAGAAAATATGAAAATTTAGTAAATTGATCAATAATAACCCAAATCGCACTATTAGCTTCTGATGTCCTTTGAAGTCCCACCATGAAACCCATGGATATATTTTTTTTATTTCCACTTTAGCATTGGAAAAGTTTTAAGCATCACCTTTGGTATATTTTATTCATCTTTATCTTACTGACAAGACAAACACATCATGGTGAAGTTATCAATATCTGTTTTCATTCCATCCTACTAGTAATACTTTAGAAGGTCTATATACATCATAGTTCTACCCAAATGAATGGAATATGAAGAACTATTATCTTCAATCAATAAATATATCTTCAACTAGGCATCACAGGTCACACATAGTCTTTTTCCAACTCATAAACCACATTCTTCATCAACATTAAAATCCAAAAACGTTCCCTTATAAATAGATTCTACCTTTTCCTATAAAGATTGGTCATCCTTCTGAGCATGATTAATTCTTTCTGAAAAATTTTACTACACTAAAACATGAAATAAAATAGAGGATAATGAATCGTGAAATGAATCGTGAAATGAATCGTGAAATCATAATCTTTGATTAGTTTAATTCATCTTATATGTCTCATGTCTAATTATTTTTGAATGAACATATACTTCAAAAATTTGTGATAAGTATATATTTCAAACTTCACCCTATAAAAATGACGCCTCTAAATTTTTAAATAAAAAACCACAATAGATAATTCCAAATAATGTTTAGGGTAATTTTACCCATGAGGTTTCAACTAATATAAATAATAGCCAATTTCATGATCATTATGAATTTTTACGTAACCAATTCCTTTTATAAAGAATCACTTTAAATGAAAAATTCACTATCTCTTGAAGGCAAGGAAAAAACTAAGACATTCACCAATATTTTTTTTATTCATGAAAATAGTAATCAACTTCTTTTCTCTACACAAATTGAACTCTTTTCAAGAAAACTTATTTAGTCGGCTATAAAACCGAGAAAAGTTTTTAGAAAACTTATAGTAGTAACAGCCTAAACCAAGAAAACTATGAATCTCTAAAATAATTTTTGTTCTTTTCCATTATTAAACAACTTTTTTTAACAAGGTCAATAGTTATTCCATCTTTAGAAACAACATTTCTAAGGAAAGAAATTTGTTGCAAAAAAATCACACTTGATAAATTTTCCATAAATTTTATTTTCATGTAAGGTTTTCAAAATATCTAATAGTTATTTTTTATGTTCCTCTTTACTTTTAGAATATACCAAAATTTCATCAATAAGCATAACCAAAACCTTATCCAAGAACTCATGAAAAATTTTATTTACAAGGTCTATAAACATAAAAGGTTCATTAAATAACCCAAACAACATAAATAAAAACTCATAGTACCCATATCTAGTCCAAAAATAATCATAGTAGTGTCTTCTTCATTCACACTCAACTATTGCTACCACAAACTCAGGTCAATCTTTGAAAAATATTGAGCTCTTTAGAGTTGATGAAACAAATCATTGACATGAGGAAAAGGATACTTGTTCTTAATTGTTATGTTATTAAAGACTCTACAATCAATATTAAGTCTCATTGAATGGTCATTCTTTTTAAAAAAAAATAGGTTCCCCCATGGTGAAGTTCTAGGTCAGATGAAACATTTTTCTAATAACTTCTGATTTTTTTTTTCAATTCTAAAATTTCAACTTGAGCTATTTGATAAGGGTGTTTAGAAAGAGTCTAAAAATCAGGTACTATGCCAATAGTAAACTCAACCACATAATCTGGAATAACATTAGGAAAACCATTATGAAATACATCCATGTATTCATTTTGTAATATAGAATCACTAATTTGAACATTTTTTTATTTTCAACAATATGATCTATGTAACATTCAATTACATATCTAATTAATTTCTCAGTTTCTCAGTATGTTATCAAAGGAAAGAAATCACTAAACACAACTTTATTATCTCTAAAATATATCTTAGTAAGATAAATCATAATGCAATACAAACCATGAATTATATCAAACACTATTATTTAAAGTATAACAAGATTTTCAAGGAACATCATCCCACTAATAAGAATATAAATATCCATATAAATCATGGTTTCTATAAGGATTCCACCTGTAGTTTTTAGAAAAAGTTCTATCTTATTTTTAGGAGGGGATATTACTAATTTTTAGAATATTTCCTAGAAATGAAAGAACACAAAGATCCATTGTCAAACAGGGTATTGGAATAATTCAATAACATAGTAAAATACTTGTGACCACTTAATTTGATTGCCCAACATCAACCTCGATAGTAGAAAATGACTTTTCTACACTATTCTGTTTTAGATCAAGATGATTTCCATTATGTTTAACTAACTTTAGACACATGTTATCATAATGACCAAACTCATTGCAACTAAATCACATCATAATTAGATGGATATCATTTACTCTATTATTTGGTTGTTCTGAAGTATTTTATTTATAGTCACGAGCCTTGTAACCAAAATGAACACATCAGAAAAACTTACTAGATCCTATAAAAAATTCCTTAAAATGCCATTTTCCACACATAGAACATTTTTTGGTATTACAGTTGTACTTATTAGCTAATTGTTTCTCTATTTCCTTCCACCTTTCTATTTTCTTACTACATTCATCTTGAGTAACATATGTGTTAGAAAACTCTATCTCAACCTTCTTAGCATAACGATCCAATTTATCATAACTTTTAAATTCTCATGTGGCCAAATCTTTTTGTAATCTTTATTTCAATCTAGAGTAAAATATATTAATCTTATTATTAGTGTTCTGAACAAAATGTTCAACATACATGACCAATATTGTGATTTTTTTTTCATATGCAGCTAATGAATATTAAACTTTTTTCCCCAATTCTCTAAAAAAAATCCATATAAAGTCAAACAACCTTTGTGAAATATTTATCAATGAAAAGATCCTTAAAATTTTCCCATTTCATGGAATCAAGATCATCTTTTTATATAGTATTCCTAACCAAATACCATCATAGTTCATCTTCACCTTCAAAATCATAAATAGAAAGAGTTACCGTTTCAAGTTCTGAACATCACATGACATCAAATATATTATTCGGGTCATTAGTCCAGCCTTAAACTACATGGGGTTATATGATCAACTAAAATCTTGGTGATTTGGCCTCATCAAATTCTCCACAATAGACAAGTTTCTTCATGATAGATTGGGTTACTCTCTAACATGGATACCACCACTATTTATAGAATGATTGAATTGATATATCATAACAAAAAACTATTATATTATGATTCTAACCATATTTGGATGATGATTTACAAGATTATTTTCCTCTTGGTTCCTTCCTAATATAGATTCCTTATTTCCTCTGCGGAAAACTATTCTGAAAAAAAATATTTTAGATTAATAAACATGGTAATATTTAAAAGCCATATCCTTTTAACATAACCATGAGATAAAATATTTAAATGGAATTATAATAACATTATCCAACCCTATAAAGTTATCTAAACTACTCACTGATACCAACTCTAAGGACTTGAACTTAGAAATTGCATAATCTTGGGTTTTAGCCAATAATTTTCTTTCTTTCACATTGAGGATTTTTCATGTTTATAGTTTTATAAAATTATTCCATAACTCATGCACTATAAAATCATACAATAAAAAGTGGATACTTATAATCAGTATCCAATTTTCCCACCATATATAACTTTTTTTTTAAAAATCTTATTTCTTTCATGAAATTTCTTCATAGCATTAATATTTAAGTAATCCTTTCCCTTAACTGCCCTGAAAAATATTTAAAAAATGGGATGAGCACAAAAATTTAAGTAAGGATGTAAAAGAAATGAAAATTTTATTCTAGTGAAAACTTAAATCCCCATAAAATATTTACATTTACATCAATATTATTTGAAAAAAATTAATAAAATATTTTCACTTGAAATGCGTTTGTTTTTTCCAATTAAATCCTTAAAATCCAATTGAAATCAATTAAAACCCCTTCTTAATTACTTAGATAATCACATTCATAATCTATTTTAAATCTATGTTAGAATAAACTAAAGCCCCTATAAATTCATATGAGAAACCCTTTGGAAACTCCATACTGTTTTCACATTAAGACAAGGAAAATTACCCAATGCATTGGAGTTTTATATAGGTGAACCCATCATTTAAGCTATTACACGATCACCTGATGATATCTAGGATTCCCCCATTGTATAAGTTGTAACAATATTACCCAGTTCTATCTGGTATACCTCATCATATTAGATTTAATGGGCTTATGTGGTCCTATCTGGGTCACCTCATCATATAATATGTAACAGTCTCACGTAGCACTATTCGACCACTCCCATTTCTCATGAATAATTTTCAAGTACCATATCCTACATAATTGTTTTTTATTATTTCAAATTTTTATTATGAAACATTTGAAAAAATATTTTAATATCATAAACAATCACTAGTGGATATCAAAATATAATTTTCTTTTAAAAAAACCATTTTTAATATAAAACTATCATTTTCTTTTGAAAACCCATTTTCAATATAAAAATATAAAAAATAAATGGAAAATGGGTTTTTAATTGAATGAAAACATGAAATATTTCAAAGGATGAATGAAATAAAATAATGGTCATGCTGGCAGGTTATTATTGTTGTGTATGATAATAATGGACAATTCCTTTTGTCATTTCTCAAAACATTCCTTATAAAACACATAAAAATATTCCTTTCGAAAACCTTTGATAATAAATAAAAATACACATAAAATTTAATTTACAAATATTTTATTTCCATTTAAAAATTTTCATAAAAATATTTTTAAAACATGGACATGAAAGAGAGAGAGAGATTTAAGCAAAAACATTAAAAATGATTTTTTAAGGAAAAGTCATTTATCACTTGAGAAATACTTATATAATAATAACTATTGAATATTATCATTATAAAACATTAAATATTATGATAATAGATTAATTAATGATGTAACATGTGAAAGGGTCTGTATATAATCCACTTAAAATAATATTGGAGCAAAAAATCAAAATATGCCTCAATTGAAAGAAAATTGGTTTGAAAACCCTTAACTTGAGTCATACTTGTCACATGTCTCTTTTTATTCATAAATAATAAACTTATGTTAATTCTGTACTTTTGTGAGAAAAATAATCGATTTTATTATTACTTTTATTTAACTTATTACCAGGTATATCTTGATCAATTCAGTTTATATGAGTTGTTTTGACCATATTCAGTGTATGTGTCAAAAAAGAATTTGATAGGTTGAATATGGTCAAAGAGGTCATTATTTAATCATCTATAGAATAATAATAATGACATAATTAAAATATTTATACAAAAATTATTATTTTAAGACTAGTCATGAGATATGGTTATGAACTAATGTTATGATCATAAATACGATAGGTAGTATATATGCAAGAGTAATGTTTCCATTTTATAATTATCATTATGGAAAGGTGGTGATTAAAATTTATCATTGAATAATTATAATAATATCATAAAGACCATATTATTTAATTATATACACTTATATATATCCTTCTCCTGATCTGGTTGTGAAAAAATGAATCACATCGCTTTGAGGAGTGACTAGTTCACATATCCAGGACGATGTTATCATTTTTTTGTGAGTGAAAAGGTAAAAATAAAATGATATATTATATTTATAGAATGAAACTTATTTAACTAATATAATAAATATGTCATTTATACCACATATATTTGCTATATTTACCCTTATTACCTTCTATTAAATGAGCTAGTGAAAAACAAATCACATCACTTTGTGAGGTCGTAGTCCACTATTCACATGAGTGATGTTATCATATCCCTTATGAAAGGGAATTTAAAAGGTTATATATGATATAATTGCTCAATATATACAATTATTTTATAAATATAATATATAAAATTTATATCCATCATCATAACCAGCTGTGAGAGGAGTTAATTCAAAGATGAATGAAATTGTTTCATGATGTGGTAGTCCACTGTACACACGAATGATGAATTCAAAATCCATTTTATGGAAGTGTGTGTATTTTTAAGTTTCTCCCTTAAAATAAAACTCATATAATTATATTTAAGATATCTATTTTTATATATAATCACATTCTAAGAAGAATATAAGGGGTGGAGTAAGAAATAAAACAAAAATGTGTGTCAATGAAAGTTGCCTCTTCTTTGGGTAACTTTTTTCCATTTGCCCTGAAGTCCATACTTGGATAAATTTATGCCCAAAGTAAGGCTTATAGGATGAAATGATATAATTTTAGAAGTTTTTTGGAAGTTATTGGATGAAAAAATTGGTTTATATGGTGTGAAAAGAGGAGTAGAGTGGTTAGCTTTTATAAGTCAGGTGAGTGGAACAATTGTAATGTTTTCTATAGAGTGAATTCAACCCACATTTATTTCATGTCAACAGGACCTAATAATTGTCTATTACTAACCATATAAGGTATAAGGTAGAAATATGGTCATACAATTGGTTTTTCACAAGTATTGGGTCATTTCAACACCTTGTATTCTAATTTTAACACCTAAGTAAACTCGTTTTTACCTCAATCACTGTAATTAATTTAAATTCTTTTAACTAATCACTTTGGTAAAAAATTAAGTTGAACTTATTATATAATAAAAATTATTCTGATTAAAAATATGGAATATATTACTCTATATTCAATTCACATAATTTAACATTATAATTTAATATTAATTTCATAAACGTGGCGAAACAAAGGGTTTTTAAAAGATATTTTTTTTTAAAAAGGTCATTCTATATTATATTTATGACTAATAATAATCATTGAAAAAAAATAAAATAATATTTACTAATAAATAATCAATAAATTTCATTTAAAACATTCCCTATTAGGTATTTTTCTAATTAATTAAAGAGTATAAAAATTATTCATTTTAAAACATTTTTTAGAAAACCCCATTTATAAACCCAAAAAAAACATATACTAAAAACTAATATATATTTGATTAAAAAGTAATTAAGTGTATTAAATATAAATAATTAATAATAAGGTTACTTATAATCATGTTAAAAACATATTAATACCTTTAAATTATTTAATTTATAAAAATAGATTGACATTTTACAAAAATAAGTATTTTTCACTATTCGCTAAAATATCAAAATTTTCTGAAAAATACCAAAATTTCACCCTGAGTAAATATTTATATGCCTATTTAAAAAATGATATTAATTTTATCAAATTAAAATTCTTAAATATTTAAATTATTCTTTTAATTAAAACCTTATAATAAAATATTTTTGTTAAACTATTTCCTTTTTATTTAAAAATTACATAATATTTTTATAACTAACATAACAATATAATTAATATCAATAAATATGAAAATGATTTATTATATCATTAACTATGTTTTTACTTTTCATATTATTAACATCATGTACATTTTTAATGATTCATTCAATATTATAAAACCCAAGTTTTCTAAAGTCCCAATAATCGATTCAATTACATTTTGAACCATAATTTTTTACATTAATTATGATTTAAATATATATTTTAAACATTTATACTAGTCAATTCACCCCCTATGTTGACCTATTATCTATTTAAACCTATGATACTAATTTTTATTAGGTATTATCCCTTCTATAGTTATAATTCATTAATATTTTTCTTGATGGTGGTATAATTAGAATTAGATCTTTACCTTCATATCTTTGGTTGTTTTCATTATATTTTTTATAATCCTTTCTCTAGAATGTAAATAGTATAATAGAATTATTTGTTGGAAATATAGTTTTAAACCCTAATGAATTATATATTCATCAAATACAACTATACATTAAATAAATGATTGTTATTATTGTAGAACATGAATGGAATCTTACCAAAAGCACATGAGTACTAAACACTAGACGGTCATGGTAAAACCACAAAAAAATTACTTGGCTCAAACATTGATTCATTGACAGGTAATGATGTGGAAAATTATATTTTAAATTAAAAATATATGAATATTTAATATTTTTATATTATTAAAGGGGTTTTAATTCATGTATCTATATGAAAAATGGATCATTATATTCAGATAATTTTTCAAGTTACACATTATGGAACAACAATGATGAAGAGAAATAAAACTTAACATATCATGAGTTGATTGTCAAAAATTAAATGTGGGTGAACAATATTCTATTAACTATATATTTCATAGGTTTATGAGTACTATGAATGGAATATTGTTATTATAAAAACATTATACAATAAAATTCTTATTGAAAGAATGTTGAGATTCCTAGAAATGAAAAGGAATGTGAATGAGGTTACTGTTAATGGAAGAAAAAAAATCAAAGAATATATTTTTAATGAACTTATTGGTTCATTAATATAATATAAATTGGAACTAAAAAATAATTTTTATGAGGAGACATCAAATAATTGAGGTTTTAATATTAAATATAGTATAAATTTCAGTACATACTCTTTTAATTTTTAAATCTAGGAAAGTGACATATATGATGTTGCTGAATTTATAAAATTTATCTATAAAGAATTTAAAATAAACAGAAGAATATCAATGAAAATTTTAAAGTATTATCCAAGAGATGAACTCAAAGGAAACGAGAAATTAAATTCCACTTATAGAAATGATTTAAAACTAACATGTTATAAATACTGAAAACAGACATATCAAGACTAGGTTTCTAATATTGAAACCAGAAGGAAAACGTAAAAATTATAAAAAACGTGAGAAAATAGATTTGGTGGATGGGCAGATTTATACTAATGAATTATATTCAATTTAAAAATATAGTACAAAAAATAAGTTAGATAACCTATCCATGATGGAATCATTAACTACAGTTAGTGATTATTATAGTTTATATTATAATTAATATATTAAAATTGATTCTGATTATAAAAATCTCTTTATTAATTAATTTAATGAAATGATGGACATGAATCAAAGATTATTATAATAATGTCTAATTTTTATAAATATTTGAAAGGAAATAATAAGAAATGTATTGAAGATAACAAGATTCGATGTCAAAAAAATATGAAACAGAAAAATAAATATTCATGCACTAATGAAAATGTTTCTTAATATTTAAAGGCTATTCATAAATGGGATAGAAAATTGAAGAAATAAATTATGAGTATAAAGGAAAAAATTTAAACTTTTTTTCAAATAAAAAAATGTATTTGTAAAATTTTGTATATGAAAAGTAAATAAAAATAATTTTGGAGTTTGATATAATAAAAAACTCAAAATATGTATAGAAATTTATTTTTAAAGTTTACTAAAGGATTTATTTCAAATATTACATGTTTTAAACATATAATTTATGGTTATTATGCTAGTAAATAGTCTCTAATATTTCCAAAATATTTTAGAAACACTAAATAAATTATTTAATAAATCATTATCTTTAAGACCACTTTTTAATTCCTCATTGAAAGCTATTCGGATTCCAAAAAAATATTGAATAATCCTATTGAACAAAAATATTTATTGGTAAAAAACCCTACAACTTATTTTGTATTATAAATGCTTTGAAAAAAAATCAAAAAATGCTTTTTTTATATGTAAAGTGTTATCTCTAGTCAGACGACTAGGGATCCGTCAAATTTCATATCATTTAGTAGGTGTGATGGAGGACTTGATACATTTAGAGATAATTAAAAATGAAAATTCAATGGTTCTGTGATGTTGTTATTTATTACTTTATGATTATTTATACTGTTTTATATATTGATGGTTTAAATAATAATCTAGTTAGTATCTCATTTTTATGTGATGATGTCTTGTTGGTGGAATTTATAAATGATAAATTTCCTATTTTAAAAAATTATTCTATATTGTTTAATATTAAATCAAAGGAAAATATTTATTTGATTGATTTTTCTACACAAACCAATCAAAATGTGAATTGTATTATTTTTTACAGAAAAATGATATTTTATAATATTGAATATATCACACCCTAGAATATGGAACTAGGTGCGAAATATTTTTTGGTCCTTTTGAATTCTGGGTCATTCTTTAAGTCGAGAGAAGTTTGTTTTTTTGTTGGTTGAAGTAAGAGGCCATCAGATAACCAGTGGAGGGAACTAACTAGTTGGTATGGTTATAAATGACCTATATAGATTTTTAGGTTCCACTATCTAGCCAACAATATTTCACCAACTCATAAATGGAGTTATTGTATGTGAAATAATTCTCCCTACACCCATTGGTTAGCGGGTGAGGTCATGTGCCTCCCTGGTGACATCGATAGGCATGTATTTTAGTAAGGAATAAGTTGTTAGTTTTTATTGAACTAATTTTTTATCTCCCCTAATTTTACCCATCATTATTTTATATTTCTTAGTTTTTGATCAACTTAGTAACCTTTATGTCTCTCTCCTTCTCTCAAATAGAGAATATTTATTCCAACTGGAATCTTGGACTTCTCCAGGGTGTAATCCGGTAAGTGGATCCTTTCTAATCCATTTACTTTCTTATTCTTCATTTTTTTGTTGTATTATATGAATATTTAACTGGATCTATCATAAAAATAGATAATTGATATTTATTTTGACAGATCTATGTTCTTTTGGATTGGATCTCTTCATCTCCCATCATTGATACTGAAGGGTATGTAGTTTTCATCATTCGTGGTATAGGTGTTTCTATCCCATGTTCTAAACCTTGTAATTCCTCATGTTCTTATGTTTTTTCCCATTAGTTTTTAATATATAACTTTTTTAATCATGGATGTATACATTTTTGTTTTCAAAACTAGGTTTTTTATCAAAACCATTTGAGACAAATGAATTGTTTTTTAAATTTTGTTAAAGATGAATTTAAAAAGGAAACGATTTTTCAATAATTAAATAGGTATGGATCATAAAAAATATTGTTTATAAAAATTTGGGATTTAATTTGAAATGGATTAACTTTGGAAAAATGTTTTTTAAACATGTTTTGTTTTCCTTAAATGTAATCATAATGTAATATAACATTTTGGACCTTGGTTATGGGGGAAACTAAAAATTTATAATACCTAGTGGAGTTAGCAATAAATATGGGAGGATATTTTTATTTCATAGTGACTATGGAATAGACTTTCCAAGAGGGCGAGGTTCATGAACTTCAGAAGTCACATGTATCAGCTAGTGTTCATTTTTGTGTCTTAGTGGTTTAGTTGTGTACAACCTTGATTCATGGATTTTCCCTCTTTTTAAGATTTGAGATTACATTAGGTACATTATCTTTTGTTATTATTATTTATCCAATTAATATTTCTATGTATATTTATGTTTGAAAACTATTTTATTTATCAGTTTATTTCATTGGATTTTTGATATGACATATTTCTCTGTTTATTTGAATATGGCATGAATTAAAAATGAGTAGAATTGTTTTGAAAAGAAAACAAAAGAATGATTTATAAATGATAAAAGATTTATTTTTTATGTTATAGAAAAAAATTAAATCAAGAACTAATAAATTCATGTGGAGAGACATTATATCAATTATTTAATAGTATTATTCCATTATTTAGTGTTCAAAACTTATATTTTTCTTTGGGTGTTCCAATCCTTGGGTTTTTAGGATATAGGTGTTGATAATAAAATCATGTAGAGGATGGATATATATTTTTGTGTTTCCTTTTTGATGGGTTGGTACAATAGTGAAATCTAGTCACATTGAGGGGGACCCATGGTTTGTTTCTAGTTTAATTTATTTTTAGTATTTCAATGGTTTATTGAGACCTTTTCATCAAATTTATTGATGTGATATTTATGTTTTTGTTTCCATATATGATTTATTTGGGTTATATGTTTTGATACTTTGATTATTTCTTATCATTTTCTTTATTGAGGGTTAAATCATTCCCATATCCTCCATGTATATTACCAAGGTTCTTTTCATCAGCCTATGGAAATAAAGAATGTGTTTTAGGCCTTTTAGTGGTCCAATCTCAGTGATGTTATGGGTTAACTTGGGTTTTTCTATTACAAATTGATATTAGAGACTTATGTGAATTGAATTTTTTTACTCAGGAGTGTGTATCACCCTATTGTGTCTATGGGTTTTCGATAGACTAAATATAAGACTTTTGTAACTTGAAAGGTAGTATAGAAATTTTTATGGATATCTCTCTTTCATAAAAATATTTGAGTTACCATGGGAAGGCTTTGGTTGTCCCGTGTTCTTTCTTAGGGTTTTATCATCTTGTATATAGTTTATTAAATTTTTTTCTCTTTGAGGAGTTAATTTTTTTTCTAAATGGATTATAAAAACTTTTTATATAGATTTTGGATCCTCTAAGAAGAAAAATTTGGAATCATATAGAAGAATATGCAGAAAAAACTCCATAAATAATCATCCCATTGACTTGGTTTTGGTGGAAACTATCACCTGAATGATCCAATCTGTGGGCTAAGTCAAAAATGTTTGAGACAAAAAAAGGTGTAACATGATTTGTAATTCATTAAACATCATCCACTAATATTTCTTGGTAACAAGGATTTGTACGATGCAATATAATGAATCGAATGTATTAAGAGGATTTTCTACTTCCCAAAAACTTTAGAAGATTCTAAGGTTTTCTTTACCACATACATGATTGAAGGATCAGAAAGGAAGTTGTGGGAATCTATTATGAAAGAAAAGTTTCAAGAAGACCTCGCTTGTACTATATTTTATATGGTATTAATAAATAGTTCTATCTTGAGACACTGACAATGGAAAAGGAATGTTATTTTATTACTCTAGAGAATGGATATTGTTCTGTCATGGAGTATGCTACTCTTTTTTTTTGAGTTAGAGTACTTGTCTCTATAGATTGTTTCTAAATAGTATCTAAAAGTGTGGATTCTTGAAATGGGTTTTAGGTCATATATATGATAAATTCTGAGTCATATGTTCCTAACCACCTATCGGGAGGTTGTGGACAAGGAAAGTATAGCTAAGGAAGACGTAGTTGTGATAACCGTACTCTTGGGAGAATTAGTGATAGTAGGAGTTAGCCAAAGTTTGATTTATATAAAAAAAGAAGTAGAATGATCAACACTGAAGATTTATAAGGGGTGAAAATTGGATGTATGGATAGAGTAAGGTGGTTTTTACTAGTAAGAAAAAAAATACACCTCAAACCTGATTATAAGGCTAAACCCTAGAACTATCATACTTATGGGATATTTTTTCATCTTTAGCAGTTCTAATAGATTGTATCCCAGGGAAGTATATTGGATCCACCATCATGAAGGACTCTTGATTTAGATATGACCCATAAAAATGGGAGAGATCACAACCTCATTCCAAGGGTGATTCTCAAGATGCAAAGAAAGTGAATGATGATTTTTGGCTTATGTATATAGAAGAGTGTGCACTAGAGGAGTCAGAGGAAGGAGCAGGTGCCATTAGAGGTATGGTGTTTATTTCATCTTATATGGTTATGGATTTTTTTTATACATGTAAAACTCATTAATTTATATCATAAAAGATTATTGATATTTTGGGCTTGAATTTGAATCTTAACCCATTATTGATGAATATTTTTACACCTTTAGGAAAGAATTTAGAACATGGATTTAAATATGTGGAGGGTCGGTTGAGGATCATTAACCATGAAGTCATATGAGACTTATTGATCCTCAATGATGACATTAATGTTCTTATAATTTGTATGGATTTTATTATTATCTAAAAATCACATATTGATTACATTGATCATCTGGTATGGTTTCTTTCCCTTAATAGAATCACTCTTGTATTATAGGGTGAGTGGGATGCAAAGTTAGGAAGAGAAAGTAATATTACTCCTACTATAGAAATGATATTCTACTATTTGTCATATTTGTTCCTTGATTTGATTAATCTATGCCTTATTGGACCTTTTCCATCAATGTTGTGTGAGTATCATATGGATTTTCTAGATGATTTCTTTAGATTAGTGTATTATATGGAAGATGAAATTTCTATATAATTTCTTTCAGGGATGAGATCAGTTTTCATACCATGATGTTGTATAGAACACACCAAATTGAAATAATTAAAGTTTTGATTTGAGGATCTTGAGGAAAGGGGATTTATTCGTCCTACTGTTTCACCTTGGTCATCACGAGTGACATTTTAAGGGAATGAAGATAAGATTCTCTATCTCAATATTGATTATCAGAAACTCGACTAGGTTAATATGAAGAAAAATATAAATTTCTTAGGATTGATGTCCTTTTTTTCAAATCAAGGGGGCTTGATGGTTTTCAAAAATTGATCTAAGATTAGGATTCCATCCATTTAATTTCTAAGAGGAAGATATTCCTAATAATTCATTTAGGAGTGGGTATAGGAATTGTGTGTATTTTTTTATTCCATTTTTCCTTAAACATGATTTTGTGGTGTTTGTTGTGTTGATAAACTAAATTTTCCATCAGTTGTTGGATTCCTTCATGGTCATTTTGTGGATATATTCTTATTTATTCTATATCAAAGATGTATCATGCTAATAATATAAATATTGTCCTTGGAATATTAAGGTAGGATCATCTATATGAGAATTTATCCAAATATCAGTTCTAGATTCCATAGGTGAAATTTTTGTGCCATGTTATTTCCAAGAAGGGTTTCTTAGTGGATCCAAAAAATATTCATGTTATGATGTATTGGGAGAAACCCATTAATGTGTTTTAAATCCATAGTTTCTTGGGATTAGATATCTATTATAAGTTATTTGTTTATGAATTCTCTCAACTTACACCTCTAATGAAATATTTGACCCATAAGGGTGTAAAACATTATTTGCAGTGATAATTGACACAAATATTTTAATGATTTGAATGTTTGATTGACCAAAGATCCAATCTTGATTCTTCTAGAGTCAATTATTAGTTATGATTTCTACTATGATTCCATAAGTATGGGTTTGGGTTGTGTTATGATTCTAGGGAGACAAGTCGTATCTTATGGATCACGTCAGTTATTCTCCCATGATAATAACTACCCCACTCATGATCTGGAGTTTGAGAAAATAATACACATTATTGGGTCATAGTTCTGATACCTATTTGGGAAGTGGTTTACATTGTATTAAAACCATTAGAGTCCGAGGTATATCTTTAAAAATAGGGATCTCAATTAGAGATCAAGAAAGCACCTATAGTACATTCAAACATTTTATTTTGATATTTCTTATACCCATGATAAAGGTAATGTGGTTGAAAATGATTTGAGAAGGAAATTACCAACTCATATAGTAAAGGAATCCGTGGTAAATTGGTTCTTGATGAGATTGTTTGTTGAGATACACATGGATGATGGTAAAGAAGTTATATAGGTACTACTATTTATTTATTCAACCAGGACCAATTATTGATGATGATATTTGACTTAGACTGTTTGTGGATGAAGAGTGTTTGTGTTTTAAACAGAACCTTTATAGTGGGGATACCTCAGGTGAGTGGTGTTGATATCCCGATGGGTTTTTTTTCTGAGGTAGGATGGATTTTTTGATAGACTTGAGGTTGGAGTTTATGGATAATAGACATCAATCGAGTTAGTCTATAAGCCCCATAACTAATAATATGTATCATCACATGAGACATCATTATTAGTTATCGGTAATGAGATTATTTATTATAGTTTTTTGTCTCAATGCCTCATGTGTTAGAAAATAAATACATAACATCAGAGGCCTACTTGGTTTGTACAACCATTACCCATTATGGAGTGTAAATTGGATGAGATATTCACAAAATATTTTATTTGGCTACCTCGAAATCATAGTGGTAAGGATTTTATATGGGTTATTATTGATCAACTCATAAAATCATCATATTTACTACTTATAAAGGTGTTAATGATAGTATATGATCATCATAACTTATATGTGTGGGAGATTGTTAGACTCCATAGTGTTCCATTGGCCATCATCTCAGACATAGACACTTTCTTAACATCATAGTTTTGGAGTGGATTTTAAAAAGTGATTTGTTCCCAATTGAAGTGGAGAATGAGTTATCATCCACAAATGGATGTCCAAAATAAGGGAGCAATCCCAATTCTTGAGGATAAGATTTAGGCATGCATAATTGACTTTAGTGGATCATGGGAGAAACATCTTTCCTTGGTGTAATTTTCTAATAAAAATAATAATAAATATTAGATCTATATGGTAAAATTTGATTAGTTTTATAGGAGGACTTACAAATCACCTATTTGTTGAGAAAATGTTCAAGAATAGTTCTTTGTTGGGTAGAGATTCATTAGGGAGATAGAAAAATATTACATCATTGATTAGAAAGAGGTTAGTGGAATCTCAATGTTTTCAGAAATCCTATGAAAACCAGTGTCATAATCTGTTAGACATTGAGGTAGGTGTTTGGGTTTTTCTTAGTGTTCCACCTCTATTTAGACATATAAACATTGGGAATTAGGTAAAGTTATCACATTGTTATGTTTTCCTATTTAAGATTTTTTTGTAACTCAATAAGGTCACCAATAATTTGGGATAACCTTCTCATTTTATGTTTACACATGATTTGTTCCATATTTCTCATATAGGTATGTAATAGCTAGATCCATCCCACATGATCGAGTGGGGGATGTTGAAATTACAGCCAAAACCAAAGTGGATGAAAATCTTGTTCTAATAGTATTCCAACAGGATAAAGTGTTTGGTGGAAATATGGTCACATTGGCTTTAGTGAGATTGAAATGTAGTAAGGATAACATGGATTCATGGGAGAACAAGACATTGGAGATACAGCAATGGACTTATCCCTTCTTAGTTTTATGATCTGGAGCCTTTATGTAGACATAACTATTTTATAGTAAGGAGAATTATCACACCCTAATTTGTGGAACTAGGTATGAAGATATTTTTATTTATGTTCTTTTTGATTTTGGGATCATTTTTAAGTCAGGAGATGGTTTTTGGATTGTTGGTGGTAGTAGGATGTCATCAGCTAGCTGACAGAGGGAAGCGGCTAGACAATGAGGTAGGATAGAACCCTTATAGGTCTTCAGGTGCCATTGACCTACTGATGGGTATCCATCGGCTGGTTGGTGGAGGACATGTATGTGATGTAATTCTACTTGTACCCACATACTAGCCAATGGGGGGCCTATTTGTACAACCATTCTTCATGCACCAACCATCCATCCAATGAGTCCTAGTGGCTCATCAGTGATGAAGTTGGGTGTAAATTTTAGCAAGGTAAAAATTTTAAATTTATCCCAAATTAATGCATTTTCACCTTTAATTTTACCCTTATGTCACTAATTAAGATTTTCATAGTTTAATAGTTCATTAGTGAAATTATTTAGTTTCTCCTTCTCTATGGCGGGGAATGATTATTCCAAATATAAAATTAACCCTCCTTTGGGTATAATCTGGTAAGTGGATCCAATCCACTCCATTTTTCTCTCTTTGTCGCCTTGATTTTAATTTTTTATATGACTATATGACAAAATCAATCTAATACATAAAGGATTTATATTTTTTTATATCAAATCTAGGTTCGTGTGAAACTGATATCTTCATCTCCCATCATTGATTAATAAAGAAATGTATTTTTTATATTTCTTAAGGTAGGAATTTATATCTTATAGTCTAACCCTTTTAGTTACTTATATTCTTATAATAAATTCCTTTGGTTTTTAATATTGAAATTTGTTTTAATATTTAAGGGATATGTTTATGTTCTCAAAAGGGGGTTTTTGAGGGAAACCATTTGAAATAGATACATTATTTACTAAGTTAACTCAAATATGAATTAAAAAAATGAATTTTTTTTGAATCATGAAAGTAGAATGGATCACTGTAGATAATGTTTTATGAAAATGTGATCTTGCATTTGAAATTTCTTCACTTTAAAAAAATATTTGTGAAACATTTTTTTGAATAAAAATATTGATAATGTAATAACCCATTTGGTGACCTTGGGGTTATGGGGAAACATAAAAAAAGTGATGATCCCTAGTGGAGTTAGCTATCACTATGAGAGGTTCCCCTAATGTCATAGTAACTAGGGTATGGAATTTTCAAGGGATTTAGGTTCTTGGACTATAGGAGTCACATATGATGTCTAGTGTTCCTATGTGTGTCATAGTGGATTAGTTTTGTACAACCTTATTCCATTGATTTTACCTCTTTATATGCATTGAGATTATATTATGTGCATGATCTTTCTATATGATTATTTAGAAACTTGATCTTAATATAGTTATTGATGCTTGAAAATTGTTTTATTTTTTGTTTATGCCATTGGATGTGTGATATGTTATATTTCTCTATTTATTCAAACATGGGATGAATTTGAAATTAATTTCATGTTTTTAAATGAAAATAAAAGGATCGTTTCTTTTAAAGTGTTTTAAAAATATATTTTTAATCAATAAATAATGGACTAATATAGATAAATATTTATAGATTATTTGGTTGTATCCTACAGGGACTTAGTTTTCATACCATACTTTTTTTGTGGGGAATTTTTAGCCTTTGTTTTATATGATACATGTAAAGACTAAATCATCATTTATATGATAAATCTCATGGTTCTTATTTCCAATCTCATGGGCTGGGATGGTGGTGACAAATAGTCACATGAAGATAGACCCATGGGTTTTTTCAGGTTCCATGTTTTATAATTATTTCAGTGGTTCGTTGATACCTTGTTTTCCAGTTGATAAATGTGAGCCTTACTGTTATTTTTATGGAATATGATTTATTCTAGATAATTAATGTGATACTCTACTTGATTCCTTCTTACCTAATTTCTATTAAGGGTGAAATCATTCTCATATTATCCTTGTATGATACCTAGTATATTTTCATTAGCCCATGGTGATAACGAACATGCTTTGGGCCTTATGGTAGGGAAATCTAGGTGACATTATGGGTTGAATCAGGTTGGTCTATTATATGAGACATGGTCATGGGAACTTTAATTTACTATAAAATATGAAAAACAAAACATCAAATTCAATCATTTCCAAAACATAAAGTTAAAAAATAACATATATGGTTCATTCATTAAGGTAAATAACCAAAAAGAAATTTTTTAGATCCATCAAAGATGTGAAAACATTAAGACCTCATAATCTTGTCCATTAAGATTTATTGATACCTATTCAAATTGTTTATATTAGTGATAAGAAACATGATTTTTTATTATTTGTGATTTTATATAATACAAATAGAATTATTTTCTATCCCATTAAAGTAAAAATTTATCAAAATTTTCTACATACTATAAACTGGTTTAGAATGAGATAATTTTCAGGATTGAATCCACTCATAGTGGTAGAGGAGGATCATTTCATAACTTTTAAATTGAGATGTTTTTTGAAAATAATGGATAATTTAAAATTTTATAAACCCATAAAACACCTTATAATAATGTATTAGTAGAAATTAAGAATAGAACTATTCAAGAAATAATATTCTTTCAACTATTTTAGCATCAAACATATCCAAATCTAGAACTCCTCATGACTACCAGTGTAATTATTATTATACCTATTATTAATAAATCTCCTAATGAATAATAGAAATTAATTAAATAAATGGATTGATGTTTTTCATTTTTTGCTGTAAATATTTTATCCTTAATACTAAGGATGCTTTGGATAAGTTTGATGTTAAGACAGATAAAGGAATATTTATTATTTAATTGAGTTGTAGTAAATATTATCGATTTTATAATATAAGGCCTGTGATTTTTGAATAATTAGTTCATATAAATTTTTATGAGAATTATTTAAAATAAAATATTTCAAACTCAATCCATATTGAATATGATTATAGAAAATTAAATTTTGGAGAAGATGAACCACAAAAAACTAGTCAATATGAGAATTTACCTGAACCTAGATGAATATATAAATATCCTAGATATAATTCACTAGATATAGTTATTAATGATATTTATTATAGAGTACACACCAGGAATTTTTTAAGTAATTGTTTTTCTCACTCAACCTTTATTTCATAATTTTTATTGAATGATATTTCAGAATTTCTTAAAGATTAAAATTGATACTAACTATGTAATATGAATGTAATAATGTTTTATAAATGTATATTGGAAATTATTTCACCCCTATAAAGGTTCTTAGATTATTGGAACTAAATGGATATTTAGAAATAAACTAGACAAGATAAGAAATATTATATTTAATAAATATAGTTTACTTTCTCAAGTTTTTTCTTCAACAAGAAAGAATGGAAAATGGTGACAATATTTAACTTGTTACTAGATATTCATCTATTAAAATTTTATTATATTATTAAAAAAATTAATTATTTATGCTTTATTTAATGGATATAAAAATTCAATTTTAAAAATAGTTATTATTGAATATTTTAATATTAAATAACTCTTAGTTTTGAATATGATAAATATTATGATCATATTTTAAAACATTTAAAGGATCCTTATTATCATAATAAATACCCCCCCCCAATAATGGTATGAAATATTATCTTAATATCTTTTGAAAAAATGATTTATAAAAGTCAAAATTGACCATAAATTGTTTATTATAAAATATTTTATATATACTGATAAATATTGAATTTATGTATAGGATATCATTTTTTAGATTATTTATTTAATATTTATAAGGAATTTTTAAATTTAATAACAAATAAAACTTATATACATCTTATGGGAGAATTGAAATTATTTTTAGGACATCATATATTTTAGAGAGATGATGGAATTTTTCTAAATCAGTGAAAATATGATAAATTATTGGTTAAGATATTTGGACTTGATTCTAATAAAATTATTGGAACCCATATTAGTACAACATAAAAATTGGATTCTGATATTTCTAGTAAATTGGTTGATATTAATGTTTATATAGGAATGATTGGTAATTTTCTATATCTAAATACTAATAGATTGATCTTATATTTAGGGTCTTTATGTCAACTATAATTCAAGATAACCTAAAGGAAATTCATTTGGGAGCAGTAAAAATGATTATTAATTATGTTAATATTTTTATAAGTAATGGCCTGTTTTACCCATGAAACTCTATTTTAGAATTAACAGTTACTCATATTATAATTTTAGAGGTTGTATAATTGATAGAAAGGGTAGATATGGTATGTGTTACTTTTTAGTAATAGTTTAGTTTCCTAGAGTTCTAATAAATGGTTATAAAGTTCCTTTTCTATATCTAAATATGAATATGTGGTAGAAATGAGTTATTTTTCTTTCCCTTTATGGATTAAAAAAACTTTATCAATTTTTCTATATTCTTTTTTATAGAATGAACATCCATTATGATAACTATTATGGGGTTTATTTTTAATATATTATTTTAAATAATTATTAAAATAAGAATATTGAAGTCAAATATTGTTTTATATGGGCTCATTTATAAAAAGAAGAAATTGATTAAGAATATATTTCTACAAATAATCAACCCGTAGATATTTTACTAAACCTTTGGATGTAATGATGTGTTAGAATATTAATATTGAACTAAGAATGTTGTAAATTTAACTAATTTTTTCTAACAATTTTTTTGGTTTCATTGTATCATGTAGTTATTCTTAATTATAAGTAGTTATATAACATTGATATTTACATCAATAACTATTATAAGGAAATTTATATTTGATACTTTTGGGAAGTTATCACTTTTTTAAAATTTAGTCCCTTCATGTTTTTTATTTTTTTAGTATACATTAATTCACGGAGAGTTATATTGTTTATTTATTAGAACTTTGTGACTAAAATTTTAGAATAGATATATATTATTATATCATAGAATTTAAATATTAAATATTGGTATGAAATTATATTATTTATTTTTTTCTATTTTATTCTTTAAAAATTTTATTTTTAAAGAGACAGATATTTTTGTTTTTAAAACCTTGTATTAAAATTAGTATTTAAAATTTTGATATTTTAAAAATGGGGATTAATTTTTATGTTTTTGTTTATGAATTTTTGAAAATGGTTGATATTCTAAGAGAGATTGTTTATTTTTTTGGAAAGATTATTGAAATTTCCCTTTACTCTCATATATTGTTAATTTTATATTTAAAAAACTCTTTTTAAATTTTGTAATTGTTTTATAAATCTATTTTTAAATAATTATTTTAAATCTAATGGACTTTAAAATTTTATTTTTATTTTTCTTAGGATTTTCATATATTATGATCCTTATATTCTTTATTCTGTTTTTTTTTCAAATACAAAGCTTATTACATTTTCCAATCTCTTACATGATTTCATATATATGTCATGTTTTTCAAATATCTTACATGATCTTGTATATATCTTACTCTTTTCAAATATCTTTTGTGATACTAAATATCTTGCGAAATTTATTGAAAATATTATGAAAAAGATATAAAGTGGTATGAAATTTCTGTGATTAAAATTTTAGTAATATTATTACGGTGAGTTTTAGGATTTAATCTTATAAACTTTTAAGATGTATCTTATGATTTCTATTAACTCTTATGAAATGAAAATTTTTATAAGTGTTGAATGATCATTGCATATTTTTTAGAATGAGTCATATGATATTAACTCTTGAAAAAATCACCCTTATTGAATTTTTTAAATGATCCCTATAGTATATACATATGAATCTTATGATTTTGGACATAACTAAAAAATGTATGTACTTAATATATTTAACATTTTTTATGAAAATATTATCTATTATGTTCAATGACTGTTAATATGTTAAATTTTTAAAAAATTAAATATATGAGATTTCAAAGGATTTGTTTTATGTGAGATTTCATTAAACCTAAATATTTATTCTTTTATAGATTATGACAAATATTTTAAAAAACTATAATAATCTTAATGACGGGTTTAAAAGATCTGAAGTATTTTTCTATCATTAACTAAGTTTTTTTGACTTATTTTATAGAAGTAAATGATGTAATGACTATGATGAATTTATATGAGATAAAGAAGGTGAAAAAAAATTTAAAAAAAATACTTATAGAACCAAATAGGATATATAATATATCATGCAACATAATAGAACACTGGTGAACAAAAAAATGATCCTAACTATTTTTATTCTTTCACGAAATTTCATCATTCTATAGGTGAATGTTAAAAGTTTATAAAAAGGTATTATGATTTCTTAATAATATACTATTGAACATTGGTTTTTGGGTGTTGTAATGTTTTATTCATTTCACTCTATGTGTGTTGTAGGATTGAAATATGATGTAGATGCTCAATATACAAGAGGGGGTGAATTGTATCCTTTAAAAAATTCATTTGGAACCATTAAGTTTGGTTAAAACGTTCTATTGTTTAACAAAGTTAAACAAGTTAAATTCACAAGACCTCTTATTTCTAAAAACATGCTAGATTCTGGAAATATGGTTCCAGAAATGAAACTTAAGATAACTTTAGAATGACAAATATTCTACCTTAAAGTGTATAGAATCTTAATAATCAGAGTATACAATTACAATAAAGTATAAGATAGTTATACTTTCTTTATTAATCAAAATGCATTGGAAAACAAACTTGAAACAATAAAAGTAACAAGTATGAAATCTTTTAACCCAATGAGTAGGGTATCTGACAAATTTGGATAAAGGTCCCTTGATTTATAATTTCAAGAAATTCTATCTTACCCACACTAGGGTAAGCCATCGATATGAATATTAGAGTTTGTCTTACTATCCCCTCAAGCCCTCAAATTTCAAGGTAGTCGGCACCTCTATCTTCCTTATAAAGGAAGTCCTCGAACATTAAGGTGGTCAGCACCTCTATCTTCCTATCCCCATAAGCCCTCGACTGTATATAGAAATAATTAGAGTCACACAATGAAATATGAACAAGATGTTCAGTACACAAAAATCATGAGAGTATCTCTTTCTAGAAATCACTTCTGCAGCATTTAATCTATATATTGATCAATGTGTGTTTAGCTCATTCAAATGAGCTCCTATTTATAGGAACATTTCCAACGGTTGGCTCCCTCTTCCAATGATCATATTTTACATTGAATTTTGGAGAGGCATGTACACATGTCACTCAAACAATGGTTGGTTAGAAATAGAATATATGACATCATTTTATAACTATAACATGGGTAAGTAAAATAAAGTTTCTCAACCAAATTCATTTTTCAGAGTCTAAGGAAAAATAAGGTTCATAGTCTAAGAAAAAATATTCAGATTCTTTATTACATTGATATTTGGATCTTATTTTCCAAGGAATTTGGAATCAGAATTCTGTAGACTTCGGTGTCTAAATTCTGAGGAATTCGGAGTCTGAATTCTAAGGATTTCGGAGTCCAAATTCTAAGTAATTCATAGTTTGGATTCTAAGTATTTCGTAACCGCAATTATAAAGAATATCAAGTCTAAATTCTAAGGAATTCAGAACATGAATTCTAAGGAATTCAGAGTCTGAATTCTAAGGAATTCGGAGTCTGAATTCTATGGAATTCGGAACATGAATTATATAGAATTTGGAGTCTGAATTATACGGAATTATTAGTTCTAATTATAAGAAATTCAGAGTCTAAATTTCTAAGAATTTGGAGTCTTAATTTCAGATAATTTGGAGTCTGAATGTTAGAGAATTAGGAGACTGAATTTTAGAGAATTCAGAGTCTGAATTTCAGAGGATTAAGCGTCTGAATTTCAGAGAATTTGGAGTCTAAATTTCAGATAATTCCGAGTCCGAATTTCAAAGAATTCGGAGTCTAAATTTCAGAGAATTCAGAATCTGAATTAGGATCTTGAAAACAGAATATGCTATATATAAGTACTTATATAATTCCTAGGTTTTAGATGTGAAATTATGTTTTACACTTAAAAAAAGAGTTAAATTTAGAGAAACTAAAATATGAACAATGAAAAAACAGGTAAGGATAAATTTCCTTGGGGAAGGAAAATTTTCCTTATTAAGAAAAATCTGAGAGGAAAAGAAATTTTACTTGAGATAGAGTGTTTGTGATTTTCAAAACATAGAGGAATGGAAAATTCATAAGGAAACCTTATTAACTCAATAATCTCCCCCTTTTGTAAAGCACAAACTTCCTTACTAAAAAGAATATAATGAATTTGAAATTTTTATGATCTTGAAAAAAATTTATCTCTCTTTACATATGGATCATAGTGAATATGACTAACTCACCCTTAGGCTTTGGAAACCCTAAGGATCGTATTCTTGATTTTCTAAAAGAGATTTTAAATTCTGTTGCATACCAAAATATTCATGATAAATACTCCCCCTTGGATGAACTCCCCCTTAATTAGGAAAATTTCTTCTTTACTTAGAATTCTTTTTGACATTCCTTGCTCCCACTTTGTAATTATCAAAAAGGAATAAAGGGAATGGAAAAGAAAATATGTTACATAAAATATTAGTACTAAACAACCAAAAATATGAAGTTTAATGAAAATTTTACTATGATTGAAAGAATTTTTCCAAAAGGAAATAATAACAAAAGATCAAATTTGGAATAAAATTCTCCCTATTTTTCTTTCAGCATCAACTTCTTCACAATAGTCTTAAGCTTCTTGAGTTCCTTGTGATCATATTAGATGCACTTGAGTAGCTGATTTTGATCTTCACTTTTCTTTTATAAGGATTTAACTTTTTCTTCCTGGTCATTAAGCATGTCAGCCTGAGCCTTCAAAGCTTCTTCTTATTTAGCAAGTTTTTCCTCAAGCTTGATTCTAAGATCTCATTCCCTCTTCTAACTCTGATCAACTGAATACAATTTCCCATTCAGATCTTTCACTTCTTGCTTCTGAGTAGTTTCTTCATGAGATATATTTTCATCAAAAGACTTCGTGAGATCTTTGAACATACCATCTTTGGTTTCAAATTCATCCATGAAATTTTCTTGAAACTCATCAGGAATTCACATTTCTTCAACAGTTTTCCTTGACCCACTAGTCATATTCTTACATGATCTTCTATGGGAATCATCATTAATGAAAAAAGTTTTGAAATCAGCCTCAAGTTGGAAACACTTATCCATTGTCATGGATACTGAATCTGTTTTCTGATTTAAGGAATGCTGAAGCATTTGACATCTTGAATCTATAGTTATAAATATCGGAATAGTATCAATAAGCTTTTTCAAAGACTAAACAACAAAGTCTTGTCCAAGAGAAGATGATTCTAAATTAAAATTCTTTGATAATGATGATTCCTTCTCAAGCACATCATCTTTACTCTTTGATGAAGCACCAGCATCTTTCTTACTAATCAAATACTTGGTAGGAGTATTATCCATAACCTGTTTACCCTTATCTTTTTTTTAAATGATTTGATCATCTTTCGGGGATTCATGCTCTTTGTCTGATAGCTCAGTAATTTTATCTTCATCAAACTTTTTCTTCTCAAATTCTGCCTGAGGTTCTCTTTGATGAATAATATCATTATTACTACTTTTCTCCTTGAATTGTTTATTGACTTCTTGCTGATCCTTGTCATCCATTCTAGGTGTAGCAAGCTTAGAAGATTCGGCTTCAAAAGTTTGGATAGACAACTTCTCAGAAGAAATTTCCTTCTCATGATAATCTTCCACTTGTTGTATCATGTCATCAGTGTCACCACTTCCTTCTTCTTTTTCATCATCCACTTCATGGTCTAATTCTTCTTCAACTTCCTCTTCCACTTCTATTTCTACTTCTTTTTTTTTCTTTTTCTTCTTGATGTGGTTCTGGAATCACCAAATTCTTTCCCAGAGTCCCTAGAATTAAATCTTTGAAAAATGATTATGGTACCATAATATTCTCAGAGGCTTTCTTAGAAGCCTTAAGAATAGATTTAATGATTTTAGATTTAGAAAATTTCTTTCTCTGCTTCTTCTCTTTCTCTTGTTTCTCAAGATCTTCACTATCTTTCATCTTCATGGCATTTTCCTTAGTAGGATCCAATCCAAACTTAGGCTCCCATTCTTTGTAGTTTTTCTTATCTTCTCCCCACTTAGCCACTACTTCATCAGGATAGGTTTTTTGCTTCTTTGGATTTGGAGGTGCAGACTGGGTTTCCTTATATATTGGGGGTTTTCCTTTTCTTTCCATTTCCTTTTCTTTCTTCTTTCTTTTACCTTTTTGGAAGTCTCACCCACTTCCAGTTTCTTTTTAAAAAATCGTATTTCAAATTCTAAAAATTCATAAAATTCACCTGAAACATTAGAGAAACTGATTTTTATCCTTCTAAGGGTGTCATCACTTAGCAGCATCACTTTTAAATTTCTTGAATTTGACTTGCAAGAAAATTTCATTTATTCTAAACAATAAACAATGATATTTGATAGGATTGCTGGATACATGATAATCTGGGACATTAGATTCTCATTCTTGATATTCTCAATTGTAACCAAAATATACTTAACCATATTTAGCTTCTGGAGGTTCACTAAGAAATCCAAAACATACATATCGCTTTTCTTCAAAGTATCTTTATCTCATTTCCTCGTAATGATAAATCATTTAACCCAAAGTTCTAGAATCCAAAAATTTGTAGAAAGATGAAGAATCCTTGAAGTATTTTCCTATGAAATACCAAGACAATCTAGATATTTTTCCTTGTCAAATATTCCTATATCATCAGGTAACTTATGGGAACAAAACTCAGCTTCCCCTTCGTAAGGTATTCCAATCAAACAAGATGCCTCATAATAAAAAAGAGAATAAGTCTTACCATAACTCTTGAAAAAAATTTGTCTTTGCCTCCTTGATTGAAAAAAGATACAGATTCATAAAACTCCAATACTAACTCCAGAATCATCAGATCCTATGACTTGGGTTTCGATACAGCTATATTATCCCAGCCATTTAACTTGATGTTCTTTGAGATGATTGAGTCATACTAACTAAAGAATTTTGGGTCTACCAACCTTCCATGATAAATATTCCATTTAGATATTTTATTTACGGTTGACATTTCGTTCTGAGGAGAGGCTTTTTTAGACATTCAGAACTAAGGAAGACCTGAGAAATTCAGAATGGTCTTAAGTAGGAAGGTCAGAGCTTTAGCAAGCAAGAGCTTGATGTTCGATGTGGGACAACCATTGGGGGTCCATTATATAGGCAATTTAAGCGACAGTTCAGCTTCTCTGATTGATCCAACTGTTGAACGATTCTTGAGAAGATCTGACGGTTGAGATGATAGTAGAAGAAGGATTTTGATAGATTCTGGTGTTTTGAGGTTTTTAAGAAAAACATTCATATTTAAGGAAAGTTGAATCCAAAAAAATTTAAAACAAAAAAAAATACCAACAAGTAAAATAAGATTACAAAAATTTAGGAAATAAAACATACATTTCGAATTGCTATGAATATTATTCGTAATAAGGAAAATTCTTCTTGAAGAACTCTAGATTCCGAAAATTTTGATTAAAAAAATTTTTAAATTATGAAAAATTTAGATAGGAAAATTTTAACTACAAATATTTTGATTATGAAAAATTTTACTACAAAAATTTGTACTATGAAAATTTTTATTATGATAATTTTAACTAACAAGAAAATGTACTCCCCCTATGAAAATGAGTTTATTACTGTAAGGAGATAAGTTTCAACAAGAATTAAATAAGGAATATTATCTTACAATTATCATTCCTAACATCTGTTTAATGTATTCAAATCTATAAGATAGTAAGTATTTTTTGAAAATATCAGTAAGTTGATCTTGCATTCCGATAAATTGAAGAATGATATCTCGTTTTTTGTGTGATCCCTATGAAATTGATGCCTAATATCTATGTGTTTTGTAAAAGAGTGATGTGTATGGTTTTTGCTTAAGGAAATGGCACTAGTATTATCACGCAATATTTGTGTTTTGGTAAAACTCATACCATAGTTTGTGAGTGTGTGTTGCATCCACAATATTTGGTCACAACAACTTCCAGTTGCTACATATTTAGCTTCAGTAGTGGAAAGTGTTACTGAGTGTTTCTTTTTGCATGAACAAGAAACTAATGAATCCCCTAAGAAATGAAAAGTTTTGGATGTACTTTTCTTATCTATTCTACATCCACCAAAGTCAGCATCTATAAAACTTTTTAAAACAAAATCATTTCCAGAAATATAAAAGAGTCTTAGATACATGGTTCCCTTTAAGTAGTGAAAAATCCTTTTCACTGCCTTTAAATGAGATTCCTTAGGATTGGATTGATATCCTACACATAAGCATACTGAAAACATTATTTCGGTACGACTAGTTGTAAAGTAAAGTAGACTTCCTATCATGCCTCTAAAAGATGTTTGATCTACTGGTTTCCCAGCTTCATCAAGATCAAGTGAATTTGAGGTACCAATGGTAGTACATATACTCTTAGTGTTGTCATATCCATACTTTTAAAGAAGATCATTAATATAATTATGTTGGGATATATAGATTCCTTCTAGTTTTTGAGAAATTTGAAAACCAAGGAAAAATGTTAACTCACCCATCATTCTATTTTCAAACTCAAATTTTATTAGATCTGCAAAGGAATCAGTTAAATATTGTTGAGTTGAACCAAATGTAATGTCATCAACATAAATTTGAACAATCAAAACATTTTTATTTTCTTTATTTATAAAAAGGGTTAGATCATCATTTCCCTTAAAATAATTGTTTTGAAGAAAAAAACATGTAAGTCTATCATACGAGGATCTTGGGGATTGTTTAAGTCCATATAAAGCTTTGGTAAGTTTAAAAACATGTTCATGATGTTTTTTATCTTCAAAACGAGGAGGATGTTCAACAAAACTTCCTCTTGAACATAACCATTAAGGAAACCACATTTAACATCCATTTGAAAAGATTTGAAATTAAATATTGTTGCAAAGGCAAGTCGAATACGAATGGATTCAAGTCTAGCTATTGGAGCATAGGTTTCTTCATAGTCTATTTCTTCTTGTTTATTATAGCCTTTAGCAACCAATATAGATTTATTTCTTACTATGATTTCATTTTCATCGCAATTGTTTCTGAATACCCATTTTACTCCAATAATAGAATTTTCCTTAGGTATTTTAACCATGGTCCAGAATTTATTCCTTTAAAATTCCTTTAGCTCATCTTTCATATCTTTTATCCATTCATCATCTCCTAAAGCTTCATTAGTGATTTTTGGTTTTAATTGGGAAATGAATGATAGATGTTCTACTACATTTCATAAGTAACTTCTTGTCCTTATAGGTTGATTTACATTACCAATGATACGATCACTTGGATGAATCTTAAGAAACAACTGATTTTTATTTTGTAAAACATGTTAATCAACATATGGTATGAAGTATTATGGAGAAAATGTTTCAGAGAAATTTTCTTGAACATTTTACTTATCAAAAGGATCTTATACCATGGCTTGATAATCAGTTTTTGGAAACACATCTGAGGATGTAGGTTGAGGATGTTTAAAAACAAAAGGATCAATTTCATCGAATTTAACATGTACTTTTTCTTTAATAGTACAATTATTTTTATTGAAAACACTATAATCCTTCAATGTTGTAGATTAGCCTAAGAAAATTCCTTCATTAGATATTGGTGTGAATTTTTGTAGATTATCTTTAGTATTCAGAATGAATACCTTGAAACCAAAAACCTTGAAGTAGGAAAGTCTAGGTTTTCTACCATTCCATAACTCATAATGAGTTTTATTAAGAAAAGGTCTAATCAAAACAAAATTTATAGTATAACAAGAAACACTTACAGCTTTAGCCCAAAAATGTTTCGCTTCTGAATATTCACTCAACACGGTTCTTGTTATCTCTTGAAGAATTATGTTTCTTCTTTCAACAAAACCATTTTGTTGAGGTGTTTTTGGTGATGAGAAGTTATGATTAATGCCTTTTCTAATACAAAAAGTTTCAAAATAAATATTTTGAAATTCTCCTCCATGATCACTATAGATATTTATAAATGGAATGTTTTTATCATTTTTAACTTGGGATCTAAAAATTTTGATATAAGAAAAAGATTTAGACTTCTTTTCTATAAAATAGACCCTTGTAAATCTAGTATAATCATCAACTAAGAAAAAAAAATATTTTCCTTCAATGATTTTAGTTTTTGTTGGACCAAAAAGATCCATATTCCCAAACTATAATGCATCAGTGGTTGAGACTTCACCGACTAATTTAAAACTTGATTTATATTGATTTCCTTATTGGCAAGGATCACAAACTTTGGAAGAATCAAATATAAGCTCTTGTAGATCCTTAACTAGTATTTTCTTAGAGATTTTGCATAGGTTCTTAAGGTTACAATGTCATAACCTTCTATTCCATAACCATGAATGGTCTTCCATTACACTAAGACAAGGTAGATCTTGGATTCTAAGGTCTTCTATGTTTAGTGTTTAAACATTATCTTTCCTATGGGTAGAAAGAATAAACTCTTCCTTGGAATTGTGTACTAAACACTTTTCATTCCTAAAAGTCACAAGGTAACCTTCTTCACATAATTGAATTATGCTAATAAGGTTGTGCTTATGACCCTTAAAAAATAAAATATTTGAAATCAATGTTTTTTCAAGAAGAACAATGTTACATATACCAATAATTTCTCCCTGATCATTATCTCTGAATGTTACCTTTCCTCCTTTCATCTTGATAATCTTTTCAAAGAATTTTTTGTCACCAGTCATGTGTCAGGAACATCCACTATCCACTTACCATGTATTTCTATTTGTACTATCTTTACTTTAGTGAAAACAATAGTGTTAGAATTTCGGAACCCAAACTTTCTTGGATCCGGAACCTTCAGAAAGAAAAATTTTAGGAATCCACATTTTCTTTGAAAAATAAGCTTTATGGAAATCTAAAGACTTATTTTTTTTAAGGAACAATTTTTTTCCCAATGCCCACCACACTGAAACTTAATACATAATGGATCACTTTGAGGAACAAAATGATTATTACCAAAAACCGGTTTCAAATGAGTATAAACAAAACCATAATTATTCCTTAGAGGTATAATGTGGGAATACATCTTATCAAAGTTTTCCTAACCTAATGTAAAGTTTGAAATACACTTCCTCAAGGAAAATATTTCTGACTTCAGTCTAATAACTACATTTTTATACTAAAAACATTAGTTTTAGTACTATAGTTAATCTCTAAATCTTTTTTCTTAGAAATTACATATTATAGATCCTTAGATAGTTCATCATTATCAGAAGTAACTTCCTCAAAGTTTTTTGAAATACTTTCAAAATCAAGGGTTATCTTATCAAGATCTTTAGAAGGATCCGATATTTCCTTAGTAGGAATAGTAATTATTGAATTTTACTTATCATGATTTTTCTTTACTTTATAATTTTACTTCTCAAGAAGATTAGCAAACTTAGAAACTTCTTCATAAGTAGGTAAAGTATTATCATCATCAGAAGAATTCTTAATCGGATGATTCATAATATTTACTATCACTATAATTAGCATTCAAGGATACATTGGTGATGGATTCAGCATGGTATACCTTATCCATTAGACAATTATTTTCAATAGGTATCTTGGATAATATACCAAGATTCTTTTGTCTAGAAGATTCGTACTATAAGGATTATTTAGAAGAGTCACCACCACTGGCACTCTAGGTGTCATTGGCTTTCAAAACTATCTTAGATTTAGCCTTGAAGTACTTCTTTATATTCCTCTCAGAATGATTTTACTTTCTATATTTTCTCTTAAACATAGGATAATATGGCCTTATATGCCCTACTCTCTTATATTAATAGAAAGTGAATTCAGAGTCTTTATTATCCTTTATTTATTTCTTCTTGTATCTAGATTGAAATTTCTTCTGTCCAATAATCTTGTTCATCCTTCGGTCAAGATTGGATAACTTTTTTTCTAAAGATTCACTTCCACTAGATTCGGATTGAATAACAGTCCTCTTAGATTTAGATCTTGTAACTCTATTAGGAGTCTTAGATTTCATATGATTTAAAGTAGTTTTAAAAGCAACACTTCCATTTTCATTCTTCTTCTTATTTAGATCAACATCTCTTTTCATTCTTGTCTCATAATGAAGAAGATTTCCAAAAATCTCATCACGAGTAATCGGTGAGACTTTCCTATTCTCATCAATATATGTTCTCTTTGATTCCCACTCATTAGGAATGATATTTATAATATTGTACACAAGTGCCTCATCATCTAAACCTTTTTCACCCATAGACTTTAAACCACTAACAATAGTTATAAACCTCTATTGTACTTTTCACACTGGTTCTCTATAAGGAAAGCATAAACCATGATACTCAGCTCTAAGCATAGCTCTTCTAGTTTATATTACTTTGGATGTACTAAAGTGAGTTACATCAATCTTGTTCCAAATACAATTTGCAGCATCACAAGAAGAACTCTGGCTATATATATTTCTGGTCATTGAACACAATAAATTATTGTGTACCTTGTAGTTAGGTTGATATTATGAATTTTCATGATTAGTAAAAGTTCTGACTACCTTATCAGGAATCTTGTAATCTCAAATGAACAATACAGAGTTCTCCACTCTAGTGTTAATGAAAAAAATCTTCATACGATCTCTCCAATATTCATAATCATTCCCATAAAATATAGGTGGTCTAGTAGGATTAAGATTTTCAATTGAACCAACATTAATTCCAGCCATATCAAAGAAATTATCTTTCCACAGAATCTTGTTAGTAATAAATGTTTGTAAACAAGGATAAAAAATCCTAAGCAATGAACAATAGAACAAAGGAAACTTGAGAAAGAAAACATATATGTGAATATAAGTATTTCAGATACCTCCTCTAATACCAATTGTAGTATTGAAATATGATGTAGATGCTCAATATACAAGAGGGGAGTGAATTGTATCATTTAAAAAATAGCTTTGGTACCTTTAAAGTTGGTTAAAACTTTATATTGTTTAACAAAGTTAAAAAAGGTTAATTCACAAGACCTCTTAGTTCTACAAACATGCTAGATTTTGAAAATATGGTTCTGGAAATTAAACTTAAGAGAAGTTTACAAGGAAAAAGATTCTAGCTTAAAGTGTATAGAATCTTACTAATCAGAGTATACAAGTACAAGAAATTATAAGATAGTTATACATTCCTTATTAATCAAAATGTATTTGAAAAAAAACGTAAAACAATACAAGTAACAAGTATGAAATTTTTTAACCCAAAGAGTAGGGTATCCAACAACCTTGGAAATTTTTCCTTTGATTTATACATTCAATAAATTTTGTCTTACCCACACCAGCGTAAGCCCTCGATAAGAATATCGAAGTATGTCTTACTATCCCCGCAAGCCCTCGAACTTCAAGGTAGTTGGAACCTCTATCTTCTTTATCAAGGAAGTCCTCGAACATTAAGGTGGTCGGTACCTCTGTCTTCATATCCCCAGAAGCCTTAGATTGCATACAACAACAATCGGAGTTACACGAAGCAATCTGCACAAGATGTTCAGTACGCACAAAGCATGAGATTCTCTCTTTATAGAAATCACTTCAGCAGCATGTAATCTATAGATTGATCAACGTGTGTTGAGCTCGTTCAAATGAGATCCTATTTATAGAAACATTTCCAACAGTCAGCTCCCTCCTCCAATGGTCATATTTTACCTTGAATTTTTTGAGGGACCTATACCCGTGTCACTCAAACAACAGTTGGATGGAAATAGAATACATGACATTGTTTTTTAATAATAACAAGGGTATGTAAAATAAGGTTTCTCAACCAAATTCATTTTTTGGAGTCTAAAGAAAAATAAAGTTCGAAGTCTAAGAAAAAATATTGAGAGTCTATATTACCTGGATATTTGGATTCTGTTTTCCATGGAATTCGGAATCATAATTCTATAGATTTCTAAGTCCGAATTTTGAGGAATTCAGAGTCTGAATTCTAAGGAATTTGGAGTCTGAATTCTAAGGAATTTAGAGTCTGAATTATAAGTAATTTGGAACCAGAATTCTAAAGAATTCAGAGTCTTAAATCTAAGGAATTTGGAACCTGGATTCTAAGGAATTCAGAGTCTGAATTTTAAGGACTTAGTAGTTTGAATTCTATTTAAGTTGGAGTCTGATTTCTAAGGAATTCAGAGTCTGGTTTTAGAGAATTCGGAGTCAGGATTTCAAAGAATTCAGAGTCTAAATTTCAGAGAATTCGAAGTCAGGATTTTAGAGAATTCGGAGTCTGAATTTCAACGAATATGGAGTCTGAATTTCATAGAATTCAGACTTTGAATTTCAGAGAATTTGGAGTCTGAATTTCAGAAAATTTGGAATCTAAATTTCAGAGAATTCGGAATCTGAATTCGGATCTTGAAAACAGAATACGCTATATCTAAGTACTTATATAATTCCAAGGTTTTAGATGTAAAACTGGATTTTACACTTTGGAATAAAAAGAGTTAAATTTAGAGAAACTAAAGTATGACCAATGAAAAAACAGGTAAGGATAAATTTCCTTTGGGAAGAAAAATTTTCCTTATTAAGGAAAATATGAGAGGAAAAGAAATTTTCCTTGAGATAGAGTGTTAGTGATTTTCAAAACATAGAGGAATGTAAAATTCATAAGGAAAACTTATTGACTCAACATATGTGTATTTTTATCTTGTTTTAGTATTTTTGTATTCATAATGATGAAATTTTTCTATTATACATCCATTAAAAGGTATGAGTGTGACAATTACACATCCACCAAAAAGGTATGTATTTTTTTGGATTATAGAATCCCATTAAAAGTTATGTTGTTGTTATGGCTATTATTCAACTAGTAAATATATGGTGAAACAAGTTTTTACTCTCACAAAAAAATTAATTATTATATAATTTTCCATTTATCTCATGTATTAGAGAAATGTGAAGAGTATATGTAGGATACTTTCTCACCTAGACTATAATAATTCTCATATTTTTTTCTATTTATCTTCTATTTCACTTGAACATACACTTGATTTTTCACTTATACATGATTTTTTTACTTTTACACTGATTTCAAATTTATTTTAAAATGTTAAAATGGTCAATTCACCTCTCCCTATTGATCATTTAGTTATCTTAACATAAAACAAATAATGAACTAGCACAACCCTCATAGGTGAAACACATATAAATAATACACTACATTCCCTAGGACAACACATTAAAAGGAGATATTTTTCACAAGTTTATCAGAACTAAAATCAAGCTTGTTGATATATTTAATAAAACTTTAAATTTTGATATATTTGAATACATTAAATAGAATTTGGGAATGATCAATGTTAAGTGATAGCCTTTTATTATTCATTATTTATACTCTACTCACATTAAAATAATCCTTAAGAAAGGGTGAAGAAATTACTTTTCTATAATGGCACTAACTATTTATAAAGGTACATTATATCTTTTGGTATAATTTTTTTTTGGAAACTATAAGAAATATTTTGAAAATATTTTGAAACTCCACCTTATAGATGTCACATTTTTCAATGCACTTAATGTAGTCTTATTCTGAAATTCTTTATTCACTTCATGTGATTTGTACTCTAACATGAAGGCCCCCTCTCTGGTTAATGTTTTTACATTCTCATGTGATATTCTTACAATTTAATACTAATACTATGAAATAAAATATCTTTTTATGAATGAATTTTTCATGTATGAACCCCTTTATGTTAAAAAGTTTTTTTCTTTCTACTTTTAGTTTCTTATTTAACATACTCTTTAGAGAAAGGGGGATGTTTCTTTGTTTACATTATAAAAATATTCTTCTTATCAGGTAAAATTCGTAGAAGGAAAAATATGATAGTTCAATTAATGATTTCATAAAAACATACCCAATGGGGAGATGAAAGAAATATTATCGAGGACATTAAGTATTTGTTTTCAATACAATTTTTGGGATCATATTCATCAAAAAAATATTAAACATAGTTATCAAAAAATAAATTTTATAATGGTATTCAATTTTCCTTTTCACTCAACTACCTAGTTTCTATAGCTATGATTTTCCATGTATTCTCTGATAATACAAATTAGGGAGAAATCAAGTTTATTTTTGTTTTATTATAAGATAGATAAGTTTTTTGTAAAATAACCAAACTTTTTAAGTACTTTGAATGAAATTTATATAGTTGAAAATTATGGGTTAAATAGGATAAGTTAATTATAAAGGAATACTTATTGATTTATTCTATATGACTCTTCTTTGTCTTTATTTTTGGAAATCCCAAAGGGTTAGAGTTAAAAGTTTTCTTTGTTTGGTAATATTTCTATTCATTAAGGGGAATGTTTTTTATGATGATGATTTGATAATTTTAATTTGAAAGGGAGAGAATTGTTAATTCATCATATTTTATACTCTATAAAAGTTTCATCATAGATCACTAAAAGTTCTTAATTTTTAATCTTAGTTAAACTTACCCATATTAAACTGAATTTTCTTACATTTCTATTATTATAAGAAATGGGGTAATACTTGTAACATCCTACCCCTCATCATTGGCTTGATTCATGGTGGAATTGAAACATATCCTTAAGAGATATCCCCAAGGATCCAAAGGATGGAAATAAAATCCAATGGATTTAAAATATCACCAAAGTTCCAATGTTGGGGTGAGAAATGAAACTCAGTAGGATTTCCCCAAATTAAATCCCTACTTATGTCACTAGGATAGAAAAAGTTATCACATTTATATAAAATAATTTATATAAAACATTTTATCACAAAACCAAAACTATTTATAAGAAAAATGGTTTTTAGAGCCAAAAATGTTTTCCATGAAAGGAAAAAAACAATTATTCAAACCATTTCACATTCCCTTTTTTTCATACCAATCCATGATACAAACACACACCCACACATGTATGCTTCAATGATTGTTCAATACTCATGAGTGGTTTCTCATACATCCACTAAGTCTTAAAAAAGTGTTCAATCTCTTTGAGCCCAAATGATACATACCCTTTATCCAGGGTCGCATCCCTTTGTACCCTAGTGGAACGCACCCCTTATTTAGGGTCACATCGAAATAATGAACTCACATAACCCATGTATTCCAAAACCATTTCAAATCAACCTCTCCAATACCTTCCAATAAAAAATTTCTTTTATTTTAAACCTTTAAACAAAACCATGTTTTTTATGAATTAAACTAAAAACCATTTTAAAATCACCATTTTAAAATCATTCAACAAATAACTTTTTAAAAAAATTTCACAATTCCACAAAATACTCAAATGATCATTAAAGAGGTTTTCTTTAAGGATTTTCACACCAATTTTATAATCAATTTCATGTAATTTAAACAATTTGAAAAAAAGCTTTTAATTTCCACAAAATTGGAGTCAATAGTGAAGACACCTCCCTTAGTAATTATGGTGGAAATGAAGACCAACACAAAAGATCCAAGAAAATTGGGTTGAATCTCCAAAGCCCACCTTATATATCCTCCCATGACATCAATATGTCCAAAACTAACCATGATTGGAATCAATCACCTTGTATCTATTTGTAGTAGACTAGATCTAAGAAAATTTGGGAGGGGATATATTATATCGAAAACACCATGAAAAAAACAATAAATGAGTACTTTTTAAGGGAAGTAGGCTTTAACGCACTAAGAAACACCTTCAGGTTGCTTCTTATTTGTTGTGGAAAGCGTTCACAGCCTTTGGGAGGAAGAAATTCCAAGTTAAGGACAAAATGGAGAAACAATGATGGTTTAAATGTTAATCCCAACCAAGATCCACTTTTTAGGGTCTAGTCTTTAAACTATGCATAGTTAGTTTCACGGTTAAGAAAATTGTCTAATAATCGTGCACGAGTCTCTCCCTCAATGAACACTTAGTATAGTTATCCCACACGGTTAGACAAACCATCTATCAACTGTGAAAAATACCATTATACCACTTTTCACAATTCCTCCTTAGTAACTGTATGGTTTAGAAAAACTGTGAACCTAATCATGTACCTTTCCCATATCCCCAGTCTAACTGTGCATAGTTTATTATATGAGTTTCATGGTTTCCACTAACTGTGTGCCAACCGTGAAACCGTATAAAAGTTCCAATAACATTCCAAAAGCCTTTTAAACCCACTCAAACACTTTACATACTTAAAATTCATAAAAAATAAATGGTTACTTACTTGAAACTGAGTGTGCTACATTCTCCCCACCATTGGCCTTTCCATCCCTAGAATGTAGAAAAACACTACCTTCCTAGAAGAGTTTGAGCCATTTGACGATCATCTCCTTCTCCCATTCCAAATTCTCTTCATAAATCTGACCATGTTTCAACAAAACCTGCACTAGACTGATTCTTTTTTCACTTGATAATTTTTATTTCCTATCCAAAATCTACACTATCATGTGAACCAACAAAGAATCTAACTATAAGTCAACATAATCCTATCAAATCACATGGTCCGAATCAGGATGTAATTTTCAATTGAGATGCATGAAACATGTTATAAACATAATTAAACCATGGGGGAAATTCCAAATTATATTAAACATCACCAAACTGTTCAAGTATATCAAAAGGGACTATGTATCAAGTAGATAATTTTACATATTCTCTGAAATGGAGATTTTTGAGCCTTAGAGGAATCCTTAAAATCACATGATCACTCACCTCGAATGACAATGGCCATCGAAGATGATCTTCGTATGATTTATGAGGACTTTTATCCATCTCCGTCAATTTCTTGATCAGTTGAATCTTCTTCGTTGTATATTGGGCATTGATCGGCCCAACCAGTGATGTCTAACATGTTTCCACATAACAATGTGGAGAACAACAAGTATGTTCATGCAATGATTCAATGGGAGCCATATTTATTTAGGCCTAATAAATGTTGTTATATGATAACTCCAATAATGATATTTGTTCTTCCCATGAGCCACCACAATCCTTTACACAAGCCTGTAACATGTCTTCCAATGTTTTTATCATCCATTTGGAATATTGATCTGTCTTAGAATGATACATTGTACTCATTGTCAAGTGGGTCTCAAGGGACTGCTGTAAGTATTTCCATAAATGAGATATAAACCTCATATATCTATATGATACAATTGAAACTAGTATGTCATTCCACATTACCACTTCTTAAATATATATTATTTACAAGTCCTCCAATTTATGGTATTCATGAATAGGGATGAAATGGGATGAATTTTGGAGTGTTGAGTCAATAAGTTTTTCCTTATGAATTTTCCATTCCTTCATACTTGGGGGAGAGTGTTAAGTCAATAAGTTATCCTTATGAAATTACCGTTTATTATTGTTTTTAAAATCACAAACACCTTATATCAAGGAAAAATTCATTTTACCCCTTGTTTTACTTCTATAAGGAAAATTTCCTTCCCCAATGAAATTTACCCTTACCTAGATTTCATTGTTCATATCAATTTTTCCAAATTATAAAATTCGGTTTGTAATCAAAAACCTCAGAATTTTATAGTTACCTAGATATGAAGCATTCTATTCTAGGATCCGAATTCTTAGAATTCTGGTTACGAACTCTTCTAAGTTCTGACTCCGAATTCTGAATCAGAATTCTAGTTATTAACTCTTCTGAGTTCTAACTCCAAATTCTGAATCAAAATTCTGGTTATGAACTCTTCTAAGTTGTGAATCCGAATTATGAATACGAATTCTGGATAAGAACTTCTCTAAGTTCTGACTTCGAATTATGAATACAAATTCTGGATACGAACTTCTCTATGTTCTGACTCTAAGTTCTCTAAAGCCAGACTCCAAAATGTTATGAGTTCTGACTCTAAATTCTCATGAACTCTGACACCAAACATTGTAAGTTCAGGTTCTAAATTCTTGAAAATACAGATTCTAAATTTCCTTGAAATTCAGACTCCAGAATTCTATATAATTCAGGTTCCGAATTCCTAAAAATAAGAATCTTAATATCCTTTTATTATAGACTCTGAATCCAATTTTTTCTTAGACTCTGAACATTCATTTTCTTACATTCTGAATATCAGATTTTAGTTATGCTTACACTCATTTTGTTATAAAACAATGTCGTTCTTTCAGTTATCTACTAACTGTTGTTTGAGTGACACATATACAGGTCCCTCCGAAGTTCAAGGAAGAATATGATTGTTGGAGGAGGTATATGACCGTTGGATATGTGCCTATAAATAAGAGCTCATTTTGAAAGATCTCTCTACAAGTTGATCAATCTAGAGATTACATGTTGCTGAAGTGATTTCTAGAGAGAGAGGCTTTTTTTCTTAGTGCGTTGTGAACTTCATGTTTAGATTTTCTTTGCACAACTCTGATTGTTGCTTTGTACAATTCAGGGCTTTCGGGGATAGGAAGACATAGGTACCGACTACCTTAAAGTTGAGGGCTTCCTGGATAGGATGACAGACGTGCGACTACCTTGAAGTTGAGGGCTTCCAAGGATAGGAATACAGAGGTGCCGGCTACCTTGAAGTTGAGGGCTTGAGGGGATAGCAAGACAGACTCTGATATTCATATCGAGGGCTTACCCTGGTGTGGGTAAGATAGACTTTCTTGAAATTTTAAATCAAGGGACCTTTATCCAAGGTTGTTGGATACCCTTCTCTTTGGGCTAAAATAATTATCTACTTGTTACTTGTTTTGTTACAAGTTTTCCACTTCATTTGTATTGTTGAGGAAAGTTTAACTATATTATACTTCCTTATACTTGTACACTAATTTAGTTATATTCTATATGCTTTAAGGTAGAATGTTCATATTTTTAAACTTTCATTAATTTTTTTTTTCTAAAATCACTTTTTCGGAATTTCTTTCTCGGAATCATATTTTCTGAATCAAGATAGTGTTTAGAACTTAGAGGTTTTGTGAATTATCTTGTTTAACCTTGTTAAACATACC
This sequence comes from Viscum album, assembly GCA_963277665.1. NCBI lineage: Eukaryota > Viridiplantae > Streptophyta > Magnoliopsida > Santalales > Viscaceae > Viscum > Viscum album. Next base: position 1,438,214,977 of record OY728157.1, read on the forward strand.
CATATTTAAAAGTTCCAAAGGAATTTTTAAAAGTATACAATTCACCCCCCCCTGTATTTGAGCATCTCATCTTAACATATTTGATCCTACATTTTGTATTATAGAGTATATCATACTCACATTCCATTTCAACATGGAGTTGATCCACTATATCTCATATGGAATCGTGTTTCTGAAAAATTCTTACGAGGCCCACCACTAAATCATTTTCCATCTTCTACAATTTACAAACAGGAATAGGTAAAGAATGCAACATACTTGTTGGTCACTAATGCTATAATTTAACCTGCTTATAATTCAACCATCTAGAAACAACCTCAGCCAACTTCCTTTTCAAACCAACCCATCAAAACTATTCTTTCAACACCTTATACATATTTTATATTCTAGTATGAACAATCCATATTTAATGGTGGTAATAATGATGATGTTATTCCTAAAAATCTATAGGTACAACCATCATATTTTTGAACCACAATAATGAACTCCCATATAGCCTCTAACCCTCAATGGTCTCCCCACCATTGAGTTTTGAACATATCACAACATATTCTAAATAGGATTCCTTTTCCACTTTAACTGACTCAACCAAATAAAGAATGAATCAAATAGGAAAAAAACTTCCACTTCACCTCAGTCTTCACATTCCAAGTGCATGTCAACTAGGACCGATATTAACTTCCACCCATATAAAGCATCTTTTTTCAACTGATCATGTGACATTCTGTTTAATGAATATGCCACCCTATTTCATTTACCTGGTGTATAAATAATGTCAAATTCAAAAAAAATTCAATACTACATCCATATTCTTTTTCTTAGGTTCGAATACCTTTGTGAGAAAATTTGTTTCAAACTCTTTGGATTTGTAAACAAATATATATTTCTCAATAAAGAGGTAATGAAACAGAGCTGTCAAAGAATAGAATATGAAAGATAAATCCAAATCGTGTGTTAGGTAGTTAAAAACATGTAACCTTAACTATCTTGAGTCATAGGAAGCAATATGGTATAATTACATGAGAACACATCCCAACCCAAATCCTAGAGAATTACAATACACCACATGCCCTTATCCTGATTCCAGAAATATCAATATTTGTGAAAATGTAAAGAAAACATTAAACTCTTGAAAATACTTATGAAATTACTCATTCTATTGGAATGGAACATTTTTCCTTGTCAAAGATGTCATTGGTGAGGCTAGTCATGAAATATCCTGAACAAAATATTAGTAATAACCCTCAGGACTAAGGAAACTACATATCTCGAATACATTTTTTTTGCATTTTCCAAGAGATAACAACCAATATCTTTTCTGAATCCATAGAAACACCAATTTTAGAGATTACATGGCTATGTAAACATACTTATTGTATCCAAAAATTGAACTTTTATAATTTGGTTTAAATACAATGATCCTATAATATTACCAACATTGTCTCCAAGTGTTGTTCATGCTTGGCCCTTTTCCTTAAAGACACTAATATTTCATCCACAAACAATATAAAAAATGAATACAGATACCTATGAAATATATAATTAATTAATTACATAAACACAACTGGTGAATTGAAAATAACAAAAGGAATTTCCACATATTCTTAATGGCCATATCTACTCCTAAAAGATGTATTTGGAATATCATCCATCCGAACTCGTAATTGGTGATATCTTAATTGTAATTCAATTTTAGAGAACCATTGAGATCCCATACACTGATTGAACGAATCATCAATGTGTGGAAGTGGATACCTATTATTTATCATAAATTTGTAAATATTACTTTAATCAACGCTCAAATGAAGTTTTCCATCATCCTTTTTTACAAAGAATACCAGTTCCACCCATGGAGATGTTCTAGGAGAAATGAACCCTATTCTTTCTACCTCCTCCAATTTAACTTTCAATTAACTTAATTATGTTAGTTACATTTAATAAGATGGAAGGGATATTTAACTAGTCCTCGGAAGGATATTAATCATAATTTACACTTCTCTTATGTGTGGAAACCCTCATAATTTCATTCAAATGACATTTGGAAACTAATCAACAAACACTAGAAAACTATTGTCCTTTATCTCTTCTATAATTTTCAAAGTCAACACTACCAACTTGTATAAGATCTTTCCAATTGTTGGTTCTATCAAACCTATTGCACTTATCATTTCATTGCAGTCTCCTCTAAAGAGATACTCAACACCATATCCAGTCATCAATCCGACCCATCAGGTATAATATTCACTGTGATCCCTGAACATTGTCAACCAGTACTTACCCATGATTATATCATATACATCTATATCAAGCATAGAGAAGTCCCATATCAACCCAACTCCATCAATATTTATATAACATTCTTTACACACAAAGTCTTGACATTATCTATGACCAAGATGAGTTTTCAGTTTCAACATAGAAGGAATCATCTCAATATTTAAACCCAGCAATCAACAACCTGAGAAACAATAATGGAATCTGATTAAATCGTATCAAACTAATCTTGTATAAGGGTGTAATTAAAAATAATCACACTGCTCATTGTTGATGTTATAGATTGATCTCCCATAATAACATTCACACCTCCATATAACTTCTAACTTACTGCACTTTGATTCTTATTGTCTTGTTGAGATTTCCCTTGCTAAGGTATCATGGTATTCCTAGAATCACCATGGATAGCTTAGTTCTAATGAAGATAGGTATTCTACTTCCCTTGTCTCATTGACGCATAAGACATCTGCGACACATGAGGTGTGTCCCCAACACCTGACCTTGGAGCACTATGACAATAGCACCGAATATTCCCCATATGATTGTACTTGTTGCATGCTCTAGGTGGTTCCTTACGATCTCGCTTCATGTCGTTGAATGAACCAGATTGAAAACACCCCACCTTGTTTTTTGGTTTTGGAGGAAGATTTTTTGATCCCTCCATTTGATTCAGATCCATTCCACTACCTTATAAATAAGTTTCCATCTTCCGCTTTCTCCCATAATTGGTGTTCCCACCATTTACAATCAGAATTAATATACTCCCTCCTCTCGTAGCTCATGAGATTTCCCTTTTGGACACCTTCACTCTATTGACCATATCTGTATATTCAGTTGTATAGATCATAAATATATTTGAGATAATATTTTATCTCTACCCTAATTCAAATATTTGTTCCCTCAAGGATGCACTAGATGTAACTTCTACTGAAAATCGGAATAAATTCATAAATTTCACCACATATTTTGTCTCCGTGAGGATCTCTTATTTAATCTAATAAAGTCTATTGTTTTTGAAATCATGAATTTATGAGGATAGAATTGTTTTTTGAGCAATTATAAAAAATCCTCTCATGTCTGGGCTTGGTCTTACTTTTCTGAAATAGTTAAATCACATCATTGGTGTGCAAGGTCCTCCAGCATATATGACTCCTACTTGACTTTCATCTCTACTGGTGTGCTAAGGAAATCGAAGATTGAATTCATTAGATTCATCCATACCTCTTCCTTATCTAGTTATGAATCACCCCAAAATATTGGTGGATTCTACTTCTAGATATGGATAGAATGATCAACCTACCATGGTTCATCCCTCATGTTCCCTCTATCCACAACCTGGAAATCTTGAACTATACTCTGAACCAACTTTTAGTTCAATTGTGGATTAGGGTCAACCACATTCTCAGCACCTTCATATAGTTGGTTTCTAAGACACCTATCAAGTGATATCTTCTAAAAACACAACAAATGGAATAATTCTAACTCTCAAGAAATTTAAGACTGAAATATTTCAAATTATAACAGATTTCAACTATCACAAAAGTGATTTCAAAAATATCAAATTTTCATATATTCGACCATTTTTTAAATAAAACAAAGCTTTTGAAAATAAAACCAATTTCAAAATAACCATATAATTTCTTTTCAAAATCTCACATTAGAAAAAAAATTCAACATTATTTAAAAAACAAACCTTTTTCACTAAATCATATATCACTACTCAAAATGAATATTCACTTTTATTGAAAAGTCATTTCTAAAATTCATGTTATGCTCATCTCACTGACTGAACCCATAACAATGACATTCCAATTCCTATAAGTGTATCCAAAAAAATTATGTACACAACTCTCTGGTAACTTTATGTTTAGAATAAAAAGGATAGATATGTGTTTTACACTCTATATTTTAAGTCTTTTTAATCCTAATTCTTTCTACCAACCCGACTTAAGGAAAATACCGTAATGAATTTTAACTCCAAGAATGATAAAAATTATTACCAAGTCAATGACCTACCAAGACAAATACCACTTATAAGTCAACAATTGAGCAATATGATACCATTTTTTACATCTAGTACCTTATAATTATCTTTATTCGAGGAAGAATTGAAAATTGGCCTTAAGAGACATCCCTAAGGTACCAAAGGCCGGTAATAAATGTTAAGGGATTTAAAACAGTCAGGGGATGATTTTCCCTATGTAGAAAAAAAACCAACCAAACATTTTGTAATAAAATAATGCCACATTATGCATGAAAACAATGTAAAATAACCCAAATTAATACCATTTATAACAAAACCAAATTAAAACAAAGTACTATAGTATAAAACCACTAATATCAAAGAATAATTTGGAAGAAAAAACCAACAAAACCCAAGGACTCTAAAGACATAACTTCACAGCTCCAAACATGCTCCATGCTCTAACTTCAGAATACATCCCAAGTATCATGATGCACCACTAAATAATTGTGATACTTTAGATTTTACTATTTCCTGATAAATAATATCTACAAAATCACCAAATTACCAAATAAGGGGTGATTAATGAAACTCATTAGGATTTACCAAAATGAATTCCTTACTCACGCTACTGGGATAGAAAATTTTAGAAGATTTATATAAAACAATTTGTATAAACAAATTTAAAATTTTTTATCACATGACTAAAACTATTTATAAGAAAAATAGTTTTCCAAACTAAAAATATTTTCCATGGAAAGGAAAAAATAATTCTTTAAACCATTTCACATTCACTTTTCTGTATACTAATCCATGATTCACGAGAACACCTAGACAAGTATGATTCACTAATAATTCCATACTCATGATACCACTATCATACATCTACTAAGTCATCACAATGTATCCAATATCCTCGTTCCATAATGAAAAATTCCCTTTATCTAGGCTCACATCCCTTTATACCCCAATAGTACACACCCCTTATTCAAGCTCACGTCAAAATCATGAATTCACGCAACCCTTGTATGCACAAACCATTTCAAATCAACTGGTCCAATAAATTACAATAAAATTATTAATTTATAAAAAAACATTTCAAACAAAACCATATTTACATGAATTAAAAAAACCATTTTAAAATAATTCGACAAAACACTTTTCAAAAAAAATTCACAATTCCTAAAAATACTCTATCCTTCACTAGAGAGGGTTCCTACCATGATTTTAACTCCAATTTCACAATAAATTTCATGTAATTAAAAAATTTGAAACTAATACTTCATGTTATTAAAAGAGGATTCTAGAGTGAATCCACTTACTCAAGGAATTATGGCCGAAAAAAATAAGGGAACGAAAACCCCAATAAAACCGGGTTGAATCTCTAAAACCCCACCTTATAACTCTTCCCCTAACATCAACAAAGATAAAACTAACCATGATTGGAATAAACCACCTTATATCTATCCAAAGGGGACTAGATATATTAAACCAAGAGAGGTAATATAGTAGATCTAAGAAAAACCATGAAAAACTACCATAAATGAGAACTTTCCAATGGAATCGGGCTTCAACTCACTAAGAAACACCTCCAGATTGATTCTAATTAAATGGGAAAATCTTACACACCCTTTTTGAGGATGAAATTATGATTTAGGGCTAAAATAGAGAAAAAAATATATGCTAAAAGTTAATCCCAACCGAGATCTACTTTTTTAGGATTTAGTCTTTAAACCTTGCATGGTTAGTCACCCATTTAGGAAAACTATGAACTAACTATATGATAGCCTCTATCTCAAGGAGAACTGTGCACTGTTGTCCCACACATTTAGATAAAACATGCTCCAACTATATAAATCCCATTGTCCCACTTCTCACGGTTTCTCCTAGGTGGCCGCATGGTTTTGAAAACCTATGTGCCTTTCCATTAGCCCATGTCTCACTATGCATGGTTTCTTGTAGGGATTTCACAGCTTCCACTAACTATACACCATCTAGTAACCCTTATTAAATTCCCAAAAGAATTCCAAAAGTCTTCCAAACCCTCCCAAACGTCACCCAAACACTTTATAACTTAAAAACCATAAATAAAGGGTCACTTACTTGAAACCAGGGGTGTTCTACATTTTTTGTTAAAATAAACTCCTTTATATCTTCATTTTGAACACCACAATACACATCATATTTAATTTACACTAACTTCAGGATTTTATAAGTGTTGATTATATGAATTGTTTTATTTATGATTCATTTAAATTCTAGTGAATTGGGTTTATTGATCTAACTTCTATGGAATCATGAAGTTACACTAAATTCAGTCGTCATAAGATAGATCCACTTTTTATTTCATTGTAACTAAACTTGATGATATTAGGGTAATTTATTATGCCATTATTTATACATAGAGTCTTTACTTCAAGTAAGTGAGTAAAAAATGTTAATAATTGAATTTGATATTTTTTTCATCATCATGTGTATTTTAAGAGTTTTTATTATAATATTTTTTAGTTCATTATAATAAATTTTGATTGTGAAATGAATTCATTGTAAATGATTTAAGCCTTTCTTATCGTAAATTCTACTCTAGACCCTCCCAAACAAGGATATTTCATATTTTGGGTTTTATGCTTTCAAATAATCAGTTTGGATGAAGTAAAACATTATACTTGACACTAATGATCATTATTATCAAAGTATAAATTGTGGATAATGATTACCAACTCTGAAAGGTTTTTTGAGGAATTCCTTCTGGGAATTTTTATCTTCTAATTGAGGATAGATCAAAGAATATTTTGGTGTGTAACATGGATATCTTGTATATATTTATCGATCCTCCAACTAATTCAAGATAAAAGTGAAAATTTATCTTTATTATAATTAAAAATATTTTAATAAGTATTTTAGATGAGTTTAAATATTTCAATCCTTAACTTCATGCATTTTTTTACACTATTCTTAATTTTATGTGGTATTTGTTTATCAATTATGTATTTTAAAATTTCATTTTATTATTTTTAACTATATGTTATCTTTCATAAACTCAATTATTTAAAAAATATATATTTCTTCTGATCAGTTTAAATTCTCCAGAGAGAAAATTTTATGTTCTGTTTTCAACTTCATTCCACTCCCCCCCCCCCCACCTCTTAAAGCTTTTGTACTCACTTTATCTCAAACCAAAATATAGAGTTTTTTTAATGGAGAAATATAATATATATAATCAACTCACAATTGATGGAGTAAAAATGGTTATTTTTTTTATAAAATTATCAATTTGAGAGAATTAAAATATTAATGAGAAGAGATATATCGAGGTTTCAGAATCAACCTAATTTCTTAATTGTCAAGGAATATAAAAAATATATAAATTTAACTCAGAATCTAGTAATAATTTGTATGTATACCGATTGAAGAGGATAATTCCCAATTTATTAAATATTCATGATCACCCAACCATAGTTTCATAGTGCTTCCTAGGAATAGATATATATAATTATTGAATATATAACTCAACCATAGAAGAACCCTTTTAATCCTCCAATGAAATATAGTTTCATACTATTTTTTAAATGAATGATAATAATGAAACAATTTAATATATTTTTTTATTAAATTAAAATTTATTAAATCATTTATCAATCGTTGAGAAAATTAATTTTAAAATATATAAAATTATCCATTAATAATAAAAAATTATATTATTAGGTTTTATTATCGCCTCAACATAAAATGATGTTGTTGTCCATTGAAGAAACCAAGATAACTAAAATATAATATAATATAAAATTAATAGTATTGATTATTTAATTTTAATACCCATTTATAATTTAACTTATTCCCCTTGGAATTCATCTTTTACCTTGGTCTAGTTACCCCTTATTGAGATCCACCTCACATCTTTTACAATTATCTCTCAAAATGAATTAATTAAATCCATTTCAATTATTTTGGCATGGTGGCATGAAAATGTTGTGTAACCACATGATATGTTTCATTAGTATAATCAAAACCCATCTTATCAGAAATTATTTATTATCTATTAGTTAGTGAAAATATCACAAAACTATGTAAAATAGAATGATTCACGTGAATGTCTTTGTGATTTTTTGAAAAGTATTTATTTTATCAGTTTGATTAGTAAAATGAAACCTTGTCCTAGTAATTTTCTAAAATTTGATCATTTTCACAATTTTTTATATTTTGAAATATCATTCATGAAAAACCTAACAAAATAATCTAAAAACAAAAAAAATTAATTCTAAAAAGTTAAAATAATTTTCAAAAATCTAAAAAAGTATTGAAAAAACAACTATAATTGTTTGATGTTATTTCATGAGAATGAATGGGTTTTATTTCTATGTTGTCTTAGTGACACTCACCTCATAATTTCACATGTATTATCATGATAATTAACACTTAGTGATTTAAATCAAGTTGTTGATTCTAGTTTTTTGGTTGAACTCACTCCCTATGTGTGTGTATTGTTTGGGTTTTTATGTATATGCTAAAACCTTAATTTCCTATAAAAATTTAGGGAGCTTGAAACTGAAGATATGGCTTGGGATGAGAAATTTCCTAGAGGATGATGTGTTATTAGGAGATTATTATAAAATATGGGATCTCAAAATGATAAATAATTATAAAAAATAAGATAAATTTCGGGGGGGGAGAGAAGAATAGAAAAATTGTTTACATGGTTTAGGAACTATCCTTATATCCATGATGAGGTGAATCGACTTAACTAATTTTAATAACATATTTTATGTGTGAATAATTAATAAAAACATATCTTATAAAGAATCTCATAAAGAAATGAGTGATATAGTAACATTTCTATACTGCACGAATTCTCAGAGTGGTTTATAGTGATACAATGTCCCCTATAGGTGTAGTCTATACTACTGTAGTAACCTAAATCATTGTATCTAATTAGTTATACCATAGTTGTAATACTTTCTAAAGTGCCTATAATATTTGGGTTGGGGATCTTCATCCCTCAAACCCTTAACTTGGGGTGAGGACTTCCCCTTGTAACCTCTAATGAACACACTATAGAGGTTAGAATGTGAAAGGAATAAATTTAGTGTTTAGTTAGGGCCTCAATCACATAGCCCAAAACCATCTCGATGATCATTTTCTAACATTCAAATAGATTTTTCATATTGAGTTATTCAAATCCAACTGCATTTTAGCTTCTTTTATTTATACTTTATATGTATCAACCTTGGAAATAAACTATAAATTTATTCATGGATTCATTATTATGTATATTTTTGCTCCAATTATATATGTCATGAATATCATGTAGACTATTTTATTTTATATATTATACTTTGGTATTACACTTTTTGGCTCCCAGTTTTGCATTCATTGATTTTGGGTTTTCCTCATATACGGATAGGTCGTACCATATGTTCTTCTATAGATTAATCAAAGGTACAGTCTCACCATATTTTACTAATTCTATTACCCTAAATTTTTATCCTATGACACACAATACTAGAAACCTAACCTATACCACCAGTTTGAAAAAAATTTGGTATAGTTACCATATACCAATGTTTTTACAAAACCTTTTATATAGGTATGCTTTGGTCTACCTATACTAACTTGGTTTGACTAAACTATTGGTATAGGTACTATTTTTTACACCTATACTAATAGTCTGAGAAAACTATTGGTATAGGTTTTTCTTACAACCACATATACCAATGGTTTGACCAAACTATTGGTATAGGTGACACAGTTATTTATGTGTAATAATAATAATAATAATAATTAAAAAACAATATCTATTTTATTAATATATATAATTATGAATATATTAACATCAAGATTATTTTATAAGAGTGGGAAAGTATTTGAAAAATAACCATGATGCTTGTTATCAAAACATAGTAGTGGAATTTTATTCAATTGGATACCTACACCAACAGTTTGACTAAATTATTTATATAGGTTTTTCATATTATTTTTTTATACCAAGTGCTCTAAAATGATCGGTATAGAGCAATGATACAAAACTTTTGACCAAACTATTGTTATAGGACTATCATGATGGAAAATCGCCCAACGTGTCATAAAACCATTAGTATGGTCTATATAAATTGTTTTAGGTCATTTAATAATGGTTCAAAACCATTGGCATAGATTTGTTTATAATAGTGGTAAAATAAGGCACACCCAAGGTATAATGATGTTATGGCTCAAGAATTTAAATGGGTTACCAAATGGATAAATTATAAAATGGTATTTGAGCTTGTGTTAGGTTTAGGGATATAATTAGTTAGAGGTCGAGATGGGGTGTAAGCAGTTGGGAGGTAGAATGCGATCATTCCTAGACAAAATGGCATTGGTTGAAACCAATGTTTTGAAGTGATGTTCTATATTGGGAGTAGGTAATATCATTTGAGTGAGGTTTTGATCCAATAATCTTAGTGTGGGATAGATTGTACTCTAGGTGATTTGTAGGTATCATTGAGAAACCAAGTTTTATGTTTTTCATGCATTATCAAAGTGTCATGCCTAATGAATGGTAAACATGCTTAATGGTAATGTAGTTTAGAATAATACCTCTACATAATCTAATATTAATTAAAAAACTAAGAATAGTATTTATTTATTTTAAAAAAATTATTAAAGGGGAAATAATTGATTTTGATTTGAGGGGTTTCCTATTTCATGTTAGTGATTGAATGTGATTGTTTGAATTCTATAAAGAATTATTTTTACTATTTTTAAAAAGGAATTTAATGAATAAATTTTCCTTAAAAATAAGGTTTTTCACAATTAAAAAACTTGTGTAAATTGAATTTAAAACGTTTTTTCCCAAAATCACTTATACAACCATGGGATTTTAGTTTTTTTTTATAAAGGTAAGGAAACAAAATTTAAAATGTTTTTTTGTAAATGAAAATGATTTTTGAGGAAAAAAGAAGACGAGGCTAAAGATTATTGGATTCATATTTTTTATAATAAACACTTAGAAACTAAGAAGGATTATTAAAATTGGATGAGTTTTATAGTGAATAAAATAATTATAAGGTTTTTAAAATGTGTAACTGATGGATGTGTAATAGGTTTTCCTAGTTTTAATAAATTAAGCAAGAATGACTATAGAATTTTGAAATTCATGTTTGATTAAACTCAATGGTCCTTTCATAATGTATGAACCATAAATAATATAAGTGTTACAAATATTTAAGCCTTGATGGATAAATATTTGGAGTAATTTTAGAGTAGTTGAGTATGATAATGTATAGTTTTTCTAATTAGACCTGTAACATACCAACTTTGATCAACCAAACCATACAATGGAGTCGACTGTCACATGGTGAGGCGAAGAAACAAAACCAAACTAGTCTTGAATATAATAAAACATGACATAAAACTAGAGAACTATGAGTATGAAAATGATACAACCATATCCATATAATATAAAACCAAACTAGATAAACCCAAAATTATTAAGATAGTAAGGCCAAAAAGTCTCCCTGTAACCAATAGTCACCTCCAAATCAACCCATACTGAAGGAAGTGACAATAAGAGAAGACATAATGATATAAGATTCCATTTAATTTTCCTAAATATTATAATATTAAATCTATAGAAACCCAGAAGGAAAAATTAGGGTGTGATCACAAAATCCTACATGATACCACCACAGATTCCATACAAGGTCTAAAAAAAGTAATTTAATAGTTCTACTTTCAAAAATATAATTTTAAAAATAAAAAAATATTACAAGTACAGGTGAAAAAATAGGAAATCATATCCATGAATCATAATCTAAGAAAGTAAACACATATCTGTGAAATACCACCATGTGATGTCATGTGATATAACCTTGTATAAAAACCTGTGAGAAGCAATCCATAGTAAAAACTATCATGAAATAAAAATCCATAATTTACCAAGAACACTATCATTTGGTCTCTAGACTTTGGTAAAATACATACTATACATAAAATACCTTAAACTAAGACCAATTCCAGATCCAACTAATATCAAGTCCTATCATAGTCCATCAATATTCCAAATGTTACCTCCTAGTGGTTCAACACACACTAAGGCTGCCCATGTTTATTTCCCGATGCACCCAGAGTTACTTAATGTTCCAAGATTGCAAAATAAATTTGAAAACCATGATCACAAGTTTATAAAACATTTTCAAATCCAATATATTCCTCTTGGATGTTTGAAAACACATTTCCAAACTAATAAAATCTATTATCAAATAAAAAAACCCCTTAAGACATTTTTATTTCCAATAATACCTTTAAAACCACATATCACTTCTAATAAATGAATAATCTAAAGTAATTTATCAATAATAATATGAAATTCATCAAACGGATGCATTGTATTGAAACATCTACCTCAAAATGGTATAAACATATCCACCTTTTATAACGATGGTTAGAAACTAAGAGATATGTCGTCGAAATATATGGTGTGATAAGAAACAAGAGAGGTGAATCGAAAAATCCATAATGATCAATCACCTAACGAAGTAATCCGTAAGGTAGGGAACAACCCAAAATCTCTTAAGGTGAGCTCTAGTTCGAGAGAGGTTGGATGGATGGTTGAATGTAATGAAAATCACTCATATTTCACCCTAAAAACTACATCTGGTGATTTTTACACACTGTGTAATCCCTTTACATATCATTTATTCCAATAAGGTTTCAATAATTGAACAACATGTTTCCTTTTTATTAAAAACTATATTTATTCTATTACACAACATGAACCCAATACATAGGGTCTAAACCTTCTATTCCCAAAACATGTTTCATGGAATCTTCCTTGTAACCATTACACAGTGTGTAATCCCATTACAGAGTGTGTAATCATCCAAATAACAGTAAACAACCCAGTTTTCAATTAAAAAACACCAAAACAAATGGTTCATCCTATAAAAATGGTGAGAACCACTCGAATCTATCAATGCATTTATACCCATACCCCATTAATTTAAATAAACATACATATCTAAACTTTAGGTCATTAGCCCCAACAAAGGATCTTCATCCCCCAGAAGCTTAAAAACACACCCAAAAAAGGATGAAAAATAAATCATAAACAAGGGAGTGCCTAAAATGTCTAATGGGGTTTTACAATCTCCCCACCATAAAGGCTTTCTACCCCCCAAAATCTCTCAGATCTCTATACTCAAAAAAATTGAAGGCCAAAAGAACAACATCAACTATTACCTATCCTATGTCTCATTGTTATCCTATCTATACATCAATGGTACCCAGAAATAAGGAATCTTTTGACCTAGCAATATATTATCTTAGCGATCCATAATCTAAACTACATACTCAACAAAATTGGTTTCAGTTTAAAGGTCAAAATCTTCCCATCTGATCGCATGGAAATGATCTGGTAAAAACATCCTTGGTTGGGAAACATAAAAAACATCATGTATAGTAGTCAAACAAGATAGAAATTCCAACTAATAGGACACATTTACTAGTCATCCAACAAAATCAAAGGGCCCCACAAACCTTGGTTTTAACTTACCATGATTACCCAACTGATGATGTCCCAAGTGAGCTGAAACTCACAAAAAAACCTGATCACTAACCTCAAACTCCAATGGCCTATGAAGATGGTCCATATAATATTTTTGATAAGTTTTTTCTAGGATAAATCTCCTCCAGATCAACTACACTATATACATCATTTTTTCAACAAGACATAGACCAACCAGGTATCATTCTCCCAAATTTTCCCAGCACAAGGGATATCTACATGGCCACCAATAAAAATACTAAAAGGGTACCATATTAATCTAGGACTAATAAATATTTTTATAGGAAAAATATACTAGAGGAAAATACTTTTCCCAAGATCCTCCAAAATCAAGAACACAAGCCCAAATCTTATCCTCAAGAACATGGATATTCCTCTATATCATTTTATCTGTCTGGAGATGATATTCCATGCTAAATCTAGTCTGGGAACCAAGTGGTTTTGAACCTTCGGTCCCTATTAGATACAACCATAGAGGGAAACCCATGAACTCTCACAATCTCTCAAACATATATGTCCCCCAAGTTGTTCCAACATGGTCATGTACTTGATAGGTAGGAAATGCACCAATTTCATGAGTCGATCAATGATTACCCAAATAAAATTCTTCCCACTAGGAGTATATTTAAAACCAATGAATAAATCCATGGAAATATAATCCCTCTTCCATAGAAGAATAGGTAAGGGATAAAAAACCCACAGGTCTCTAGTTTACTATTTTAATTCTCTGACACATATGGCACCATGATACAAAATCTACAATCGATTGCCTCATCCTCAACCACCAATACCAACTTCTTAAGTCATGATACATCTTGGTAGCCCCAGGGTATGTAGACCAACAAGAATAATTTCCCCCATCATCTCCTACCTCAGAAAAAATAGTACAACCAACCTACTATGGAAGAACAAGAACCACTGAGAGACTGAGACCACTCACTCTAGGTCTCCCCGCCATAAATAGTTTCACTGAATCATTAGAACATAGTGTCTATCACCTACTCAAGCATAATTATCCCATAAAAATATGATTAATATTTCATATAATCCAAGAACACATGTCTACTAACTGCTATCATTCCCAAGATCACCTCAGCAAACAAACTCATTATATAACACTCTTCAATTGATTCCTTCATTGCTTGTGTCATTCTTCTCAATGCATCAGCAATGACATTTCCCTTCCTAGGGTTGTATTAAATATATAAATCAAAATTATAAAAATATTCAAAACATGGTCTCTACTACAAGTTTAGATCCCTCGGAGTAAAAACAAATTTTGGGATCTTATGATCAGAATACATTGTAAACTTTTCCCCAAAGAGATAGTGCTTCCAAATTTGGAGTTCATTCAAAACCACTTCCAAATCAAGATCATTGGTAGGGTTTTTATTCTCATAAGGGTGTAACTATCATGAGATGTTGGCTACCACATGTTTCTCCTTCATCAAGACACATCCCAAACACGTACCACAAGAATCATATAAAACACCATAAACTAAACCTAATTTCGAAAGAATAAAAATCGATGCTCAATTCAACCTCACCTTCAGTTCATCAAAAGATCTCTGATAAATTTCATTAAACTAAAACTTTACACCCTTATGGGTTAAACCAATAATAAAATATTTGATTTTAGATAAATCCTAAAGAACCGATCAATAATAACCATCCAAGCCCAATAATATCTGAATATAAAACAAATTTATTGTCTTCTCTAATGATATAATAGCTTATACCTTTTCAAGATCCACTGAGACATTCCTCTTAGATGTAATATGCCCCAAACATTTCTCTTCCCAGATCCAAAACACACATTTTGAAATCTTACCATACAAATGATATTCTTTCATGGTTTGAAAAATGATATCTAAATGGTCTATGTGCTTTTCCTCTCTCTCGGAGTTCCCCAAAATATCATCCCTGAACACAAAAATAAAAGACTCTAAGAATGGATGAAATATTTGGTTCATCAAACACATAAACACTAAAGTATAATTAATCATAATGAATGGGTTAATAAGAAACTCAAAATGACTATACAAGCTTTTATTCATTTTCTTAGGTATATCCCCTTCCCATACCCTCAATAGGTGGTACCCTGACTGAAGGCCAATATTTGAAAACCAAATTCTCCTCAATGATATTCAAAAATGTCATCAATCCAAGGGAAAAGGATATTTTTCTTAACAGTCACCCAATTCAACTTCTGATAGTCAATACAATGCATGAGGATCCCATATTCCTTCTTAGTAAAGAGGAGTGGTGAAGCCCATGGTGACATGCTAGGATGAATAAATCCTTTATCCTATAGGTCCTCAAGATAGACCTTATATTAAACCAACTTAGCATGTTCCATTCTAAAGTATGGAATAGAAATAAGCATTATACTAGGGATCAAGTTAAAAGTAAAATCAACCTCTCTCTATATCAATAAACCCGAAAAATAATTCAGAAAGACCTTCGGGTACACACACACCACTATAATAAGTCGACCATCCAAACAAGTGTCAACTATATAAAGACTAATTTCTGAAAATTGGCATGATATTACCCCATAATAAGGAACTAAAATCCCATCCTCTCCCAATATAGAGTCCCACTCACCCTAAAAGACATGAGTGACCACATTAGTAGATAAGAACTATACTTGATAGAGATAATAGTATATATGGGCCTTAACATTGTTCATACAATCTATGTTAATAATCATGTTGAAAATGTCAATATCAAGAACTAAAAAGTCCTATACCATCTCGAAGTCAGTTATCATCACCTGACATGTGGGGAACTTGAAATCATGTTCAAAACTCTTTCCCAAAGGCATGTAAAGATCCAATAAGTATGAAATATGTTACGAACACAATCCCAACACATCAACTAACATTGATGATATAAAAAATGAGTATAACCTATATCAAACAAGGATATAACCATATAAGATGAAATAAACACTATACCTCTAATAGTATTCAAACCTACATCAGATTCCTCTTATTCATACTCTACTGTATAAAGACATCTAGTCTTAGCCCCTCTCTAAGATTTCTTAGCCACATGGACATACCCTTAATCCCGAGGATAGGACCCACCACCCTTGGAAGAATGTTCACATACTTGTGAACCCTTTGTGAATGTGGATCCTACCTTACTTCCATCGTATATCCTATCACAAAAGTATTACAAATGAATATAAATTTTATACATATGAAATCTCTTGGGTACCTCTCCACAATTTTTCTTGGTATGAATATTCCACCCAGACTGATAAAAAAATATGTTGTTGTTCGGATAAATCCCCAAAAATGGGTCCTCAAGAAAACTAGCTACAATTGCGCTTCCTTTTCTAGACAGAATATACACCTTTGATAACAACTACAACTACCTATTCTCCACTCAAACCCTTATCCCAAGCTATATCTGACTCTTCTGAGTCTTATTTTTCAACTACATCCACAATGTTCATAAGGTACATGAGAATCAACATTGACCTAATATCATGCCTCAGTCCAAACTCAAAAGTTTGAGCCTTATCATTAGTAATCAGCTCTTGTTTTAGATGTACTAACTCAACAAAATGGGTGGTATACTCTAGAATGATACAATCCTACTTCAACTAAAGAAGGGTCCACTGTAGGATTTTCCTACGGAACCTGTCTCACAAATTCTTCTCTTGGATTTGGAAGATCTCTTCTCAAATGAAATGTCTAATAAAAAATTATAATAACTGATTATATCAATACAATATTATAAAATATTAAGACCACTTTTAGAATTGAAACAAATTCTTTTAGAATTTCAATAATTTAAAGAAATTAAGAATTATATCCATGAAAGTCATTTCCAAAAGGAATAATCTAATTATATAAACTTCCCATATATTTTATTCAAATAAACCTGAACCCCAAGTCTCAAATCAGGTAAAAGTCCCCAACCACCCATGGTAACTCATTTTCTGTCATGATAGTGAGATGGTTATTCCCCTTTTTAACACTTACTATTTGAATTACAATAGTCCTAACAACTATCTACCATATACATTAAAGAAAACTCAATTAGTGTTAACACACCTCAGGATGAGCCTTCCCTCTGATACCAATCTGTAATAGACAAACCTAGATCAACGAAACCATACACCTGAGATGTTCATCACATGGTGAGTTGAAGCAAGAAAACATAACAAGTCTTGAATATAACAAAACTATAAATACAAACAGATTACAATATAGAAGAAAAAGATCTAACCCAATCCTTAAAATCCAATCCCATACTATCTAAACCTTAAATTAAGAATAAATTAAGACCAAAAAACCTTTTTATAACCAATATTCACCTCTAAACTAACTCAAACTAAATTAATTGATAACAAGAAAATCTATTGTTCTAAAAGATTCGCTTCCCAATTCCAAAATCTGGAAATAAAAAATCAACATCCACCCAAAGGAAAATTTATGGTGTGAGTATAAATACTGATAGGACAACACCATAGATTATATGAAACGTATAATATCAATAATTATATAGTTCTATATTTTAAAACAAAAATAGTTTTACAAAGAATTTTTATAATTCCAATCAAGTATCATTTTCCCACTTCAATTTTTCATAAAATCATTTTATATTATTACCTCCTAAATATGTAAAGTAGAAGTTATAAAATATGAAATCATATCCAAGAATAATAAGGTTAGAAAGTAAAAACATATCCATTAAATAAAATCACATGTAATTCCATGCTATATAACCTCACATAAAAACCGATGGGACACAATTCATTGTAAAAACCATCATGCAATAAAATCCTTAAATGGCCAAGAACAATATTATTTTGGATTTAGAATATGGACAATACTTACTAGACATAAAAGAGCATAAACTAGGGAAAAAAGTGTATATAACCAATATCAAGTGATGACACAATCCATTGATATTTCAAAGGTTTCATCTCCCTCTTAGAGGTTCCACATACACTAGGGCTACCCATGTCTATTTCACAATGCACCCAAGGTTCCAAAAGTGACAATTTTTTCAAATACATTTCAATACCATGCTCACAATTATAAAAAATATTTTCAAAGCCAATAAAATATGATTCAATGTTTGAAAACCCAAATAAAAAATACTTTTTCAAATAAAAACCCCTTTAAAAACATTTTTATTTCCATGAAAACATTTAAAAACACATATAACTTTAAATCATTGAAAAATCATAATAAATTTACCAAGAAAAATATGAAATTCATCAAATTAACACATTATATCAAAAAACCTACCTAAAAATGGTAAAAACCAAAATTCCATAGACAGTGGTGACTAGAAACCAAGAGATAAACCTTAAAAATAAAAGGCGTTATAGGAAACCAAAGAGGTGCACCATAATAACACTGATGATCGATCGCCGAATGAAGAAATTTGGAAGGGGTGGAACCACCCAAAATCGCCAAGGGTGAGTTCCATGTCGATAGAGGGAGGCTTCATAGTTGAATTGAATAAAAATCACTGGTACAACACCCTAAAAAACACATATCATGATATTTACATGATGTTTAATCAGTTTACATGTCATGTATTACATAAAGGCTAGAATCACCAAAAAATGTGTCATATGTATTTATTAAAAACCAAATTTCTAACATTACACAACATGAACCATGTACACAATTTGTAAACCATTCACAACCTAGACCTATTTCACTACATCTTCTTAGAAACCATTACAAGGCATGTTATCCCTTTACACAATGCATATTCACCCAACAGACAACAAACAACCCAATTTCTATTAGAAAAAACCAAAACACCTACATCATCCTTTGAACTTGGAAAAAACTATTCAAACCTATCAACACATTTATACTTGATCTCCATTAATTCAAATAAATTCACATACATGAAAATTAGGTCATTTTCCCCATAAAAGGCTCTTGATCCTTGAGAATCCCACAAATTCACCCCAATAAGGATGATAAATAAATCATGAACAAGTTAGTACCTAAAAAACATAACAGTGTGTCACATGGCCATTATGTTGTGTTTCAGTAGATGAATACTATATTTTATAGTATTATTATATAGAATTGGTTTTTTATTATGATTTATTATAGTGTAGAGATAAATAATCTTAGGAAATAATTTAATGTTATTAATTGGGGAAAGGATTGTGTGTATTCACACCACATAGACATCATTATGGTAAGTTTGGGTAGGATTCTTGGATAATAAAAATTTCATCATGATAGCATAGACATACAACAAAGATTAAAATAATGATTGTGATATGATATAGATCCTAGATAATTATAACGAATATTGGTGATTGTTTGGATTTCCTTTTTGACGTATAAAAATGAATTAGTGTTGGGAGTTATTCAGTGAATGAAAATTGAATATTTTAGAATAGAACGTAGAGAGACAATGATTAATAGAGTACAAAGATATGTTAGGATTTGTGAATTAATAACTGGTGATACTTTTTAGGGATTAAAGTTTTTATGATATGAAGTTTATAATGACCTGTATCATTGGGTGTTGGTTAAACTATGAGATGTTATATTTCAATAGAGCAAGATTTAAAAGTATTTTAAAATTTTAGAATTGAACTAATATGGAGCTATTTTTGGTAACTCTTTGAAGTTTAAATAGAGGATATAGATATTAAAAAAATCATATAAAATCATATATGATGTTTCTTAGTTTTGTTTGAAGAAAAAATATATTTTTTGGAAGTATATACAAAAGACATCATGTGTTCGGTATAGAACTATTAGGAAATTAATGGAGAAATTAGTGGGATACCCCAATGGTCAGGATAATTTGTTGCCAGTTGTATAACATTGGGTACTCAATGATCCACTAGGTACCTAATGGTACCTATATCCCTTTATAAAAAATTGTAAAATGATAAAAATTTAGAAAATAAACTCTATTATAGGGTTCCTTGTTTTATATAGGACACACAAGGGGAGGGTCGCTTTATCTTATAATTCTTTCCCTCTTTTTCTCCCACTTTATTTGGGATAATTTTGAATTTATTTTAGCCATAGCTTCATGGTACTAATTTTCTTTATTATCTATTTCCCATTATTTCTATTTTTCCTTAATTTTATTTGGATGAGTTTTGGATTTTGATTTTTAATTTCATTATGGTATGGTGAAATGATTCTAAATCATGGATAATTAAATTTTAGTAACTAGGGGGCTTAAGAAATATTATGTCATGTTATATCTCACTATTGTTTTAAAAGTGAGTCCTTTTATGTGTTTGCTTTTAGATTTTTTTGAAATTGTATGAAATTAATAGTTCATAAGGTTTTTTAAATTATTTATTTTTAATATCGGTGGATTGAGTGAATATCATGATATGTTTTCCCCTCATTTATTGTTGTTAGGATACCATATCATTGATTAGTGATATTTTTTTGTTTAGGAAAATTATATAATTTCATTATAAATTTTATAGTGATTAATAAATGGGTATTGTAGATAAAATAGGTTCTTTTTGTCATGAGGAAGGTCAATACAAGAATAGATAAATCACTTGATTCATAATGTTGGTAGGTGGAATTTGGTCATCAAATATGGTGTATTTTCTTTATTATGTTAGCCTTTACAATGGTTATTTTATGCTCCTATGTTATTATTATTATAAAAAGTACGATTTCATAAATTTGATATAAGATGTAATTTAAATGATTTATAAAATAGGTGTTTGGCCTATGTTTTAAAGTGAAGTAAGGATAACCTATTTTGAGAAATTATTTTGTGGGTGATTATTTATTTTCAAATATTTTATAGTCATGTAAAATCTATATATTAATGGTTTTTAGGTATGGATTTATCTATTTTCTGATGATGTTTGGATTATATATGAAACCTTCCATTGGGTGATGGGTTAGTTAGACTAGGTAAATATTTATAGTGAACTCTAATATGAGTGTTCATTCATAGGACTCAAAGAAGTACCAAATAAAATTTATTTAAAGCCTATGAATTTTTACCAAAAATAATTAGAGCTATGTTTTTTGATCTCAATGATACTTTAATGGGTGACAACATATATGATGTGATCAGGAAAGATGATTGTTCTTAGAATATTGTGAGGCATCAAGTGTTTATTGAGTGCTAGAAAATGTATTTATCATTGACCTTGATGGTAGCATTAGGCATATTATATTTTACAACCAATATTATTTTTATCAAATTTTAAGGACAGGTTTGAATTGGTAATCCCAATATTCTTTAATTTGTGGATAAGATCGGCTTTATGAAGGTGGTACTAGCATTATTTTAATTGATGTCTAATTAAGGGTTTAAGAGATGGTCCTATTATTTTTGTGATTATCATATAGGGGTGATAATGGTAGATAAGAGTAAATAAGCTTCCCTCATTAGTGTAATTAATCCTTTTCTAATTTCACACAAGGAAACCAAGAACATAACCAATGATATTTTGAATTATTTATAGAAGATCTTGGATATATAAGTGATGTCTATGATTACCTCATGGGTTTTTATATGCTTGAGGAACATGACTTATATTTTATTATGAGATCTCATTCATTAATTTATTTCCCAATTGATATTTATCATCATAATAGTAGTACTCTTCCTTGTTGGTATTCATATTTAGAATGATGGATAATGATATCCTAGGAAATAGATTAGAATATGTTTGGGAGATTCACACTACTTTATATAATTATGTAGACCGAATTTATTTTGATAAATACCTTTGGTAATACTATGACCATGTCACATATTATATAATAATATTGATGATGATATTGATATTTTATCCTCAGTATATATGTAAATTCATAAAGAAAAATTATTATACAATTATATCCAACCTCTATAATGATGTGTGTAATATCAAATAGATCCAATTTATGTTGTAAATAGTCAAGCTAATGGAAACAAAGAGGATTGGTGAGTTGAGTTAGAGAATAGAATGAGAGATGAGATATATCTTATTTGATATGGTTAGGATTCATTTTTCACTTGTTCTATCATGGTATTATTATATTATTATTATTATTTAATTTGATCCATATTTTATTGTCCATATTATTTTATAGTTGTTTGATGAGTTTTATTTATGGTTAGGATGTATATGATTTACCTTAATTTTTTTAATTGATATGATCATTTTTACCATGATATTTTGGGTTTTGGTTATAGACTGATAGTAAAATGACCAATTAGTTAGGTAGGGATTTATTGGGTGATTCATTATGGTTTTTATAAGTCCTCTTAATGATAGTGATTGATGGTATTAGATTGACTTATAAATATAAATCATTATGACATGAGGGTATATGTTTCTTTAGTAATAGATTCATTTTCCCTAGCCTGAGTTAGGAAGTATTTATTTGTGTACTCATGGTGTGTGTGTGAATTTTTCAACATTATGGAATTTTGGTTTGATGTAATTACATGAGTATAAAAGGGTTATTTTTTTGAGTGATTCTATTAACACTTGCCATAAACTTTCACATGTACTCACTTGATCATTGGCGCTTAGAATGTGAGGGCGAGTGAGGGAATATTACTTGGTCATTGGACTCACAACATACATGTGTAAATAACATGGGTTTTAATGTAAATGGGTATATATTGATGTCTTATAAAATTTTATTTGTTGTCATAAAGATAGAGATATGTATTTGGATGAGCCATGTTACAGAGGTCGATGTTTCAGTATGATATATCATAGTGATTTTTATCTAAGGTGATTATATTCATTATTTTTACTTTTTTTATAATATTTTATAACCATATGTCCAAAATATCTATTTATTTGTAGATTCACTATTATCAATGTCTATATTATTACACTATATGTGATATGTATAATGAAAACTATTTTTTATATTCTGGACTTTGAGATTCCACTTTTGGCTCCCAGTTTTGTCTCCACAATTTTTTTGGCATGTATGATATATTGATGAAACATGAAAAAAATTTAGGGGATTTAGGAATAACCATTACATCCAACTTGACGGAATAATCCCCCGTGTTTTAATTTATCCCTCACCACTAGTTCAAATCCACTTTTATATAGGGAATCATTCCTAAGGTCTAATGATCCTCTGGCTTGGGCATCGACATAGATAACTGAACAAGGATGGTACATTAATGGGTAGGGGTGGAATAGTAGATAAGTTCCAAAGATACATGAAATTTTTCATTGTGATGACGATATCCTTATCGGTGGATTAGTTCCGTCAAAATAGAATTTTACAGCTCAATCAGTGGCTAACTAATGTATTCAGAGGAGAAAAGGGGTTCATGACTTGTGGAGATTTAATGGGAAGGAACTTTCATGGTGCACTACATTGGTATGGTTGGTATCTATGAAAAATGGGTGGTCTGGGACTAAAACATATAGGATAATATGGGCTTGGACATGTTTTAGCTCAGAACATTTTTAATACACCCCAAAATATATAACCAGGGACTATTTTTATTACAATCCAATGAATCTCACATCTCAATCCAGGTTATTTATATATAACTATAAATATTATGTATTTGTGTGAATACCATATACATATTTTTTTGGTCATACCTTTTATTTTTTAGCTTCGATTCTCATAATCTGTGTGATTTTGAAAAAAAATTCACATGTTAGATAAATGTAAAAAATTCAACAAAAAATCAATGATATGATAATCAGTAAATTTTAAGGATATTTGAGTATAAATAATTAATGTAGTGTAAAGGAATTAAATTTAGAAAAAATATTCAAAAAAATAAAAATAACCGATGAGAAATATGAAATTGTGGGTGGTAACATATAGTGGGTGTAAGTGAGGTAGCATAAAAAATTAATAAATAATTTTTGTAAGTAAAATAAATCATGTTTGTGAGATAGATTCAATATTTATATATTACACATAAAATCATATACTATGCTGAAAAAATTTATCTTTTTAAAAAATAATTAAAATTTGTAATCCCAACTCATGAAATGTTCACGGGATTACCATGAATCCAACATGTTTAGTTCCATTTTTTCATTTATAGTAGTATTGTGTTGGTGCACAATAGTGCTCACATATGGATTACACATAAGTTTTGGCATGCGTATTATAATTGTAAGGGATAAGGTATGTGATAATTATTCTCTAATAAAATAGATACATACACAATAGAGGAGTCACATATTACCCTAAAATCTTATCCAGGGTGAACTTTAAGAAGTAGTAGCCAGAGAAAAATTATAGAATCAAACAAATATAGATATGTATATTGGTTTACACACAAGTGTTGGAACTCATGATATGTGGTGTAGTTAAATATGAATAGAAATATTCAGATTCGGGAGGCTCATTGGTGTGGATGACCTAATATTTTAGTTTTAATACAGAAAAGAGATACATTAGTGTGTAATTCCAGGAGAATGTATTCAATAGTGCACTGACCTATAGATTTATCTGAACCTGAATAGCTATGTATGGAGATTGAAAATAAAAGGTTGAAGATGCTTTGAATTCATAGTAAAAAGATCATATCTTTCAAAAAACTATGAGTTCAGTACTAGGGTTCCCCGAAATAGAGATGTCTAGGAACTATAGAGAGAGATATATAATAAGTAAAATCTAGGGGTTTACAAGAAAACATGGATACCATTTAGAAATAATAGGCCTAAAAATCACTCATATTAAATGAGTTTGAAAATATTTTTTTATAATGATAAAAAATGAGATACAGGATTATATATATATATATAGGTAATACAGATAGTAATATGCACCAAATCTAAAACCATGACGTAGTTGTATTACCTCGTCATGGTTTTTGTTAAAGTAAACCATATCATCATAAAGGCCACTAAGTCGTGGTTTTTTTATATGGCAAGAAATGAGTTATAAAATAATTTATGACTATAAAATTTTCATCCATTTTATCTTTCATATACCTGTTGAATCATCACATGATTATGATTTAAGGGTTTTATAGTATTTTATAAAATGTATAAACATTTACACATTTCATTATTATGGAAAATATTTTACATACGGTTTGTATGTAAAGTTATTTATATTTATAATATTTATGAAATGTTTGTAATGATGTAAGATTTAATGTTTATGAAATGTTAAATGATATGGATATTTCAAGGATAAACCTGAAGCATATATAAAATGTCTAAGACCATTATATAGTGCAAGACATTCATGTTGTGAAAAAACCCTAAAAAAATCTATCATTATATCTTTATCATTAACTAAGGTTATATTAGACTATGTTGAATTGAAAATACTTCCTAAATATTTGAGATATTCATAACTATCTATGGATACCCTAGGAAAAAGGATTCATTAGATAATTATTAGGAATTTTCCCAAATAACATTTGATTTGTTAAAGAAAATTTATGTTCTTTAATTATATTTATAAAATTCAAATAAATGGTTGGATCTTTTAAAAATATATTTTGATAGTTTGTTTCTTCTACAAATAGATAAGGTTGTTCCCCAAAAACCCAATAGTGATACCATGTGACTTCCATTATGTTCGAATTGATGATATGAATGGATTCAAAATCTAGAAATATTCATTTTTTTAGAACAACGACATGTTTTATGAAAAATGTTCATGATTTATGAATATTTTAATGACCATGAAGTAATTTGGAGAAAATTGAGGGTGGTTGATAAAAATTATAAAATTATTTTTTAGTTTAAAAAAATGGGTCATGGATATGGTTTTTAAATAAATAAATTCGTAGAATTTTGAATTTACCATCATGGTTTTGGCTAAAAATATATATAGTTTGTATGATTCTATGAATTCTATAAGAAAACTAGGATTTGGTTGAGAAAAACTACATCATGATTTAAAAAGTAATACTTTTAAAGGCTCTATCTGAAATATATTTTCCCAAAAAATTGATTGGTTCCCTTGTAAAGTTTTTTCACATAGAAAAAACTATGTTTTGGTTTATATTAAAAACATTCATGATTTTATATTTTATGAAGAAATATTTTTTCCTTAAAAATATCAAAAAAAATATTGGAATAATCTCAAAGGACCCATGTCAAACCCTATAGGTGATTAATAACATACCAAAAAAAATTGTTGATGTGATGAAGGTTTAAAATGTTTTATATAGTTTATTAATTTATAAAGTGTTTATAAATTTTATAATCATACTAAATACAAATATATCATTTTGTTTTCTCAAATTTTTATAAAATAATAAAATGAAATGTTATTATTAAAGTCCTTGATTGAAAATTTATTTAAACCCTTCCAAAATTTGTTTTGGTGTATTTGATCAAGTTTTAAAATAAAATGAAATATTATATATATAAATTATATAAACCATTTTTATAACATATAAATAGTTTATATGGAATAAAAAAGATTTATATTTTCATAAATATCTTAAATTTGAAATATGAAGTAGTTCATAGTAAAGACCATGTAAAATGATAAAACAAAATAATTAAAATTAAAATAATTGTGAAATGTTCATGTTTATTTATTTATGGATTGGCCATAAATCTTGTTTAACTATAAAGTGTTTATAATTTTTTTAGTTTCATAATATTAATAAATTTTTTTCTAATATGAATTTATAAATTTTTCATCTATTTTCTTTATTACCTAATTTTTTTATTCGTGAATATATTGGTTATATTATAAATGAATGTGTGATTTATTTTAAATTATTTAAACCACTTATTATAAATTCTATTTCATAAATATAAGGGGTTACTTGAATGGAATGAAATAATATTTAGTTATGTTTAACCATTATACCAATTTTTTGTTGGTTATAAACTTGATGGTAAAGGTTAATTATGATTTATATATAATATGTGTTAGGATTATATTGTAATTACGATATCTCTTGAGTATCGATCTATCAATAGTTGGACTTTTGGTTGGATATATCACTAGCCTAGGGGTTAAGATATTTCTTGAAAATTAGGGGTTGGCTACCTACCAAACAATTTCTTATGTGGGGATTTTGGTTTCATGTGATTCTAATCAACTATTTTTAAAACATACACTAAAATGAATTAATTTTATTATATGATACATCCATATTGTAAAGTCATATTATAGCATCTGATATCTATATAATTTTAAATTATATCGATTATGATGTGGGTAATCAGGTTCATGGGTTATTATTACTATTAGAAATAGTGTTTCTTAGGTTATGAATCTTCAGGATAATTAATTTATGTAATGATAAATTTATTATGATCATTGAAACTTTCACCAATCATAAAATCCCAAATGAAAATTTTTTATGGTAACACATATAGGATACCAAGTAGTGTAAGCCAATACATGATCTCTTTCACTAAATCTAAGGATTATATATAAGGATATGATTCCCTTGATGGGTGAAGTGTAGGACACTATCAAGTAAAGAATAAATTATCTTCCTTCTCTATTCTCCATATATCTTCAACTATAGGGTTTAATGAAACCTTTTGAGTTTGATAGATCCTCTCATAGCGTATGAGGATTCTAGTTTCTAATATACTACATGGGGAGGAGAATTTTCTTTAAGATATCACATGGTGATATCCATCTAAGATACTTCACAAAAGATCATTGGAGATGGAGTACTCCAAAAAATAGGTACCTATTTATATTTGTGTCCTTCATACACATGTTAATTTGATGATGATAGATCATGAATTTTAATGGTTTTCTTCTACTCTTATAAGAAGTCAATGTTCCTAAAACCCATAAGTGGTATAAAATATATGTTAATAATTAATTAAAAATTATTTTAAATTGATTTTGTGACAAAATTTTACATCATATGATGATAAATATGTAATTGTTATCAATAATAAGAAATTTCTAATCATTTTTTGTAGAATCATTCTACCATAAGGCCTACGGGCCATGTAATATTTACGCCTACATGCCTTGTAAGGGTTCCACCTCACCCCTTGAAAGGTTGATTATCAAAATCAATAAAAAATGAAGGCCTTCGGGCCATTGGAGGAGGATATCATAATATGTGATTTTCTATTTTGATTAGTTGTATGATATGGTTTGGTGAATTATAGTGTACGAATCAATAAATACCAATATTTTTAACTATAATGCAAGTTATAATAATAGGTATTGTAGTAAATGATTTATAATCTAGGTTAATAAAAACAAGGGATTTCATCCTAATTATGATATAATGTATATCATAAATTATGGATAGAGTGGATATCATGTTATAGACAATATGAAACATATGAAAAAAGACAACAAGACACCCATATATCATATTCCATGATAGAATCTTATCTTGTGATAGATAGTTCTATTATCTATTATAAAATATGATATAAATCAAAAAATAAGAAAAAAAATTATATGTAAAATTTCTTATGGTTTATAAATTTTTTAAAAAATATAAAGGTTTTTCATTATAAAAGAAATAATTTTATGTCTAAAAATATATGAAATGATTATATTGATATATCATGTTTTTAAAATAAATAAATATTTCTTTATTTATTTATTTATTTATTTCTTCTAAAAATTCATTCTTATGAAATTTTTATATAATGTGAATAGTATATATGATTAAATTAATATTATAAATTAAATCTTATAAAGTACGAGTTCCATGAATTATATGTTAGGTTTAACAATATAAGATTTAGTTTTCAACTACCTTGACTTTGGTTTCTTATAAAGTTATTAGATTGAATTTAGAAGTTGTGTATAGTTTATACATTCTATGTGTTGGAATTATTATGTAATCAAAATCTCTCTTGAATGAAATATTCTTGGGTAGACGGACTTTGGGATAGACTACTCTCAAGCTTGGAGGCTTATTCCTTGTCAATAAAAGTAGATGTTGTATATATAGGGATCTAAGATTACTCGTGTGGGGATTTTTGACTTTATATATATATAAATCCAAAATCCAGTAACCTTGACTCGATGTTTACTTTATTACATTGGTACAAGATATAAGGGATATCATCACAAAGGAACGAACTATTTTGTAATATTGGGAGACTATACACGTACTTAATTCTCAAAATACATTGTAAATATAAATTATAGCTTTAAAATGTTATAAAAACATTAATATTTTCATTATTACATCCTTAAAATCATTCAAATATCCCTTTTGGTACCCTATATAAAGGAAAACATAATAAAAGGTGACCCTATATGCTCAGTATGGGAAATCGTATAAGGTAAGATATCACGAATACATATCGTTAAAAAAAATATTAAAGGTTGAATAATAAATAAATATTCCATAAAAAATAACTTCTGTATGAAATATTTCTAAGGATAACAATGTAAACTATCACATAGACAACAATAAATAATTTCATAATGATGAAATTAATAATGCATGACATCTTAATAATCTAGCCAAGGTATCCTGATTTTTCTATAAAGGTATCATGCAAAGAAATAATGACATCACAATAGAGTTTTTCTATAAACACATCCGGATCTTATTTTCAATTATTCATAACAAGACTTCATGATCTAACCATCAAGGCCTCATTCCAAGAAATCATAAATATATGGTTTATGATACACCAATGGATTCCTATTTATGTTTATATTATGAGGCATACCAATACATCAATGGGGTATATAATTCTAGTCCCCAACCACCACTTACATATTTCCAATGAATTATTTATATATTTAATGATCAATGTAATAAAAAATCAATATTCCTTAATAATTAATACACACAAACACACACACATATATATATATATTGAATCAAGTATAAGTGAGATACATATTACCTAGTTTTTTTTAATGGTTGGGGTCGAAGCTTCATTATTATTTAAAGAAAAGACCTCTTTTGACTAGGTAGAGGGAGACCCATTACATAGCCTGAATGCCCAAGTCCAAGTGGCCTGAATACAAGGCTTGAAAGCCCATATTTTTTCCAAAGAGCCCCTCGATGAACAATACTTCTATAGTACCTTGGCTACTACAATTCCCACTACAGTACTGCCACTACTACAGTTCCTGCTATAGTGCCTCCACCTCTACAGCCTCACCGCTGCTACAGTCACTACTACTACAGTGTCCCGCTATAGTGACTTGGAAATTCGTCCCTCCCCAGATTCAATCTTGGGCCTTTTGGATGCCATGTAGGAGCCTATACCACTTGGGTAAAGGCTTGTTGGAAAATATTCCCTAGTTAATAGAGTAACATTACTTATAATATTCATTCAATAAATACCATATTTATGAATTTTATATAGTTGAAATAATAAAAATAATGGTAAATATATCCATGATACAAAATAATATGGATATATATTCAAAATAATAATAGAGAGTGATATAGAATATAACTTTTAGGAGTAAAATAAATAAGAATAATACTTGCATGTGAGGTAAGGTAAATCCATAAATTAGTAAAGGATTAAAAAATACAATAAATTCATTAAAAAATAAAGATTTATAATAATGTAAAATCCTTTTAAAATTATAGATATAAATTGAGGAAAAACTTTGAAAATAACTTTCTTATAACTTTCATAACTTTTTGTAAAAATGAAGATATAAATCATTTT
Organism: Viscum album; assembly: GCA_963277665.1. Classification (NCBI taxonomy): domain Eukaryota; kingdom Viridiplantae; phylum Streptophyta; class Magnoliopsida; order Santalales; family Viscaceae; genus Viscum; species Viscum album. The sequence goes on from OY728157.1 coordinate 1,438,246,303, forward strand.
GAAAACTCATTTCATGATGTGTTAAGGAGGATTTTAAAAAATAAATTTTACAATAATTTAAAATAAATAAATATTGATAATAAAATATTCTTAATTATGTAAATGTTTTGTGGAAGATAAAAATATACATAAATAATATTAAACCACTTTTTCAAAGCTCTTGAAAAATTAATATCCTTTTATTTTGGAAATCTTTTAAAAATGAAAAATTGCTAGAATAAAAATATTAGTTTTATATTTAAATAAACCATAAAAACTTGTATGGAAATCTTGATAATTAAAATTTTCCATGATATTGGAAAATTTTGTTCAAGAGGTAAACGTTTAGAGAACATATTTATGCACTTTTATAAAGAGCGACAAAATTGAGTTCTACAAAAAAATATAACATTAAAATATTGAAATTAAATATAAATTTTAAATAAATTGACATAAATTATTAATTTATTTAAATAAAAAAACTTTATTGAAATAAAATAAATAATATGGATATGGAGGAAAAATATTCACGACCAAAAGGCAGAATTATGGTCGGCTTTGCAATAAATATTATTTCAAAGTTTTTGAGTACCAAAAAGATAAAAAAATGTAAATAATAAATTAAAAACCCATAAATTACCATTATAGAATAAAATATATGTGTTTTAAGAGATGAAAATCATATAATTCCTCTAAATGATATTTTAGCATAAACAATCTCGATTAAATGTGAGATTGAAACAAAAACCACTATCTTGGATTTCTGCTTGGTCAAATGTGTTCAAACCTCCTATATAATAAATTTATATTTATCATTAATATATATAATATCTATATTTATATTTATCTTGTTTTATATAATTTATTCATAACTTATTTTTAATCATAATTCTTTGTAAAAATAAATTATTTATGTGTTAACCATTTTGTTTCTCATTCATGTTTTGATTCATTGAATCTGGTCCTTGAACATTGGTTATTATTTCATCACATCTAGAATTATAATCTTGTAAATTATATCATATTTATTCATTAAATAAACATTTTTATAAATCCATGTAAGGTGGTTATGAAAAATGAATTATGTCGTTCATGGGGGGGGGGGGTTCGCACGTACACATGAGTGAAATTTTCATTATTCAATGAATGGAAATGAAATATGGTAGATAATGATACATATTTATAGGAAAATTAATATTTAATAATTATAATATTTATTAATTAATTACATCTATATAACCATCCACGTTTGGTGGTGATGAAAAATGAATTACATCACTTTATGGTGGTTGTAGCCAACACATACACACGAGCGATGATTCCCTCTTCCAACAGATGGGAGGTCAGAAATGAGATAATATTTTATATTTAAATAATAATAATAATTTCATAAATATAATATATATTCATTAAATATATCTATATAACCTTCCATTTTAGGTAGTTATGAAGAATTAAATATATCGGTTCATGGAGGTGGTAATCTACATGTACGCATAGGTGGTGTTTTCATTTTTCATTAGATGGAAAGGAGAAAGAAAGTGGTTGTACCATTAATATAAAAACTTTTCATTATAGTAATGATACTTGTTTATTTATGTTAAGATGATTAAATAATATTTTTTGGAGGTTTAAAATTAAATGAAACATGAATGATCTTGGTAAGAACATATACCACTTCCTTGGATAATCTCCAATTAAAAACACCTTAAAGATTCATAGATGTGTATTTTGGGAAGAGAAAACATATAGGCCATATATAGGGGAGTTGGGAGTGTATTTTTTAAGATCTTGGTTTATATATGGTGTTTAAGTGTTGTATATATGTGAGAATATGATGTGTCGTTTTATAATTGAGGGGACTGACACCCTTCTAAATACCCTTAGCTTTAAAATAATATAAAGTATTTATCCCATTAAAGTGGAACAAAATTGATTTTTTTTCAAATATAGAATAATTTAAGGTTTAAATATACCCAAATAATAAAAATTATAGAAGTTTTAGTGATATTTGAAGTCTTATCTTTTAGTTTAACCCCTCATTAACCCTTTTAACCCTTATTATGTTGACAAAGTTTTTAACATAGTAACCATTCATTATGACCAAAAAAGAAATAGGTATTACTATATAATTATAATATTATTATTATATATATTATATCCATTTTAAAATATTTTATTCCTAGAGGTTATAAAAATTAATTTTAATATAAGTATGCAAAATGTAATGATTTTTTTAAAAAATACTTTCAAAGAATAAAAAATGGATTTATATCAAAACCAGCTATATAATTTATTCTAATTAAATTTATTGATGTATAAATAAAAATGATATTTATGTGACTTTAAAAATAATTCAAAACATAATATAAAATTACAAAATTAAATAAAAGGTTCAAAATAGTTTTTTTATTATAAAAAACATCACTTAGGTTTTAAAATGTGAAACATATATTTATACATTCAAAATAGTATTTTTTTTTAAATGAAAAAATTTAAATATTAAAAATGTATTTCTTATATTAAAAAGCTTCTATAAGATTTAAATTCATTATTATACCATTATCATTTTATAAAAGTTACAGTATTTCAAAAAGATTAATTTTACATTATTCTCATAAAAAAAATTTCATAAAAATTATGAAAATTCACCCTAATATTATTTTGACATTCTTAATTCAAATATAAAGTTTATTTAATCAAATTAATATTATAAAATATAAAAATTTATAATTAAATTAAAATTAAATGAATGTTAATTTATTATTTAATACATTGATGTATTTTAAATGTGATCAATTTATTAAAATAAAAAACACTTAAAAATAACCATTTTAAAAAAGAACCATTTTTAATATTGGATAGTTTTAATCATAGAACATTATTTATTTATTTTATAATATTTAAATTTCATTATTAAGAACAAAATAAAAAATGTAAGTATCATAATTGATTATTATCCTTCTATTTACTAAAGTTTTAATCTTATTTTATTTGTAATATTTAATGACTCATTGTTTCACTCGAATATGAGGTTATTCCCAATTGGTTAAATTTCAAGGGGTTAACTAATGTACAATCATTGATGTTAGGTATACTATCTTTGAATGGTCTCCAGTGGGTTCATTCGAGAAGCCAAAAAAATCAACGTCTCTCACATCACTGATTCATAGATCTACATTCCAAAGGTAGAAATTCATTGGATTATTTGGATAATGAAAATTAAGAACTCACATTGATTGATAGGATGGGAATTTGGGATCATCACACCATTTTAAGGGGAACTATTTTCTATTTTGAGATTCTCTTATATTTTTAAGTCATGTTCATGAATCCTTGGTTCATTCCCAAGTGTGTATATTTTATATTACCTTGTGTTAATGATCTGTCATGATTGTGAGGAGGTTCAAAATCATTGTTATGTATCTGAGATTCTTCATCAAAGGAGGGAACTATATGTATTTGAGGTTATTTATTAATGTTACCTTTTTTGGATAGATCGGGGAGTATTTGGTTGTTTATTGGGAAGATGTTGGTTTTAGGACATGTGATGGGTAACTCTAGAGTTTACCGTCATCCAGGGGAATTTTCATGTTTAAATGTTAGGATTGAACCCATAATATGGTCTTCCTACGTATCCTCATGAGAAGAATCAAAACCCATATATTTTGGTTTCTCTTTATAGGATAAATCACCTTTTAAGGTCGTATGATGAATACCAGGACATGTAGTATAACATCGTGCAGTAAAGGAATCCAGGATAAATGTTTCCTAGTCAAGGATGGTGTGGGGCTTATGTCGAAGTGGCCTGAGATACCCGAAAGAGATATGGTCTCCCAAGTGGGTATGAATCTATCATTAATATGGACGAGAGTACATTAGGGTGTATTTAAGTGTTTGGTTTGGACCTCAAAGAGGATTCCTATGTATCTAAGTTAGTTGGGAATAAAATCCCTTATAGTTCTATTGAAGTTGAGACTTAAAATTTAGAGGAGTCCCATTAAGGGAGAATGATTGGGTCTTACACACAAAAGCTACCCACTTTTTGGGATTTTATTGGGGTTTAAACCATGTGGTAGGATCATTTGAGTTATTGGTTGGGGCTTAAAAAGTGAAGCTTCCCATTTGGTGTTGCTTTATTGGGAATATACCCATTCGCTCTCTTATTTTCATATCCTAGATAGTCACATTTAGTGATCTATCTGAATATTTCTCAGGCTGAGGTGAAGTGGAGAAAAAGTGACACCTCTTGTAAGAAAGGCTAGGGTCTTTCCTCAAGAGAAGTGCCCTAAAATCAATTACAGGGAAAAGGGGAAAATGTTAAATAATGGCCCTCATTGAAGGTAAAGGAAAATGTTTCCCATTATTCCCTAGAATAGGGAGGTTCATGTGAGGTCCCTAAGGTAGGAACCCTAATTACCATGGGAATTTAGACTCCATGTCATTTTGAAGGTCTGACTTATTACTGGGGTCACCGACATGACTCTCTCTACCATGGGTATGTAAACACAAAAGGACACGCTGATTCGTTTAATGATTCAATCATACATGACTGGTGGATTTGGAAGGTTCCCTAGCCTAATTCTGTTAGACTGGTTCTCAAAGGGGCCAACATGGGGGTTGATGACATGACTGAAGAGAATGATTGGAGTCGGTGAGTAGAACACCCTAGTATACCCCATGTTGTGTAGAAATTTCTTATATGGGATGGGGTTCCCTCTGCGTAGCATGTGGAAATGAGGTTAATGGGATCATCCATGTACCATGGAGCTATGAGGTCTTGGGTTCTATCCATGTAACATGTTTCTACACAGAGCTAAGTTCCTTTCATGTAGCATATTGTAATACGGGTTCGAGTTCCTCCCAGTTAGTGATTTTCTACATGGGAAAGGGATACACCAGCATAATGTTTTGCTATACGGGTTTCTTGTTTTCAAAGGGGAAATTGGTTCTACACCATGTAAGAAGTATTCCTACAAAGTATTTTCAGTTCTTGGGCTACAAATTGATTTATTTTATCCTCCTTAATGCTATTTAGTGGGTTTTACCTATGGGTAATTGTCAAAGTTTTGTTCGAATGTATAGATGTGGATCTGTTCTTCTATCATTGTGTGTATCCACCTTTTTTTTCATAGTTCCCCTTGGTTCTATTTATAGAGGAATGGATAAAATGGATACCAATATAGTAGATCATCCTCGATTGGTCCACAAACCTTATTTTGAGGAATCCCACAGGAGATTCTCACCTATCGAATGACTTAGTCAGTGAGGAAATCATTCATATATGGGGTCATCATTTTCAGGGGAATAAATCACCACCTTGATCTAAAGAATGACTTTATTTAATTGGGGGTGACCTGAAAGTACCACCTCATCCAATGAACTATTTTATTTCATGTGTATTATCATTTACAGGGGAATAAATCAACACATCCTTCCCACAAATGACTTTAGTTTCATTTTTAGGTGTAGGAATCACTTTATTATCCTGTGAACTAATTATTTTGTGGGAACTTCATGGATCAATAGATCTCCATGAAAAAAAGTGATCCATGAAGGGATTTTTGCTTTGCGTCATTGCTTCTTCCTTTTCAATTTTCCCTCCTTTAAAAATTTTTCCTTCAAATCATCCTCCGATTTTTTTCTATTCCATTTCCAAATTGAAAGAATTATTTTGATCTCCTTTGTAGAGTTTTTAAGACCCAAAAAATTCCCCCATCAGAATGGGTTCTGATCGGGATGAAGAGGAGGGTATTCTAATGGAGAAGCAGACCTGATTTGAATAACTGATCAGATAATACTCTAATGTTTTCCATATCTAAGGGACTTGGTGATCATAGTTTTACTATTTCTAGGGTCATGTGATAAACCCTATAAAAAAATTCCTTTCCATTATAACCCTATTTTTTTCCTAAGCCCATTGTGATACAGGATCTGTTGGTATAACCTAACTTTTTATTTTCCTTTCCTTTTTGGGTTTTTAACCTAATAAGATTTGTGCCTCTTTAATTATTTATTTCTTGATAATTTTTATAAACCATACGAAGTGTAGGTCTATCGATCTGAAACTCAACTTTTTCCCAGGTTTCCCCTTGCAGGTTTTTTTCATGGAATGTTTTGTGTTTATTTTCATGGTAAGTTTAAAGTCTTGAAAACCGGACAAAAATTACTGATGTTTTTGGTCAAACATCATTGGCCTTGAATTGTTGGGTGAGTCCCGAATAGGTTTTATTGGTTGAAAATTACCTATTACTTTTTAGACATGAATGAGGTATTTTTCTTGACCCTAATTTTATGATTTATAAATATGAATCATGATATGGGGAAAGTAATTGATGAGTAATAGTAATAATAGTTTCCAACTCAATTTTTCTACAGGAATATAGGGGTAGGAAAATCCTATTCTGGGTATGAATTTTCATTTGGATAACTGGCCTTTTGTGGGAAACTTATGAAGAGATTACTGGGGCATATTATGCATTTTTAAACAAAGGTGTCCTCATGATATTGACCTTTCCATATCCGATGGCCAGATAATTTTTTGGGAATTCATATTCTTTTTGTAAGAAAATAGTGGGTGGTCTATCGAGGGGGGATATGTCTGAAAACCATGAGGGTATCTGTATTTTATTTGTATGAGAAACAGTACTGACATGAATTTTTCTTGTATAAAAGAGGGTTGAATCTTGGTGTATTTTAACATCATGCAACTAGGAAATAGGCAGTGTAGAATAATTTCTTACAACTAGGATGTTAATGATTTATCATGTTACACTAACAAAGGGTAAAATTATCCTTTTTCATGGTAGTCTAACTAGGAATGTTCTTCCATCTTCATGCATGAAGGGGGGAAAGGATGTAAACTATAATCTGGGGGGTTTAAAAATCAAAGGATTGATGTGGGATGTAAACTTCATAGGGTGTAATGATATAATAAAATACTCTCATAAGGAATATTTTTTTCTTTGGTTCGCATACCTTTTTGTGGGAAACTAATGCAGATCCAACTGGGGCATATTGTGTATTGTCCAACAGAGGTGTCCCCAAGACATTGTCCTCCCATCTTCGATGGTTAGGGAAGGTTATAAGGATTTATAACTTTCTTAAAACATGGTCTTTTTGTGAAAGGATGGTTCATGAACATGAAATGGGAATTTCAAGCCAAAATTTCTTGGGAATAGGTATAGATGTTTCCCCTGTGTGGGTATGAGAGGATTCCCAATGCTGATCATACATGTGTACAAGGAAAGAAAATTTATTTATTTATTTGGTTGGGAAAAATATTAGAGATATTGGTGTCACTATTTATCCTTTAAAGGAAATAATAAAACCATATGTTGTTCTTAGAAGGATCCCTTAGTAGGTCTAACCCACGCACAAGGAAATGGACATTTTTTTAAAATTCTTAGGTGGATTTATTTCATGCATCGAAACATGGGGTAAAATCATTATCTTATTGTCTCTGAAAATTTATCTTGTAGGTATTACCCATACATAGGAAAAATGGGTACCTTTTTATCTCATGTATGGACCCAAGATTCAAAATTTGGGTGTTATTAAATATCTTGCAATGGAAGAAATAATGGTAGACATAGTTCTTTGAATTATTCTCGTGAAGGCTTGATCCAAACAACCGAAAGGGGTATTTTTAATCTTTGTTGTGGTTGGAACCAAGGTTACCCATTGGGAGTCACTACGTATCCTGAAATATAAGGAATCAAGCCACACATAGTTCTTGATGAAAAACTCCATGCATAGTTATAGTTCATACACAGGGAGGGGGAATTTATTTGTAGTTTTGTGGTGGTTGGACCATGATGTAAGAATCTAGGTGTCTCTATGTATCATGTGTGGGTAAGAATCAAGCTGTATGTTGTTCTTAACATCATGAATTTTTAGTGTCATGTGATTAATACATTATTCATTTAGTTTAATGTCTTGTGGTGAGGAAAAATTTGGGTCTTGTAGTTTAAGGCCATACAGAGATGACCACTAGTTATAGAAATCATGATTAACTAGAGGATAATCAAGCCAGGATGATCTAACATGCCTCAAATGTGAGGTGGTATAAAAGTGTAAACCATAATTCTAGGGATTCTCATATTAGGATAAATGATATGGGGCATGGAATATGTTGGGGAATATGAAGGTATAAAAATCCACTCCTGTGGATGAATTTTTCTCTAGTTTATAGGCCTTTTTGTGGGAAAATTATGTAGATCCAACTGGGGGATATTTTTCATAGTCAAAAAAAGGTTTCCTTAGGGAAATAACCCTCCATTTCCAATGAATGGGGAGGATTATGAAGATCCAAAATTTCCTGAGACACAAAGTTTGATGAATGGAAAGGATGTTTCAGGCTTGTAATAAACATTCAAACATCGATTGTCCACGGAGTTGGAAATTCGCTTCATAGATATGACTCATATATAGGGGGTATTTCTGTTTATATGATGGATCTATGAATAAGGGACCTGAATTCAAAATCTCATGCATAAATTTTCATACAAAAGATAGGGATTTTTATTTATTTATTATTTTTTCATCGTGGTTGGGACTAGGTCACATGATCTATAAGTCACTATATATCTCATTGGAATAAGAATCAATCCATATGTATTTCTTGAGATCCCATGAATTTTAATATCATGTAGTAAGGATGATGATAAACTAATGTGAATTATGGGAAATGATGTTATCAGGTTAGGGTATATGACCTAGATGTTGTCAAGTGTCTTTTTGGGGCAAGAATCGAGTCACACAGTTCTTGAAAATGTTCTATGTGAAGGTCTGATCTATACACAGGGTGTCTAGGTTTTCTTTTATCATGTATGGACCCAATAATGTAGATCCATGAATCACTATGATTCTCATATATTATAATCAATCCATATGTAGTTCTCAATGGGGATATTCTACACAAGTCTAATCCATACACAGGGGATGAATTTTTTTTGTATATTGCGATTGTTCCCAGGACATATTATCTAGAAATTAGTATGTGCCTTTCACAAATAGAAATAAATTTGTATGTAGTTCTTGATAAATGGGTCTCCATGTGAAGATCTAGCTTGTACACATAGAGAAGGGAATTTTTGAACATGACATGGGGAATGATTAATGTCAGGGGGTGATGTTATCTCAGGTGAGGGAATCGTGATGGAGTCCTGTAGTTTATCATTGTATGACCAGGTCATTAGTAGCATAGTTTAACATCATGTTGTGGAGAAGGATGGAGAAGAAGTGTTCCAATGGGTGGTGAATAGTGTTACTGATATTAACTGATGTGAATGAGATTCTAAGAGGTCTCATTCCACACCACACACTACTGGAGGAAACTTAGGCCATAGGGCTATAAGGTTGAATGTATTTTGCATTGGGACCTAAGACAGAATATTTAGGCATCACTATGTATCCCTTTGTATGAGAATCAAGCCACACGTAGTTCTTGAAAGAAAACACCATGTATTGATTTGGCATACATTCAAGGAGGGGGAACATATTTTTCTTCTATTTTATCCCTTATTTTTTCTATTAGGATAGGATGGACCTAAGATATGACATTCATGCATTGCTACATGTCATGTGATTGATGGAATCAAGCCATATGTAGTTCTTAAATGTGTCATGGTAGATGATCGATTCTAGGGGAGGAGTCCTCTCAGGTGATGTTACTATAGTGCCATGTATTTTAATGTCATATAATGAGGAAATCTAGGGTCAAACTATGATAAGGATGATTTTTAGGCCAATTAGATACATAATCCCAAAGTGAAAGAGGCCCTGAGGGTAAAAACTAGTGAGAAAATCATCTCATAGATAGAGGGAAATTTGAAATTGGGTCCAATATCTGAGTTTATGAATCCCTATGTATCGTGTGATGACAGGAATCAAGCCACACATAGTACTAGATGGGAATTCTCCATTCAAGTATGACCCATACATAGAGAAGGTAATTATTTCCATTGTTTGTGGTTAGGACCAAGACAAAGGGTATGGGTGTCACTATGTATCTCATTGAAATGAGAATCAAGACACGTGTAGTTCTGGAGAAAGAGAGTTTCTATATGGATCTTGATCTCATGCCGGAATAAAGGAATTTCAACATTATCCCACATATATTTGGACCATGTATGATGAATCATTGATTAAAATGATGACCCCGTGTAGTTTAACATCTTGTGGTAAGGACGTTAGATTCCATAAAGATTAACATCATCCATTAAGGATGTTATATGGGTTGTTTAATGCATTGTGGTAATGACATTGATCACCTCACATAGTGGAAAAGGAATATTGTATCCTTCAGTTTAACATCATGATATCAGGATGTTAACTCTTAGTTTATGGTCATAGAGTTTTGACTGTATGTGTAGTTTATCATCATGTGGTTAGGGAGATGGTAGCACAGTTTAACATCATGTTGTGAGGATGAACTCTAAATAGTTTAACGTAATGTGGTTAGAACAATAGACATCATGTAGTTTAACATCATGAAGAAAATATGTTACATCCTACAGATTATCATCATGTGATTAGGATGATATTTTATTTGTATATATTAAATTTTTATTCAAGAACCTTTCATTAGTTGGATTTGTAATGAGATATATGTCCATTGTGATCAATAAATAAGCACCATTGGAGTAGACGTTGTGTATGACATATGGTCACCCCTATTTTGGATCCAACTTTGGAGGTTTCATTTTGAGTATCATCAGAGTCCTGAGGACCAAAACCGTCTCTCCTTTGAGTAAATAATGAAGACGAACCTTTTTGTAGAAGGATCATGAAATCTGGTTTTGGTTAACCTCCAAATGGTACAGATTATGCAATCTCTTTTCATCGAGTCTCTCCAATTTATAAATCTATTTATGGTATTTTTCATCTGTAGACTTTTTATCATAGATGGAATCTTGGAGAAATGGAAATTGAACTTCGATGGGCAGGACTGCATCGGTCTCATATACTAATGAGTATGGGGTTGCCTTGGTGGCAATGCGGGAAGTGGTCTAATAGGCCTACAGAGTATGAGGAGCTTGTCTGACCACAAATTTCTGTCCTTACCAACCATTTTCTTGAGTATATTAGATAAGGTCTTGTTTAAGGTCTCTATCTTCCCATTATACACTACATGATAGTGGGATGAACATTTGGTATTGATGTGATACTCCAGATATAATTTCTCCAACTCATAAAAATAGAAATTGGTGTCGTTGTTTATCAGTATTGTATGGGGGACACCAAATCTGGTGATGATGTTGGAATTCAGGAATCTGAAAATGTTTTTTAACCCAACCTCTTTAAGGGGTATGGCTTCTGCCCATTTGGAAAAGAAGTTGGTTTCTATGAGGATATATATGAATTTATTAGGCATAGTGGGAGGATATGGTCCCATGATGTCCATTCCCCATATAGAAAATGGCCAAGAGTACTTTGATGTATGAAGTAACTCTCGGGTTGGTGGATGAAATTGGCATGAACTTGGTAGGAATGGAACCTCTTGGTGAATTTATTATAACCCTACATTATAGCGAGACTATAATATCCAAGCCTTCAAATTTGGTTGGAAATCTTGGATCCTAATTGATGAGCACTAGAGGAACCACTGTGTACTTATTACATGACAGTGGTAGTCTCTTATCCATCAATGCACCCTAGGAGGACCCCATAAGGACTCCCCTTATAGAGGTTTGTTCCATCATATAGAAAAATATTAATTTCTTGTCTCTGGATTTTCTCTCTTCTGGTCATATCTAGTGGGATTTTACCCTTATAAAGGTAGTCCAAAATAGGTTTCATCCCACTGGTGGTAGGACCATATGGATCTGGTATAGGACTAAACTCATTGATTTCTTCTGTGTTAGCCTGAATGAATGGTGAGACCATATGACCGTGCGCAATGTTGAAGATCATTTCATCCTGGTCTAGATCAGTCAAAGTTGTGGCTGTATTTTCTAATACATCGTCATATGCATTTTGTGATTGCGGGACATGATTCAATATCAATTCTGAAGTGAATTATGCCATTAGTCCTTGAAAGTGGTCTAGAAAATGGATTAGATTTTCATTTTTTATGGCATAATCATTGTTAACCTTCTAGATGATCAGTTCTGAATCACCTTTTATCTTCATTTTTTTACTTGTATTTTAATTTTCAGCTCTAGCCCTGCAATGAGAGCCTAATATTTTACTTCATTATATGTGTACCCCTATGATATCAGGAAGGAGTAAGGTGGGACTACCTTTTCTAGAGATATGAGTTGGACTCCCAACCCAAATTTTTTGAGCTTCGATTCTTCCATCCGTTTTCTTGTTGGGATTCTAGATACACTATAGAAATGTATCTCCCATATTTGGGGGTACTATTGAATGTAGAAAACCTATTCATTGGGCTGTTCAGTATTCAATGAATTCATTTTTATCGATGGGTTCTCTTCCAAGAAATCGACTAAATACTAGACTTTGATATATTTCTAAGGCACAAAGAAGATTTGAAACTACTGTAGGATGACCGCCTGCTATGAAAAAAATCCAATCAGCATTGGATGGCTGAGAATTTATTTGAGTGGGTTGCTATGAGTTACCAAGTAGACCTCATGATGCTTCTGGTAGTGCCTCAATTTTTTGATAGTAAATATTATCACCAAACAGCTATTCTCAATATCTGAGTAATGAGTCTCAACATCAATAATGGTTCAACTAAGATAATAAAGTTATTTTCAATGTTGTCGTCATTCTTCTATGTAAGGAATCCACCTGGGGATCATTCCATGTCAGTCACAAAAAAATGAGTGGTATTCCTTTTATGGGCATCATTAGAACTAGAAGACTTATAAGATATTTCTTGAGACTTTAGAATGAATCCTGAAAATCATCATCCCATTGATATGAAACCCCTTTTTCATAAACCAAGTAAAGAGAAGACATTTTCCTGCAAGGTTGGCTATGAAGAATCGAATGTAGGCCAACTTTATTTTAATTCCTATCAATTATGTGATGTTATGAGGAGGTGAAATGTTGAGGATAGCCTTTGTCTTCTTGGGGACAACCTCTATGCCATGATGGTGTATGATGAAGCTGAAGAATTTTCCCGAGGTAATGAAGAATTTTCATTTCAAGGGGTTCATTTTTAGAATATGTTGTAGTATCATTTTTAAGACGATTTCAAGATCTTCAAGGTGGTCTAACCATTGTCACGATTTTACCACTAGGTCATCAGCATAGAATTTGAAGAACCTTCCCATGAAGTGATTAAATATGTGATGCATAACACATTGATATGTAGCATTGGAACTATTCAAACTAAATGGAATCACCCTATATAAAAATACTCCTTGGGGACCTAAAGGTAGTGGATTATTCATCTTATTAGTCCATTCAAATTTGGGTGTATCCAGAATAGTCTTCCATCAAAGAGAGAAATTTATATTAATTGGTTTCATCAATCAGTAATTTTGTTATCAAGATTGGGAAATCATCTTTCAGACAGTGCCGGCTATGATCTCTGAAATCAATTCAAACCCTAATTTGTCCATTATTATTTTTGATAGGTATTATATTGGACATATGCTTGGGATATTATACCTACCAAATGAAGCTGGATCTGATGAGCTTGTCAACTTAAGCCTTTATTTTGGAAGCATGCATTGGGTGTATCCTTCTGGTTTCTTGTTTATAGCCCTGATGATCTTCTGGTAGACCTAGGTGGTGAGTTTCTACAAGAACATCGAGGCCTGGAATTTCTATTTAGTTCCAGGTGAAAAAATATCAATACTTCATTATGAAGGAGGTATATATGTCATTATCTTCAAAAGATATGGCCGCACTAATCAGGGTGTGTCATGGATCTTGTTCTATACCTAGATTTATTTCACAGAGTTCACCAATGGTTGTAGAGATTACCTCCTCAAATACTAGAGGGGAATCCTTGAGTTCCTCCTCCTCTTTATCTTCTTATTATTCTTCCTCTTTTTACAATAGAGAAACAGTTCTTGTGATGAGCTCTTCAGAGTGGGGAGATGTTTCGTGGTCTTGGTATTCAGAAGATGTTTTAGCTTCTTCTGACCTGACTGATAGTGTGGGACTTTCCAGAGAGGAAGTAGGGAGGTATGGAAGAGTGTATTCTTATTATTTAGGTTACATGACATCTTATTCTTCCTCACTGGGTGAGGTAGGAATTTCATAGAGCTACTGTGATGGATAGAGGGAATTTCTATTCAAGAATTCACCATTATCTTAGGGGTCAACATATTATTCCCTACTGCTAGACTCAGTTGTCATAACTGAAACCATGAGAACCATTGAACATGCATCTCAACTTTGAATCATACAAAAAACATAATTTATGGGAAGTATGTATTCTTTACTAATATGTTTGAAGAGATTTTCTGGGATCATTTCCAAACTATTCGAGGTGATGACCCAATCAACACCATCAACTGAGGGTCGCTTCTCTTTCCCCTAATAGAATCTTGCATTGATATAATGTGACTCATAGGATTTTAACAAGGACTTATCAGTGCATATATTACAAATTTTTATATTAATAATGTATTTGATGCATTGATGGTACGATGAGGGAATCACCTTATATTGGTCCAACTAGGGAATTTCTAGTAAGATTTTGAAGGCTGTATTTTTTTATACGACCATAAATTCTAAGTCGGCCACAAGGTCTCCAAACTATGTCTTGAGCTTAATTTGTCCCAATGGAATATGCTCATTTTTATCATAGACTTAAAAGGTTATAGAGGAAGGTTCTATATTATCCTAGTTTCATCCAAGCCAATGAAGTGTTTTCACTAGAATTAGATTAACTTCAGACCCATTTTTAATGAAAAAATTTCGGACATCAACACCATTTATCATTTCAGACACATAAAAGGGGATTATTTTTTCCTTTAGAAGAATGTCTTCATCTATATTTTTGAAGGCAATAACTGCATGGAATTCCAATGGATAGGTCTCTATCCGATAGACATTGGCGGTGGCCACTTTATATTAAAACTCTTGGGGGCTCAGAATAGCCTCTATAAGTACTTCCCTGAGGTCATTTGACAAACTCAGGTCATTCAAGATTGATAGTTTACCCTTTACCAAAGCTAATTACTTCCTAATATCATACTTATGATCTAACTGTTGACACTTCCCAGTGTGGGTATTCTCTTTTAAAGCTTCTTTAGGGACTTAATAATTAGATAAAGATGGTTCATCCCTAATCATAGGATATGGAGGTAATTAAATTATTTGTGGGTTGGGCCAGGCAGGTATTCATACACACCGATGGAAATTATATATTGTCTCCTGTTCTGACTGATATTTTAGAATGATCAAGATAGAGTGGCTTCTAACAGGTGCAAGGGAATTTTCTTGTTCTTGTTTGGTCTACTAAAGGGATTTTCTATAACACCCCCAAGCTTCCATGGTATTTCTCCCTTTGAATAGTGCAATAGATTGCATTGTATGCAACTTTGAGATTCTAAGACACCGCGACCAATCAAACTAGCCATTATAAATAGTACTACCCACTTTTTGAAATTTTATAAATTTTATTTTCCTATATGGACTAAATTTTTGAATTTGAAATATCAAAATTATCTTAGGGTGAATTTTTGGTATTTTTATGAAAACTTTCAATTTTTGATGAATAGTGAAAAATAGTGCGTTATTGGTTAAAACTGACTTTTTATTTAAATAATTAGTTATTTTATTTTATTTTATTTTATTTAAAAATAGATACATAATAACTATATATGTTCAACTTAATTCATTGGAGTCATTTTATAATAAGTTTATATATATATATATATAATTTTATCGAACTTTTTACCGCCTTTTACCCACCTCCAAGGAGCATTTGCAAATTTGCATAAAACATAATTTTACCACTTCTTTGATTTAAATTTAAAAAACCCAACATACACGATTAATATCAATAATTAAAATTTGGTTCAATAAGATGAAAATATGTTTTGGTGAATCGTAACTTTTGACTTTTTTTACCGAGGTTAAAAGTAAATGGGGTAATAAAGGGTAAACATAATATCATAATTACCCTAAAACATGCACTAATTCTATTGTATAAGTATAATTAGACCAAAAAACAACCTTAGGAATAAAATATTATCCCCTTTGTTCCACTTGGATTAGATTAGGACATTTATTATTATCTTATTTAAAGAATATTTAAAAGAGTTAAATTCAAAGTTTAATAACTAAACCATTTTTAATATAGGGTTACACAAAATATAAATTCTACTATAAATATTCATTAAAAAGATAAAAATATGTCTTACATAATGATATTTTATTTATAATTTTTAGACAATAAATAATTAAATTTAATTATGACACAATGATGATGTAGTAATTACCTTATTAATGAATGATTAAAATAATTGATATTATAAATATAAAAATTAATGTAATTTGAGACTTATGATGAATTAAAATAATTTTCTAGGTTAATATGACATGTTAATGTTGGTTAAATAAATTTTATTCAATGTGATAATGTTTTTATGGCTTAAAAAACAAATTCTAAATAGTGTCAAAATTGACAAAATTGAGTTTTTAAAACAAATACTATATTATTAACTGATATAATATTACTAAAAATCTATGGTTCATAAAAATAACTTAGATACTGTTATATATATTAATAATGAACCACATGGGGTTCTTTTTTCTTGTTATAGTATGTTTATTATCCATATAATATAAAAATACAAAGAGACATGATAAATTTCAAACTATTTAACTAAGAGTTAAATCTAAAAGATAAGGTTAATATGATGACCTAAACCTATCTAAAACCTATTGGTTGAGATTTTTTCTACCCATAACCACCTTATCCTTGAAATAATTCATTTTTTATCCATTAGAAACCGAAAATAATTTTATTATAAAATAATATTTCAAGCTTTTCCAAAAGTGACCCTCACCTCTCTTATAAAAGGTCAATTCCCCTTCTCTTAATTTCACAACTCCAAAGCCTTTTTTCTGGGACACCACCAGCCCAAATATCCTCCCAACTTTCCTAAATTTATCCTAGAGTCCTTCCTTTGGTCAGAAAGCTAACCTATTGAGCCCTTTTGATCAAATCAAAAGGAAGAACCCGAAGGAGAGGTAAATATTTCATCACATCTGTTAAGTTATTTTATTCTTCCCCATCCTCTTTCTTTGTTGTTTCCATTATAAAATAATAACTCCAGTATCTTCTATATAATTTGATGTTATTATAAATTTGGTACAACCATATTCATTATTCTATCCATCATATGAATGACAAGAGTCACCATATGTGCGTACGCACGGCTTACCGTCTCGACGTTGTGGTGTAATTTGTTATTCAAACACTTAATTATTTGGATGGGTATAATAATGAGTATAACTAATTTATATAATTTATATAAAATTTCAATGATTCTGTATATATGATATAAAATCCAATTACTTATGATTTCTCCATCAATATAATGATATTGTCACTCGTGCGTACGTACGGATTACCGTCTCCACGAACGGGATGAGATTTATTTCCCCATCGTAACCATTCAAGAATAATTTTCATTTGGTGATTAAAAATAATTTTTAAGATCTTAATATCATTTTGGATATGAATCAAATACATACTATCTATAACAAACATGGCTTATGTAACCAAGCATATAAAGGAAAATGAATCAGTTAACACCCAAAACAATGATACTACTAAAATATTATTAACAAAGAAATATTAGAAGATCATGTATGATATCATATTTATGTAAATTGATCTTTTATAATTTAATAAAAATGATTTAACTATTATAAATTAGGTTTACATACCCTCGACCAAGGAAAAGTACAAGGTAAAGTTTAATTTCACAATCTCTTTATTATCCAAGGTTGTTTTATTCGTAAGTATCTACTGGGACATATTTATTATCCAAGTCCATGTTTCATAAAAGAGTTTTCAAAGGTATTATTTTTAAGGGAATTTTTACTAAATAATTATTTTAAATGTTTTAAATATTTATTCTTATAAACTTATATCATTAATGTCCATGTTTTCAAAATGGTTTTAAGGATTTATTTATATGGACATGAATGTTTTAAAATGTTAATTACTTTCAAAAGTTTCAAAGTGTTATGTGACACATTGATTAAAAACTATCTTTTAAATGACTTCCTTTATAAATTATGTGACTTTTAAATGATTTCATGAAAAAAGGATATTTCTCCTAAATATTTCTACTGATAATTTTCAACTATGTCAACATCTTTTATAGAATATTATTCTTGATTGAGGTTAATTTATTATTATACAAATATTATATAATGTATTGAAGGTTTTGTGATATGTTTAACTATGTATGTGTTATTTTTATACCATTCTTGGTTTATGGATAATGTATTGACATTTTTTATGCTAGTTTTAATACGAATTTTTATGTTATGCTTAGACTTTTTCATATGAGGAATTAATTGGACTTGGTATGTGATGGGTGGATCCTGATATAGCTCCTCGATGCATCGATAGGTCTCATGAGACAAAATAGTATCTTGGAACAAGGCCTTGATAAATTCTTATTTGTAGTCTTGGTACAAGGCCTTGACTATGTGGTTATGAAGTCTGGAATTTTGAATTCCATCATTATAAAAGTGGCTATTGATATTTCATGTGATTATTCAAATAGTAGAATATCCATATAAATATATAAATGGAATTATTTGATTTTATATTTTTCATATTATGCTGAAGTTTAAGTTTAAAAGGCTTTTTTAGTCTTATACATTGCCTTAAATGTTTATGCTTATTTATGAATGTTTCTTCTATATTTTATCCTTACTGAGCATCTGATCTCACCCCTTTCTATATTTTATTTTTTATAGAATGTGAATAATTATTTTATGGTTGACCTACTGGGATAGGATAAAGATATAAGTGTTTTCAAAATGGTACAAAATGTTGATGATCTTTTTATTTCATGATGTAATGTAAAACTTATGAATGTATCTAGTACTTCCAAGGATACTCAACTGATCGGTCTTTCGCGACATGATTCCCTTTATCATGCCAATTTTATGTAATAATGCACCAACTATGGGTAACTGGGGTCGGGTGTTACAATTGGTATCATAATATGTTTAGTACAAACCCTGGAAGCTAGATTTAGAAAAACTCTGATTAGATAACATTACCCTGAGATAGACTTTGAGGATTTGTATAGAAGAACTTCCTAGAATTTTGGTAATGTAGAGATTTTGTGAATTTTCCAAAAAAATATGTCCCTATACGGATACAAGCAGGTAGAGGCGGATCTGTCATAGAAGTACCTAGGGTTAAAACACGAAAACACCGCTTTGATCTATACTTGAACGGGAACTAGTGCACGACAATGGGTCTTGTTGCACTCTTGGTTACGACACTCCTAGGGGATATTCTTATAATAATTCTCATTTTCTTTAAAACCCACTATCAAGGGTTTATAATTATATAATTCCTCAAATAAAACATTTTTATGATTATGGATTATATCCATAAACTGTTCAATTTATGTTAATTGTTTTACAAGTTTTGAATTATGTATTGTGATTCATAAACTAATCTAGTGTATGTAATTTTTTATAAATGGTTCCTAGTGGAAGGAATGGAAACCCTATCAGTGAATGTAATCCCTATAGGTATT
Organism: Viscum album; assembly: GCA_963277665.1. Taxonomy (NCBI): domain Eukaryota; kingdom Viridiplantae; phylum Streptophyta; class Magnoliopsida; order Santalales; family Viscaceae; genus Viscum; species Viscum album. The sequence continues at coordinate 1,438,265,958 of OY728157.1, forward strand.
TATCTCCAACTAAAGATAATTATATTGAATCTAGTGAAGCAACTGGTTCTGATCAGGTTATCACCATATTGAGACAACTCACTCAGGTTATGAATAATAAACATACCCGTATGGAGCACCCTGATCCACAATGCAGAGGATCAATGTTAGACTTCTTCATGAGGCAACAACCGCCAACATTCAATGAGAGTACAAATATGTTAGTATTTGAGCAATGGATAAGTTCCATAGAGAAAATATTTCATTCTTTGGGGAGTAGCGAAAGGAAAAAAGTGGTCTTGGTAGTTTATTGTCTCACGGGAGATGCAGATCAATGGTGGTCATTAATCCAAAACACAAAGGATGATGAAGAATTATCAAACACGGAATGGAGAGATTTTAAAGATATTTTTATAGAAAAATACTTTCCTCATGACCATCAAGAGGATATGGAAAGAAAATTTTGGATTCTGAGGCAAAAGGAGGACGAGAATTTCGCAAAGTAAGAGGATAACTTTACAAGGTTAGCAAGGCATGCTGCAGATTATATATGTAACCCATGGAGTAAGATTGATCATTTCTTTTATGGTTTAAAATCATTTCTCTGGTGAGCATTAGTCTCAAAATCCTTCTTATCATATGAATATATTGTCTCATGTTCTATCAAGACATAAAAGTAATTCTCTAAGTCTTACGACTTTAAAGAAAATCCAGAGAAAAATATATATTTTGAACACTCTAAAAATGGAAATAAGGGGAAGAAGGGAGAATTTTAATATACATACTACTATAAATGTGGGAAAAAAAACCTTGGTACCTTCCTAAAGGGAATGGGAGTCTGTTATAAGTGTGGTGAAAAAGGCCACCATGCTTTTGATTGCTAGGGGAAGAAAGAGGTTGTCAATGTTGAATGCTACAATTATAGAGAAAAGTGGCATTATGACAATGAATGTTTTGATATCCAAGGGAACATACCTTAGAAAATGATAAGGCGGAAAGGCTAAGCTTATTCGATCACTAATTCTGAGGTTGAAGCTCTGAAAGATGTGGTGGTAGGTAATTTAATGGTTTCCTTAAGTTTATCCAATGCTTTATTTGATTCTAGATCATCGCATTATTTCATATCTTCCAAGTTTGCTAAGAAAATTAGATATTTCCAATTTGATTTAACAAGGGAGTTTTCATTCCAAACTCTTAAGGGAAGTATCATCGCAACAAAGTTTTTTGAATCAGTTCCCATTAGGGAATATAAATGTTCTTTATCTGCTGATCTCATTGCCACACCCATGATTGAATTTGATATAATCCTCAGAATGGATTGGCTTTTAGACCATGATGCAAAAATTTATTTTAAGAAGAAGGAGGTTATAATTTTCAATGATGATAAGGAGTACCTTATCTTTAGAGTAGAAACATCACCACCTAATTCTTTTCTAGATCCACCCCCAGTAGCTCTACTAAATTCAATTATTGGGGAAGAAGTGAATGAAATAACTATGGGTGAGGAAAATAATGTTCAAATAGAGGACGTATTTATTGTGCAAGAATATGATGATGTGTTTCTAGAGGATTTACGTAGACATCATTCAGAATGAGAAACTGAGTTTTCCCTTGATTTAATTCCTAGTTCAAGGCCCATATCGAAGACCCCTTATAGAATGATCACTGTGGAATTAGTGGAAAAAAGAAACAACTAGAGGAATTGAGTAATAAGGGATTTATTCACCCTAGTGTTTCTCCATGGAGAGCCACTATTTTTTTATTAAGAAGAAAGATGGATCTATTAGTTTGTGCATTAACTATAGGGAGATAAATGTTATAACAATAAATAACAAGTATCCCCTACCTTGCATTAATGATTTATTAGATCAACTTCATGGAGCTCAATATTTTTCAAAGTTCGACCTTTGATCTGGATATCACCAGTTGTGTGTGAAGAAGAAAGACATTCCGAAAACTGCATTTCGTACTAGGTATAGGCATTACAATTTACAGTAATGACTTTTGTATTGATTAATGCACCCTCTGTCTTCATAAAACTAATGAATAGAATTTTTGAGGAATATTTTGATGAATTTTTATTGGTATTTATTGATAATATCTTCGTATGCTCCAAAATCTACAAAGATCATGAAAATCACTTGCGCATTATTCTAAAGACTCTTAGAAGAAATGAATTATATAGGAAGTTTATAAAGTGTGAATTCTGGCTTTAAAAGATTTCCTTTATTGGACATATAATCTCTAAGGATGGAATCTATGTCGATCCTTCAAAGACCAAGTCAATCCAAGAATGTCTAGCACCAACGAGTATAACTGAGGTACGCATTTTTATTGATTTAGCAGGTTATTATTAGTGTTTTGTAAAGAATTTTTCCTAATTGGAAAACCCATTAACCAAGCTCACACGTAAAGGGGTTAAATTTGTTTGGAAAAAAGAGTGCGAATAATTTTTTGAAGAACTGAATAGAAGATTAGTCAATTCTCCTATCTTGACTCTACCATCAGGGAACAATGGGTTTTTTATTTATTGTGATGCTTCAAAGAAAGGACTTGGTTGTGTCCTTATGTAGAATTATAGAGTTATTTCATATGCATCATGACAGCTAAAAATTCATGATCAAAACTATCCCACTCAAGATCTTGAGTTATCAGTTGAAATCTTTGCTCTAGATATATGGAGACACTATCTATATGGTAAAAAATGTGAGATTTATACTGATCACAAGAGTTTGAAGTATATTTTATCACAAAAGGAACTCAACATGAGGAAAAGGATATGGCTTGAAGTAATCAAGGATTATGATTTCATAATACACTACCACCTAGGGAAGGAAAATAAGGTGGAAGATGCTTTCAGCGGAAAGGATCATAGAGTTATGAAGAAGATGAGAGTCGAAAGGGATCCTATTTTCATGGATCTAGTAAAGATAGATATGGGAATAATCATGGAAGGTCAAACATTAATACTTTTTCAGTTATTTTCCAAACCAACTTTACTAGAAAGGATAAAACGTTATTAGGATGATGATGAGGATTTTCAAAAGAAAATTAAAGCTGTGAACGATGGGATATTGATCGACTTCATATATGAAGATGGGATTTTGAAATTTGGGAAGAGAATTTGTGTTCCTGATATACCTGATCTGAAAAGGGAATTGTTAGATGATGCTCATAGCTCCAATTTCTCAATACACCCTGGTATCACTAAGATGTATAGAGATTTGAAAGAACATTTTTGGTGGGACAACATGAAGAGAGAGAATTATGATTTTGTGTCATTATATATGGTTTGCCAACAAGAGAAAGCTGGAAGACAACAACCTAGAGGAGTCAGGAAACCTCTTCCCATACCTGAGTGGAAATGGGATGATATTATGATGTACTTTTTCATGGGGCTACCAAAGACTCCTAGAAGGAATGATGAAATATGGGTCATTGTTGATCATCTTACCATGTCAGCATATTTTCTTGCAGTAAGAGAAGATTTACCGCTTGAATATTTAGCAAGAATGTATGTTAATGAAGTTGTAAGACTTCATGGAGTACCCCTATTGATTGTTTCTGATCCTGATACCCATTTTACATCAAGATTCTGGAAAAGTTTTTAGAAATCCCTAGATACCAAACTTTGTTTGAGCACTGCCTACCACCCTCAAACCGATGGAAAATCAGAATAGACTATTCAAACCTTAGAAGACATGTTTAGATCTTGCTCACTTGAATTTCAAGGTATGTGGGATCAATATTTACCTATGGTAGATTTTTCCTATAAAAATAGTTTCCATTCAAGTATTCAGATGGCACCATTTGAAGAGTTATATGGAAAGATATGCCGCACACCAACTTATAGGTATGATGTTGCACTACTAGAAAAACGACCTATACCCACGGTTCAAAACCATGGGTATAGCCCCCAAAACTGTGGGTATACCCTATACCCACGGTTTTGGAAACCATGGGATGGAATGGCATCATTATAGGGGTCTCAACCTATACCCACAGTTTGGAGAGAATCGTGGGTATAGGGGAGTCAAATGTGGCACACCGTTGTTCCAGCGTGGCACACAACAGACCCCACGGTTTGAAAATCGTGGGGTTATTTTAAATTCAAAAAATCGCTCCAAGTGGGTTTTGAACCCGCGCTGGCACCGAAACTTACAGTCGTGCCCTAGAACCTAACCAACCCAACTGGGATTTTAATTTTTTACATAAGCATATATCTGCCTATATATATTAATATCTAGTATTTAATTCAAAAAAACGAGAACAGGGGGTTTCGAACTCGGGCCACGCGTTAAGACTCGTAGGCGCATCTCACCAACGAACCAACCAACCTAGAATTTTTATCTATTACAAATACATATATACACGTATATATATTAATATGTGGTATATAAATTCAAAAAAAATGTGCTCAGTGGGTTTCGAACCAGTGACGTGCGTTGAACCTCAGCGCCGATAAAAACCAACGGACCAACACAGCTATGAATTTCATTTGTTATAAATACATTTATGTGCATATATATTAATATAAACCATGAAAAATTCCATCCTCTCCAAATTTTTTCTTGTGTCCTACCTATTTTTTTTTCTCACCAAATCTATACCCACGGTTCTCAGAACCGTGGGTATAGGACTTCAAAAAAAACCCGCAACACCGATGGTTTTCAGGAACCATCGGTATAGGTCTTTCGGAAAATACCCTATACCCACGGTTTTCTCCAAAACCGTGGGTATAGGTCTTAAAAGAAAACTATACCCACGGTTTTTGGCACAACTGTGGGTATAGTTGGCCTATACCCATGGTTTTGGAAAACTGTGGGTATAGGTTCACATACTATCCGTATAACCATGGTTTTATAAAACCGTGGGTATAGGGGTACCCTATACCCACGGTTTTCCAAAAAAACCATGGGTATAGACCCATTTTCCAGTAGTGTTGGTGAAAGAAAACTCGTAGGCCCAGAACTTGTTGAGGAAAAGATAGAAAAGGTGAAGATTATCCAAACCCACATCAAAGCATCCTAATGTAGGCAAAAGAGCTATGCCAATAACTAAAGGAAGGATTTTTAATTTCAAGTAGGAGACCATGTTATCTTAAAGGTATCTCTATGGAAGGGTGTTATACGTTTCAGTAAGAAGGGTAAATTAAGTCCCAGGTACATCAGACCTTTTGAAATTCTAGAATGAATTTTGGTTGTAGTGTACTATTTGAAAATGCCTCCAAGTCTCTCAAAAGCTCACGATGTGTTCCACGTATCACTATTGAGAAAATACATGCCTGACCCAACGCATGTACTCCCCTATAAGGAAATTGAACCGAAACCTGATTTGTGTTATTGTAAAGAGCCAGTCAAGATTCTTGATACTATAGAACAAGTTTTGAAAAACTGGAAAACTCATCTAGTAAAATTACTATGGAGAAACCATAAGATGGAAGAGGCAACATGGGAACTACAGGAACTTATGAGACGAAGAACCACTCACATCTTTTTGTGCAGTAGTATTCTTGAAATTTCAAGGACGAAATTATTTGAAGGTGGGAAGAATATAACACCCCAATCTTCCATGGTATGTTTCCATTTGAATAATGCAATAGCTTGCATTGTACGCAACTTCGAGATTCTAACACACCGTGACTAATAAAACTAGTTGTTATGAATAACAATACCCACTTTTTGAAATTTTAAAAAATTTATTTTTTAAAATGGACTTCATTTTTGAATTTGGAATATCAAAATTATCTTAGGGTGAATTTTTGGTATTTTTCTGAAAACTTTCTATTTTTGATGAACAGTGAAAACCAATGCGTTATTGGTTAAAACTGACTTTTTATTTTAATAATTAGTTATTTTATTTTAATTTATTTTAGGTCAAAATATAAACATAATACATATATATGTTCAATGTAATTCATTAGAGTCATTTTATAATAAGTTTAGATATGTAAAATTTATTGAACTTTTTACAGCCTTTTACCTACCTCCTAGGAGCATTTGCAAATTTGCATAAAACATAATTTTACCACTTCTATGAGTTGAATTTAAAAAATTTGAGAGACGGTTAATATTATAAAGTAAAATTTTGTTCAATAAGATGAAAATAATTTTTTCTAAATAGTAACTTCTGGCTTTTTTTTACTTCGGTTAAAAGTAAATAGGGAAATTAATGGTCCAAATGATATCATAATTACCCTAACACATGTCCTAATTCTATTGGATAAGATTAATTCGACCAAAAACAACCTTATGAATAAAATATGATCTTTTTGGTCCACTGGTATTAGATTAGGACATTTATTATTATTTTATTTAAAGAAGAGTTAAAAGAGTTAAATTCAAAGTTTAATAACTAAACCATTTTTAATATAGGTATACACAAAATATAAATTATAATATAAATATTCATTAGAAAGATAAAAATATTTCATAGATAATGTTTTTTTATTTATAATTTTTATACTATAAATAATTAAATTTATTTATGACACAATGATGATCCAGTAATTACCTTATTAATGAAAGATTAAAATAATTGATATTATAAATATCAAAATAAATGTAATTTGAGGCTTATAATGAATTACACTAATTTTATAGGTTAATATGACTTGTTATTGTTGGTTAAATAAATTTTATTCGAAGTGATAATGTTTTTATGGCTTTCAAAAAAATCAAACACTAAATAGTGTCCAAATTGACATAATTGAGTTTTTAAAACAAATACTGTATTATTAATTGATATAATATTCATAAAAATATAAGTTTATGACAAAGGACTTATATAATGTTATATATATTAATCATTTACCATATGGGGTTCTCTTGGCTTGATATATTATTTTTATTAACCATATAATATAAAAATACAAAGGGACATGGTAAATGTCAAACTATTTAACTAAGAGTTAAATCTAAAAGATAAGGTGAATAGGATGACCTAAACCTGTCTAAAACCAATTGTTTTATAGTTATTCGACCCATACCCACCTTATCCTCTAAATAATTTATTTTAGAACCATTATAAACCAAAAATTATTTTATTATAAAATAATATTTCATGATTTTTCTAAAGTGTCCCTCACCTCTCTTATAAAAGGGCACTTCCCCTTCTCTTAATTTCACACCTCTAAAGCCTTTTTTCTCGGCCAATACCTGACCAAATATCCTTTCAACTTTCCTAAATCCATCCTAGAGGCCTTTATTTGGCCATAAAGCCATCCTAAGGATCCCTTTTGATAAAATCAAAAGGAAGAACCCAAAACAGAGGTAAATATTTTATCACCTCTTTTAAGTTATTTTATTCTTCCACTTCCTCTTTCATTGTTGTTTCCATTATAAAATAATAAATCCAATATATTCTATATAATGTGATGTTATTATAAAAATTTTAAAACCATTTTCTTTATTTTATCCATCATATGAATGACAAAGTCACCATACGTGTGTACATACGGCTTACCGCCTCCACGTCGTGGTGTAATTAGTTATTCCAACACTTCATTATTTGGATGGGTATAATAATGAGTATAAAGGATGTAAATAATAAATTTAACATGTTAATTATTCTTTATATATTATATAAAATCCAATTACATATGATTTCTTCATCAATATAATGATATTGTCGGTTGTGCGTACGTACGGATTACCGTCTCTACGAAGGCAATGGGATTTATTTCCCCATCATAACCATTCAAGAATAATTTTCATTTGGTGATTAAAAATAATGTTTAAGAACTTAATATCATTCAGGATATGACTAAAATACATCCTATCCATAACAAACATGGCTTATGTAACTAAATATATAAAGGAAAACAAATTAGTTAACACCCCAAATGATGATACTACTAAAATATTATTAACGAATCAATATTAAAAGATCATATATGATATCATATTTATTTATACAGTTCTTTTATAATTTAATAAAAATAATTTAACTATTATACAGGAGGTTAATGTACCCTCGACCAAGTAATAGTACAAGGTAAGGGTTAATTTCACAATCTCTTTATTATCCGAGGTTGTTTTTTTCATAAGTATCTACTCGGACATATTTATTATCCATGTCCATGTTTCATAAAATAGTTTCAAAATGGATTATTTTTAAGTGACTTTTTACTAAATCATCATTTTAAATTATTTAAATATTTATTCTTCTAAACCTTTATCATTAATTTCCATGTTCTCAAAATGGTTTTAAGGATTTATTAATATGGACATGAATGTTTTAAAATGTTAATTCCTTTCAAAAGTTTCAAAGCGTTATGGGAAAATGTTATTCAAAACTATATTTTAAATGAATTCCTTTATAAATTATGTGACTTTTATATGATTTCATGAAAAATGGGTATTTCTCCCAAAGATTTTTACTGATCATTTTCAACTATGTCAACATCCTTTATGGGATATTATTCTTGATCGAGGTTTATTTATTATGATACAAATATTCCATATTGTTTTGAATTTTTTGGCATATTTTTGACTATGGATGTGTTTTTTTATACCATTCATGGTTTATGGATAAAGTATTGACATTTCGTATGCTAGTTTTAGTACAAATTTTTATATTATGCTTAAACCTTTTCATATGAGGAATGAATTGGACTTAGTAAATGATGGGTAGAGCCCACTATAACTCCTTCATGCATAAATAGGTATCATGAGACAAACTAGTATCTTGGCACAATTCCTTGAAAAAATCTTATTTGTAGTCTTGTCTCAAGGCCTTGACTATGTGGTTATGAAGTCTAGAATTATGCATTCCATCATTATGAAAGTGGCTATTGATATTGCATGTGATTATTTGACTAGAAGAATATCCATGTGAATAAGTAAATGGAATTATTGGATTTTATCTTTTACATATTATGATGAAGTTTAAGTTAAAAGGGATTTTGTTTTAGTCTTATACATTGACTTAAATGTTTATGCTTATTTATGAAAGTTTCTGTTATATTGTTACCCTTAATGAGCATCTGATCTCACCCCTTTCTATGTTTTATTTTTTACAGGATGTGAAGAAGTGTTTTATGGTTTACCTGTAGTGATATGATAATGATATAAGTGTGTTCAAAATGAGACAAAATGTTGTCGATGTTTTTATTTCATGAAGTAAGGTAAAACTTATGAATGTATCTAGTACTTCCAAGGATATTAAACTGATCGGTCATTCAGGACATGATTCCTTGTATCATGCCAATTTTATGTAGTAATGCACTGAATCTAGGTTACTGGGGTCGGGGTGTTACATCTTCTATGGGTTTCTGTAACATTGAAAGTTTGAGTAGGGGTGTGGTCAGAAATTTTATTTCTTACATGGTTGTGTCTTCCTTGGTATCCTCATATTCTATGGACTCTTCCTCTAGTTCCTCAATCATGTGTGGGGAACATGGGTTCATAACCATACTCTTCGTCAGAGAAGGGATCCATTAAGTGAATGAAATTAATAGATCCAAAGATCAAATCATCATCTGATGATGAATCTTTCTAACTAACTATTTCTATTGGTTCGATTTGGTGTGGTGGTTCCCATTCTTTCAGATAAGATGGTATAAAATCAGAAATGTTCAAGGATAACGTTGTCCTTGACATAGGTCTATTTTCTTGCACATGTTCCTTAAATTTTGGTCAAATTTGTTTTTGGATGGTCAGATTCTGGATACTTGTGGGGATAATGATGTTAGCTATGTTATATCAAAAGTAGGTGGGGGAATAATTAGTTGTCTCAACTATGATTGGAAAATTCTATGAGTTCAGTTGATTATATTTCGAGTCATACAACTATCAAAATTGTTTTCTCTTCTACTAACAACTTTTTTCCACTCATCTCCTTCATCTGAGGCAGTAGTGGAAACATATATCACTTGTGTTGGTAGTGGTCATAGGTTGAATTTCCCAGAATCTATCATTTTCTGTAGAATATCATTGAAGATAAAACATTTTTAGATAGTGTGTCCTAGTATCTATTGGAAGGTAAAGTAATCTTTCAGTTCAATGAGACCTACCCCATCGGCCTTTTTTGGCACTGTTAGATGGAGAAAATTACAGTTCATGGTGGTTATAAAATATCCATGGACATGATCATCTCAATATGATTTAACTTTATTACTATGTTCCTTGAATTGATTGTTCCTGGGACCCCTCTTCTTTTTTTGTCGAGGAAAGGGATGTTATTTATGCCTAGATGGGCTGCATGATTTATTCTAGGACTTGGAGAAATAGTATGTGTAAGGGATGGCTTAAGCCTAACATAGGCCACTTCATATCTTCCCACCCTTTTTTCCGGGACTGATGGGACTACCCTATACTTGAGCTTAGTCTATTTTATGGAGTCTTCTATTCTTTAAGAAATAATAGAGAAATTAAAAAACACATTTGTAAATTTCACTAGGATGGGCAGTGTTCATAGCTCGTCATAGAGGTTATTGATGCACATAACAATCATATCATCACGAGGGTGTGTCTAGTTCAAAGAGTATGTCATCCCTTTCCACCTAGAAATAGAGTCTGAGACTCTTTCAGTTTCCTATTGTTTGTAGTTTGATAGGTCAATGGATATAGTCTTTGGAACCATTGAGATGAACTAGAAAAGGAACTAAGAAGATCCTCCCATCCTATTATTGACTGATCTGGTAAATTGGTGTACCATACAAAGGTTTCCCCTTTAAAAGTTCACATGAATCTCTTGAGTTTTGATGGTTCTTATTGTTCTGGTGTTCACAACATGGGATCATAACAAGATTCATAGTGAATCGTAATTTTTTTGGGTCACCTGATCCATTGAATATTGGGAAGAAAGGGATATCAAAATTTGGTGGAAGTGGGGTGTTACTCACCAAATCATGTAAGGTTTTTGTTCCAAATGTACCAGTTTGTGTTGCTCTTCCATGGTTTCCAATCGAGCTAACAATGGCTCAATGGTATTGATAAGCCTCGATGTGTTTCCTGTTGAACCTGATCATGGGCGGGCATAGTAGGGGGAATGATTTTACATGTCAGTTTGACTGGTACTTGAGGTGGATATCCAACTAGGGGAATCTTTTTTGGATTTCTATAAACCTTTTATGGTTGTTTCTTTAATAGGGGAAATCATGATATTTGTCTGTGATCATATTCAGGTAGATTGATGGTCTTGGATCTTTTTTGGGAGTACATACTATAATTGCTTCATTTTTTCAGATAAACCCTTGAGGTTGAGGTAAACATGTTGTAAGTTTATATTGAGTCTCTTCCTAGGGAGAAAATTCAATAGGATGGCTTCCTCGGAGCAGCTCAATATTTATTCGCCTCAACTCTTTCAATTCTTCTTCATACTGAGAAAATATTTATTTGATCATAAGGGGATTGTTATGACCAAGAGAAGTAGGTGGGTCTTTTGTGACCATGTTTTTATTCTTATCCATTTTAAAGGCTTTATGAGGAGGTAGTCGAGGACTGATCGGGGGAATTTTTAAATACAGGGTGATCTTATAGTTCTGGGTAAGCACAACTTCATTCTTGGTGTGAATCAGATTTTTGGTGGAACCATCCTCTCCATGTTCTTTTTCATTTTCATCATTTTTTATGTGGTCTTAAGGATTAACTTCCATGAAGTTGACTGATTCATAACGTATTTTCGGTGGAAAACCAGTTTTCAAATGGTAGGATAGCTATTTATTATTATTTTTGGATATTTTCCTTATATTCTGGGGTATTATTTGAGATTTTTGGGGAAGGGTAACTCAGAGGGATCCTTTATATGACCTTACCATATGTCTCCCTTATGGGGGTATTGATTCATGAGATATAATGAAATAGTATACCTCTCTAATTTTTGTCCTACCTAAATGGGAAAAGACTAACTTTTGTTGGGCAGGAGGGTGAGGTAAAAATGCCCCATGCCCTGTAGGCTAGGGTGTCTCTCTTTACATTGTTATTATGCCTCATACTGGATTTTTTAGTCTTACTGATGAATTTTATATTAAAAATTCCTCGGCTTTAGGGGATGGGGCTGATCCCATATTGTGGCGGTTGTTGTTGCTATCGCCACTTTCTTGATCTCACGCACTCCTATTCGAGCATGAGCCAAATATAGTGCCAGGACCACATGTTTACTATTTTACTCCTTGTACATAAATAGTTCTTGATGATTTCTTCCTTAGGTGAGAATCCTACAGAATTTTCTCGAATTTATAGTTTAGGATTTCTTCTAAGGTTTTCTCTTCTCAGGCCTGATACTTTTGATACTTCATCTAGACCGGTTCTTGTCAAGCGTGTCACCTTTCTTGATCGAGGATTTCATTTTATCATTGTCTTAAGATTATGGAATTACATAATTTTATTTCCAATAAGTTTTTTTGAATGAGTTATGGGGTAAAATTCAAAGCTCCATGCTCTCCCTATCTCTATGTATAAACACCAAACGGGGCATTGTTGATAAGATGACACAAATTATACAGTACATATATGTGGGTTAGTTAGATATCTTTCATCCGCCTCTCAAATATTTTTCATCACGCATATGGAAGCACTTCCAACTCAATTTTTCTATGAAGCTCTCCCAATATTTTAACATTTTATGCATACCCATTATATGTAATTAATTATTTTTAGGTGGAAGAGAGTTCTTGAGAGATTGAGAAGAATTTTATGTATGAATTATTTTTAAAACTTCCTTGGTATGTCAAATTGATAAGTATCTATGGGATGAAACATATTTTTTTCATCAATGGATAATTTTCTTCTCCCAAGAAACATATCATTTTATTCTTCTTCTCGAGATTCATCTTCTTAATCTTCCCAACTTGGGTGACTCTTGATGATCTAGCCATAAGTAGTGGGGTTGGTAGGGGTATTGTATACCTGTTAATGGTATGGAGATGGATTAGAATATGAGTTTTATCCTAGTATGTCTCCTGATTGATAAAGGATTTTTCTTTCTATTAATAGGGTTTCTAACATGTTTGACCACATCCCTCCAAGCGCCTCTATATATAATGACTTTCCTATATTTGATTTGTAAAGGGGGCGACCTTCCTTCCAATATAGAACTTGAATAAGGGGATGACATTCATAGTTGGTGCCACAACGGATAGTACTAGCATCACAGCTTGATTCTAACTATAAAGATATTTTCTGTAGTGTATACCCTAAGTAGGACCATCAGGGCAGACAATTGTAAGGGGAGGACCTTCTTGTAGAAATAAGATGTCACTGTGGGGAGGACCATCACAATTGGTGAAACAATGGTGAGGACTTCCATTATATATTGGTGTCCAGCTGTTGGGATATTTTTTGTTGTGTATTCTCTAGGAAGGACCATCAAGGAAGACAATAGCAAGTTGATTACCTTCTTGTTGAAATTAGACATCACTATAGAGAGAACCTTTGTTGTTTGTGACATAATGGTGAGGCTACCATCATATTTTGATGTTTGACTATAGGGATATTTTCTACAGCATATACCCTAGAAAGGACCATTAGGATAGACGGTAGCACGGGGAGGACCTTCTTATAGTTCGATCTTTTGGTCACGATGATGCCTATCGTGACATAATAAGGAGATAGGCTCACATGATTGATAGTTTTTTGTCCACTAAGTAAGTATTAATGGTAAATTCTTTGGGGAGGACCTTTAGAGTTGCTGGTAACAATGTTGTGGGGTTGAACTTCACAAATGCTACTGCCACTTCCTTGATTTGGTAACAAATTGGAAGGGTCCTGAGCCACAAAAGATAAGTTTTGATGGCATCAAGAACACCAGATTATAATAGAGTATGGAATTGAATTTTCTCTTCATTTTAAAGTTTCCTTTGGCATGATTTATTTCTAGGTTCTATCTTATGGAAAACTAGGGATGATTATATTAGGTGACAACCTTCACATATGGTTTCATGTTTGAGTGGATCTTTTGGTGCTTTTGCGATATGTCATTGAGCATTGTGAGTTCTGATAGGGATATATGCCTTCCCTGGAGTAGCCACCATGTTGGACTAGTGTCCCCCTAATTAGAATGGGTATTTTTTCCAGATCTTGTTGTATATTTACCATGGAATATTTTTGACAACCCTCCTGTATTGGATAAAGGATGCAAGTCTACTCCTGAGTGACCACCCTATTATGTGGATGAGTCACCCCACTTGAGGAAGTGAGGTTCTGGTCCCGAATCCTTGATATTTCCATGGATGTGATTTTTTCTTGAAAAGTGTAGAGGATATGGTCATGAATTGATGTATGATCCTCCATCATTACAAATTTATGTTGAGAGGTGTATTTGGCTGGAACGAGAATATATTCTCATTATGGTGTCAGAGCAAGAATATGTTCCAACTCCATTCCTCTATTTTTTCAGTGGGTAATGACAGTTATACTGTGTGGGTGAAGAGGCAAAAGTGCACCCCTAATTTATAGTTAGAATAAGATTCCTCCTTTCTCTGGTTCCCATCATATTTTTTATTGGCCTTTATATTTGCAAGTAGGGATTTTTTCCTGATTTTTTTCCACAGTATTTTGCTAATGTTATTGATATGCATCCATAAGAATTTGAATCTACCTATATTTGATTCCCACCATATTTGAATCATGGGATTCATATTAATTGGTAGGGATATGATCCTACTTGTAGTTTTCCTTCCTATTTGGAAGATTTACTTTGTATATATTAGTAGGAATTTTTATTTTCTCATAGCGGGTTTCCACCCTATTTTACTGATGGGATTCATGAATGTTGGCATGTATTTTTATTGGCCTATAATTTCCTTCCCTACTTGTGTGATGGGTTTTCAAATAATTAGCCGTAATTTTTGCTTGCTCGTAATTTTCTATAATATTTACATGGCAGTCTTTATCATAGGGAGTAGTAATACAGATCTTCCCATGGTGCACCATCTTTTTTACATAGTGGATCCATTCCTCTATAACTTAGGTGATGACATGTTCCTAATTATATGATTGTTTCCCAAAGAAGGTTGTCTGAGGGACCTGGGTCCATTTTCCTTTTTCAAGGACCCTTGGGGTGATATCCTCATCATATTGAGGATACTAGGCCGCATGGAATTGGAGGAAATGACTTTTAATAGGGGTCCTTTAGTGGGACACCTATTTTGAAGGAATAAAATCATTGGTGATGACTTCATTAGCCTCCATAAGATAAGGTAGGAACTCATTGTATGTTCTCAGGACATGAACCCAAAATGGTTGGAGTCTGTTAGTGGAGACGCCATGTTCTAGATTGTTGACCATCGTTGGGTAGACAGCTGACGAGGGATTCATGGCATGGAGGGATGGTAGAACTACCTCTAGGGTAGGGAGAGTACCCTTCTTGTGGTACTATCGAACCAGTCTATTCGATACCCATCATTGAATATTCTGGGATGAAAATGGATTCCTCTACTTTGTGTAGGGCCTATCTGGTGCACTGGTTGACATGTGTGACTGTGAAAACATCTGAGATTCCATTGTATTGAAGGATGCTCAGAAGAGTGCATGAAATGTATGTGAAAAGTACAAGAAAAAAAACCTCATCAAAATAGAATATCATTGACACATTAATTATTAAAGGTATTTCTTTTTTCTCTTCAATTTTATATTTGAAAGGGTTTGGAAGTGGGGTAATACTACCAACTGGGTTAAGGATTCATGTCGGGTTCAAAAATATTATTTTACTCGAAGATGGGTTTAACTGGTGTATGATCACTAATGTTGGGTATAATATATTTGAATGGTATATGATGGGTTCTTTAATGGATCTTGAAATAACCAATGGCTCTCAAATACATGATTCATGGACCTAATTTCTAAAGTTATACATTCATTGGATGATTTGGCCAATGACACTTAAGAACTCACATTGGCTGAGATGATGGGAATTCGGGATCATTACACCCTTTTGGGGAGAACTATTGACTATTTTGGGACTCTCAAATATATATATATATATATATATATATATATCATGTTCATGAATCCTATGTTCATTCCTATGTGTGTATATTATGGATTACCATGTTGTAATGATCTGTAATGATTACAAGTAGGTTTGAAATTATCTATATATATCTGAGGTTCTTCATCAATGGAGATACCTATAATTATTAGAGGTTCTCCATCATTGTAACCCTTTTGGGGATATATTAGGGATTATTTGGTCATCTATTAGTGTATCATTGGTTTTAAGCTGCATGATGGGGCACTCTCTATTTTACCATCATCCAGGGGGGTGAGATTTATTTTGATGTCAGGATCGAACCCATAAGATGGGATTCCTACGTATCCTCGTGAGAGGAATCACAACCCATGTAGTTTGATGTCTCTTAACTAGACACATCACTTTTTAAGGTCCTATGATGAGGACCAGACCATGTAGTCTAACTTCATGTGGTAAGGACATCAAGGTGAAACTTTTCCTAGTCAAAAATGGTGTGGGAGTTATGCTTAAATTTCTTGAGATACTCAGAATAGATATGGTATCCCAGGTGGATATGACCCTATCGGGAATATTTCCAACAAAACATTAGGGTGGATTTTGAGGTTGAGTTTCAACCTCAAAGTGGCATCTTACATATCCTAGTTAGTTGGGAATCAAATCCATCATAGTATAGTTGAATCTAAGACATACGCTTTAGATGAGGCCCATTAAGGGCACATTATTTGGGCTTATGCATGGAAGATTCCAATTTAAGGGGATTTGATTGGGGCTTAAACCATGTGGGAGGCCCATTTGAGTTTTTGGTTGGGGATTACACATGGAAGCTTCCCATTTGGTACTAACTCATTGGGAATATGAAAATATCAAGGTTGAAGTATGGTTTGGGGATTTATACCATGTGGGGTCCCATTTGAGTTGCTTTGGAATCATATGGATGTTATGATCACTGCCAACCTCTAATCCCACATGAGTCATGATCAGTGTGAGAAGCAAGAGGAGGCAGTGGATCTGAAGATCGCACATCCCACTCTATTCGTTGATGGATGGTTCTAGAGCCCAATGGGATAAGGATAGGGAGTTAAATATTCTCATTCACTCTCACTTTCAATATCCTAGCAAGTCACATTTTGTGATCTATCTGGATACATCCCAGAAAGAGGGGAAGAGGATAAAAAGTGCCTTTTTATGCAAGAAATGATAAGATCTTACCATATGAGGAGTTCCCTAAAATCGATTCCAAATAAAAGGGAAGAATGTTCAACACTTACCCTCATAGAAGGGAAAGAACAATGGTTCCCATTGATCCCTATAACAAGGAGGTTCATGTGAGTGCCCCATGATTGGAAACCTCATTACCATTGGAATGTATAATTAAGGTCATTTTCAAACTATTACTTATTTCTAAGGCCACCCATGCTATAACGAACCAAACTTTTGAGTAGTATATTAACTTACTCTTAATGATTTAATAGATATGTTAATGGTTAATGCAGAAAGAGGAGTCGATGGCTTCATCCAGTAGACTCAAACCTTATGAGGCCCACTTATCAGAGCTTGGGAAGGAGGTGGCATCTTTGGGCTTCGCTTTGGACCAAGCCCAAGCCGAACTCCAGCGTGTCAAGCTTGAACGGAAATGCCTACGGGAGAAGTTCAAGTTAGTAGAGATTACTACTAGGGAAATGTTATCTGATCCTCCCTCAGATTCTCTCACCATAGCACACCTTACACTTAGGTCATATGCTGGTGTTATAAGGGGCTATGTGATGAGACCCTAGCTTCTTTGTGTATTCCTTTGGGATGAATAAATTGAGATTTCTTACTTTAGTGATGTTTGTGAAATTTCAAATGTCTGGATAATTTTAGGATGTATTTTATTGATGAATTTTGGAAAAAGGATATTTTAAAATATTTATGTAAACCTTAAATAATTAATGATTTGTAATGATTTTCAAAAAATGTTCTTCTGCAAAAGTGTTCAGTAAGGAATTTGGAGTCTAATAAGATCAACTTAATTTTTGATGAATAGTAAATTATGAATAGTGATTTTACGCTTAGGATTAGTAATGTGCCCAAATGGATTAGTAATCTCACTTAAAGAAAGTTTTAATACAATTTAGACACCTTGATTAAGTAATGTGATTCAATAAAATTGTTAAATAACAGTTTCATAAATTATTAATCAAGTATTAGTTTTTTCGGGTGAATAGTGTTTTTTATTTAAAATTTTAATTAAAAATATTTAGAAAATTTAATTTTATAAAATGGAATTTATTTTTGAACTCAGAGCATCGATATTATGTTATGGAAATTTTTTGGTATTTTTCTTAGAAAGATGAATTTTCAGTGAATAGTAAAAATGCAGTTTTAGGGTTTCAGTATGTTAAATGACATCATAACTATGTCATGATGATGTCATGAGATATTTTAAGGTATGGTCTACTAAATGGGATGAATTATTGTGTGAGGTGTCCCAAGTGGCCAATACCATGGGCAAATACCATGGTAAAGCCCATGGTTTTTCCAAAACCACCAATGAGGTGTCCCTTGGCCATTAATGCCTTGTCCCCTCACTTTCCCTATAAATACCAAGCCCTCCTATCATCCATTCGACTCCAAAACCATACTCAACGAATTTATGGTCTCCTTAGATCCCAAGGAGTCCTCCCACGGTGCCCTCAAGCCTCTCAAGGTCCCAACCATTGAGTTTTAAGAGTTACGTTTAAGGTAAGGGATTCTACCTCTCTCTTTCTTTTCAAGTAATCTCTTTTATGCCATTCCTTTTATGGTCCATGTTTTTATGTGGGAGGATGTTATTTTATATTCATCTTACTTTCCTTTTCATTTTAATATTATGATAGATCCCCTCTTACTCTCATCATTTTTTTATGAATGTTTAAGTGGCGTTGTAAGGCCGCTGAATTGTTATGGGATTCTTTCACCCCTCTCATTTTTCAAGTTATATTTTCATGTCAATTATTTCAAGTTCCTTTTTATTATTTTGGGGTATGATATCTATATCTATCATACTGATCTTTTATGATCATATTATGAGAGACCCTATTTGATCTCGTCGATTCATTTTTATTGAATTTTAAGTGACGCCGTTAGGCTGCCGAATTTTTATAAGAGAAATCTTAATTTTGTCTTACTTCCATGTTTTTCATTTCAAATGGTATGTCCTTAAAATTTCATTAACATGATTCATATCCTTTATATTCTGTCCCTATTCTATTTTTATAGATCATTTATGAGTGGGTGACCCATGTCCTCTCTCTTTTCAAAATTTTCTAAAACCCTGTAACGTAGCCGTTAGGCTACAGAATTTTCGTCTCAAAATGCCTCTCTCTTTTTCTCAAAATTATTTTATGTTATTAAGTGAATAGTAAAATCTCTTATTTCTACAGGTTTATTCACATATATATCAAAATGTTCTATTTTAAATTCTGGTATTTACCTTCATGAAACCCTCTTTCCCTTTTCGTGGGTTTAAAGTGACATAAAGATCATGTCTTTAAAGAAGTTTTTAAAACGTTATGATTATGAAATGAAACCCATTTCTTTTTTGCTATATGGGTTGTTTATGAAGTGATTTATGATGATATATGTGGCTCACATGATAATAAGGACATGTCAAGGGTGCGCCCAGATAGCGCTCCAATGCATTGGGTAAAGACTTAATCTCTAGAGATGACCTTTTAGACTGATACCTTGGTGAATAACCTTGGTAATTTTTAATGACACCTTAGGGATGGACCTTGGTGAAACGAAATGATTGTCAATATTAAATATTGTATCCACATAATCAAGTTATGAAAAATGTTATTTTTATTATGATATATCTCATGATTTCTTTCTCATGCCTTGAAGTTCTTTTCATGACCTTATTGAAGTATCTCAAGTTCACATGTAAAATGTTTCTCTTGTTTCCCTTACTGGGCCTTCTTCGCACCCTTTATTTTGATGTATACCCCCAGGTTATGAGATGCAGTAATGAACCTAGGATGAACTTAAGGAGAATCCTTTCAAGTGTTTAAGAAGAATTTTTTTGTTGTTATCATGTATTATGTTCCTGGTTTCCAAGTCACTAAACCTTAAAGATCCTCTGTTTTGTGTAATGTAATGAAAGTTTATGTTATAATAAGGCGGGATGCCATAGTTGGTATCAAAGTATGGTTTAGTTATTTGTGTAAATTAGGTTCTAAAACTATAGGAATAACCCTATAGAAAAGTTTAAATATAGGAAAACTTTATGGTATTTTGGTAAGTATTGAGTAAGTGGTTTATCAAACAAATACATCCCTGTCTGGAAAAGAGTAGGTAGAGGAGACTCTAGCACTGATGTACATAGGGTTAAAACCCAAAAACACCACTTTGAGCTAGACTTGAACAGGAACTGGTGCACGATAGTAGGCCTTGCTGCACTCTTGGTTACAACACTCCTGGGGGATACGTTTGTTTAATCACAAGATTTTTATGAATCATTATGAAGGAATTATAGAGAAATGTAATTGTATAAGAATGAAGTCTTAGTTAAAAGATTCATAAATGAAATAAGTTTCTCACTAAGGTTTTATTCTTTTAGAAAATGGCGGGAAATCGGAGGAACCATGCAGATGGTGACCGTAATGCACCATGTGTTGACGGACCTCTAATGGAATCTGGAATGGAAACATTCATGCGAATGATGAACCAACTAACTCAAGTTATGAGAAATAACTTGAATCAACCTGAGAGTCTGACCTAACCACAAAGGGAACAACACTCTGTTGAGTCCTTTATGCGTCAACAGCCACCAATATTCTGTGGATCTACTTACCCATTGGTTGCGGAACAATGGATAAGCTCTATTGAAAAGATATTTTCTGTACTCCTTTGTTTGGAACAAGAAAAATTCACCCTTGCTGTTTACCTCCTAGTGGGAGAAGCTGATCAGTGGTGGTCACTGGTCAAAAACATGAAGCCTAGAGGAGAGATGGAAGCTATGGAGTGGGAAGAGTTCTGGGGAATATTATTTAATAAGTATTTCCCTCGTTCCATGAGAACGATAATGGAGAAAGAGTTTCTCGAGCTGAAGCAGAAGGAGAACAAATCTATCGGAAGCTATGAGATGAACTTCACCCGACTTTCACGATATACCTCTAGCTTTGTCATGTATCCAAGTGGGAAGGTTGATAGATTTTTCGGTGGACTGAGACCTCATCTGCGGAAGAATTTAGCCAACCGGGACTACGGTAGCTACGAGGAGATCATGCGGAGTGCAATGAAAGTCGAGCTGGAGTTTGGTGAGACACAGTGGTCTCATAAATCAAATGACAAGAAGAGATCGTTGGATCCCAGTTTAGGGAATACTTTTGATCAGGGAAGAGGTGGAAAGCAAATGCAACTTACCACATGCAATAAATGTGGGAAGAAGCATCTAGGGAACTGCTTGATCGGAAGTGTAAAGTGCTACAAGTGTGGAATAGGAGGCCATATTGCTCGGAATTTTCATATTAAGGTGAAGCCTCAACTCCCCAACACTAAAGACGGAGGAAAGATGGTTCTGGACTTACCCGAAGTCCATTGCTTCAAGTGTGGACAGCTTGGGCACTATTCTAATCTTTGTCCAAATCCAAGGGCAGTGGAGGGGAATCACCATCAACCTCAGCAAAGGCCATGGGATCAAGGTCGTGCTTTTTCTATCACAACAACTAAAGTTGAAGCTCCAAATGACGTGGTAGCAGGTACTCTTGTTGTCCTCTCAAAACTAGCAACTACTTTGTTTGATTCTGGTTCTACGCATTCCTTTATTTCCTCCAAGTTTGTAAAGAATATAGAATCAATCCCTGAACTGATTGAGGTAGAGTTGTCAGTCAAGACTCCAAGTGGGATTATCCATGAATCAACAGTGTTTAGAGACTCTAGTGTTTACTTTAGTGAGTGCAATCTTACCGCAAATCTAGTAGTCATTCCCATGTTGGAATTTGACATTATACTAGGGGTGGACTGGCTCTCAAAGTATAATGCTAAGATCAAATGCAGAAGTAAGGAAATCTGCATAGTCTTGAATAAACGACCTACTGTTATCTTCCAAGGAGAGATATCCCGAACTGATCCCTATCTAGAAGCACCTCTTATAGCTTTGTTTATGGAGTTATTCGGTGATGATGATGAAGGAAAAGGGAGCATACAAATAGAAGATGTTTCGATTGTTCAAGAATACATGGATGTATTTCCTGAGGAGTTACCTGGAACTCCCCCCAGAAAGAGAGGTAGAGTTCTCCATTGAACTCGTACCTAGGTCACAACTGATATCAAATACCCCGTATAGAATGGAAAATGTGGACCTAGAAGAGTTAAAGAAACAACTCCAAGACTTGTTGGAGAAGGGGTTTATCCGACTGAGTGTGTCTCATTGGGGAGCACCAGTTCTCTTTGTGAAGAATAAGGATGGATCAATGCGGCTATGCATTGATTATAGATAACTGAACAGGATCACAGTGAAGAATAGATACCCTCTTCCAAGAATTGATGATTTATTTGACCAACTTCGTGGGGCTCAATTCTTCTCTAAGATTGACCTTCGATCTGGTTATCATCAACTGAGGGTGAAGAAGGAATATATTCCAAAGACTTCCTTCCGATCAAGATATGGGCATTATGAGTTTACTGTTATGCCCTTCGGCTTGACTAATGCTCCTTCTATTTTCATGGATTTTATGAATAGAGTCTTTAAGGACTACCTTGATAACTTTGTGGTAGTTTTTATTGATGATATTTTGATATATTCAAAAAGTCATGAGGATCATGAAGATCATCTGAGGGTTATTTTGAAAACTCTATGAAAGGAGAGGCTCTTTGGAAAGTTCAGAAAGTGTGAGTTTTGGTTACAACAAGTGGCTTTCTTGGGGCACATCGTAACCAATGAAGGAATCTCGGTTGACCCTGCAAAGAAAATGGTTGTGGAGGAGTGGCCTCAACCCACAACAGTAACTGAGATTCATAGTTTCCTTGGTTTAGAGGGATATTATAGGAGGTTTGTGAAAAACTTTTCACGGCTTTCTAATCCGCTAACCAAGTTGACTCGAAAAGGGGTTAAGTTCATCTGGACAAAGGAATATGAGGAAAGTTTCCAAGAGCTAAAGAAGAGATTGTTTACTGCACCTGTGTTAACACTACCCTCTATCGGAGATGGATTCGTTATTTTTAGAGATGCATCTCTGAAAGGGATTGGGTGCGTCCTCATGAAAAATGACAAGGTAATTGCTTATGCATCTCGACAGTTGAAGATTCATGAGCAGAATTATCCTACGCATGATCTAGATCTAGCAGCAGTTGTTTTTGCTCTAAGGATATGGAGGCACTATCTTTATGGGGAGAAATGTGATATATACACTGACCACCAAAGTTTAAAGTATATTTTCACACAGAAAGAATTGAACATGAGACAAAGGAGATCGTTGGAGCTTATTAAAGACTATGATTGTTTAATTCATTATCACCCTGAAAGAGAAAACAAAGTCACAGATGCGTTAAGCAGGAAAGACCCTGTTGTTCTGGTAACAATGAGGATCCTAGGAGATCCCTTGATTAAAGATCTAGTAAAACTGGAAATCGGAATTATAAGGAAATGTACATCATCAACCCTATCCCAAATGATTTCTCAACCTTTATTACTAGAGAAGATCAAGAAGGCTCAAAAATAAGATCCTTTGCTACAAGAGAAGTTGGAGGCTGTAAAAGATGGGAAGTTCCCTGATTTCAATATTGATCAATAAGGTGTATTGAAATTTCATACAAGACTATGTGTTCCATCTATTCTGGAGATAAAGAAAGAACTGATGGATGAAGCTCATAGCTATACTTTCTCTATACATCCAGGAAGCACTAAAATGTATAGAGACCTTCGTGATCATTATTGGTGGGA
The DNA here is from genome assembly GCA_963277665.1 of Viscum album. NCBI lineage: Eukaryota > Viridiplantae > Streptophyta > Magnoliopsida > Santalales > Viscaceae > Viscum > Viscum album. Next base: position 1,438,289,758 of record OY728157.1, read on the forward strand.
TAACATGAAGAGGGAGATTGCTGATTACACTAAAAGGTGCCTGGTGTGTCAACAAGTAAAGGCAGAACGACAAATTACTAAGGGGGTATTACAACCGCTACCCATACTAGTATGGAAGTGGGATAATATCACTATGGACTTTGTAACTGGTCTCCCAAAAACATCAAAAGGAAACAATGCGATATGGGTTATTGTGGATCGTCTCACCAAGACCGCCCATTTTATCTCTATTAGGGAAGATTTCTCTCTGGATCAACTTGCCAAGATATACGTAAAGGAAGTGGTGAGGCTGCATGGGGTACCACTATCCATCGTTTCTGATCGTGATCCAATATTCACATCAAAATTCTGGAGAAGTCTTCAACATGCTTTGAATATTGAATTGAATTTTAGTATGGCCTATCATCCTCAAACTGATGGCCAATCTGAAAGGACTATTCATACACTCAAAGACATGCTGATATTATGCTCAATGGAATGTAAAGGTGGATGGGATCAACACCTCCCATTAGTTGAGTTCTCCTATAACAACAGCTTCCATTCGAGTATTCAGATGGCACCATATGAAGCTATGTATGGAAAGCGATGTAGAACTCCTACTTGTTGGGATGAAACTAGTGAGAGAAAGCTTCTTGGGCCTGATCTTGTGAAAGAGATGACAGAACAGGTTCATGCCATCCAAAAACACATAAAGGTTGCTCGGAGTTGGCAGAAGAGCTATTCTGACAATCGTCGAAGGGACTTGGAGTTTAGTGTTGGCGACAAAGTCTTCCTTCGAATTTCTCTATGGAAGAGAGTCATGCGGTTTGGGAAGAAAGGGAATCTCATCCCTAGGTACATTGGCCCCTATGAAATCCTTGATCGCATAGGAGCAGTGGCCTATCGTCTAGAACTTCCACCGAACCTAGATCAAGTTCACAATGTCTTCCATGTATCCCTCTTGAGGAAATACATACCCGACCCTTCGCATGTACTGAACCCAGAGGTGGTACAACTGGAACATGACCTCTCTTATGAGGAGTAGCCAGTAGAGATATTAGACCATATAGAAAAGGTTCTACGAAACAAGACTACCCACCTTGTGAAAGTGTTGTGGAGGAATCATAAATATGAAGAAGCGACTTGGGAGCCTGAGGAAACGATGAAGAAAAAGTACCCTCACTTTTTCAACTAGGCCTCAAGTATAAATTTCGGGGATGAAATTTCTTAAGGGGGGAAGAATGTAATGACCCAAACTTTTGAGTAGTATATTAACTTACTCTTAATGATTTAATAGAGATGTTAATAGTTAATGCAGAAAGAGGAGTCGATGGCCTCATCTAGTAGACTCGAACCTTATGAGGCCCACTTATCAGAGCTTGGGAAGGAGGTGGCATCTTTTGGATTTTCTTTGGACCAAGCCCAATCTGAACTCCAGCGTGTCAAGCTTGAACGTAAACGCCTACGGGAGAAGTTCAAGTTTGTAGAGATTACTACTAAGGAAATGTTATCTGAGCCTCCCTCAAATTCTCTCACCATAGCACACCTTACACTTAGGTCATATGCTGGTGTTATAAGGGGCTATGTGACGAGACCCTAGCTTCTTTGTGTAATCCTTTGGGATGAATAAATTGAGATTTCTTCCTTTAGTGATGTTTGTGAAATTTCAAATGTCCGAATAATTTTAGGATGTATTTTATTGGTGAATTTTGGAAAAAGGATATTTTAAAATATTTATGTAAACCTTAAATAATTAATGATGTGTAATGATTTTTAAAAAATGGTCTTCTGCAAAAGTGTTCAGTAAGGAATTTGGAGTCTAATAAGATCAACTTAATTTTTTGATGAATAGTAAATTATGAATAGTGATTTTACCCTTAGGATTAGTAATGTGACCAAATGGATTAGTAATCTCACTTAAAGAAAGTTTTAATATAATTTAGACACCTTGATTAAGTAATGTGATTCAATAAAATGGTTAAATAACGGTTTCATAAATTATTAATCAAGTATTAGTTTTTTTGAGTGAATAGTGTTTTTTATTTAAAAATTTAATTAAAATTATTTAGAAAAATATTTTTATAAAATGGAATTTAGTTTTTAACTCAGAGAATCAATATTATGTAACGGTAATTTTTTGGGATTTTTTTGAGAAAGATGAATTTTCAGTGAATAGTAAAAATGCAGTTTTAGGGTTTCGGTATGTTAAATGACATCATAACTGTGTCATGATGATGTCATGAGATATTTAAAGTGATGGTCGACTAAAGGGGATTAATTATTGTGTGAGGTGTCCCAATTGGCCAATACCATGGGAAAATACCATTGTAACACCCCGAGATTTTATGAAAAATATTATTTTAATTTCATTAATGTCTTATGATTTATTCTACACCAAGATTACTCTGCGCTATACACAACACCGTATTAGCTTGCAGTGTACGCAACACTATTCTTGGACCGTGTTACACTCAATTTTGATAATAGTTATTCTACACAACATTGAGTATATATATATATATATATTAAATGTATAAATGAAATATGGTTGGAATTTGTTATACGAAACAACGAAGGATTCTTTCACAACACGCAACCCTGACTTGGCTTGCATTACACGCAATCGCGACCTTCCTCGATAGCGTGTGTTGTACGCAATACCGGGTTTTAATAAACAATGTTATATTATTATAATATTGTCATGAACTAGCCGTTATGAATAGTATTAACTAAATTTTGAATTTTATAACATTACTATTCATCTTACACATTTCTAGAACATGGTATAAGAACAAAATAATTTTTTCGGGTAAAATAAGTATTTTTCAAAAAATGCAGTTTTACCGCCTTTTGATGGCGCACCCACTTTAAATATAGTTTTTGACATGTTTATATGTTCAATTTGACAAAATAATATTCTTCTTTTGAATCAGGATATAAAAATTTACATTAGATAAAGTTTTGATATTTTTCCGATAACTTTCATATTTTAATGAATAGTAAAAACACGCTATATTTTAATTAAAAACAACTTTTTTCATCATAATATCTTATGTGGTTAAATTATAATATTGAATGGTTTTAAAGTATAAATAGAATATATTTTTACCATTTAATATAATGTATGTCATTATCATTGATTTTACCTTGAATTCGTAGGTTAAATCAATTCAATCTTTTGCAATGTTTTAAAGAAAAACCCGTTTTCTTTCGACAAAGGGATTAATTTTAATTTAATTTCTGCATCTTTTTTGTATTTAATTTGGAAAAATGGATTCCATATTTGGAATCAGTGGGTCCAAATTATGTTAATAAGCTACTTTTTATTTTTGGGAATTATGAATAGTAACTACGGTAAATTTTATTTACCATAGTTAAAGGTAAATCGGGTAATTAAGGGTAAATATAATATTTTAAAATTACCCTAACAAATGTCAAAATACTATTGGATGACTGAAAGTAGACCCATATCACCTAAGGGTCGGATTAGAATCATTTAATGGACATTTGTCCATGAAAATAACTTAATTATTATTAAAACCAAAGAAAGTGACAACATGTCACTCTCTTAAATCTTATAAGTATATTAATTTTAATTTAGTGATAAACTTCATGAAACTTCGAACATTAATAGTCTCCAGAAAGATAATGAAATTATCTACATCATTTAAATTTATTTATAATTTTTAGGGATTAAATAATTATCATTAATTATGACACAATAGTGATGCAGAAATTGTTTATCTACTGAAAAATCAAGAATATTGTTTTTATTAAACTAATAGTGACCATAAAATGCACAAATACCTAACCAAAACTTATTGGCCATGTAAATTTAAACCATAATCATCCAATGGTCGAATATTTGACCATTTGGAACCTTATAAAAGCAATTATGACACTTATATTATTTTATTTTAAATGATGCCAAAGTTGTCACCTTCATAATTTAATAAATATAATAATTTAAATATTGTGATTTTAAGATGATAAATTCGAGTAAAAGTATTATTGTGAAAGTTAATAGATTTATTTTCATCATAGGATTTTATTTTTAATTTTTATGCAACAAATAAGTATATTAAATAATTATACAAAAATGTTGTAGTATTTATTTTATTAAGAGATAAACCAAATAAATGGTTTCAAAAATAATAAAATAAATATTATATGAACTATTTAATGTGATCCAATAATTTTTAAGATACATATGACATTTTATGAATCTATTAAAACTTTTAGTTTGAACATATCTTCTGTATTTATTTTATTTAAATTCAAATAAATGAATAGTGTCAAAATTGATACTATTGTTATTTTATAAAAAACATATTATAAAATTGATTAAAAATCACAAAATATTTCAAAATTATAAATTTAAATTTATATGATATAAAATGTTATTAAGAATCCAATTATGGACAATTCACAACAAATAAGTAATTATTTGTTATAATTTAAAAATTAGAATATTATTACCACAAATAAAATTAAATTGATTAAATAAGGATAAATCATGTTGATAATGTTTAAAATAAATTCCTAACGTGTCTAAATTCTATTGGTTGATGATATTACAACCTTATCTTATCTAATATTCTAATATGATTCATTTTTGGAGGTTTTTTGTGTGGGGATAGATTTATTATAAATTAATATTTTTAAGAATTCCAAAGGTGCCCCTCTCCTCCCTTATAAAAGGGCACCTCCTCCCCCTCCTCCTCACACAAAATTGAGCACTCAAGCTCGGCCAACCCCTGACATTTTCTCCTCTCCACTTCCCTAGAATAATCCTAGAGGTCCTGGTCTTCTTCAAAGACCAATATTAGTTCCCTAAGTGGAGGATTCAAAGAAGCGTTCCAAAGAAGAGGTAATATCTGTTACCGATCTTTTCAATTTATTTCTTCTTCAACTTCTTCTTATTTAGTTGTTTCATGATAAAGTAATAACATCAGTATTACATACATACTTATATGTTATTATAAATATGAAACAACCCTAGTTCACCTTCTATCCATCCTACGGAAAAATGAAATCACCGCGCGTGCGTACGTATGGAATACCGTCTCCACGCCGTGGTGTAATCTATTTTCCACCACCACCTTACAAGGATGGGTATAATGGTGTGATGAGTAACTATTTATGATTATTATAAATTAATATTGATTCTGAAATAATATATATGTACTCCAATACAATTCCACAATCATAGGAACGATATCATCACTCGTGCGTACGTACGGAATACCGTCTCCACGATGTGATGCGACTCGTTCTACATGATCATCATTACATAGTAATTATATAAATGAATTGAATGAATAAATATGATATATGTTACACTAATAACATTCTGGATATAAGGTATCTATAACCTTAAAATAAGAATAAGAATTTATTCGGCAAAACACGCATAAGAACAAAAGGCAATAAAGACCCAAGTAACAAGTAACAATGAAATATTACTAACAAGAAGCTAAGAATATGACCATATATGATATCATATCAATATTTATGATTCTGGAATAAGTCAATAACATTATTTAAACCATTATACAGGAGCTTCGGACACATACAAAGCAAATCGGACCTAAGGTAAGGGAAAATATCACAATCTCATTTTTATCCGAGATTGTTTATACTTTGGTATTTACTGGGGTGTATTTTATCATCCACATCCATGTTTCCTCAATATCTAATATTTATATCCTTATACAATAGTTTATATCCAATTTTACCCTTCGGTAAGTTTTTAGTAAAAGATATGAAAGGAATCTTTTGTCGTTTTTTTTGTACGACGTACTTTTTGACTTTTCTGACAAAAGTACGAAGAATGTTTTTTTTAACTTATACGGAATGAATGGATTTTTAAAACATTATTTCCAAGAAGAATCCTTTAAAAGTTTTCAAGTTTATTTTTAATCAACTTCTTTTAGTTTAAAGTTTTATGACATGTTAAGAAAGGAAAAATGTTTTTGAAGCAGAAAGGATATTTTCCTCAAGAATGGAGTTCAAGTGTTTTATCAAAATTATTTTCCATCTAAGATAATAAAGGGTTCTGTTTCTATACCTATTTTTACATTGATTTGATTATGTTGTGATGGAATTATATTTATGAATCCCTTTATCTTATATGAATTGTTTTATGATATCCTGATGTTTAAGATTCCCATTTTTATTACATGGGTTATGCAATGATATATGATTTATGATTTTGTGGCACACATAAGAATGGTATCATTATGAGATAGGTGGGACCTATATCTCCCTCCAATGAATTGGGTAAAGATTTTATATCTCATGAGATAGACATGGCTGGAATGGTAGGTTATACCGGTTCAGTGAAACAGGACTGAAACGAGGGTTACTCAATTCAGAAAGGGACTTTGTCCACTAAGATAGTCTTGGCAATGAGTCTTGACTAACAAGAAATGATTCTCTATGATTATGTGTGAATGCCACAAAGTTTCATGTTTTAAGTTATGATTATTGTGATTACATTTCACTGCCATGATTTATCCCATGTTATGAAATTATGCTCTCTTTTGCAGGTTATGATTTCCAAAATGTTATGTTCTTATGAATATGATGTGATTGATATTTCTTTTGTTTACCCTTACTGAGCATTTGAGCTCACCCTTTTATGTTTTCTTTTCCCCAGGATATAAAGAAATGTTTTAGGTAAAAAAAAGGAAGATCTTTATGGGAGATGTTGAAGATCTTTCACCATGATTAGGAGATTACGTTCTGAGTTTCCAAAGACACTAAACTATTACGATCCTTATGTGTGTGTTTTTGTTATATACTAAGTATTCCGAAAATGTAATGTAATGTCCATGTACATTAAGCTTCGGGTCTCTACAGTTGGTATCAGAGGAAAGGTTTAGTCAACCTTTGGAAACTAGGATGTGAGAACGTTAGTGAGATCCCTAGAGATATTTCTAAGGTATGTCTAGGGATGTCCCTAAGGATAAGTATACATATAGGATATAGTCCTAGAACTACGGTAACGATATTATAATTTAACCTAAGATGTTAGATATTGAGGGTACTCCCCCTTTACTATGTTGTTTTCTCTAGCATGATTTTTGCCTCTCAACAAATTCTTTTTGTGTTTTAGTTAATGGAGGGAACCAGACGGAATTCGGTTAACATTGAATCCAATGGAAAAATTGGTGACTATAAGCAACAAAATTATGTAATTCCTAGAGATAAAGATATTGTGATTATGTCGAATCAGTCATCGCGATATATGATTAACAAGGTGAAATTTAGTGGTATACCTAATTCATCAAAGAAGAGGAAGATAGACTATTATGCATGTTCGCATGTTGAGCAGCATAAAGAAAGGAATATTGAGATTTCTAAAGAAGGGAAGAAGAACCTTGAAGAATACCTCAAATGGAGGGACCGATGTTATTTGTGTGGAGATAAGGGTCATAGAGTGACAGACTATTATGGAGTTCAATGTATTATTTGTGGAGAACATGGTCATTACCCAACTCAATGCCCTGACCTAAAAAGTTACTTCTAAATCATGGAAGGACTTATTCCAGGACAATAATTGAAGAGGTTGGATTGAAGTGTTTCTGTATTGGTATTCAAGAATAATGTTGTTGAGGTACTTTTATTGTTTATTATAATATTTTTGTATTATTGTGGTTTTCAATAATTTTAAGGTACCGGTAACCATGAAAAGTGATTCAAATATTTTGGAAAGCAGATGATATGCGCATAATGAAGGGATAAGGAGAAAATGAAATGTTTGACAATATTCATGAGCTCATGATTGATATAAGGACTAAGTGACATCATCGTTTGAGTATATAGAATTTTGAGGATTTTGGTATGTGTAAAGTGTTAAATTTTAACTGCATTCATGTTTTCACTAAGGTATTCAAGAGAATACATGATTAAGGACTTTGAATGTTTGGAATGTGACCAACAAACCATATCTTATGATATATGGGGATCGACGGTGGTGTTAAATCTCTGGTAATCGTTTTCACTATGTTATGAGAGTGGACTGCAGTATTATGGATAAGCCTAAAGATTGGAATGGATTATGTTGGACATAAGTTAGTATTGTTTAAGGATAGAAGTTTTCTCGATATTATTGATGGGATGTTATAGTAATATAGTTTTATAAAAAGGACAACCTGCAGGATGGGCGACAGCCCATCGCGTCGGACAAGGATGTGGGAATCGAACCCACAACCGAAGTGCGACTGGCCTTTATCGCCTACCACTGGCCTACAGGAAGTCCCTGTTTATTAGAAACTAGTTTTATTATATTAAGCAGTATGATATATGAAGTATAAAGTCCATTTTAGGAACCATATATGATTAATCTCACTATAGATCGACTTATGTATATAATTTTTGCTAACCTTTTATTTGAGACAGATGGAATGACCCGTCATTCTATCACATGATCTGCTAACACTTCACGAATAACAAATTCAAATTCATTTATTTAAGAGATGAAGTGGAAATTGTTAAAGGCACGAACAACAGTGAGATTGTACCAAAATAAAGTAAGTATTTATTCTAATTCAAATTCTTTAACATTAGGGAAACGATCTTGAAAACCAAAAATGTTGTCCTAGTGATCTTATATCTGATGAATCAGATGGTACCTTAGATCGTCACAAATTTATGGCTTTGTGATTGCTGGATTTTCCATAGCCATGTTCTCTACCACTCTCCATCAGAACATGATGGTTAGATTTCTCTTCCATATCCATATTTTCACCTATGTGGAAACCCAGTGATTAGTTTATTTCGGTAACCGTTACGTTTCATACTTTTGTTTTTAAAGATAAGTTTTGGTATTCCTTTTTACGATGTGGGTTTCTATCAAAGAAACTTTCAAATAGTAAACCATTTATAACCCCGATGAATTTCGAGGGAGAAATTAATTTTAAGGGGGGAAGAATGTAACACCCCGAGATTTTATGAAAAATATTATTTTAATTTCATTAATGTCTTATGTTGTATTCTACACCAAGATTACCCTGCGCTATATGCAACACCGTATTAGCTTGCAGTGTACGCAACACTATTCTCGGACCGTGTTACACACAATTTTGATAATAATTATTCTACACAACATTGAGTATATATATATATATATTAAATGTATAAATTAAATATGGTTGGATTCTGTTATACGAAACAACGAAGGATTATTTCACAACACGCAACCCTGACTTGGCTTGCATTACACGCAATCGCGACCTTCCTCGATAGCGTGTGTTGTACGCAATACCGGGTTTTAATAAACAATGTTATATTATTATAATATTGTCATGAACTAGCCGTTATGAATAGTATTAACTAAATTTTGAATTTTATAACATTATTATTCATCTTACACATTTCTAGAACATGGTATAAGAACAAAATAAATTTTTTGGGTAAAATAAGTATTTTTCAAAAAATGCAGTTTTACCGCCTTTTGATGGCCCACCCACTTTAAATATAGTTTTTGACATGTTTATATGTTCAATTTTACAAAATAATATTCTTATTTTGAATCAGGATATAAAAATTTACATTAGATAAAGTTTTGATATTTTTCCGATAACTTTCATATTTTAATGAATAGTAAAAACACGCTATATTTTAATTAAAAACAACTTTTTTCATCGTAATATCTTATGTGGTTAAATTATAATATTAAATGGTTTTAAAGTATAAATAGAATATATTTTTACCATTTAATATAATTTATGTCATTACCATTGATTTTACCTTAAATTCGTAGGTTAAATCAATTCAATCTTTTGCAATGTTTTAAAGAAAAACCTGTTTTCTTTCGACAACGGGATTAATTTTAATTTAATTTCTGCATCTTTTGTGTATTTAATTTGGAAAAATGGATTCCATATTTGGAATAAGTGGGTCCAAATTATGTTAATAAGCTACTTTTTATTTTTGGGAATTATGAATAGTAACTACGGTAAATTTTATTTACCATAGTTAAAGGTAAATCGGGTAATTAAGGGTAAATATAATATTTTAAAATTACCCTAACAAATGTCAAAATCCTATTGGATGACTAAAAGTCGACCCATATCACCTAAGGGTCGGATTCGAATCATTTAATGGACATTTGTCCATGAAAATAACTTAATTATTATTAAAACCAAAGAAAGTGACAACATGTCACTCTCTTAAATCTTATAAGTATATTAATTTTAATTTAGTGATAAACTTCATGAAACTTCGAACCTGAATAGTCTCCAGAAAGATAATGAAATTATCTACATCATTTAAATTTATTTATAATTTTTAGGGATTAAATAATTATCATTAATTATGACACAATAGTGATATAGAAATTGTTTATCTAGTGAAAAATCAAGAATATTGTTTTTATTAAACTAATAGTGACCATAAAATGCACAAATACCTAACTAAAACTTATTGGCCATGTAAATTTAAACCATAAGCATCCAATGGTCGAATATTTGACCATTTGGAGCCTTATAAAAGCGATTATGACACTTATATTATTTTATTTTAAATGATGCCAAAGTTGTCACCTTCATAATTTAATAAATATAATAATTTAAATATTGTGATTTTAAGATGATAAATTAGAGTAAAAGTATTATTGTGAAAGGTAATAGATTTATTTTCATCATAGGATTTTATTTTTAATTTTTATGCAACAAATAAGTATATTAAATAATTATACAAAAATGTTGTAGTATTTATTTTATTAAGAGATAAACCAAATAAATGGTTTCAAAAATAATAAAATAAATATTATATGAACTATTTAATGTGCTCCAATAATTTTTAAGATACATATGACATTTTATGAATCTATTAAAACTTTTAGTTCGAACATATCTTCTGTATTTATTTTATTTAAATTCAAATAAATGAATAGTTTCAAAATTGACACTATTGTTATTTTATAAAAAACATATTATAAAATTGATTAAAAATCACAAAATATTTCAAAATTATAAATTTAAATTTATATGATCTAAAATTTTATTAAGAATCCAATTATGGACAATTCACAACAAATAATTAATTATTTGTTATAATTTAAAAATTAGAATGTTATTACCACAAATAAAATTAAATTGATTAAATAAGGATAAATCATGTTGATAATGTTTAAAATAAATTCCTAACATGTCTAAATTCTATTGGTTGATGATATTACAACCTTATCTTATCTAATATTCTAATATGAGTCATTTTTGGCGGTTTTTGTGTGGGGATAGATTTATTATAAATTAATATTTTTAAGAATTCCAAAGGTGCCCCTCTCCTCCCTTATAAAAGGGCACCTCCTCCCCCTCCTCCTCACACCAAATTGAGCACTCAAGCTCGGCCAACCCCTGCCATTTTCTCCTATTTACTTCCCTAGAATAATCCTAGAGGTCCTGGTCTTCTTCAAAGACCAATATTAGTTCCCTAAGTGGAGGATTCAAAGAAGCGTTCCAAAGAAGAGGTAATATCTGTTACCGATCTTTTCAATTTCTTTCTTCTTCAACTTCTTCTTCTTTAGTTGTTTCATGATAAAGTAATAACATCAGTATTACATACATACTGATATGTTATTATAAATATGAAACAACCCTAGTTCACCTTCTATCCATCCTACGGAAAAATTAAATCACCGCGCGTGCGTACGTACGGAATACCGTCTCCACGCCGTGGTGTAATCTATTTTCCACCACAACCTTACAAGGATGGGTATAATGGTGTGATGAGTAACTATTTATGATTATTATAAAGTAATATTGATACTGAAATAATATATATGTACTCCAATACAATTCCACGATCATAGGAATGATATCATCACTCGTGCGTACGTACGGAATATCGTCTCCACGATGTGATGCGACTCGTTCTACATGATCATCATTACATAGTAATTATATAAATGAATTGAATGAATAAATATGATATATTTTACACTAATAACATTCTGGATATAAGGTATCTATAACCTTAAAAGAAGAATAAGAATTTATTCGGCAAAACACGCATAAGAACAAAAGGCAATAAAGACCCAAGTAACAAGTAACAATGAAATATTACTAACAAGAAGCTAAGAATATGACCATATATGATATCATATCAACATGTATGATTCTGGAATAAGTCAATAACATTATTTAAACCATTATACAGGAGCTTCGGACACATACAAAGAAAATCGGACCTAAGGTAAGGGAAAATATCACAATCTCATTTTTATCCGAGATTGTTTATACTTTGGTATTTACTTGGGTGTATTTTATCATCCACATCCATGTTTCCTCAATATGTAATATTTATATCCTTATACAATAGTTTATATCCAATTTTACCCTTCGGTGAGTTTTTAGTAAAAGATATGAAAGGAATCTTTTGTCGTTTTTTTTGTACGACGTACTTTTTGACTTTTCTGACAAAAGTACGAAGAATGTTTTTTTTTAACTTATACGGAATGAATGGATTTTTAAAACATTATTTCCAAGAAGAATCCTTTACAAGTTTTCAAGTTTATTTTTAATCAACTTCTTTTAGTTTAAAGTTGTATGACATGTTAAGAAAGGAAAAATGTTTTTGAAGCAGAAAGGATATTTTCCTCAAGAATGGAGTTCAAGTGTTTTATCAAAATTATTTTCCATCTAAGATAATAAAGGGTTATCTTTCTATACCTATTTTTACATTGATTTGATTATGTTGTGATGGAATTATATTTATGAATCCCTTTATCTTATATGAATTGTTTTATGATGTCTCGATGTTTAAGATTCCCATTTTTATTACATGGGTTATGCAATGATATATGATTTATGATTTTGTGGCACACATAAGAATGGTATCATTATGAGATGGGTGGGACCTATATCTCCATCCAATGCATTGGGTAAAGATTTTATATCTCATGAGATAGACATGGCTGGAATGGTAGGTTATACCGGTTCAGTGAAACATGAATGAAACGAGGGTTACTCGATTCAGAAAGGGACTTTGTCCACTAAGATAGTCTTGGCAATGAGTCTTGACTGACAAGAAATGATTCTCTATGATTATGTGTGAATGCCACAAAGTTTCATGTTTTATGTTATGATTATTGTGATTACATTTCACTGCCATGATTTATCCCATGTTATGAAATTATGCTCTCTTTTGCAGGTTATGATTTCCAAAATGTTATGTTCTTATGAATATGATGTGATTGATATTTCTTTTGTTTACCCTTACTGAGCATTTGAGCTCACCCTTTTATGTTTTATTTTCCCCAGGATATAAAGAAAGGTTTTAGGTAAAAAAAAGGAAGATCTTTATGGGAGATGTTGAATATCTTTCACCGTGATTATTAGATTACGTTCCGAGTTTCCAAAGACACTAAACTATTACGATCCTTATGTGTGTGTTTTTGTTATGTACTAAGTATTCCGCAAATGTAATGTAATTTCCATGTACATTAAGCTTCGGGTCTCTACAGTTGGTAACAGAGGAAAGGTTTAGTCAACCTTTGGAAACTAGGATGTGAGAACGTTAGTGAGATCCCTAGAGATATTTCTAAGGTATGTCTAGGGATGTCCCTAAGGATAAGTATACATATAGGATATAGTCCTAGAACTACGGTAACGATATTAGAATTTAACCTAAGATGTTAGATATTGAGGGTACTCCCCCTTTACTATGTTGTTTTCTCTAGCATGATTTTTGCCTCTCAACAAATTCTTTTTGTGTTTTAGTTAATGGAGGGAACCAGACGGAATTCGGTTAACATTGAATCCAATGGAAAAATTGGTGACTATAAGCAACAAAATTATGTAATTCCTAGAGAGAAAGATATTGTGATTATGCCGAATCAGTCATCGCGATATATGATTAACAAGGTGAAATTTAGTGGTATACCTAATTCATCAAAGAAGAGGAAGATAGACTATTATGCATGTTCGCATGTTGAGCAGCATAAAGAAAGGAAGATTGAGATTTCTAAAGAAGGGAAGAAGAACCTTGAAGAATACCTCAAATGGAGGGACCGATGTTATTTGTGTGGAGATAAGGGTCATAGAGTGACAGACTATTATGAAGTTCAATGTATTATTTGTGGAGAACATGGTCATTACCCAACTCAATGCCCTGACCTAAAAAGTTACTTCTAAATCATGGAAGGACTTATTCTAGGACAATAATTGAAGAGGATGGATTGAAGTGTTTCTGTATTGGTATTCAAGAATAATGTTGTTGAGGTACTTTTATTGTTTATTATAATATTTTTGTATTATTGTGGTTTTCAATAATTTTAAGGTACCGATAACCATGAAAAGTGATTCAAATATTTTGGAAAGCAGATAATATGCGCATAATGAAGGGATAAGGAGAAAATGAAATGTTTGACAGTATTCATGAGCTCATGATTGATATAAGGACTAAGTGACATCATGGTTTGAGTATATAGAATTTTTAGGATTTTGGTATGTGGAAAGTGTTAAATTTTAACTGCATTCATGTTTTCACTAAGGTATTCAATAGAATACATGATTAAGGACTTTGAATGTTTGGAATGTGACCAACAAAACATATCTTATGATATATGGGGATCGACGATGGTGTTAAATCTCTGGTAATCATTTTCACTATGTTATGAGAGTGGACTGCAGTATTATGGATAAGCCTAAAGATTGGAATGGATTATGTTGGACATAAGTTAGTATTGTTTAAGGATAAAAGTTTTCTCGATATTATTGATGGGATGTTATAGTAATATAGTTTTATAAAAAGGACAACCTGCAGGATGGGCGACAGCCCATCGCGTCGGACAAGGATGTGGGAATCGAACCCACAACCGAAGTGCGACTGGCCTTTATCGCCTACCACTGGCCTACAGGAAGTCCCTGTTTATTAGAAACTAGTTTTATTATATTAAGCAGTATGATATATGAAGTATAAAGTCCATTTTAGGAACCATATATGATTAATCTCACTATAGATCGACTTATGTATATAATTTTTGCTAACCTTTTGTTTGAGACAGATGGAATGACCCGTCATT
Source organism: Viscum album (assembly GCA_963277665.1). Taxonomy (NCBI): domain Eukaryota; kingdom Viridiplantae; phylum Streptophyta; class Magnoliopsida; order Santalales; family Viscaceae; genus Viscum; species Viscum album. Next base: position 1,438,304,771 of record OY728157.1, read on the forward strand.
CTATCACATGATCTGCTAACACTTCACGAATAACAAATTCAAATTCATTTATTTAAGAGATGAAGTGGAAATTGTTAAAGGCACGAACAACAGTGAGATTGTACCAAAATAAAGTAAGTATTTATTCTAATTCAAATTCTTTAACTTTAGGGAAACGATCTTGAAAACCAAAAATGTTGTCCTAGTGATCTTATATCTGATGAATCATATGGTACCTTAGATCGTCACAAATTTATGGCTTTGTGATTGCTGGCTTTTCCATAGCCATGTTCTCTACCACTCTCCATCAGAACATGATGGTTAGATTTCTCTTCCATATCCATATTTTCACCTATGTGGAAACCCAGTGATTAGTTTATTTGGGTAACCGTTACGTTTCATACTTTTGTTTTTAAAGATAAGTTTTGGTATTCCTTTTTACGATGTGGGTTTATATCAAAGAAACTTTCAAATAGTAAACCATTTATAACCCCGACGAATTTCGAGGGCGAAATTCATTTTAAGGGGGGAAGAATGTAACACCCCGATATTTTATGAAAAATATTATTTTAATTTCATTAATGTCTTATGTTGTATTCTACACCAAGATTACCCTGCGCTATACGCAACACCGTATTAGCTTGCAGTGTACGCAACACTATTCTTGGACCGTGTTACACACAATTTTGATAATAGTTATTCTACACAACATTGAGTATATATATATATATTAAATGTATAAATGAAATATGGTTGGATTCTGTTATACGAAACAACGAAGGATTCTTTCAAAACACGCAACCCTGACTTGGCTTGCATTACACGCAATCGCGACCTTCCTCGATAGCGTGTGTTGTACGCAATACCGGGTTTTAATAAACAATGTTATATTATTATAATATTGTCATGAACTAGCCGTTATGAATAGTATTAACTAAATTTTTAATTTTATAACATTATTATTCATCTTACACATTTCTAGAACATGGTATAAGAACAAAATAAATTTTTCGGGTAAAAGAAGTATTTTTCAAAAAATGCAGTTTTACCGCCTTTTGATGGCGCACCCACTTTAAATATAGTTTTTGACATTTTTATATGTTCAATTTGACAAAATAATATTCTTCTTTTGAATCAGGATATAAAAATTTACATTAGATAAAGTTTTGATATTTTTCCGATAACTTTCATATTTTAATGAATAGTAAAAACACACTATATTTTAATTAAAAACAACTTTTTTCATCGTAATATCTTATGTGGTTAACTTATAATATTGAATGGTTTTAAAGTATAAATAGAATATATTTTTACCATTTAATATAATGTATGTCATTAGCATTGATTTTACCTTGAATTCGTAGGTTAAATCAATTCAATCTTTTGCAATGTTTTAAAGAAAAACCCGTTTTCTTTCGACAACGGGATTAATTTTAATTTAATTTCTGCATCTTTTGTGTATTTAATTTGGAAAAATGGATTCCATATTTGGAATCAGTGGGTCCAAATTATGTTAATAAGCTACTTTTTATTTTTGGGAATTATGAATAGTAACTACGGTAAATTTTATTTACCATAGTTAAAGGTAAATCGGGTAATTAAGGGTAAATATAATATTTTAAAATTACCCTAACAAATGTAAAAATCCTATTGGATGACTAAAAGTCGACCCATATCACCTAAGGGTCGGATTAGAATCATTTAATGGACATTTGTCCATGAAAATAACTTAATTATTATTAAAACCAAAGAAAGTGACAACATGTCACTCTCTTAAATCTTATAAGTATATTAATTTTAATTTAGTGATAAACTTCATGAAACTTCGAACATGAATAGTCTCCAGAAATCTAATGAAATTATCTACATCATTTAAATTTATTTATAATTTTTAGGGATTAAATAATTATCATTAATTATGACACAATAGTGATGCAGAAATTGTTTATCTAGTGAAAAATCAAGAATATTGTTTTTATTAAACTAATAGTGACCATAAAATGCACAAATACCTAACCAAAACTTATTTGAAATGTAAATTTAAACCATAATCATCCAATGGTCGAATATTTGACCATTTGGAGCCTTATAAAATCGATTATGACACTTATATTATTTTATTTTAAATGATGCCAAAGTTGTCACCTTCATAATTTAATAAATATAATAATTTAAATATTGTGATTTTAAGATGATAAATTCGAGTAAAAGTATTATTGTGAAAGGTAATAGATTTATTTTCATCATAGGATTTTATTTTTAATTTTTATGCAACAAATAAGTATATTAAATAATTATAAAAAAATGTTGTAGTATTTATTTTATTAAGAGATAAACCAAATAAATGGTTTCAAAAATAATAAAATAAATATTATATGAACTATTTAATGTGCTCCAATAATTTTTAAGATACATATGACATTTTATGAATCTATTAAAACTTTTAGTTAGAACATATCTTCTGTATTTATTTTATTTAAATTCAAATAAATGAATAGTGTCAAAATTGACACTATTGTTATTTTATAACAAAACATATTATAAAATTGATTAAAAATCACAAAATATTTCAAAATTATAAATTTAAATTTATATGATCTAAAATGTTATTAAGAATCCAATTATGGACAATTCACAACAAATAAGTAATTATTTGTTATAATTTAAAAATTAGAATGTTATTACCACAAATAAAATTAAATTGATTAAATAAGGATAAATCATGTTGATAATGTTTAAAATAAATTCCTAACATGTCTAAATTCTATTGGTTGATGATATTACAACCTTATATTATCAAATATTCGAATATGAGTCATTTTTTGAGGTTTTTATGTGGGGATAGATTTATTATAAATTAATATTTTTAAGAATTCCAAAGGTGTCTCTCTCCTCCCTTATAAAAGGGAACCTCCTCCCCCTCCTCCTCACACCAAATTGAGCACTCAAGCTCGACCAACCCCTGACATTTTCTCCTCTACACTTCCCTAGAATAATCCTAGAGGCCCTGGTCTTCTTCAAAGACCAATATTAGTTCCCTAAGTGGAGGATTCAAAGAAGCGTTCCAAAGAAGAGGTAATATCTGTTACCGATCTTTTCAATTTCTTTCTTCTTCAACTTCTTCTTATTTAGTTGTTTCATGATAAAGTAATAACATCAGTATTACATACATAATGATATTTTATTATAAATATGAAACAACCCTAATTCACCTTCTATCCATCCTACGGAAAAATGAAATCACCGCGCGTGCGTACGTACGGAATACCGTCTCCACGCCGTGGTGTAATCTATTTTCCACCACCACCTTAAAAGGATGGGTATAATGGTGTGATGAGTAACTATTTATGATTATTATAAAGTAATATTGATACTTAAATAATATATATGTACTCCAATACAATTCCATGATCATAGGAACGATATCATCACTCGTGCGTACGTACGGAATACCGTCTCCACGATGTGATGCGACTCGTTCTACATGATCATCATTACATAGTAATTATATAAATTAATTGAATGAATAAATATGATATATGTTACACTAATACCATTCTGGATATAATGTATCTATAACCTTAAAAGAATAATAAGAATTTATTCGGAAAAACACGCATAAGAACAAAAGGCAATAAAGACCCAAGTAACAAGTAACAATGAAATATTACTAACAAGAAGCTAAGAATATGACCATATATGATATCATATCAATATGTATGATTCTGGAATAAGTCAATAACATTATTTAAACCATTATACAGGAGCTTCGGACACATAAAAAGCAAATCGGACCTAAGGTAAGGGAAAATATCACAATCTCATTTTTATCCGAGATTGTTTATACTTTGGTATTTACTGGGGTGTATTTTATCATCCACATCCATGTTTCCTCAATATGTAATATTTATATCCTTATACAATAGTTTATATCCAATTTTACCCTTCGGTGAGTTTTTAGTAAAAGATATGAAAGGAATCTTTTGTCGTTTTTTTTGTACGACGTACTTTTTGACTTTTCTGACAAAAGTACGAAGAATGTTTTTTTTAACTTATACGGAATGAATGGATTTTTAAAACATTATTTCCAAGAAGAATCCTTTACAAGTTTTCAAGTTTATTTTTAATCAACTTCTTTTAGTTTAAAGTTGTATGACATGTTAAGAAAGGAAAAATGTTTTTGAAGCAGAAAGGATATTTTCCTCAAGAATGGAGTTCAAGTGTTTTATCAAAAAAAATTTCCATGTAAGATAATAAAGGGTTCTGTTTCTATACCTATTTTTACATTGATTTGATTATGTTTTGATGGAATTATATTTATGAATCCCTTTATCTTATATGAATTGTTTTATGATGTCCCGATGTTTAAGATTCCCATTTTTATTACATGGGTTTTGCATTGATATATGATTTATGATTTTTTGGCACACATAATAATGGTATCCTTATGAGATGGGTGGGACCTATATCTCCCTCCAATGCATTGGGTAAATATTTTATATCTCATGAGATAGACATGGCTGGAATGGTAGGTTATACCGGTTCAGTGAAACAGGACTGAAACGAGGGTTACTCGATTCAGAAAGGGACTTTGTCCACTAAGATAGTCTTGGCAATGAGTCTTGACTAACAAAAAATGATTCTCTATGATTATGTGTGAATGCCACAAAGTTTCATGTTTTAAGTTATGATTATTGTGATTACATTTCACTACCATGATTTATCCCATGTTATGAAATTATGCTCTCTTTTGCAGGTTATGATTTCCAAAATGTTATGTTCTTATGAATATGATGTGATTGATATTTCTTTTGTTTACCCTTACTGAGCATTTGAGCTCACCCTTTTATGTTTTCTTTTCACCGGGATATAAAGAAAGGTTTTAGGTAAAAAAAGGAAGATCTTTATGGGAGATGTTGAAGATCTTTCACCATGATTAGGAGATTACGTTCCGAGTTTTCAAAGACACTAAACTATTACGATCCTTATGTGTGTGTTTTTGTTATGTACTAATTATTCCGCAAATGTAATGTAATGTCCATGTACGTTAAGCTTCGGGTCTCTAAAACCATGGGCAAGCCCATGGTTTTTCCAAAACCACCAATGATGTGTCCCTTGGCCATTAATGCCTTGTCCCCTCACTTTCCCTATAAATACCAAGCCCTCCTCTCATCCATTCGACTCCAAAACCATCCTCAACGAAGTTTGGGTCTCCTTAGCTCCCAAGGAGTCCTCCAAAGGTTCCCTCAAGCCTCTCAAGGTCCCAACCATTGAGTTTTAAGAGTTACGTTTAAGGTAAGGGATCTGACCACTCTCTTTCTTTTCAAGTAATCTCTTTTATATCATTCCTTTTGTGATCCATGTTCTTATGTGGTAGTATGTTCTTTTATATTCCAATCAATTACCTTTTCATGTTCATATGATGAGATATCCCTTCTTAATCTCATCATATTGTTTTATGAAGGTTTAATTGGCGCCGTTAGGCTGCTGAATTTTTAAGGGATTCTTTCACCCTTCTCATTTTTCAAGTTCTATTTTCATGTCAAGTCTTTCAAGTTCCTTTTTATTATGTTGGGGTATGATATCTATATCTATAATACTTATATTTTATGATAATATGATGAGATAACCTATTTTATCTCGTTAATTCATTTTTATTGAAGTTTAAGTGACGTTGTTAGGCTGTCAAATTTTTATAAGAGAAATCTTATTTTTGTCTTACTTCCATGTTTTTCATTTCAAATGGTATGTCCTTAAAATTTAATTACCATGATTCATATCCTTTATATTCTGTCCTGATACTATTTTTATTGATCATTTATGAGTGGGTGACCCATGTCCCCTCTCTTTTCAATGTTTTCTAAAACCCTGTAACGTAGCCGTTATGCTGTAGAATTTTCGTCTCAAAATGCCTCTCTCTTTTTATCAAATTTATTTTATGTTATTAAGTGAATACTCAAAGATCTTATTTATACATGGGTATTCACATATATATCAAAATTTTCTATTTTAAATTCTTACATACATGAAACCCTCTTTCCCTTTCTGTGGGTTTAAAGTGACATAAAGATCATGTCTTTAAAGCAGTTTTTAAAACGTTATGATTATGAAATGAACCCCATTTCTTTTTTTCTATATGGGTTGTTTATGAAATTATTGATGATGATATATGTGGATCACATGATAATAAAGACAAGTCAAGGGTGCACCCAGATAGCGCTCCAATGCATTGGGTAAATACTTAATCTCTAGAGATGACCTTTTAGACTGATACCTTGGTGAATAACCTTGGTAATTTTTAATGACCCCTTGGGGATGGACCTTGGTGAAACGAAATGATTTTCAATATTAAATGTTGTATCTACATCTTCAAGTTATGAAAATTGTTATTTTTATTATGATATATCTCATGATTTTTTTCTTATGCCTTAAATTTCTTTTCATAACCTTATTGAAGTATCTAAAGTTCACATGTAAAATGTTTCTCTTGTTTCCCTTACTAGGCCTTCTGCTCACCCTTTCTTTTGATGTATGTCCCTAGGTTATGAGATTTAGTAATGAACCTAAGATGAACTTAAGGGGAAGCCTTTCAAGTGTTTAAGAAGAATGTTTTTTTTGTTCTCATGTATTATGTTCCTGGTTTCCAGGACACTAAACCTCAAAGATCCTCAGTTTTGTGTAATGTAATGAAAGTTTATGTTATAATAAGGCGGGAAGCCATACATGCGACTCTGATTACCATGGGTTTTTAAACTCAAAGGGATGTGATGATGTTCATGATGGTCCTATCATACATGTCTTGTGGATTTGGAAGGGGCCTTAGCCTAATTTTGTTAGACTGGTTTGTGGAGGGTCCAACATGGGGGGATGATGAAACGACAGAAGGTAATGATTAGAGATAGAGAGTATGCCGAACTAGGATACCTCATTCTGCATATCACGTTCTTACGCGGGGATGGGTTTCCCTCCACGTAGCATGTTTCTATGTGGCTAAGGGGTCCATCCATGTATCATATTGCTCTAAGGACCTCATTTATTACCATGTATCATGTTTCTACATAGACCCAATTTCATTCTATGTAGCATATTTCTACACAGGGTTGAGTTCCTCCTGCATAGTGATTTGCTATATGTGGTAGTGTTCCACCTGAATAGTGTTTTCCTATATAGGTTTCATGTTTGAAAAGGTTCCACTGGTTATGTTCCTAATGGGAAGTAAGGAAACAAATTATTTTGGGTTCACAGACTACCAATTGATTTATTTTATCCTCATTATTGATATACATTAGGTTTTACTAATGGGGAAGCTTCAAAGTTTTTTTAAAATTTATATATGTGGATCTATTGTTCCATCCTTGTATGTATCCCCATTTTAATCAGTTCCCCACAGTTTTATTTATAAAGTAAAAGATTAACTAGATATTGATACAGACAATATTCCATGATTAGGATGTGATCCTTCTTTTGTAGAAGTCCATGAGAGATGCCCAGCCCACAAATGACTTAGTCTATAGGAATGTCATTCATAAAAGGATTAATCATTTTTTGTGAAAAAATCATGCCCAAAATCCCACGAATGACTTAATTTCATTCGTGGGGATTCTAAAGTACCACCTCTTTTTTGAACTATTTTAATTCTTGTGGGATTGTCTTTTGTGGGGGAAGAAATCATCGCCTCCTTCCCAAAAATGAATTTGGATTCATTTTTCGGTGTTGGAACTTCTTTATATATTCTATGAACTATTTAGTTCATGGGCTCTTCTTGGATCAATAGATCTCCATCCAAATAGGTGATCCAAGAAGGGATTTTCTCTTCGTGGCATCACTTATTCCTTCACAATTTTCCCTCATTTGAACATTTTTCCTTTAACTCTTCCTCTGATTTTTTTTCTTCCATTTCCAAATAGATGTAATTATTTTGATCTTCTTGGTAGAATTTTTAGGACCCAATACTCATTTTAGTTCTATGTTGTGTGTGATAAAAGTTATTTAAAATAGTATTTATTTAAAGGAAACCCTGTAAAAAAATCTTAGGGTTTTATATTATCCCCCTCCCACACATTAAACAATTTTTTTCCACTCAATTTTTTTATTTTTTCACCATAATAAATGTATCTTGACATAGGTATAATATTATATATAGATTTTAAGTAATTCCTTTTTTATTATCACATATATTATTATTTATTAATTAAATGTTTAAAAATTCATGTATCTACCATTATAAATCCCATAATTTTGAAAATGTTTCTAGAGGTATAACATGACAACTAATAGATATTTTATATATAAGGCTTGGTCAATTTATCTTCCTCATGTTATATTTTGGAAATTATTTTACCATCATGATAAAGAATATGAGAAAATATAATTTGTTTATTTTTTTATTATATAAGCGTAATTTCATCCTTTTATTTGTTTCAATTGATTTTATATCATTTATTCAAATCATATTATAAATGATGAACAACCATGATGAATTGTTTTTGTATAAACCAAGAAAAATAAATTTTATTGGATCATAAGATCCATAAAAATGATAATTTATTCCTCTTTTATTTATCCACTTATTAAAACAAAAATGGTGAGTGTGAGTATAAACAATAACCAAAAAAATGTTAACCTTGAAATCCATTTTTATAAACAATAACATTGATTCAATAGAAATTATTTTATAATTTATCTAATAATTACTTAATCTTAAGAAATAATTAAATCATAAAATCATGATTATAAAAAATTAAATCATAGGTATAATAACTATGCTTTCCACTAAGTAAGAACTTATCATTGTAGCAGATGTTTTTATATATATTATCACAATAATCGGGTTCCCATTATGTGTATTAATTGATAATTCCTTCCTTAGAGTGTCAAGGGATGATTCAATATCCATGCATAATTCAAAAGAGTGTGTAGATACAATATAAAATAAAACATGAGCTTATGTTCAAAGTTTCTATTATCCCAAATAATGGGATTCAACTTTATTTGTAATAATTTCATAATCTTTTCCTTTCTCTCTTATCCTCTTATGTGATAAATTCCCATGATTACTTGGTAATTTTATCAAATATTTCCTCATATAATTATAGTTTAAACATTGTATATTGGTAGATTATTTCTTTCCCTTACATTCATGATCCAAATTTCCCTTATCTCCAAACTTGTCACAAACTCCCATTTAATTTAAGCATGAACCAGTGTGTTTATTTCCAAAATTATCATATATTGTAAGCTTCATCCATACATTATTCTTATTCACCTTATTTCATTTTTCTTGGTGCTCATTAGTCTTATTTTTTCCTTTATTTCCATTTAAAATATAAGACTTAGAGAATTATTTCTATTTATTAATATCACTTGGTACCATATCATTATATGATGAAAACATTTGAGAGGTTAGTACCCTTTAGAGGCTTAGATTTATACCCTCAAAGAAGAAGTCAATCTTATATTAAGAATTACATATATAGTCTTTATTATACCTGGATAATCTCATAAATTTTTCATTATACTCAATAATAATTTCATCTTCCTTCTATCTTAAATTATGGAATTTCATTTCTATATCATCTCATTATGCTTGAGGAAAATATTTCTCAAAGAATATAACCTTAAAAGAATTCCGGTTAATTCCTTCTATTACCTCCCCATCCTTTGTATTTTGAATCAATGAACACCATTTATTGACATCTCCATTTTAATAATGAACAACCAAAATAACATTCTCCATTTTCTTACTTATCAAAACCATAAATATATTTTCAAGGGACTTCGGTTATTATTCAGTTATCAATGCATTAGTTGATCCATTAAAGTATTGGGTTTTCTTCCATATGAAGTTATGAAACATCATTTCATAAAATTGTGAAGAAATAGGTTGTTCTATATTGGAATGTTTATTGATCATAACAATAGTCAATTACCCCAATATAGTCATAATCATCTCATCTCCAACACTATATTTGTTAACTTTCTCATGAGGGAAATCCCAACATTGATTACAGGTGTGGATATGTTTTCCTTTTCACCTACTAGGATACATCTCTATAAAATATCATAAACCTAATTAGATCAAATAATTATGGATATTTATCAATAACATAAAAAATCCCTAAACTATTATTAAACATTTGAGAGGTTTATCATATTTCTCATACAAGAAATGTTCATCTAAAATTTATTTCTAAAGTTTCTTATTAAAATTTATTAGAAACCAACTATAAAACACAAAATATAGAAACTCATAGATGGTGTTTAATTTATTACATTGTTACAAGATACAATAGGTCACATCACAAAGTATTGAATATTTTAGTTGTTTGGGGAGACTAGATACATACATAATTCCCATAATAAATTATAATCAAAAATAATATCTTGTAAACAGAATAAAAAAAATTATTATTTACTTACGTACATCCTTTTAATAATTCAAATATCCCTTATTAGTACCATGGGGAAAAGAAAACATAATAAATGGTGAACTCAAATGCACAGTAAGGGAAAGTGTACAGTGAATTCTATCATGAATTCATAAGGAATAAAGAGCATGGTAGAGTAAATAATAAATAAATATTACATGTAACAAAAAACTTCATAATGAAATATATCCTAGGATAATAATGTAAATAATCACCTATAAAATAATAACTAATTTCATAATGATGGAATGAATAATTACAAAAATCTTAATTCTTGATCCAAGGCCTCATGATCATTACATAAATAAATCATACCAATATATTATGATCTTACCATCAAGGACTCATTCTAAGCCATCGTTATCTTACATTAAGGTCACTTTCTATGACATCATAAATATAATGGTCAGCATACACCAAGTGATGCCCATTCAAGTTTTTTTAATGAGGCCTCCCAATAAATCAAGGGACCATATAATTTCAATCCCTACCCATCACTTATACATATCTAATAAATTCCTTATAAATTAAATGATCAATGTAATACAAAATCAATATGCCTTAACAATCAATAAATATTTGTATTCAATCAATTTTATGGAAATTTAATATTCATCAGTCATTAAAATAACATTCTATGTAATATTAAATCAAGTACTTCCTTATATAGAAATGTAATATGGTTGAAAAAATATTTAAATAATAAATATATCCATGAAACAATAGAATATGTAAATAATTTCCAAACAATAATAGAGAGTGATAAAGAACAAAACTTAAAAGAAGGAAATGAACTAAGAATAATCCTTTCACGTGAGGTGAGTTATAGGTAATAAATTAGTAAAGGATGATAGAACCCCTTCGATTCATCGCAAATTAATTATTTTTAGTAAAGTCATGAATTTCAGAAATTATAGAGGAAAAAAGATGCAAAACATTGAAAATAACTTTCTCAAATATTTTGTAACTTTCTTATAGAAATGATCATATAATTCATTTATAAAACACTTTTCATGAGGTTTAAAGGATAAATTTAAATAATAAATTATAAAATAATTTAAAATAGTTAAATTTTTAAAATAATCTATTTTTAAGTAAAAAAATGTATATTAGAAGATAAAAATATACATAAATAAAATTAAACCCCCTTTTAAAAGATTTTGAGAATATAACGTCTCTTAATTTTTGGTAAAGTTTAAATATGATAAAATCATAGAATAATTGGATTGGTATTTTTATTTGGAAAAAGTTTATTCTTCTAATGTAACCATGAAAACATATAATTTCTAAGAAGGTCGTAAATTATGGTCAAGTGGTAAAAGTTAAAAAAACTTTTTGTTCACACTTTAATAAATTGAGTCGAACATGACTTAAATATGAAACATTAAAAGGGTTCCTATTAAATTTTTTTAAATAAATTAAAAGTTAACAAATATTAACCTTAAGTAATAATTTTAGTATAGAAAACAACTTTATTGAAATCTAATAGAAAATATGGATATAGGTTAAAAATATTCTCGACTGAAAAAGAGAATTGTGGTTGACTTTTCTTATAAACATGTTTTCATTGGTTTTGAGTACCAATGAGTGGGAAAATGGAATGAATAATTTTAAAACCTGTAAATAAATATAATAGAATAAAATATATGGTATTTAGGAGATAAATATCAAATAATTCCTCTAAAGGATATTCAACATAAATAATCTTGATCAAAAGTGTGATTGAAACGTATACCTTTACCTTAGATTACCTCTTCATTGGACATGTTTCATCCTCAAGTATAATAAATTTATATTTAATATTCATATATATAAGATAAATATATATATTTATCTTATTTTATCATTTATTCATAACTCATTTTAACCCATTTACTCCTAATTCTTTGTTAAATTTATTTATATATGTGTTAAATGTTCTCTTTCTCATGCATGTTTTTATTCGACAATTCTAATCCTTACATTGTGGAAAAGTTTTCATCACATATATAATTTAAATCATGTAATATATATTATATTTACATATTAAATACACTTTCATAACCATTTAATTAATGTGATTATGAAAAATGAAATGTTTTTTTCATCAAGGGTGTAGTCTACATGTACGCATTGGTGACTTTTACATTTTTTGATAGATAGAAAAAAAATTATATAGATAATTATTTATCATTATAGAACCTTAATTATACAGTAACTATCATACTTATTCATTAATTTCATCTATATAACTATCCATTTGAGGAGGTTATGAAAAATTAATTACAATGCTTTGTTGATGTGTTGGTCTGCACAAACACACGAGCGACATTTCAATTTTCCAAAAGATGAGAGGGGAGAAAATTAAATAATATTCTTTCTCTAAATAATAATAATTATTATTTCATTAATATTATATATATTAATTAAATAAATCTATATAACCATCCATGATATTTAATGATGAAAAATTAAATACATCGCTTCATGGGGATGGTATCTCACACGTATGCATGAGAAACATTTTCATTTTTTCATTAGATGGAAAGAAAATTGATAATGGTTGTAGAAGTAACATAAAAACATTTCAGTATAGTAATTATATGGATTTAATTATGATAATATGTTTGTATAATATTTGTATGAGGTTTAATAAAAAGAAACTTGAATTAGCTTAGTAAGAAAATATATCTCTTCCTTGGATGATATCCTTTGAAAAACACCTTACGACTTCTTGGATGGGTCTTTTCATAAAGGAAAAAGCCCATGGTTCATGGATATAGGATTTTTTAGGGTATGTTTTTAGATCCAAGTCAAGATAATTTACTCAAGTGGTGTGCATAAGTGAGAAGAGGATGTTCCCCTTTATAAGTGAGGGGATTATCATATTTAAATAATATAAGTGTTTTTCCTTGAAATTGGCAAAAAATGGAAAAAAATTGAATATAGAAAAATTAAATTTCAAAATCCACTCAAACAATCAAATGTAGAAAATTATTAGTGATAGTTCAAGCCTTATCTCTTATTTTAAACCCATCATTAATCTTTTTAACCCTTACCGTTGTGACAAAATTTTATTATGGGAACAATTATTTAAACTCAAAATAAAATTTTCATTATTAAATAATTTCAATATTATGATTACAAAGATGAAACTAATTTTAAAAGATTCAATTTATAGAGGTGGTAAATTTTTATTTTAATACAAGTACCCAAAACACAGGGAAAAATAGTTTTTTAGAAAAATGTCTTTTTAAGAATAAAAATGAAGTTATACCAAAACCATGTATAAAACTGATTATCATGAAATTTATTGATTTAAAAATAAACAAAAATGAATATTTATTTAACTTTAAAACTGAAAAAATATCAATTTAGATTTACTTAAATGGTGAAACGAATCAAAATGTTCTTTTATTAGAATAAACCACACTTAAGTTTTAAAATGTAAAAAATAAGTTTATAAATTGAAAATAATATTTATAAATGATTCATTTTACCTATTAAATATTTTTTTTGAATATTAAAAAGGATTTACAAAATTTTAATTCATTCTTACACTATAATGATTTCATAAAAGTGACATTATTTGTAAAGATATTATTTTTCACTACTCAAAAAAACTACCTATTATAAAAAAATATAAAAATTCAACCTAATCTGATTTTGGTATGATAAATTAGAAATTTTGGTTTATTTAATCAAATTAAATTTATAAAATATACAAATTTTTATTTTAAATGAAAATATTAAATATAAATAAAACGAAATTTTATAAAAAATGTATTTTAAAACTTCAAGTGTTGTTAATATTATTTCAAAGAAATTAATTATTAATTATGTGTAAATCATTAATTCATAAATTGAAGTATTTTAAAAGTTATAAATTTATTAAAATAATCAACACCTCAAAAATAGTTTTCTAAGAAATACCCCTTTTAACATTAAATTATTTTAATCAAATCAAATTTATTATTATTTTTTCTAATATTTAAATTTCATCAATAAAAAAATAAAATGTAAGTATCATAATTTATTAATATCCTTATATTTACTAAATGTTTATTATTTTTGTAATTGTAATATGTAGTGACTCATTTTATTAAAGTTTTTTTTGTGTTAAAAGTTATTTTATATAGTATTTGATTGAAGGAAAACACATACTAAAGTATTAGAGTGTTATTATATAATTATAAAGCTTTACAAGAAAGAGTTTAATCAACTTAATGCCTAATATGAATTTGAATATGTGTAAATATGTCTAGTTTCTATTTTTGGGTGAGTAACACAAACCATGAGTTGTGTAATGGGTTACACATTAATATGGTCTGAAAATATTACTTTTGTAGCTAGAATATGGATTCTAAAAAACTAAATCATCAGAAGAATCTATACATAATGTAATAAAAATGAGATAATAAATATTACATGATATTAAATGGTTATATATTTAATATTCATGTGATTCACATTAAAAATGGTGAGAATTTAAAATAAAAACCCCTAAAATTCTTAGTGTGGGATTACTTCCAAATAAAACTCTTATCATGACATTGATGATTTAGTATGGGTGACCCAAAACATTAGGTGCCCATGAATTATCTTGTGTAATGAAAGAATATTATAGCTGACCCTAACCATTAGGTTTCTATATTTGATGTAATATTTAGGTTACAGTTTCATGGAAACCCTAGCTAATAGGATACTGTAGTAATAGAGTCGATAGAATATATATAATGAATTAGGATAAAGAGTTATCTACTCAATTATCCACGAGTTATATATTATATTATTAGCATGATTATTTACTAGATCTAGTTTTGAAATATTTATATTCATAACCAGTGTAATTAAATATGAAATATGGTTCTTGGATCACTAAGAGAATATGATTTATGTGGAAATAATTTTTAGTGGGGGTAATTTCATTAAAATTCCTTAATGAAAAATATAAAAACATGATACTGACCCATAGATATTTTTTTAATATAGATTATGGAATGCATCATTATTATCATTTTGGGGTATCCTATAGGTATGACCTATAAAATAATTTTAATTCAGTATCTAAGGTTGAGAAATTTTAGTGAATAGAATCTTCTATGTGTATGGATGTCAATGTTATAGAAATAAATTTCACCAACTCTGATCCATGGTGTTGGATACCAAGTGTGCATCAGATATTTTTACTAATAAAAACAAACTCAAAAATGGAAGAAAATTAATGAAAGGTGAATTAGATCTATATATTGGATATAGGGAAAGAGTTGTTTCATTGGATTTTGGCACTTATGATCTAATTCTGCCAAGTGGATTAGATCTAGAATTAGAAAAATTTTACTATGTTTCGACTAGAAATAGAAATTTTATTTATGTATCTTATTTGGACAAGATGATATTTTCATTCATTATTAAGAACAATAGTTGTTATATATAAATGAATTAAATGTTTTATGGTATTGAGAATATAGTAAATGGTTTATATATTTTAGACACAGTTAATCCAATCAATAACATTCAAAATAAGAAGGACAAGGTTAATTCAAACCCCACTTACCATTAGAATTGTCACCTTGAATATATAAATGATAATTAAATTCAAAGACTCTATAGAAATGGATTGTTAGACTCATTTGATTATGAATAATTTTATACATATGAATCTCATTTATTAAGAAAAATGACCAAATCAACTTTTTATGAAAAATTTGAAAGGGGTGGTGGGATATTTCATCTTATATGGATATATGTGAACCAGTGAGTACACAAGAATGTGGTGGGTATAAGAACCTAAAAACCTCTACTAATGGATTTAGTTAGTTTGGTTATGTGTTTCAAATGAGACACAAGTTTAAAATAATTTAAAAGTTAAAAGTGTTTCAAAATGAATTATAGAATAAAATGCTAAAAAGTAATGTGATTTTGTATTCAGATCAGGGTGGTGACCACTAGATTTATAAATTCCGTGATCATATAAGATATTGTAGAATTTCTTCACAACTCATCCTTCTTGGAACACCATAGAGGAATAGTGAGTCTGAGAGGGGGAATCATACCATGTTGGACATGGTTCGATTAATGATGAGTCGATATGACTTTCGTATATCATTTTGAGGATATTCTTTCGAAACTATTGTATTGCTACTTAACAACATTTCATCTAAATAATTCATAAAGATGCCATATGGAATATGGTATGGGAAACCTCCTAATTTTTCTTTTATGAAGATTTGGAGTTATGAGGCATACATAGGATTTCCTTCTTCTGATAAACTTATCCTAAAGTTATACAAATTACTTTTATTAGTTATCTTAAAGATACTTTAGGATATTACTTTATAATTCTATTGAACACAAAGTGTCTATCGTCTAATGTGGTGTTTTCCTTGAAAAGGAACGCATCGTTTTTGGAGTCGATGAGAGAAAGTTTGAACTTATAGAAGTTTTGGACCAACAAATAGGAAATATTTTTAATAGAGAATTTGGGTTGGTTCCATAAAGAGTTGTGGTAGATGAACCTACTCAGGTTACGTAAGAATATCAATGTTTTGGTAGGATTTGTTAAATGCTTGAGAGATATGGAATTATTTTGGAAAATGATGATGAATTAATTTTCGTTGATGATGAGCATACTTTTTTTAGAGGACAATGAGAGTTCTGATACAAACATTATAAGAAAAAGTAATATTTGTGATGGGGAATTTGCAACGGAATAAAATAATTTCATAAAAAATCAAAAATATCAAGTTATTTGTGATGGTAATCCTATTCCATCGAAAATAACAATATATTCAGTGGTATTTGTGATGAGATACGAGTCTCATCGTAAATAATTTTGGTTCCATTATACTTCATATTGCGGGAAAGGTCTAGTTCTGGGGAATTAGGATTTCTATCACAAATAAACTTATTTGTGATGTAGTCCTCTTCCATCAAAAATACTCTTAAATAAAAAATAAATAATGTTTCATCTTGGATAATACTATTTGTGATGGAAATCCTAATTTCATTGAAAATACTCTATCGGTGGAGTAAATAAAAACTATTTATTGTGGGTAGCATTTGTGATGAATTTGGTTATTCATCCCAAATGTTATTTCGTTGAACGTGATAGGTATTTATGGTAGGAACTATTTGCAATAGGTTCCATCGTAAGAGTCTCCTGCAACTAATCTAACCTATATAAGGCGCCCCAACACAATTATTCAATCACAATTTATGAGCTCAACTTCTAGTTTCTCTCTGATTTCCCATTGTATAAATTTTAATTTTTACAGGGAATTTTTTAGGAGACGTCTTTAGGATCGCATCACTATTTCTATTCTGGTAAAGCGTAGTTTTTATGGAACTTATTTTAAACCTTTTAAATTATTAGTTTATTTATTTTATTTTATATTAGGTATATTTTGTAATAATTGGTATTAATTAATATTAATTAGCAATAATTAGTAGTAATTGGTATTAACTATAGATAATTATTACAAATTAGTAATACTTGGTAATAATTGTCAAAAATTGTTAATAATGACCATTAATTGTTTATAGTAACCGATAATTTGTAACTAATTAGTAATATTAGTAATATTAGCAATAAGTAGTAATAATTATCGATACTTAGTAATAATTATCAATAATTACTAATAATTAGTAATAATTATCGATAATTAGCAATAATTTTTAGTAATTACCAATAATTTGCAATAATTACCAATAATTGATAATAATTGGTAATAATTGGTAATAATTACCGATAATTAGTAATAATTGCTTATAATTACCAATAATTAGAAATAATTACCAATAATTTCCAATAATTAGTAATAATTTACAAAAAAAATACCAGTAATTAATTATAATTAGAAAAAATTACCAATAATTAGTAATAATTACCAATAATACGTAATGGTTAGTAATACTTACTAGTAATTACTAATAATTCATAATAATTACCAATAATTAGTAATAATTAGTAATAATTACCAATAATTGGTAATAATTAGAAATAATTATTCATAATTTTCAATAATTAGTAATGATTAGTGATAATTTTCAATAATTAGTAATAATTACTTATTACTAGTAATAATTTGTAATAATTAGTAATAATTACAAATAATTAGAAATAATTACTGATAATTAGTAATAATTACAGAAAATACTAATAATTAGTAATAATTAAAAATATTTAGTATTAATTAAAAATATTTGGTAATAATTACAAATAATTTGTAATAATTAGTAATAATTGGTAATATTTTATAATAATTTCCAATAATTAGTAATAATTACCAATAATTATTATTAATTACTAATAATTTGTAGTAATTTCCAATAAATTTTAATAACTAGTAATAACTAGTAATAATTCGTAATGATTTGTAAAAATTAGTAATAAATAGTAATACATAGTAATAATTGTCGAAAAATCAATAATTAGAAATAATTACCAATAATTTGTAATAATTAAAAATAATTAGAATTTTTATAGTAATAATTTGTAATAATTAGTTATAATTACTGCTAATTACCAGTAAATAGTAATAATTTGTAATAATTATTGATAATTACTAATAACTATCGATAATTACTGATAATTTCTAATGATTAGTAATAATTAGTAATAATTATGAATAGTTAGTAATAATTAATAATAAGTATTAATAATTATATATAATTAGTAATAAATAGTACTAATTAGTAATAATCAGTAATAATTAGTAGTAATAAGTAATAATTACTAATAATTAGTCATAATTAGTAATAATTATTAAAAATTAGTAATAATTATAGACAATAAATCATGATTAGAAATAATTATTAATATGTACCAATAATTAGTAATAACTACCAATAATTAATTAGTAATATTTACCAATAATTAAAATTAATTATTCATAATTAGAAATAATTATAAATAATTATTATTAATTCATAATAATTTCTAATAACTAGTAAATAATTTCTGATAAATATAAATAATCAGTAATATTTATCTACAATTAGAATTAATTAATGATAAGTGGTGATAATTAGTAATAATTAGTAATAATTATCATTAATTAGTAGTAGTTTGTATTATTTTTTAATAATTTTTATTTCAACTATCTATTCCCCATTTTTTATTTAGTTAGTTATAATTTATGATATTTAGTTGCAATTACTAGAAAATTATCTATAATTGGTAATAATTGTAAGTATTTTTTAATTTTTTTATTTTCTTCTCAATTCATCAATTCCTTTAATCGGACTAATCATAAGTAAAATTTTAGTTTCTACTTATATTATACTACTATACAAGAAGGAATTAGAAAAAAAATTATTATGAGATCTTGATTGGATGAGTCATCACTAAAATTCAAATGGTTCTGGTATAAATCCTATATATATTGATGTTTTCAAAAAAATTATCATTTGTATCATCAAAACCAAAATATTTTTCTAAAGATAAAATTATGCTTCCATTTAAGAAATGTGATCTAAGAATATTTGAATAATATGGAGTCATTGGAGTATATCTATTACATTTTTATTTTTGAAAAGATTTTGTTTTTGGTTTCAACATATTTAATATAATTCAAGACAAGACAAAAATAATTTAGTTCCAGATCAATCACAATTTCAAAAATTAGTATATGAGGTTTCTAGCCCTTATTTTCAACAAACATAAACTCATAATGATAATTCAACTCCCAAGTTAGAATCAAATCAATTTTATGATTTATTGAAGTCTAATAATTATTATTTATATCCCAGTTTCAATATAAGAAAATTTAAATTAGTTATGAAATTTATGGCTATTAAATCAGATAATAAAATTTTAAATAGTTATTTTCATCAAATATTTGTTTTAGTTAAATCATTATTACCTAATAGAAATGTGGTACCTATAAATTTATATGAAAGTAAGAGGTTGGATCATAATTTGGGTCATCGTTATCCAAAGTTCCATCTAGTTTACTATGATTACATCCTATATTATGGTGAAATTGAGTTGTTAGTTAATTATCCAATAGATGAAAAAATGAGGTACAAATAGGAACTACATGGAATGTACACATTTTTTTCCTATCAAATAATTGTGGCATTTCCCGATTATCGCTAGATTGTGCAATTTATTTATGTCTAAAAAACATCATCATTAATGACATGGAACAAATCTAATACTTCTATCTGTAAAATATTAAATCATCATTGTGATGGTGATTCATGGAAAACATTTCTTCAGGTACATTCATATTTTCCTTTAGAAGTTCATAACATGTGATTGGATCTTTCTATTAATATTTTTTATACATTTTGTTCTTAAGATTTTCAGTATTCTTATTTACCCATATTTAAAACTCCATATAACTTAACTCCTTGGATATTGATAACTGAACCATATATGTTTTTGAAATTACTAATTTCATGGAACCCAGAAAAATATTGATATTTATTTGAATTCAATTATTGATGATTTAAATTAATTATGGTTTAATGGTTTCATTATATATAATGTAATAGAAAAAAGATAATTCCATAATGAAAGCTGCATTAATGTGAACAATTAGTGGATTCCAAATTAATGGTATGTTATCTGTTTAGAGTATACATAGGCTAAAATCATGTATATGCTATAAGAGTGACATAAAAGTATCTATGCTTTTAGGTGGAAGAAAACCTTTTTTTTGGGCTGTCATTATGGATTTCTTCCTGCAGATCATCCTTTCTAAAGGAATAAAAATAATTTCAGAAAAGGTACAGTTGAAAGAGATGATATCTAGAAATGATCCCTGGTATTAATTAAAAATCTACTACCTCTTCATTAACTTTTATTACCATTATACTGAATATAAACCAACAAAAAATAAATGGATTTGGGAAAGATCACAATTAGATAAAATGGAGTATTTTTTGGATATTTCATATCAGTCTGATTTGTTAGAACGTCACATGTTATATGTCATTCATATTGAGAAAATAAATTTTGATAATAAATTTTATATAGTTTTAGAAAAAATTGGTAATACTAAAGATAATATAAAGGCATGATTATAACTTTCCAAAAAAATTACGCCTCTAGAACTTGAGTTATTTGAAAATAAAATATCACATAATTTAATGAATATAAAATTGGTTTAGATAGTTTTTAAAGAAAACAATTTATTATTCTATAATTAGATCATAGATTTGAGGATATCATATGGTTATGCTTCCAATTTCGATCAATGTGTCATACTTAGTCATAATACTAAATTAAAAAGTCATTATTTTCATGTTATAATGGAATGATTAATATTTATTGTCTTTATAGGTTTATAAATTTTTTTATTTGGGATGTGATGAAAAAAATATCATATTTTTTCTAAGACGTTTAGGCGGTTATAGTAGTCTATGATGCACCGAGTAGGTTTTAACAAGATATTGTTTTCATTTAATATAAATTTGGAAAAAAAAATCTGCCAACATTATTTGATTAAATGGAACATTTAATATTAAATCATATGCATGAAGAAAATTTTGGGGGACCAGTACAGTTTAGATGGATGTACCCATATGAGAGATGCATGGAAAAATCTAAGAAAAAGGTACTTAATAAAGAATTAGTTAAAGAGATAATTTCATAAGAATATTTATAAGAAGAAATTTATTTTTATCCTCTAATTATTTTCAACCAAAATATACTTCAAAACATAATTTAATGATTCATAATGAAGGAAATTTTGAAAAGAATAATGAACCATAAATTATCAGTTTTTAATTAGCTAGAATTTGACTTAGTGGAGTTCATGGATCATGAATTTTAGATGATGAACAACACTAAGCCCATATATATGTTCCACTCAATTGTTAAGAAATGAAATGATTTTTATATTGAGTTAAACATTAAACTATTATTTTTATTTTTTAAAAGTAAATTAATATTAATTTATTTATAGATTATATTATGATCATAGAAAGGAACAAATCACAAAAATACACTAGCTACTCTTGAAGAATGCTAACAGTGTAACTTTTCCTACTTGTTTGAAAGACTGGTAAAGTAAATTATTTATTGTTGAATAAATTAAATTTATTTATTATTTGTCATATATTTTTTCACTTTTTCTCATAACACAAAATGTAGATAAAATTTATAATCGATTATGTGTATTGAGTTACCCACCATCAAAATTGGTTAAATATTATAATTCATTTGTGGTTAATGGATTTTAATTCCATATACATGTATATGGTGAATTAAATAAATAGTTAATAGTGGTTATTTCTTAAAATAATCTCATCATTAAGAATGTGAAGTTGAGTTTTATTGCATGTTAGATGAAATAATTGAGTTATGTTATCTAAGATAGAATTATGTAAAAAAATTAATTGTAATCGGTTTGATATTGATAATGAGTTAAACATTCATCTGTGTCCTGGAATCATTGATATTAAATATAAAAACCTTCTGGAAAATAAACAAACCATTTATGTTGTCCTTTCAAGCACAAAAAATTTATTATACAAATTATTATGGTGCTTCAAGAGATTTAATTGACTGGTGGAGGATAATAAAAATGAAATATAATTAAAATAAGTTTATGCAATGGGAAAGTGGTTATGTTGAAGTGAAAGAAATTATAAATTTTCAAGATACAAATCCAAATACATATTTTACTTGAAGAGATAAAAATATTGATGATGAATCCCTATAGTTATAGACTAATGGTGTTGTTAATATTGATGATGTAACAAAAGAATTTGAAATAGGAAGTGATGATAAAGTTGAAGCTCTTATAGAAACTAATGATTCTAAAGAGGGATTTAAATATATTAACACTATAAAATAATAAGATGAGGATGAAGATGAATAATAATGAAATATCAATGCTTTAAATTATTTTTTGAAAAAATTATTTTCATGTTTCAGATGGATGGATATGAAATCAATTAGATATTTTATACCCTCCCATAACATATTAATTTTTATTTATTTTCCAAACACTTTTAAGGGAGAAGTGATAACCCTCACATATTAAAGGTTTAATCTGTCACGACCCGCCCTCGGGGCCCGTGCCGTGACTACCCCAAGCCCGCCTTCCATAGGCCAGGGGCTGGCGACTAGCACCAAAGGCGTAAATCCCGATAACAGGGAAGGCATTGCCTTTACAAGTAACTACCACCACAGAGTCAGCAAGCGGAAAGTAACTACAAGTGCAGAAAAGTAAAGGGGGCCGGAAATACAAGCCCAACTGTAAAGTACAACTCGAAAGGAAAAAAAAAACAGCAGCTGGAAGAACGAAGCGGCTCCTGGGTCGTCCGCCTCGATTCCTACCTGAAGGGTAGCTACAGATGGCTCAGCTCCTGGATCGTCCACCACGGATCCTACCTGAAGGGTAGGTACAGATAGCTCCTCTACTCCACAGGTCCTGTCGTCCACTCCGGGTACGTCCGCCCAGTGGTCCACCTCCGGGTACCGACCTGCTCCGCAAGTCTCAACTGCGATCTGCGCTGTCCGTCGTCTGCAACCAACACAACGAAGTGCGGGCATAGCCCGTGCAGGGGTGAGTATAACGATACTCAGTAGGGACCCCGAGACCCTCAAGGTCTCAACAAGGATAACCACAAAGAAGATCTCAACAGATAACTTCTACTTAGGTATATGCTCATACATATACCTAAGTCATCAAGTAAACCATCTCAGTCATGAGGAAACACAAGGATCATGAGATCAACGGATAACCACTACCCAGGTATATGCCCATACATATACCTAAGTTATCAAATAACCCATCTCAATCATGAGGAAACACAAAGGTCAAAAGTCTCAGCTCAAACCAGGATTTTCATTATCGAAACCGTAGCTGCTGAAGAGCCCCGTCTCTGAAGTGTGCAGTAGTCCTGTCACGACTCCGAGGTACTGCTCACTAACCTATGACTGCTGAGGTACTCCTCCTGTCGAGTACTGCGGGTTTGCGGCCAACTACCGGGCGCTCCGTCCGCTGAGGGTCTGTCGCCAAATACCGGGCGCTCACCCAAATAGCCTACTGAGGTACTCCTCCTGTCGAGTACCGCGGGTTTGCTGCCAACTACCAGGCGCTCCGTCCGCCGTGGGTCTGCTGCCAACTACTGGGCGCTCCGTCCACTGGGCTAGTTGACTCACTCCAAGTCGAGTCGGTCAAGCAGTCGTCAGGTCTCAGTCATCTACACGGTCTCCGTACTCCGCACGCACGTCTCCACCGTCGCGGGTCTGTCGCTACAACCAAGCGCACACGCTCCGTAGAGTATCGCGGGTCCGCCGCTACAACCAAGCGCTCCACCGCCAAGGGTCTGCTGCTGCATCCAAGCGCACCACCACTGTCAAGCGGACGTCCTGTCTGAAAGATATCAGCTTTCCCATTCCAGGGGCCCAGTTGGATTTCGGGAACAATCCAACCCGGCCACTATCCAACTGCATCCAAAACTCGGGCGGAGTATGTCAAAAGTTCCGTATCGTCAACAGGAACTCAACGCAACAGTCGGCGCGTCGATCGGACGCCCGGTCTGAGAGTTATTGGCATTTTCGTCTCCGGGGTCCGGTTGGTTTTTAAGGTAAAACCAACCCGACCGTACTCCACCTGCGTCCAAACCTCGGGTGGAGTATGCCAAAAGATCCGTCTCACTAAGAGGAACACTACGCGACTGACGGCACGTCAATCGGACGTCCGTAGCTCAAGCTATGAGCGTTTCCGCTCCGATGGCCCGGTTGGTTTCGTGAACGAACCAACCCGGCCGAACTCAAAGTTTACCGAAACCTTGAGTGCGATATACCGAAACGACCGTCTCGATCCAAGGATCGCGTTGCCACAGACGGTTCGTCATTCGGAGGTCCGAGGCTCAAGTTATGAGCCAAAAACCGAAACTGGTCCGAAACGGGGGGTCCGGGTCCGGGCCGACCCGGCCCGACCCCCCCTGGGCGTCGCGGTGGCCGGCGGCGGCGGCCGGCGGCGGCGGACGGCGGCGGCGCGGTGGCCGGCGGCGGCGCGCGGCGGCGGCGGGCGGCGGCGCGGCGGGCCGCGGTGGCGGCGGCGGGCCGCTGGGGCGGCGGCGACGGGCCGCGGTGGCGGCGGCGGCGGGCCGCGGTGGCGGCGGCGGGCCGCGGCGGCTCGGGGTGCCGCGAGAGGCCGCTGGCGGCTGTCGCCAGCGGGGAGACCGCACGCACGCGGGGCTAAGCCCCGCGTTTCTTCTGGGTCGGCGCGGCTATGCCGCGCCGTTTTGACAAATGGCCCCCCTCCAGGGGGCCCGCTTCTTGAAAAACCGGGGGGCTGTTGCCCCCCCCATTGTCATGGATGAACCGCCCCCCTCTCTTAAAGAGGGGGTTTTATTTAAGTGGTCGGGGAATTAAATTCCCCGGTTTTAATGGTATCAGGCCGGCCAGCTGGCCGGCCGGTTTTCTCTAACGGGACCGGAATTTCCGGTCCCCCTTCGGCTTCCGACGCCGGCGGCCCGGCCGCTGGTCTTCCCTTCCGCCGCGGCCCGGAACCGGCCGCGGCGTTCGTCATCCGGCGCGGTGCGTCGGCACCGCGCCCCTTCGCCGTGCTTCGATTCTTTTCAACGCGGCGCGACGGCGTCGCGTTCTTGAAGACTTTTCCTCGGCGTGGCGCGACGGCACCGCGTAAATTAATTGAACGATAAACCGCGTGGTGCGACGGCACCACGCCGCTTGCTTCCACCCGCAAGAACAAACAAGAACGTTGGAGGGGGGTTCGGCCGTGTTCGTGCGGTCCGGCCCCCCTCGCGTTAATAATAATAACTCAACTTAAAGAAAATCAAGTCACACGATAGTCTTGATAATATCACGATCAAGAATAAAATAAGGAAACCAAAAGAAATTCGACAACCCCTACCTCGGGTTTAAGATTCAAAGGTTCGGCTACGCTCCGCGGAAGACGGCGTCACGGAGGTCGGGTGTCGCGATCGTCGTTCGTCAAATCCGTTGATGAAGAGGCGTGTCCGAAGATGCACGTCGTTGACGAATCCTTGTACGCCGACGAAGGTTTTCCGAGGAAGGTGCGGTGTTCTCTCTCGTTGACACCGAAGACGAAGAAGAGCGGAGCGGCGTTCTTCGTCGGAAAAAGAGCGTTCCTCGTCAAGTCTTGAGGAAAGTCAAAATATAAAGAAAGCAACGAACTCAAGAACCCTTACCTCGATAGTCGCACGTTGACGGAGTCGTGGAAAAGCTGTTGACGTCGTGGATCGTGCGTCGTCGGATTCCGGTTCCGGCGTTCTTCGCGTTCTTCGCGTTCTTCGCGTTCTTCGCGTTCTTCGCGGAGAGGGTGGAGGAACGAAGATTCTCTCAAATCCTTTCCAAGGATTTTTAGGTTGGTCTTATTTTATAAACATGCCAACACGTAACCGGTTAAGAAACGATCCATCAATTCGAAAGAAACGACCCATTTAATTCACGAAGAAACAGTCCATTTAATTTACGAAATAAACCGCCCAATTAAATAGTCTGTTAAGAATTAAAGAAAACGCGTCGGTTGACTTTTCAGTTACTTTGACGGGTTTTCGCGGGTGCGTTACTTAGCGAAAGAAACGGCGGGGCTCGTGCGGGTCCCACCGCACAAATATCCTACCAAGGGGTAGGATATTTCTGGATAGCATCCTATCCAGTTCAACTTAGTTCAAGTGGCTTCCAAGTGACTTCCAAACATCTTAAGTGAAATAAAATAAAGTTGTCGCACAAACTTTATTTTATTTCTGACTTAAAGCCGCAAAATTTATAAACCACGTCTGAGCAAACGCAACTCCGGAAGAGGTGTTTCTAAGGAAATACCGGCGCTGCGATTTCATCGGTGCCCTCAGAATTTGATTCCGGGCACCGGTTCAAAAGATAGAAAAACCCGCTCGTCCGTTCACTGAACGTACCCGAGCCAAACTTCGGAAATTGATTCCGGGCACACCGGGCCTCGGAATCAGGTACCGTCTGAAGCTGCGCTCTTGTAAAATTCCAAAGAAAATTAAGAAAAAAATTTCCTTGAAATTTACGGGTCTTTACATTACTCCCACCACAGGGCTTTACGTCCCCGTAAAGCTTCACCACAGACTTAGGGAAACAAAGCGGTACTGAGCACGCATCTGAGCCTTCCGCTCCCATGTGCTCACCTGGAGGTTCCCGCGCTGCCAAAGAAAGTGCACAAGAGGAATCGACCATCCTCCTAGGATCCGCTCCTGTCGATCGTCGATCCCCACAGGAACCTCCGTATAAGACACTCATCGCCACCGTCTAGCTCCTCATGGTCGATGATATGCGAAGGGGGGTCGAGTACGTATCTCCTCAGCTGGGGTACGTGGAAGACATCGAGCACTCGGTGCAACTGAGGTGGTAGAGCCAGGCGATAAGCCACCTCTCCTATCCTGTTGAGGACCTGGAAAGGCCCATCGAACTTCGGAGGTAACCTGCCGCCTCGGCCACATCTCCGAAACCTCATCGGGTTGAGACCGTATGAGAACGTGTTCGTCCCCCTCGAATTCAAGAGGTTTCCCTTTTTTAGGTTAGAACTGAAACTCAAAACTCCTGCTGCCACAAGGGTAGGGTTGACCAACTCAAGAGTGATCGGCCACACCCTCTTATGCCTGAGTTTAACATGTGCTGCCCAGGGTTTCCTTTTCGCCGACCAAGGAAAACCCATTCCGACGTTTGCCTAAAACAGTCAACCGGGGTATGATTTGTGAATCATACCCAGATCAACGTCGTAAGGCCTCTACGCTGCCACCAAGAGATTCCAACCGAAACTCTCGCCTCGAGGTCAAATCACACCGTCGGCGTAAGCGTGATTATCGAGTCTCCTCCCAAAGGTATCTCCAGACGTGAGGGTCAAGTCTACGGCTTACCCGGAACCTCTAGGTCTGGGACATGATTCGTGGAAGGGTAGAATGATTGGTTCCTATGTCTATAGATATGGCAGCTCGTAGTAGACATAATTCGTACCCCGAATCATTCTTAGAGCTCCTGGGTCACACTCCTTGACCGCAATGCAGCTATTCTCCTCCCCAGCCCTCCTGCTCCCTGAGCCTGGCGGGGACTACTAAGTCGGGTGGTCGTAACATGTCTAAATGTACACCACCACATGCTGCTCTCCAAGCTCTGCTTCCACGTCTGCTACCCTGCAGATTCATCTGTCCTTAGCACTTCCTCCTTCTGAAACATTTTACATGCCCAAGTCTCTGAGACTGGCGCTAGTTTCCTGCCTTTCACTGCTAACGTTCACAACCACAAAGGTTCTCTCTAGCATCCTAGCATAGGTAGGAATGCATAGAGGAAAAGAAATGGTTCGGATGTCCTTTAGACACACTTCGCTCAGAAGTTCGAGTCTAAAGAACTGATCACAACGTAACCAACGAGTACCAAGATTGATTGGTAAGTCACGTTGAGTGCTCTGCTTCCGACATGTCGTACTGTCGAAGCTGTATTAGCTCCAGAAAACTCACAACCACCTCCTCAAGCCAGTCCTCAGCCGCCTACGAGGCAGGCTCACTTCGAAACTTGAGGGATTTCTGATGCTAAAACATATGTAAGGCACTAAGCCTGTGATTCTCTGCTACCGGTACCGCCGGTAGTGTCTACTGACCAACAGGTAGTGACATAGCTGGCGCACTACCCGTAGGTACTATCCCAGGTATCGGTTCGCGTACCGAAGCCTCGTTACTAGAAGGACCAACCTCATGGTCACTCTCTGGAAACACCTGGAGCTAAGATCATCATCCGCTCTACTAGTATCCAAGCTAGGCGTAGAACTCTAGAAACCGCCTCCATCCAGTCCACTGTTGCCTGGGAAATCTGTCTCGCCTTGTATCCTCAGAGGCCTCTACTGCTGGAACTCGTGCATCGCGCTCTGCTAGCGTGCACCGTCAGCTAGTGGCATCTGCTGCCTAACGGGTGGTGGTGCTGCTGGTACACCACCCGAAGGTGCCAACACTGAAAAAGGGCCCTACACTGGAGTCTCGCTGCTCGGTGGGCCATCATGAAAGAAACAACGTAACACGATCAAACGATTATACCTGGTGAGCTGACCTGGTTTGAGCTGTTTTAAGGGGAAAAACCTTTGAAAACACACACGCAATCAGTGTTTTCGTGCACAAAGTCGGAAATCAGTTGTCAGGGTCCTGGTGTATGGATACGTCGGCCGCCCGCACCAACACTGGACTCCCTGAACTGAAAACCACACTCGGTACTCTCAACACTATTGCTTCACAGAAAGAAACATCAGAGTTATAAGTTCTGCGGTAGAACCGAACTCCTCTGATACCAATTTGTCACGACCCGCCCTCGGGGCCCGTGCCGTGACTACCCCAAGCCCGCCTTCCATAGGCCAGGGGCTGGCGACTAGCACCAAAGGCGTAAATCCCGATAACAGGGAAGGCATTGCCTTTACAAGTAACTACCACCACAGAGTCAGCAAGCGGAAAGTAACTACAAGTGCAGAAAAGTAAAGGGGGCCGGAAATACAAGCCCAACTGTAAAGTACAACTCGAAAGGAAAAAAAAAACAGCAGCTGGAAGAACGAAGCGGCTCCTGGGTCGTCCGCCTCGATTCCTACCTGAAGGGTAGCTACAGATGGCTCAGCTCCTGGATCGTCCACCACGGATCCTACCTGAAGGGTAGGTACAGATAGCTCCTCTACTCCACAGGTCCTGTCGTCCACTCCGGGTACGTCCGCCCAGTGGTCCACCTCCGGGTACCGACCTGCTCCGCAAGTCTCAACTGCGATCTGCGCTGTCCGTCGTCTGCAACCAACACAACGAAGTGCGGGCATAGCCCGTGCAGGGGTGAGTATAACGATACTCAGTAGGGACCCCGAGACCCTCAAGGTCTCAACAAGGATAACCACAAAGAAGATCTCAACAGATAACTTCTACTTAGGTATATGCTCATACATATACCTAAGTCATCAAGTAAACCATCTCAGTCATGAGGAAACACAAGGATCATGAGATCAACGGATAACCACTACCCAGGTATATGCCCATACATATACCTAAGTTATCAAATAACCCATCTCAATCATGAGGAAACACAAAGGTCAAAAGTCTCAGCTCAAACCAGGATTTTCATTATCGAAACCGTAGCTGCTGAAGAGCCCCGTCTCTGAAGTGTGCAGTAGTCCTGTCACGACTCCGAGGTACTGCTCACTAACCTATGACTGCTGAGGTACTCCTCCTGTCGAGTACTGCGGGTTTGCGGCCAACTACCGGGCGCTCCGTCCGCTGAGGGTCTGTCGCCAAATACCGGGCGCTCACCCAAATAGCCTACTGAGGTACTCCTCCTGTCGAGTACCGCGGGTTTGCTGCCAACTACCAGGCGCTCCGTCCGCCGTGGGTCTGCTGCCAACTACTGGGCGCTCCGTCCACTGGGCTAGTTGACTCACTCCAAGTCGAGTCGGTCAAGCAGTCGTCAGGTCTCAGTCATCTACACGGTCTCCGTACTCCGCACGCACGTCTCCACCGTCGCGGGTCTGTCGCTACAACCAAGCGCACACGCTCCGTAGAGTATCGCGGGTCCGCCGCTACAACCAAGCGCTCCACCGCCAAGGGTCTGCTGCTGCATCCAAGCGCACCACCACTGTCAAGCGGACGTCCTGTCTGAAAGATATCAGCTTTCCCATTCCAGGGGCCCAGTTGGATTTCGGGAACAATCCAACCCGGCCACTATCCAACTGCATCCAAAACTCGGGCGGAGTATGTCAAAAGTTCCGTATCGTCAACAGGAACTCAACGCAACAGTCGGCGCGTCGATCGGACGCCCGGTCTGAGAGTTATTGGCATTTTCGTCTCCGGGGTCCGGTTGGTTTTTAAGGTAAAACCAACCCGACCGTACTCCACCTGCGTCCAAACCTCGGGTGGAGTATGCCAAAAGATCCGTCTCACTAAGAGGAACACTACGCGACTGACGGCACGTCAATCGGACGTCCGTAGCTCAAGCTATGAGCGTTTCCGCTCCGATGGCCCGGTTGGTTTCGTGAACGAACCAACCCGGCCGAACTCAAAGTTTACCGAAACCTTGAGTGCGATATACCGAAACGACCGTCTCGATCCAAGGATCGCGTTGCCACAGACGGTTCGTCATTCGGAGGTCCGAGGCTCAAGTTATGAGCCAAAAACCGAAACTGGTCCGAAACGGGGGGTCCGGGTCCGGGCCGACCCGGCCCGACCCCCCCTGGGCGTCGCGGTGGCCGGCGGCGGCGGCCGGCGGCGGCGGACGGCGGCGGCGCGGTGGCCGGCGGCGGCGCGCGGCGGCGGCGGGCGGCGGCGCGGCGGGCCGCGGTGGCGGCGGCGGGCCGCTGGGGCGGCGGCGACGGGCCGCGGTGGCGGCGGCGGCGGGCCGCGGTGGCGGCGGCGGGCCGCGGCGGCTCGGGGTGCCGCGAGAGGCCGCTGGCGGCTGTCGCCAGCGGGGAGACCGCACGCACGCGGGGCTAAGCCCCGCGTTTCTTCTGGGTCGGCGCGGCTATGCCGCGCCGTTTTGACAAATGGCCCCCCTCCAGGGGGCCCGCTTCTTGAAAAACCGGGGGGCTGTTGCCCCCCCCATTGTCATGGATGAACCGCCCCCCTCTCTTAAAGAGGGGGTTTTATTTAAGTGGTCGGGGAATTAAATTCCCCGGTTTTAATGGTATCAGGCCGGCCAGCTGGCCGGCCGGTTTTCTCTAACGGGACCGGAATTTCCGGTCCCCCTTCGGCTTCCGACGCCGGCGGCCCGGCCGCTGGTCTTCCCTTCCGCCGCGGCCCGGAACCGGCCGCGGCGTTCGTCATCCGGCGCGGTGCGTCGGCACCGCGCCCCTTCGCCGTGCTTCGATTCTTTTCAACGCGGCGCGACGGCGTCGCGTTCTTGAAGACTTTTCCTCGGCGTGGCGCGACGGCACCGCGTAAATTAATTGAACGATAAACCGCGTGGTGCGACGGCACCACGCCGCTTGCTTCCACCCGCAAGAACAAACAAGAACGTTGGAGGGGGGTTCGGCCGTGTTCGTGCGGTCCGGCCCCCCTCGCGTTAATAATAATAACTCAACTTAAAGAAAATCAAGTCACACGATAGTCTTGATAATATCACGATCAAGAATAAAATAAGGAAACCAAAAGAAATTCGACAACCCCTACCTCGGGTTTAAGATTCAAAGGTTCGGCTACGCTCCGCGGAAGACGGCGTCACGGAGGTCGGGTGTCGCGATCGTCGTTCGTCAAATCCGTTGATGAAGAGGCGTGTCCGAAGATGCACGTCGTTGACGAATCCTTGTACGCCGACGAAGGTTTTCCGAGGAAGGTGCGGTGTTCTCTCTCGTTGACACCGAAGACGAAGAAGAGCGGAGCGGCGTTCTTCGTCGGAAAAAGAGCGTTCCTCGTCAAGTCTTGAGGAAAGTCAAAATATAAAGAAAGCAACGAACTCAAGAACCCTTACCTCGATAGTCGCACGTTGACGGAGTCGTGGAAAAGCTGTTGACGTCGTGGATCGTGCGTCGTCGGATTCCGGTTCCGGCGTTCTTCGCGTTCTTCGCGTTCTTCGCGTTCTTCGCGTTCTTCGCGGAGAGGGTGGAGGAACGAAGATTCTCTCAAATCCTTTCCAAGGATTTTTAGGTTGGTCTTATTTTATAAACATGCCAACACGTAACCGGTTAAGAAACGATCCATCAATTCGAAAGAAACGACCCATTTAATTCACGAAGAAACAGTCCATTTAATTTACGAAATAAACCGCCCAATTAAATAGTCTGTTAAGAATTAAAGAAAACGCGTCGGTTGACTTTTCAGTTACTTTGACGGGTTTTCGCGGGTGCGTTACTTAGCGAAAGAAACGGCGGGGCTCGTGCGGGTCCCACCGCACAAATATCCTACCAAGGGGTAGGATATTTCTGGATAGCATCCTATCCAGTTCAACTTAGTTCAAGTGGCTTCCAAGTGACTTCCAAACATCTTAAGTGAAATAAAATAAAGTTGTCGCACAAACTTTATTTTATTTCTGACTTAAAGCCGCAAAATTTATAAACCACGTCTGAGCAAACGCAACTCCGGAAGAGGTGTTTCTAAGGAAATACCGGCGCTGCGATTTCATCGGTGCCCTCAGAATTTGATTCCGGGCACCGGTTCAAAAGATAGAAAAACCCGCTCGTCCGTTCACTGAACGTACCCGAGCCAAACTTCGGAAATTGATTCCGGGCACACCGGGCCTCGGAATCAGGTACCGTCTGAAGCTGCGCTCTTGTAAAATTCCAAAGAAAATTAAGAAAAAAATTTCCTTGAAATTTACGGGTCTTTACATAATCACCAAATGACACAACAGACTTGTTGAAAAATAGTTTGAGTTGATTGGAACTACTCTCCCTAAACAATATCTAGGGGATAAAATTTACCTGGAAGTCATGGCAGTCCTTTAAGGTGCCTTCATATAGATGAGCCACGTTGTCCCATGATAGTTTTTATTCCTCCTTGTTGATCTTACCCATGTTGTGTCCTCTAAAAAAATGTGGTCCTGCTTAACAATCCACTCACTTTGTTGTTTGGTAGTGGTCACCTGAAGCGGTCTCATATTCTTTGACGCCTTAATATCCAAATCGTCCCCTATTGTTTCATCTGAATGCATTAGAAGGTCCATGTGTTCCAGTAGCGATGACAAATGTCACTGAAGGTCTTTATTGGAGCCTGCAACATGTTGTTTCCCATCATCAATCATCCCCTTATCACCTGTGAGAATGACAGGAGCTGCAGTCTTGTCTCCTGGATCTGCTAGACCCTTGGAGATGTCATCCCCCTCATGCTTGGTAGGACCTTTGTGTTTGTTCGAGGGTCTGGAATCACAAATTGTAGGGGCCTTTGGAGTCACCTTACCCTTGTATGAGGATCTTGTAACTGGAGGACTAGGTAGGTTGGTGTAATCCTTCCTACATCGCGCCCCCATTTGTTCGTAATGAAGCCGTATGAATCCATAATTTTATTTTTCCTTTTCTACGATGAGTATCTAATGTAGTCCTCCTCTATGACCCATTCCTTGGACTCAGCGGAGTCTGAGGCCTCATCCATTTTCTCTTGATATGCTTCTATAATCACCAAGGCGTCCTCTCCATTATCCATCCCTCCTACTTCCTCATTAACATGGCAATCCTCTTCCCCCAAAACTGAAAACCGGTTTTTAGAATGTAGAGTCGAATCCCCAGATTTAAGATTCTCTGCATAAGAGATTCTATCCCTCGAGACCTGCTTTGGTTTTTCTAAATCTCATGTCTGTTCTAAACCACAACCCATGAATTGTGATGTTGCGGAGTTTTTCTCCAAATCCAAACACTGGGAAGCCTCGCCAGTGTCTTGATCCGCACAGATATCCTCATCCAACATAGATCAATTGGTTGTGGTTGAAGGGGCCATTTTCAATGCCAAAGGAGTAGCCAAATGGACTTCCCTCACATCCTGACCAGCCATTTCAGCAGCAATGTCTGAAGTACTCACAACACCTAGATCAAACTCCCCAATCCGCTGGCCACCCGCATCATCCTGATTCTGCCCAGCCTCCAGCCGAGGGGATTCATCACTGGATGTTTGAACACCTCCTTGGCCATTCTTGATGAGGACCGAAGTGCAAGACACTCGGAAGACTTTTTCTAGATGACCAAAACATCGGCAGGACAGACAATAATCAAACAAATTTTCAAAAACCACGAATTGGCGATAACGTAATTCATTACTTACCTCAATCGAGAAAACTTCAATCGGAGGCTTCAAGATGTCCACCTCCACGCAAATTTGGGGGAAAATGGGATGGCTTAAGGATCTCGAACGTTCGTCAAAGTCAAGGAATCTTTCAACAAGGTTGCCTAGCATCTCGAGAATCACAGGGTTTTGGAACGAAAGTGGAAGACCTGGGAAGCTGACCCAAATCACCACGAGGGGAGGATCCCATCTCCAGTGAAAATAGTTGCTCCATCTGAGTAGAAAGAAGAAGAAACCATCACAAGATCTTCTCCCTTTCGAACACATTGTGTCTAGATCAACATCAGAGGATACCCGTAGGAGAAAATGGCCCGGATTCAACAGGCCAACTGCAATTCGTCCTTGAAGGGGCCACAAATTGTTGACAAACCTATCGAACCTGTCGAGCGATGACCTTCACCGACCGAAGCGAGCCACCAGAGATAGAACATGGAGCGATGATGCCTTAGTGAACTCCTGTAAGGAGATTGGAAGGGACGGAGACCCACGGTGGAGATTGGGGACTTTCGTGCAAAGTCGGATAGAAGGAAAATCTGGGAGGGTGGTAGGGACTGTGAAGGGAGAGAAGGGAGGATTCAGGGCGGGGGTGGGAAAATCGGCCATCGCCGCCGCCTGGGGAAGACTCCTCTGTGCCTAGGGTTCCATGGGAGGAGCTCGAGTGGGATCCATGGGAAGAGGCGAGATCCTTTTTTATACCCTCCCATGTGTTGTGATTCTTGATAATTACATTGATGACTCATCATCTAACCCATAGGTTGTTGACACAACATCAAAAACTCTTAGGGGTTATGGTCTAGAAATATTAATGATTCCAAACCCTATTCTTGGGTGATGTCCACATATTTATTTCGATCCTCACATGTAGAGGTATGTTTAATTGTGTGTTTTAGTTAATTTTATTTAAATTACTTACGTACTAATTTTTTTGTTATTCATTATTTTTCCCATAGTCTTTCACATAAAGTTATTGGATAGAGGGAGTATTATTCTATGTAATTATTTTTCTATATCATTTGTGACATGGGATTAGCTTCCAATTTATGTTCATAATTTCTTGTTTGATCATTAGATGGTATAAAAATAAATAATATTTATTTATAAATTTTTTGTAATTTTTAAATTTATATTATTAATTATTTATAGGGATTATAGTATCCTATCAATGATAGAATGATATCAACAATTTTGGAGTCATGGGAGATCTTTATGTTTTAGTGTTGTCATAATTTTTTAGACAATCTCAGAAAAAGATCCATGGACAACACTGGATCCGTAGTTTTTTTTCAATTTTTTTGTATCCATCGACTTGATTATATCTCATATCATGTTTAGGATGAATTATGCTCATGGTGGATAGGATATAGTTTTTATAGGATATCATCATCATGTCAAAAAAATAGGGGATATATAAGGTTACACATAGAACTAGTAGCCATACCTTTAGTATTCATTTACAACATATGGAAAGTAATTTTATTTAATAATTTATATATATTTTAAATGTAAAATGTTTATTTTATATTCATATTGGTACTTTAGAATCCTAATGTTATGGGCTTAAATGTTTTTAAAAATTGTATGTTGATCCTACCACTACAGATATTATTGGTGACCGGTAGCGTCAAATTTTGATTAGTATATTTTTTCAAAAAATAATAAAAATTAATATTTTAACTAATTTAATTTAAAATTTAATTTTAAGGAATCCTATAAGGACATGTATTCACATACATGTGATGAGATTCATGCCAAGACTGAGTTTTGGGACACTGTTAAGTTAGGATTTGATTAGGTATATTTGATTCGGGTGACACATTATAGTATTGAGAAAGGCTGAGTGGTTGGTATCAGTTCTTGATTAATGTTAAATAGTTAATATGGAACTAATATGTTGTCATCATCTAACTTTAGTGGAGATCATGTTGAGTCATTATTGTCATATGTAGAGTGTGAGGAGAAGTTGTGAGCTTAGAATGAGGTTATAGAGATAATTCATAGAGATTAGGAGGAACTTCATTAAAACCATCACTAGTAGGAGGATGAGAATCGTAGATGGAAGGAGTAGTAGTATGAGTAGATGATGAAGTACATCTAATTAATTATGAAGGGTTTAGGGATGGAGTCCCCTCCACCTAGTCCTCTAAATGATCCACTACCTCTATAGTGATAGATGATATATTTTGTTTAAAAACACATAATGATAAGCTTTGAATAGATATATAATAATATGGTTATTAATTCATATGGTTATTAATTCATATGTGTATAGTTTTCTATATTTGGGTTTTTTAATTTGGTTGCTGATATTATTTAATTTTTTTTATTTTTTCATTTTTCTAGTGATAGAGTAATATTTCCATCATAATAGTTTATTATAGAAAGATTCATATTTTGTTTTTTGATAACCTATTTTTTTAAAAATGGCATCCATTACAAATGATAATTCATTTTATATGAATCAAAAGAAACTATATATGATGGAAACATTTTCTATCAAAAATATTTATTTTGCAATGCCATTTTCATCCATGGGTCAATTACAATGGAATCCAATCAAAATTAACAATATACGATGGGATCCCATCATTATTGACCCATACCATAAAAATCAAATTCTATTTTTCAATGAAATGGATAAATTTCATGAAATATAATATGGAATTCATGTTCATTAACCATTTTTCAACTTTATCGATATAGTTAAATAGGTTATACCCATAAGGTTCATGTGGGTTTTCTAAAAAAGAACTAACACATATTGTATAGTGACTACCTATAAATCCCATATAGTGAAAAAGGGTAATAAAAAATTCATGTTATTGAATCTGAAGAACCACTTTCTCTAATTGCGATTATAAATTCTATTCATATTTTCCTTTACATAACATACCATTATGATTATTTTGTATGTCAAATGGATGTCAAAACCAGTTTTCTTAATGGGAATTTATTCAAGGCCATGTATGTGATACAACTCGATGGTTTTGAAATTCCAAATGAGTCTTTCTAAGGATTGAAAGTTTTAATGACCCATTTATGGATTGAACAAATATTTTCAGTTTTGTAACATTCAGTTTTATTATATAATAAAAGAGTTTGGTTTCATCAACTGTATGGATAATTCTTATGAATATAACAAAGTTAGTAGTAGTGCTGTGAAATTTCTGGTATTGTCTGTTTATGACATACTACTTATTAGAAATTATGGCTTAGGTTTACATTATATAAAGTTGTGGTCATTAAAATACTTCTTGATAAAATAAATGGGTAAAGAAGTCTACATGTTGGGTATAAAGATCTATAGAGATATATTAAATAGGTTTCTCAGACTAAGTCAAAACACATATATTGGAAAATTATTAAAGCATTTTAATGTCGAGAACTCCAAAAAGGGTTCTTTATTAGGGTTTCCTAGCACAAATCTTAATAAGATTTTAGATCCTTATAATGAGTTATAAAGGATAGATAAATTTTCTTATTTTTCTGTCATAGGATCCATCATGTATGTGATGTTATGTACTCGACCTAATGTTGCTTATTATTTAAGTTTAATAAGAACAAACCAATCCAATCATTGTGACAATCACTAGGTTACTATAAAAATTATTATTAAGCACATGATAAAAAAATAATTATATGCACTTGGTCTTTAGAAATGGGGATGAGCTCATTATAAGGGGTTACACAAATACTAATTTCTAATCATACAAAGATGATATGAGATCTCAATATAGTTTTTTGTTTTCTCTAAACAATTTAGTTTTTAGTTAGAAATGTTCCAAAAATAGATATAGTGGTATACTTGACAACAGAGGTATAGTACATCACTATATCAGATACTGAAAAGGAATCTATTTGGAATAAGAAGTGAATCCTTGAACATGGAGTGGTTCTTATAATTTAGGGAGAAATTGAACTTTACTATGACAATAATGGTGTTATTTTCCAAGATAAGGATCCTTAGTCCCACAAAAGGGACAACCGCATCTTTTGAAAATTCCATCTCATTTGAGAGATCATTTAGAGGGGTGATATAAAATATTTTGGGTGGATACATATGAAAATTTAATATATCTATTTAGAAAACCATTATCATAGAACAAATATAAGCATCATATTGAATATCTTGGTATTGGATACATGATATATTGGATTTAGTGGTTATAGATTTTATCATGATATTATAATAAAATTAATATTCATTTATAACTCATATAAGTTTATCGTATATACATTACATGATCATTGTAAATGATAATATCCCCCCAAAGTGAAACTTTGAGTTTTTCCTCGTAAATTATCATCATGTATTGTTATAGGTTTTTATGATATGTTAACATTACCATGAGTGGGATATTAAATGTGATACAAAGAGTTATATGTGATATAAAGAGTAGACTCATGATAAATAATTTGATATTTATTAACTAGACTAGACAATTAATGTATATCATATGGAATATCGTATATTAATTGATATACATATGGTTATATTCTTATTATGAATCCTCAGTCTCTAATTTTGCTGAGATACATAGCATGATAACCTTCATAATTTGATATATTTATTAGGAAATCCATGAGGTTTAGCTAATTTGTTGTTGGTTGGGTATATTATTGATCATTTCATCAGTTATAGATTAACCATGATGATATTTTTTCACTTGTATAAAAAAGAAGTTTGGGGACATTATTAAATTAGACCATGGAAATGCATGGTCATGCTATTGGAGTTTTTTTCCTAGAACAAGCTTCAAATTAGTTGATGATTACATTTTTTTTTTTAATATTAATAAAGTTTCTTATCACTTCATGATTGTTCATCTGTATGAAACTATATGAGATAATTTTTTTAGAATATATGTCACACTAAAAGTTTTAGCAGTTTACTACTATGATGAGAATATAGATGTTCAATGAAAATATTTTTGAATGTATGTTCTATATCAAGGTGATTTCATTTGATGAATCACAAATTGTATATACTAGCATGTATAGAGACACATAAAAATTTGAGACACCCTCTCAAGGTGTATTCCCTTGGTAATTTCGGATGCGAGATATTATGATAATGGAACTACCAATAGGAAATCCACTTTTCAGGTTTCATTGGATTTTCTTTTCTACAGACATGTGTATTGGTCATTATAATTTAAGATCATCAGTAATGTACAACATGAGTTGTTTAATTTGATGTATTGATGAAAATCATGTCAATATCTGCTCATTTTGTTGTAGGATATGTTGTGTGTGCCATGAGTGATATTTTATTAGTGGTTAATTTTGAAAAGGATTTATCCCCTCTCTCCCTTGATGGATGTTGACATCTAAGACACTTTAATAGGAATGGAACTTCTTTGATAAATCCATGGATATGGTATTCTGTGGGCGATATCATTTTCAAAAGTTCAAAAAAGGATACATCAATCACATGCATTGATGACATCAATGTTCAACCTGCTTTATTTGAGATATCAAAATAAAGATATTATATTATAGGGTAAGTTCTTCTAGGAGGCTCTATGTATTTTTGACATTAATATATTTTTCTATGGGTTCCATAGAGTATTGTTAGATGATAGCCTTAGACTTTGTGTGGTTTTATCCAATTCTAATGAGAAAGTGTCCTAGAGGGTCACACACTAAGTGTATCCTCAATCTCAGTAGAATTGAGTATTGAGGTTAAATACATTAAATAAATAATATTTATTTAGGTTTGGTCGATCACCAAGATTTATTCATATTTTATATGAAAGAATAATTGAGTTAACTAATAATTGTAAATTTTTATATAAAAGGTTTATTAAATATAGTATTTATTAAATTTATTGAAGAATAATGTTGTGATATTTATTTGTTAAATAAATAGTCATTATTCACGGATTGGTAAATGGTGAGGAAAATAGAACTGAGCTTTATAGTCTGATTAAATATAGTATAAATGAAATGTATTCTTATGAGTTCCACATGTTAAGTGAATAATAATTATATAATTATTAATACATGGGATTCACTAATATATAAGGAATTGGAAAGGGTCTTATGTGAAAATTGCCAACCCTGGACTTTCCATTATCAATATCTAATTATATCAGTTTCCAAAACACTCTTGTTGTGTGAAAGGGATATAGAGATACTCTATAAATCCTTAGATAGAGATCTAGAATGCGGTCTCTCATACCATATTTCATGTCATCAATAGGACACTAATATTTATTCATCATTCAATAATAATTTTACTACGATCAGCCATGAACGATGAAAGCAGTCAGGATTGTTCATGCTAGCACCCAATGATTTTATGACAATATTTAAAGATTGTGGTGCATTTATGAATCACTGTTATAAGGATTATGCACTTGGATCCAATAGAACAATGATAGTGGGATGAGATCTAGTCCATTGGATTGTCAACTAAGGAAGAATTACAAGTTTAAGTAATTATATATCTTCTCATAAATTTATTATAAATTACATGTGAACATCCTCCTCTTCAAGTTCTAGCATTTGATTTATTCAAGTAATTTATGAATTCGGTTGGTCATGAAATTTAACATTTTTTTACAGAAATTAGTATTCATAAATCAAGACTAAAATATGAGTTTTCCATGCCAAATATGTTCTAACATTGTTCTAAGAACCTTCAAGTAATATCAAAGTGGTAACATGTTTAATTTATAATTATTTATTAATAATTGATTTTCTCAGGTGTTTTTAATTTATTTTAATTTATATAGATTCATTCTGGAAATTTGAACATTATTTTCTCTTATATTTCTTCATTATTACTCTTATAACCAGTAAAATTGTAAATATAAAATGAAGAAATATATGAAAACAAAATATAGAGGTTCTGAATCCAAACAACACAAGACTGTGCAGTGTGTACTGCCTAACTACACATAGTATACCCATGTATCTCATCTTTGTCTCATGATAAAATCAGATCAATCTGATAAATTCATATTGTTCTGATAAAATCAGATCAGTGGTCAAAAAAATTGGACCAAGGAGTAGATTTAGATAGGCTGGCACTTGGTTTCCAGAACAATATGGTGTCTAACACATGTACATGATGTGTAGTCCTCATTTTCGCATGGCCAATAACATGAGGTTCCAATTATGTTGTGTGTTCACTACATGATACAAGGAATAATAAATTTTGAAACTTAAAAGACACATATCATGTATGAACTATTACACATTTTGTGCTTCATACACATCCATAGAAGGAAACACACTCACTCCATAGTTGAGTATCACAAACATAGGTAGAAGACAACACACATTATGTAAGACTAAAGACACAATGTGCAGTCTTCCCTAGATAGTGTACTTAATTTAAAATAAAGCGAAAAAAATATTAAAACATATTCATATTTGTTTTGTGTTTCATTTATTTTACAATACATGCCATGGAATAGGTTTGTTAATTACATATTAAATTAATTCCATGTTAAATTCCAAATCTATAAGTTGTGTACGGTCTTTTCTTATAGTTCACTCCATGTGCATCAATGACATATAGATCATGACAGGTAGATTGGATGAGTACATGTTGTTGAATCTAAGTATAATTTTATACTTCATTAAATTTAATTGATATTTTTTTACTTAATTTATCTAAAATTATGGATAATGGTAATTTTAGGTGTGGATGGAATTAAAATAAATTGGATTAATTGGATTAATTCATGGAATTTTATCTTAATTGAATAATGAATCGAAGTAATTTATGGATAAATTTAAAATGTATATTAATTTATTTTTGTGTATACAATCATGAGATTATAATAGACCAGTGTATGTGATTGGTTATATTTTAATATATTATTTTAAATTAAAATGATAAACTATGTGTAATCCACTCCAACTTATTATGTATGGGCATGTGTTCTCATAGTTTCATTGGTGTAAAATATATATCCAATCCATGGGACCCCATAACCTTTGTCCGAGTAAAAGATTTTGTAAGGATATAGCTCTCAAGTGAGAGGAGCTAGTCTAAGTCTGGGAGATGAGGTAAA
Source organism: Viscum album (assembly GCA_963277665.1). Classification (NCBI taxonomy): domain Eukaryota; kingdom Viridiplantae; phylum Streptophyta; class Magnoliopsida; order Santalales; family Viscaceae; genus Viscum; species Viscum album. Next base: position 1,438,347,876 of record OY728157.1, read on the forward strand.
ACCAGTTGAGGTGATACATAGGAGCCAAGGAGGAATGATACAACATGAACCAAGCTATGGTATAAGGTGTTTTTTTCTAGGGTCAATATAAGATTTTTAACTTTTTAGAGATATGTCCCTATTTAATTTTTGGTTTAAATCTATTAATTTTGGTTATGGTAATGTTTTTTGGTTGTATGAGGAGGCGCATGGATGTCTTGGGCATTCGAGACATGAAATAAGGGAAAATTTGTTCATCCTATGAATGTTTCAGGGTTGGTGCATGGTTATTAGTAATCGTGTGCCCAAACCATGATTTCTAGAAGGAGGGTGCATGGTTAAGTAAATTTTGCAATGGTGGAGGAAAAAACTTATGGATTTGGACAGATCCATCTCACACGATTGGCACATAGTTTGTCAAACTGGCTATCTCCCCAGGTAATTGTATGACTTGGACACCTCTTGGGTAGAGGTTGTCACACAGTTTGGAAAACTGTGTGGCCAAACCATGCAACCCATTAAAAGTGGGACTTTACAATCCCCCCTTGTGATTTTAAGTGTTTAACCTAATTTATTCCCAATTATTACCACAAAAACCCTAGTGAAGAACCTAAACACCCAAATATTACCAACGATAAATATCTTTAGATTCTATTATTTTTGGAGTGTCTTTGGGGGTGGATCGATGCTCCGGGAAAGTATAACGCTCATATTTCTTATCTTTTCTAGATTAGAGTTTTTGGTTTTATAACAACCCATAAACTACATGTAGATTTTAATTTAACATTTAATAATATTTATTACATAATATAAAAAATCCATGTCAGGACAGTATAGGTTTAGTGTCTTTAGAAACTTGGAAACATAAACAACAAGTTCATAAAACATCTATACTTGCTCCTACTTATTTCTTCCAAACTAGACTCCTTTTGGACATATCTTAATTAATACTCATCTTCCTGACCCATGAAAAGAAACTTAAGAAATGGTGATATAAAATTCTCAATAAGGGTAAACAAGGAAAATATTAATCATATCATAATCGTAAGAACATAACATTTGAAAATATTATCCTTCATATAAAAGATCATAATATCATGTCATGGGATAAATCATAAAAGTAAAATGTAATCACAATATTCATAACATAAGAAATCTAATTTCTTGTAATACACACATAATAATAGAATATAATTTCATATTAGTTAAGGCTCATTTCCAAGACCATCATATCGGACAAAGTCCAATACTGAACTGAGTTCACTCCTCATTCCAGCCCTGTATTACAAAACCAGATTTAGATGTTCTTCCAGTCATGTCTATTTCATGAGATATAAATCATTACCCAATAAATTGGAGGGAGATTTAGGTCCCACCCATCTCATAATTAAACTATCCTTTTGTGTTCTACAAAAACATAAATCACTTATCATAGCATAACCCATGAAATAAAATGGGTTTCATAAACATCATTCCATCATAATCCATTTAAAATAAATAGATTTCATAAAAATAATTACATCATAATCACAATAAAATAAAATTAATAATATGGATTGAAACATAAACCTATGTCATCTTATATGGAAAATAATTTAGAGATAAAACCTGAACATAATTCCTGGGGAAAATATCCTTTGTTTTTCAAAAAAAAAATCTTTTCTCAAAATGACAAACAATATTAAAGGAAAATAATTTAGTTGAAAATAATCATTAAATTATGTAGAAGAAGCTTCATGGAAATAATGTTTCATGAAACCGTAAAAATCCATTCATGTCGTATAAGTTAAAAAACATTATCCTTGTACTTTTGTCGGAAAAGTCAAAAAGTACATCAAATCAAATAGTGACAAAACATTCCTTTCATACTATTTAATAAAAATTCACCAAAGGGTAAAATTAAATTTAAAAAATTTTATAGAAATAATATTACATAATTAGGAAACATGGATGTGGATGATAAATATACCTCAGTAAATACTTATGTATAAACAATCTTAGATAAAAATGAGATTGTAAAATTATCCTTTACCTTAGGTCTGATATCCTTCATATGTATCTGAACATCCTGTATAATGACTTAGATAATGTTATTTACTTATTATATAATCATAATCATTTTTATGATATCATATATGATTATATTATCATCTGTTTGTTAGTAACATTTCATTGTCACTTGTTATTCAGATATTAACTACTTTATGTTCTTATGCAAAATTTTTCAGATAAGTTCATGTTCCCCTTCTTAGGTTATAGTTAAATCATTTATAGAATGATATTAGTAGGATATATATTATATTAATTCATTAAATTCATGTATATAATCATGGTTTAATGAAGATTATGTAGAATGAATCACATCACATCAAGAAGATTGTAGGTCGTATGTACGCACGAGCGATGATATCATTCCCAAAACTATTGAACGGTATTGAATTGGATGGTGTATAATATTTTTGAATTATTTAAATGTTAAAATAATCATATATAGTTATTATTTATATCATTATACCCATACAAGTAAAGTGGTGGTGAAAAAAAAGATTACACCATAGTGTGGAGACAGTAAGTCATACGTACGCACATGTGGTGATTTAATTTTTCATATGATGAATTAAAGGTGAAATATGGTTGTTTTATATTTATAATAACATATAATTATATGATTGATATTGATTTTTTTTAATTATAATTAAATAACTAATGAAGAGGATGTAGAAGAAAAAATAAGTTTGAAATAATTGGTAGAAGAGATTACCTCTTCCTCGGCGTCCATCCTCTAAATTGCTTCTTAGAGCACTAGAGTTGGTCTTTGAAGATGACCAGAACATAAAGAATGAAAATAGGGAAGTTGAGAATTAAAAATTTAAGGGTATGGCCGAGCTTTAATGCTCAAAATGAAATGATTATGTGAGAGGGGCGGTGCCCTTTTATAATTGAGGTGATGGGCACTTTTGGAAACTCTAAAAATAATAATTTATAATAAAATCAAACTGTACCCAAAAATATCCAAAATTTTCCAATTCAGAATATGGAAACAGATAGGTCTGTAATATCATTAACCAATAAATTTTGGACAAGTTATTTTTTTAATTTAAACCATGTCTTTTTAATTGACACTTAGTTATTCTATTTAATTTTAAGTGTAGTAAAAACATTCTAAATATTTAATGGTTATAAATATTGACTTATATAGTGTTAATTGACCATAAATTGATATTTAATGACAATTTAGACCTTTTAATCATAAATTTTTAATTTTTAAATATTTTTATAATTTTAAAATAATTTAATAAAATTTTATTTTTATAAAATATCAATAGTGTCAATTTTAACACTATTCATTTATTTAACTTTAAATAAAATCCACACAGAAGATAAATTTTAACCAAAATATTTAATACACTCATAAAATGTCATAATAACCTAGAAAATTTATGGAAAACATTAATTAGTTTATATTATATTTAATTTTTAATATTTTTAAAACCATCTTTTTGATATTTCTATTAATAAAATAATTTCTACATCTCTATTTTTTCATCATTAATGGTAATTATTTAATAACTAGAAATTATAAATAAATTTATATTATGTAGGTAATTCATTTAGATTTATAAATACTATATATAGTTGATATTATCTCCTATTTATCCATATATTAAAATTAATATACATATTAAAAATTAGATTGTGATATTTTGTCCCATTCATTAGTTTTTATTATATTCATGTCATATTCATAGGTAAGTGGCCATTAAGTTTTTTCATTTATATAAATAGATGATAAGTGTCGAATTTTATTATTCAATAGGTTTTTTAAAGGTGTTAAGTTAATTTTATAATATTATTTTTACCTTTAATTACCCGATTTACCTTCAACCATGGAAATAAAAATAATTACCAAAGTTACTTTTCATAATGCCTAGAAATAAAAGTAGTCTATTAACATAATTTAGACCTAAATATTCCAAATATGGAATCCAATTTTCAAAATTCAAAACACATAAGTTGTATTTATTAATTTAAAACTAATCTTTTTTTTTGAAATGATAAAACGGGTTTTAAAAGTTAAAATATTACAACAGATTGAAATGTTTTTAAATCTGTTTTTAATGTAAAAATGTTTCAAATGAACTTAATTATATTAAATGGTAAAAAAATATATTATATTTATACTTTTAAACCATTAAATAATATAATTTAACCATAAAAATTATTTCAATGAAAAAAGTTATTTCCAATTAAAATATTGCATGTTTTTACTATTCATCAAAACATGAAATTTATCAGAAAAATATTACAAATTCCTCCAAAGTAAATTTTTATATCCCGATTCAAAAATAACATGTTTATTTTGTCATATATAACTTATTTATGTGTCATAGTCTTAATTTAAAGGGGTTCTCCATTCAAAGGTGTAAAATTTAACATAAAAATAGTTTTTTACACATTAAATAGGTTTTTATTCATACCATATGACTAAAATATCCATTGGATAAATATCAAAAATATTTTATTAAGTATATAACAAATATATATAACATTAATATCATTACCAAAAGTAATTCACTCAAAAATAAAAATATCTAATTGATTTATAGTTTTCATAAATAATTGATAGCCAATTAATTCACAATCCATTTTCATAAGTTAGTTATAATTATTCCCACTAACCTAACAGCTAGCCTATAATAGTAATTTTATAATAAGGGAATCTCTAAGTTCTTTTAAACTCACAATTTCATTGAAAGAAAGGTACCAAATAATAAAATATATTTAAAAATTTTTTCATAAAAACATCCAGGTATTACATTCTAGCCCATTAAACATAATTTTTCCCTTGAAATTCGTCACTTAAAAACAAACCGATGAGGATAAATCTCCCTCATAATATCCTCAAGTTTCCATGTAGCTTTTTCAAATTGGTTGTTCCTCCATAAAACATTAACCAAGTGAGTGGTCTTGTTTCGTGGAACTTTTTTGCTATTATCCAAAATCTCTATTGGTTGTTCTTCATAAGAAAGATCTTTCCCTAGTGATACAACTTATGAGCTTAGTACATGTGAAGGATCGGGTATGTACTTTATCAGGAGAGATACATGGAACACATCCTGAACTTGAGAGAGATTATATTTAAGTTCCAATCAATAATCTACCTTCCCAACACGATCCAGAATTTCAAATGGACTAATATATCAAGGGCTCAGCTTACCCTTCTTTCCAAATCTCATTACTCTCTTTTAGGGAGATATTCATAAGAACATCTTATCACCTACTTCAAACTCTAGGTCATTTCTTTAATTTTCATCGTAATGTTTTTGTCGAATCTGGGCTACTCTTATGTGTTGTTGAATAGATCTAACCTTTTCTACCATTTCATCAACAATATCATGTCCTAATAGCTTTCATTCCCCAACTTTATCCCAACAAGTTGGAGTTCTTCACTTTTTCCATAGAGGGATTCATAAAGGTCCAACTAAATACTGAAGTGAAAGCTATTATTGTAAGAAAATCATACCAATGGTAGTTGTTGTTCCCAACCAACTTTGATATCCATAGTGAAAGCTCTAAACATGTATTCTAGAGTTTGAATTGTCCTCTCAGACTGAGTGTCTGTCTGAGGATGATAAGTAGGGATGAAACTTAACTCTGTTTCTAGAGAATATTGAAAACTTTGCCAGAACATTGAGGTAAAACTGATATCCCAATCAGATATAATGTAAATTTGTACTCTATGCAATCATACCCCTTTCTTTACATATATCCTGGAAAGGTGATCAAGAGAGAAATCCTCTCTAATTGTAATGAAGTGTGGTGACTTCATAAAGAGATTGATTATAACCTAAATAGCATTATTGCCTTTGTATGTTTTGGGAAGTCCGATGAAAAGGTCCAGAGTGATGTTTTCCCATTTATATTATTGTATGGGAAATGGTTTTAACATCCCCTTAGACTTCTTTCTCTCAACCTTAAGTTGTTGACAAACCAAGCATTGAGAGACATATTCGGTGACATCTCTTTGCATACCATCCCACTAGAAGTACTCGTTCAAGTATCTGTACATCGTTGTGCTTTCAGTGTGAATTGATAATGAATAATTATGAGCCTCATCTAATATATCCTTCTTTAATTCTTATATGTTAGGAATAAAAACTCAGTTCATGAACCTTATTATTTCATCACAATCAAGGATGAATTTAGGAACATTTCTCACCTTCTTTTGTATCACTACATCTTTCTTCTGCACCTCCTTAATCTTCACTTGAATTGATGGTTGGACATTCATTTGAGAAACATAATATTTTACCCATTTCTTTAAAATTTTAAGATCCATCTTTTTCAAATCCATAAATGTTGGATATTTTATGATCTACATCATGGATAGGCTTGTGTGGTCTTATTGACTTAATGCATCTTCCACCTTGTTTGCTTTCCCAGGGTGGTAATGTATTGAGCAGTCGTAATCTTTAATCAACTCCAACCATCTTCTTTTGAATATATTTATCTTAATTTATGTGAAAATATACTTTAAATTTTTATGATCAGTATAAATATCACACCTTTCACCATAAAGATAATGCCTCCATATCTTTAATGCAAAGATTACTAAAACTAAATCCAAATTTTGAGTTGGGTAATTTTTCTCAGGGATTTTCAACTACCATGACACATAATCTATCACTATATCATTTTTCATGAGAACACATACCAACCCCTTCTTGGATGCATCACTGTAGATCACAAACCTTTCTCTAATAGAAAGAAGTATGAGCACAGGTGCACTGACTAACCTTATTTTTAGTTATTTGAAATTATCTTCTCATTCCTACATCCAAAAAAACTTAAATACTTTTCATGTAAATTTGGTGAGTGGATTGTATAATCATGAAAAATCATTCACAAAACGTCGAAAATATCTATCTAAACCATGAAAACTTTGGATCTCAGTTACCATTTTTGGTCTCAATCATCTTTCAATAACCTCTATTTTTGCTGGATCCACATATATCCCCTCTCTTTAGATTATGTGACCTAAAAATGATAATTACTGAAGAAAAAATTCACACTTGTTAAATTTGGAATAAATATTATCCTTTCTCAGGGTCTTCAGTACAATTATCAAGTGAACTTCATGTTCTTTCTTTCTCTTTGAATAGAAGAGAATATCATCTATAAAGAATATCACAAACTGATCAAGATAGACTTTAAAGACTCTATTCCTTAGATCCATGAAGATATTGGGGAAATTAGTAAGGCCAAAAGGCATCACTATAAATTCATAGAGTCCATACCTTTTACAGAATTCCATATTTGGTATATCCACCCTTTTGACCCTTAATTGATGATATCCTAAACAAAGATCTATCTTGGAAAAGTATTGAGCTCCACATAGTTGGTCAAATAAGTCATCAATGTAGGGAAGAGGATATTTGTTCTTAATAGTGATCTTTTTAAGTTATAGATAATCAATGAAAAGTCTCATTGAACCATATTTTTTCCTAACAAATAGAACTGGTGATCCCCATGGTGAGGCACGTGGGTGTATGAATCTCTTATCAATATTCTCTTTGAGTTGCTTCTTTAATTCATGCAACTCAGATGGGTCCATTCTATAAGGTGTCTTTGAAATAGGAATAGCACCTGGTATGAGTTCTATTGAAAACCCAAATTCATTATTTGGAGGAAGACCTATAAATTCCTCCATAAAGACAACATCAAACTCCAGTACAATGGGTGTATTATTAATCATGAGTTTCTCCCCCAACCATTTGAGATACATAACCTTCATTTATAGGAATCAAGACCCATAAGATGGAAGAAATTTCTACTGTAAGGTTATATTCATCTTTTCATCGATAGATGATCATAGATTGATCTGAAATATTAAATGTGACTTCCCTTATTTGGTAATTGATATGATCTTCATACAGAGAAATCCAATCCATGAAAATAATCATATCAAATTCCACTATAGGAAGGATCACAAGATTTTCAGGAATTAATTTCTCACAAACTTCAACCGAAGAAGAATTATAAACTTTTGATGCAACCATTGTGCAATTAGGAGTTGTCACAGCTAACTTGATATCTAATTGTTAAGGTAATATGGTGATACTCTAAGAAAATTATTCAGAAATAAAAGAGTGGGTGGATTCAGAATCAAATAAACAATTTTCTAATTTAGAGTGGATGGTAACCACTTCATTATTATACTCCACGTCGCTGATAGTGATTGCATGTGAATTTCCTTTTTATTTGGCCTTAAGAGTTTTTTGACATCAATCATCATCAATAACCCTTGAATTTGGGAACTGATTGGAATAATGCCCTATTTCCTTTCACTTATATAATTAAAGTGTATGTTGTGCATTCTGTGTAGCCTTTTCTTTGTTCGCATCATTAGACATATTTTTTCCATCACTTCGGCATTCAACTGTCTGATGACATTCTTTCCACACTTAAAGCATTTATTATTCCCTTTAAGACAATTCCCTCTATGTTTATTGCCACACTTTGAGCATAAGGGAAATCTCATATTCTTTTCAGCATGGTCTTTATATTTTCCTTTGAATTCCATTTTTCTCTTCTTATCAAACCCATATGACTTATGGGTTACTCCAATCTCTATCTCAACATTGAGAGCTAATCAAAAAATTTCCTCATAGATATTGAAGTCCTTTATGGATAATTCCCTTCAGAGACATGGTTTTAATCCACTAAATAATTGATAAATTTTACTCTCAAGTTTCATAATAATTCAAGAACCGTACCTTGCAAGTCTTGTAAAAGTTTCTTTGAAGGTAACAATAGATTCGTCATTATTTTACATAATTTCGAGGAACTCATTTTCCAAATTTTTTCAAAGAATATAGGAAATATACTTATTGGAAAATAAGTTCTTGAACTCATCCCATTCTATAGACTCAATTTCATCTCTTTCCCTTGTATTCTTCATAATATTCCACCATTGATCAGCTTCGTCTTCCAAACGATTGACTGCTAAGATGAATTTATCATGTTCAGAACATTGTATGACTGAAAATATCTTTTCAGAAGTATTGATCCATTATTCAGCAACTACTGGATCTGAAGACCCACTGAATGAAGGTGGATGCTGCCTCATGAAGGATTCAATGGAATGTTTCTCCCTCATTTGGTCATTTGGTCATTTGGAAGTCCAGTATGATTCATTTCTTGTGAATATTGTGTGATCATGGCTATATGATTTTTCCTTCCAGATCCCATACCATTTGGTTACTCAAGGGGACAATCATTACATTTCCCATCACATTTAGCATTAACATGGTTCCTTCAAGTTCCTGCCATTGACTAAGACCAAGAAGCATAGTGTTAGAAACACTAATCATAATGGGAAAATCACAAAATTCAAGAATAAAATTTAAATTTAGGACACTTTAGGTTTTATCCTAGGTTATTCATAAATATATATAAAACACTAGGATAATATTGTAACCTATACTTAAACATATCCTTAGGTTTCTTACTAAGGTACAATCATCCATGTTTCCAAAGGTTAACTATACCTCTTCTCAGATAGAAACTATAACAACCCATTAATTTACATGTAGATATTACTTTAACATTTAAGAATATTTATTATATAACATAACAAAAACCAGTCCAGGATCGTATAGGTTTAGTGTCTTTAGAAACTGTAAAACATAAACAACTGGTTCATAAAACACCAACATTGTCTCCCACTTATTTCTTCAAAACTAGACTCCTTTTTTATATTTCTTACTCTATACCATTCATCATGAAATGAGAAAAGAAACATATTAAAGGTTGAGCTCAAATTCATAGTAAGGGTAAACAAGGGAAATATCAATCATGTCATAATCATAAGAACATGACATTTAAAAATCTTATCTTGTATATAAAACATCAGAATATCATGTCATGGGATAAATCATAAAAGTTCAATGTAATCCCAGTAGTCATAACATTAGACATTAAATATCATGGCATACACACTGTATAAAAAATAATTTCATATTATTCAAGGCTCTTTTCCAAGACCATCATAGCGAACAAATTCCATTAGTAAACCAAGTTCACTCCTCATTCCAGCCATGTATTACTGATCTAGATTTACATGTCATTCCAGTCATGTATATCTTATGAGATATAAATATTTACCCAATTAATTGGAGGGAGATATATTTCCCACCCATCATATAATTAAACCATTCTTACGTGTTCCACAAAAACATAAATCATTTATAATAGTATAACCCATGAAATAAAATAGTTTTCTTAAACATCATTCCATCGTAATCCATTTAAAATAAATAGATTTCATAAAAATAATTACATCATAAACACAATAAAATAAATAAAATAATAGAGATAGAAACATAACAATATGTCATCTTATATGGAAAACAATTTTGAGAAAACACTTGAACTTAATTCCTGAGGAAAATATCCTTTCTTTTTCAAAAACGTTTTTTTTCTAAAAATACCACAAAATTTTAAAAGAAAATAATTTAGTTGAAAATAATATTGAAATCATATAGAAGAATATTCATGGAAATAAGGTGTCATGAAACCGTAAAAATTCATTCATGTTGTATAAGTTAAAAAATATATTCCACTCATACTTTTACCAAAAAAGTTAGAAAATACCTCAAATCAAATGACGATAAAAGATTCCTTTCATACCGTTTAATAAAAATTTACAAAAGAGTAAAATTAACATTAAAAAAATTTAAAAGTATAGAAATAATATTAAATAATTAGGAAACATGGATGTGGATGATAAATATACCCCTGTAAATACTTACGTATAAACAATCTCGGATAAAAGTGAGATTGTAAAATTATCTCTTACCTTAGGTCTGATATCCTTCGTATATATCTGAACCTCCTATATAATGACTTAAATAATGTTATTGACTTATTCTAGAATCATAATAATATTTTTATGTCATATATGATTATATTATCATCCTTTTGTTAGTAACATTTCATTGTCACTCGTTATTCGGATATTAACTTCTTTATGTTCCTATACAATATTTTTCGGATAAGTTTATGTTAAACTTCTTAGGTTATAGTTAAATCATTTAAAAACGATATTAGTATAATATATATCATATTTATTCATTAAATTCATGTATATAATCACGTTTTAATGAATATCATGTAGAATGAATTGCATTGCACTGTGGAGACGGTAGGTCGTACGTACGCACGAGTGATGATATCATTCCCAAAATTGTATAATGGTATTGAAGTGGATGGTGTATAATATTTCAGAATTAGTAAAATTTTATTATAATCAAATATAATTATTATTTCCATCATTATACCCATCCAAGTAAGTTGGTGGTGAAAAAACATATTACACCATGGTGTGGAGACGGAAAGTCATACGTACGCATGCGCGGTGCTTTCATTTTTTCATAGGATGGATAGACGGTGAAATATGGTTGTCTCATATTTATAATAACATATCGATATATTATTAATACTAATGTAATTACTTTATAATGAAACAACTAATGAAGAGGATGTTGAAAAAGAAAGAAGTTTGGAAGAATCGGTAGAAGAGATTACCTCTTCCTCGACGTGCTTCCTCTAAATATCTTCTTAGATCACTAGAGTTGGTCTTTGAAGATGACCAGAACCTCTAGAATTAAAATATGAAAGTTGATAAGGAAAATGGTATGGGGATGGACGAGCTTGAAGGCTCAAAATGAAGTGAATATGTGATGGAGGAGGTTCCCTTTTATAATTGAGGTGAGGGGCACTTTGGAAACTTCATAAATATTAATTTATAATAAAATTAAAACCTACCCAAAAACATAAAAAATATCCAAATTTTAAAGATGATATGCTATAGGGTTGTAATATAATTAACCAATAAATTTTGGACAATTTATTTTGTCAATTTAAACCATATCTTTTTAATTGACACTTAGTTATTCTATTTAATTTTAATTGTGGTAATAACATTCTAAATTTTTAATGGTGATAAATATTTACTTATATGGTGTTAATTGACCATAAATGGATATTTAATGACCTTTTAGAACTTCTAATAATTACTTTGTAATTTTTAAATATTTATATTATTTTTAAATAATTTAACAATATGCTATTTTTATAATATATCAATAGTGTCAATTTTGATACTATTCATTTATTTGACTTTAAATAAAATCCAAACATAAGATAAATTCAAACCAAAATTTTTAATACACTTCTAACAAGTCATATTAACCTATAAAATTCTTGAATCACATTAATTAGTTTATATGATATTTATTTTAATATTTTTAAAATCATTTTTTGATATTTCTATTAATAAAATAATTTCAACATCACTATTGTGTCATCATTAATGGTGATTATTTAATATATAAAAATTATAAATAAATTTCTATGATGTATTTAATTCTATTATATTATAAGAGACTATCTAAAGTCTATATTATCTCCTATTTATCCATATATTAAAATTAATATACTTATATAAAATGAGATTGGGACATTTTTTCACATTCATTAGTTTTTATTATATTCATGTCATATTCATAGGTAAGTGGTAATTAAGTTATTAAATTTTAAAAAATATATTTTAAGTGTCTAATTTGGTAATCCAATAGGTTTTTTATAGTCATTAAGGTAATTTTAAAACATTATTTTTACCTTTAATTACCTGATTTACCTTTAACCATGGTAATAAAATTAATTACCAAAGTTACTATTCATAATGCCCAAAAATAAAAGTATCCTATTAACATAATTAGGAACTACTGATTCTAAATATTTAATCCCTTTTTTAAATTTCAAAACATAGAATTTCCAGAAATTAATTTAAAATAAATCCTGCTGTTGAAATGAGAAAACGAGTTTTAAAAGTTAAAATATTACAAAAGATTGAAATGTTTTTACATCTAATTTTAATGTAAACTTAATTAAAATGACCTACATTATATTAAATGATAAAAATATATTATATTTATACTTTTAAACAATTAAATAATATAAATTAATCATATAAATTATTTCAATGAAAAAATTTATTTTCAATTAAAATTTAGCTTATTTTTACTATTCATAAAAACATTAAAGTTTTCAGAAAAAAATCAGAAATGCATCCCAAGTAAATTTTTATATCGTGCTTCAAAATAACATGTCTATGATGTCATATGAAGCTTATTAATGTGTTAAAATCTTAATTTAAATTGGGGTCACCATTCAAAGGTGCAAAATTAAACTTTTAAAAAATAGGTTTTTATATATAAAATAGGGTTTTATTTATACCCTATGACTAAAATATCCATTGGATGAATATCAAAAATATTTTTCTAAGTATATAAAACATATATATCACATTAATTTAATTACCAAAATTTATTCACTTAGAAATACATATATCTAATTGATTTATATTTTTCATAAATAATTGATAGCCACTAAATTCACAATGCATTTACCTAAGTTATTTATAATTATTCCCAATGACCTAATAGCTGGGATGTAATGGTAATTTTATAATAAGGGAGTATCATGTTTTTTTTAAACTCATTGTTTCCTACAAATCAAGATACTTAAGAATAAAAATTATCTAAAGAAAATATTTCCTAAAGACATCTGGGTGTTACAGGTTTCATTCGTATTCTTCTGAAGCACTAAAAACCTATTTTTCCAGAATATATAAGGTTTGTGCATCAAGGGGTGCTTTAATCTAGATATAAGGTCGAGTTTAATCATGGATTCATCTTTAGAATCGAGTTAGGTGGTCGATAAGTTATATCACATAGTCTTAAAGTTTATTTGTGCAAGCGTGGTTGTGTTATTTCTTCTCTTTTATTGTGAAAATGATGATTTTAGTGTTATTTGAAAAAATAGTTGTCTAAATGATGAATTGAAACTCTTAAAATTCCCATGGGATGCATTGAGATTGATTTTATCGATTTAGGGCCACCCATGGAGTGTACCAGAACATGGGAAATTGTAATGTTAAGCATTGCGTTGGTTATGTTGAGATAGAGATCATCATAAATATGTTGATATGTTGGTTGATTTATCAAGAGGTACTAATGGTATTTGTGTTTACTCATTGGAAATGGAATAAGGTATTGTTTGGTATAATGTTAAAGGGATAAATGTAATAAAGTGAATGTGACAAATGGTTTTTAATTTTGAAATTGAAACGTGCAAAAAGGGTTAAAGCATGTGAATTGATGAATGTGTTAAATGGGATAATGTATGAGAATTTTTTAATAGGCTTAATAGGTTAAGTCATGGAAACAAAAATTGGTTAAATGGGATTTTCATTTTAAATGGTAAATATGATAATGGGTTGAGTCTTTATGTTGATTTATATGTTGAATAATTATAAAATGTGAATGTTATGTGTTTTTATAGTGTATGATTTTTGATACGTTCAATGTGGAAAATGGTTAAATAAGAACTTGCACATGGCTTGGTAGTTTTGTGGTATTATACTTGAGGATCAACACCCATAGTTCAACTTATACTATGGTTCTAAACCCCACCCTATAATGTATGGGTTTTTAAAGGGTACTAAGGCTCCATGCCCCTAACAGTTGCATTTGATTAGACTACATGGACTTAGGCTCCATGGTAAGTGTTTTTCAATTATCTGTGAAATGTTTTATCCCAAGTGAGATATGGATATTTAATTATTCCCTTATGCATATCAATAAACTGGCTTAGGCCATTGTGTTAATAAGGGAAATCCTAATCCATGGAACAAGTTATGAAAATAGATTAAGTGATTAGAAATGGTTAAAGTGAATAATATTAATTAATGGAACCTGATCTATCTTTAGTTTTCCTTTTTATTTATTTTTTTACTTCCATGCAATATCATTCTGGATTGGATATTTTGTAGACATCACTGGTGGTAGCCTATAGAGTTGTACTCACACCCTTCTTGGTCCGCCATTGGGTACCCATGAATATTTCATGGTTACACGTCAGGACAAGGGAAAGAGACCTATTACAGGGAGTTGATTTGTTCTTAGGATGTTCATTTATGAGGATCTAGACATGGATTCAGGACCAATTTTGGGGATTCTTCTATTTATACCTAGTTTGGGTTTTCTTCATTTTTGGAATTGTTAGCATTAAATTTCATATTTATCATTTAGTTGTGTTTTGTACCTTTTTTGGGAAATGGATGGTGATGCATGTTTCTATTTTGTTTATTATTATTTAATTTGTTTAATATTTTATCTACTATGGATTAATCTGGTAAAGTGTTTATAGTCTCACCATGTGGTCTATTATACCCTCACTACTACTCGGTAACCTCTGGCATATGGGAAAGTGTTCTTTAGGTCAAGTGGTGACCCATCTTGGGGAACCAATTTAGTGGATTCCATGTTGGGGACACTAAAAATTAGTATCATGGGGGTTATTTTTTATTCCTTACTTTTTAGGAATGGTATATAGAAGATTAAGAAGTGTTTGGCCTTGGAAATGAGCGTTTTTTTGGGAGTATCTAACCCATGTACGGGGGGAAACCCATGTACCCAGGGTGGTAATTATTATTCTTTATGTGTGCTACTGTGGTTGAATGATATTTCACCATAGGGTGATGCACTTGTTATATGATGTGAATATTTTATGATATTTTACGCATGTCCATAATGTTACGAGGTTGTGTATTAATGTATCATTTTAGGAACCTAGGGAAATTAGTGACATGCATTATTATGGGAACACATGGAGAAGATGTGTGCGACTTGAGGGGAAAATACATTTCTTTTTCTTTGAAAATTTTAGGGTAGTGATGTTTAATAATGATAATGAAAATGGGTAAATGAGTAGAAATTTGAATTAATGGTTAAATAAATAGTGCTTAAGGAAGAGTCATGAATGGTTTTAAATCCTGTTGTGATGAGAGAGAAGGATATACTAGTTCCTAAAAGAGGGATTTTTATGTTGTGATAGTGAAAATAGTAAAATGGGTGTTTAATGAAAAGACTTGTGGTTTTTTTAGTTAGTTACTCCATATTTACCATGACCTGCAGTATGGATGGCTAGTGGCGGTAATAGGGATGTGGTTACATTCATTGGAATAGTGAATGCAGGATGAGTTGTTTATGGTAGTAGAGAGACATCTTTTTTGAAAACTATGGATGTTTTATATTAAGTGTTTTGAGATATGTTTTTTGAATTGTAGATATATTCCACCATGATAATAGGCGTCAGTTCGGAGATAAGAGGATATCACTAAGAATACTCCTCCAAAGGTGGGGAAAGAAATCCCAGTGGTTTAGGGTAATAGAGGGGAGGAGAAGTTCTATGAGAAATTTTCTCATTTTAAAAAGATGATTGAATGGGGCTTAGGGTGCGTAGTGATGAGTTTGTTTGACCTAACTAGAGAGTTTCAATTATATCACCCTCTAATGTTTTCTGAAGAGGGTGGACCAGAGGAATCATAGTTCTAAATAGATTCCATACGGATGATTTTTTATCACTTAGATACTCCACTGGAGAATAGGTTCAACTTGGAAGCTTATATGTTGTGGGGACCGATGAAGCACTTGTGGGATATTCTAGTTCAAACAGAGTAGGCTTATGGTATACTAGGGAAAGAATTTAAGGATAAGTTTCTATAACACATCTACCTAGATACCTTGAGATAGGAGAAGGAAGTAAAGTTTATAAGGTTGGACCAGGGGGTCATGTCAGTGATAAACTATGCTGGACACTTCAAAAACAATTTACGCTTTGTCCCGACATTGGTAGGGGAAGAGGCCACTATGGAAAGACATTTATAGGATAGACTTAGACATTAGATCATGTATTAGGTGAATATATTTAATTTGAAAATGTTTGTTGAGGTAGTGTATCAGGATCTTATCTCAGAAGGGAACTTAAAAGAGGCTTATAGCGGTGGGAATGTGGTTCTAGTTAGATGATCTGGTGGTGAAACTTCCATGGGTAAGAAGCATCACTTTGAGAATCCTCACCCGGTAATTGGTGTGTGGGGAAGTCAGAGGAGAGGAACCATCTCATATGGTGGTGTCTAGGTGTTTTTCTATCAGTGTAGCAGGCCAGGGAACATGTGTGATCTGTTACCCTGACCACCAGTTGAGTGCCGAGCATACAGATGAATGGGGCATGTGCAGAGGTTCTATAGGAACCCTAGATAGTCAGGCACTGATAGAGTATCCAATCGAGTGGATACTGTAGGTAGGGTTTCTCTTACCCCATATCGGGCAATAAGTTGGAGCTCTATTGGTTGTACCAATTGAGGTGGCAGATGTGATACTATGGGGTGAGAGTGCCCATATAATAAGGGAAGTATAGTTCCATGAACTTATAATAAATCCCATGGTATATGTTTAGGTCATCTTCATGATGTTCATTTAGTACTTGGAGGTGGGAAGGCAAGACCATTGTCAGTATGAGGTATGATTCTTGTAGCTTCTACACTTTCTAGTCCTTTATTTG
The DNA here is from genome assembly GCA_963277665.1 of Viscum album. NCBI lineage: Eukaryota > Viridiplantae > Streptophyta > Magnoliopsida > Santalales > Viscaceae > Viscum > Viscum album. The sequence goes on from OY728157.1 coordinate 1,438,365,327, forward strand.
ATATAGTTGCCTCGCATTATTTTATATCTACCAAGTTTTTTAGTGTGTTGGGCCAAGGAGTGGAACATATATGTGGGGTTATTATTATTGACACACCATTAGGGGTGGGATAAAAAAATATCTAACAATCTAAGGGGTGTTCCCTTGATGTTGGTGGGTACTATTTTCTTTGGAACTTTTTTTTTCAGGAGACTTAAAAATTTTATCTACTTTTGGGGATGGATTCTTTAGTATCGTACCATGAAAATATTAACTGTTACCATTGTAGGGTAATTTTCACATCCCTAAAGGGTAATATAAATGTTCACTGTGGAGAATTGGATATCCAAGCAGGTCATACAGGTCCATTCAGCCAACAGTTGGGTGAACTCACAACCCAAGTGGATTTTCTTATGCTTGACGATGGGGAAGTAGGGTATCGTATCTTCCCTCCTATTTTGGATCACTTTCATGATGTGTTTCCTAATAAATTTTTGTGGTTTCCACCTGATATAGAGGTTTAGTTCATGATATAATTATTTTCAGGGGCAGAACCAATTTCTATTCTATTGTACATAATGGCACCAATATCACTCCAAGAAACTATATATCGGTTATAGTAATTATAGAATAAGGGGTTCATTATCCCTATCACAACACCTAGGGGATCTCTAGTGTTTTTTATAATAAGGTTGACAGATCATTGTGGTTATGTGTTAATTATAGGAAGCAGAATCAATTGATTATCAAGAACCATTCCCCCTTCCTTGAATTGATGATATTTTTTTGACTAGATGTGAACTTATTTAGTGTTCTACAAGATTGATTTTAGATGAAGGAATAATCAGATAAGTGTGATACCTTCTGATGTACCATAAACTACCTTCAAGAGTAGGTATGGGTTGTATGATTTTTTTGTGATGTTGTTCAGGTTGATTAATGTACCAGTAGTATTTATGGCACCAATGAACTAAATATTTCATCCTTACCTTGATCTGTTTGTCATTATCCTTGTTGGTGACATATTGGTGTAGTCAAAGACTCATGATGATCATTCTAAAAATATTGAAATCTCTTTTAGTACACTAATAGAGCATAGGATATATGCCAAGATATCTAAATGCCATTTTTTGGATTGACAAGGTACATTTCATGGGTCATGTCATCTTTGAGGAAGGTATATTAGTGTACCCAGAGAAAGTGTAGGTAGTTGTGTCTTGGGAGAATTCCAATAATTTTTCTGATATCCAATGTTTTCTAGTCTTATTAGGATATTACCAAAGGTTCATCAAATACTTCTCCTATTTAATTTCACTGCTTTTGTGATTAACCAAAAAGTGAATTGAGTTTTAATGGTTTGAGGCATGTGAGAATGCCTTTTAGGAGTTAATGAAGCAGTTGATTACTACACCAGTTTTTATTCTTCCTGGTATGGGTAAGGACTATACATTTTTTTTGATTCATCTGGTATTGGACTTGGGGCAGTGTTGATGAAGAATGATCAGGTTGTGTCTTAAAGGTTCAGAGTTTGAGGCTTCATGAACAAAATTACCCTACACATGATCTTGAATTGGTATTGGTGGTTTATTCCTTAAAGTTATGGCGACATTACTTGTTGGGAGAGAGGTTTATTGCATATAACGATCCTAAAATCCTTAATTCTATGTTATCCCAATGTGATTTAAATCATAGACTGAAAATATGTGTTGAATATATGCAGTCCTTCAATTTTGAATTGGGGTACACATCGGGGAAAGGAAATAGTGTTGAAGATTCTTTGAGTTAGAAGACTCAAAACCAGGAGGTTCAAGAATCTAGTTCTAAGTGGAGGAAGATAGATTTATTTTCAAAGATAAACCTAGTGGTTTAGGATGGACAAGGAAAGATGTTCCATGAATCCTTGGTATTTGATTCTACACTTTCTATCTAGATCAAGGAGAGATAGTATAAGGATCCTAAGTTCTTAGAATTGATGGAAAATATGGTAGGGGGTCTATATTCCAGATGGACTATAGGTGATGATGAGATATTTTATGTTTGTGGATGTGTTTTCATCCTTACATGTATACAGGAAGAAATGATGCATGAGTTCCATTCCTCAAAGTGGGAATTTAATCCTAGTTTGACCAAAATGTATCATGATATTTGTAGGAAGTATTGGTGGCTAGTGATGAAGAAGGAAATTGTAGGTTTCATGATGTGATGTTATAACTTTCAGCAAGTGAAGTCCAAGCACCAGTGTTTGGGTGGTTTGTTACAGACTTTTCCCATTCCTGGATGGAAGTGGGAAGACATGAAAATGGATTTTATTGTGTTTATTATGATGACTCCTCAAAGAAATGATGCAATCTGGGTAGTTGTGGATCGGTTGACCATGGTGGAACATTTCCTACCAATTCAAGAGAACTTCACCATTGATCAACTGGGTGAGTTTTATGTTCAGGAGATGGTAAGGTTTCATGGGGTCTCATGAATGATAGTTTTTGACCAGAATCCATGTTTTACTTTTTGATTTTGGATGGGGATTCATAAGTCACTTGGTATGCATGTGTTTTTCAGTACAGCTTTCCACCAGTAGATGTATGTGAAGTTAGATAAGACTATTCTGGTACTATAGTACATGTTGAGATATTTTTTTCTAGACTTTGGTGGATCATGGGAGAAACACTCAGTGCTTTTTGAGATATCATATAAAAACAATTACCAGGAAACAATTCAGATAGAAACATATGAGACACTCTATGGAAGGACATGTAGGTCTCCATTATGTTGGATGGAGAATGAGGAGTTAGATTTTTTGGTTTTGAGTCTCATGAAGAAGTCGTTATATTTGGTTCAAATAATCCTAAATTGAATGAATATAGATAAGTGTAGGTAAAATTTGTATGTGGATCAGTGTCTTAGAACTCTTGAGTTTATGGTGGCTGATCATGTGTTTCTTTGGGTGTCTCCAATTTTGGGTCATTGTCATATTTGAAATCAAGGTAAGTTCGTGCCCATATATTTTGGGCCTTTTGATATTATGGGTATGATCAAAATGTTGGCATACTTATTGGATCTTCCACAGCTGTATATTGGTATGCATGATGTTTTCCATGTGTTGTAACTTCATAAGTATCACCCGAACCCATACCATGGGATTGATTTTGTTTATGTTGAGATTGAGGCTGATGTGTCCTTTGAGTAGCATCTTGTTTGTATTGTGGATTGTAGTGATAAGGCCTTGCAGGGAGAGACTGTTCCCTTGGTTCATGTTTTGTGGTAGCATGGTAATATTATGGAAGAAAATTTGGATATAATGTTTGATATATAGGATCAGTGGAAAAATCTATATACATTAGAAGCTTAATTATACTTGGAAGTGTGACTTGAGGATGATCCTTTATAAGGTAGGGAGGTTTTAAGATTTCATATGTCATGGAGGTATTTCTCAATGTATATTTTGGTTTAAATATCTTATGTTTTGTTATTAAAATGTTTTATGATTGTATGAGGATGCTCGGGGGTGTGATGGGGGTTTGAGACATGAAAGAAGGAAAAATATTTCCATCCTGTGTAGGTTTCATGGTTGGAAAATGGTTAGTTGTAAAAGTACTCCCAAACCATGCTAGATAAGAGGATGGGTGCATGTTTAAGTAAATTGTGAAAGGGGGGAGGCCAAACTGTGTTTGTTTTTACAGATCCATCCTATATGATTGGTTCGTGGTTTTTCAAACATTGTGGGCTCACAAGTTAACTATGTCACTTGGACCCCTCTTGGATAGATGTTGGCGCGTGGTTGGTGCACAGTTTGGAAAATTGTGTGTCTATACCAAGCACATGATCCTTAACCAAGTTGGTGAGGTATCCTTAAGTGCATCCACAAGACCCAGGTTCAAAACCAGAGAGAGGCATATTTCTTGGTACTGTAGCAGGTACTGCAGCAGAAACTATAGAAATACTGTAGCAGTATTGTACACTGTGCGGGGTATTGTAGCAGGACTATACACTGTGTGTGTACTGTAGCAAGCACTATAGTAGTTACTGTAGAAGGTAATGTGTGGTACTATAGCAGTTGTAACTATTCACCTTGGGCCACCGGTTTGGGATTGGAGTCCTTAAGGCTTTCAAGCCACCCAAGCCTTCGGGTCAGTAGGGATTTCTGGCCACCTCAAGGCCTTCGGTCCACATGCAGTTGCCCCAGACACACTATAAAAAAGGAGCAGCCCTAGAAGAGGATTCAGAGTAGGTGCACTCATGAGAGTAGAGCCAAATGGATTTTTCAGAATGATAGGGTATGGCTATTCCATCGGGACCAGCCTGTTCTTGCACGGGAATCCTAGCCAGACGGTCATGCAAAGGTGGAGAGCTACTATCATGACGCAGACGCCGGGGAGGGGCAGTTCCTTGTAAATAGTCTGGTTGATTTCCCTAAGACCTTCGGGTCATGTAATCTCCTAAAGCCTACGGGACCTGTAATCTATGAGCCTACGGACCTTGTAAGGGTTCCCCCTCATCCCATGAAATGGGGGTTATTAAAAATCAATAAAAAAATGAAGGCCTTCGGGCCATTCAGAGTGTGTCTATACCATGCACCCCAATAAAAGTGGGATTTTACGGTCCCCCCCCCCCCTAAAGATTTTAAGTGTTCTACCTGACTTTCTCTCCTATTCTTCCCCCAATAGACCTATGATGAACCTAAACACGAAAATTATACCAAGGATATATTTCATTCAATTCTAGGTCATTTGGAGTGTCGTTGGGTGAAGATCGAAGCTCTGGGTAAGTCTAATACTCCTCTTGATTTTCTTCTCTAGATTAGGTCTTCTGGTTTTGTTATTCTTCTTCAAAATCCATAAAAACCACTTTTTCTAGTGGAAATTATGTTGGGGCTTCAAATATTTCCTGAATCCATATCCAAGGTCAAGGTTTAGTGTGTGTTCATCTTCAGAATCGTGGTAGGTGGTCTATAAGTTTTATTAAATATTCCTGAAGTTGATTTGTGCATGTGTGGTTGTGTTGTATCTTATATCTTATTGTGAAAATGATGGTTGTAGTTAGATTAAGTAAAATGGGTAGCTAAATAATGAATTTAAACATTCATGATCCACTTGGGATCCACTGAGCTTGATTATACTAGTTTAGGGCCACGCATGGGGTGGGCCAATATTCCCGAACATGGGAAATTGAATGTTAAGTATTGTGTTGATTTATTTATAGATAGATATAATGATAAATATGTTGATATGTTATTTGAGTTATCAAGAGTCCCTAATAATAGTTGTTTCTAGTCATTGGTAATATAATAAGGGATATTTTGGTATAAAGTGACAGGGCTAAATGGGATAAAGTGAATTTAACAAATAGTTTTTGAGTTTGTAATTGAAACATGTAAAAGGGTTAAAGAATTTGAATTGATGAAAATGATAAATGTGATAATATAAGAGAATTGTTGAATAGGCTTAATATGTTATTTCATGAAAATGGAAATGGGTTAAATGGGATATGCAATGTAAATGCTAAATGTGCTGATGGGTTGAGGCTTGATGTTGATTTATATGTTGAATAATTATGAAATGTGAATGTTATGTGTTTTTATAGTGTATGATTTTTGATATGGTAAATGTGGTAAATATATAAATAATAATGTGAATATAGCTTGGTATTCATTGGGTATTGGACTTGAGGATATATTCCCACTAGTAAGTTTATACTAATTCTCTAAACCCCACCCCATAATGCATGGGTTAGGTAAGGGGACTGAGGTTACATACCCCTAACGGTTGCATTTGATGAGACTTCCTAAATTGAGGATCCAAGGTATGTGTGCTGTAATTTCTTATGAAATATTGTATCCCTAGTGAGATATGGAACTTAACTTATTCCCTTATGCATAGTAATTGACTATCTTAGGTCATTGTGTAAATGAGGTAAATGCCTAACCCATGGAACAAGTGATAAAAATGGATTAAGTGATTAAAAATGGTTAAAGTGAATAATGTTAACAAATGGAACCTGAGTTGTCTTTTATTTACCTTGTCATTAAATTTTTTTCTTTCATGCACAATCTCTATGTACTGGATATTTTTTCGACATCGTTGGTGGTGGCCTGTTGAGTTGTACTCACACCTTGTTAGGGTCACCATTGGATACCTGATTAGATTTCATGGTTTCAGGTCAGGATAAGGGAAAGGGAACTATTCTAGGAAGTTGAGTTGGGATTAGTATGTGAGTGGATGAGGATCTAGACTTGGAGTTAGGACCCATTTTGGGGATTCATATATTTATCTCTAGTTTTTGTTTTCTTTATTTTTTTCACTCTTAGCATGACATGGCATATTTATCATTTTGTTGTGTTTTGTATCATATTTGGGGAATGGTTGGTAATGATTGTTTCTAGTTTATTTATTATTATTTTCTTTATTACATATGATTTATGATGTGAGTTAATTTTGTAAAGAGAGTGCAATCTCCCCATGTGGTCTATTAGACACTCACTACTATTTGGAAACCTCTAGCATACGGGGAGGCGTGCTTGAGGTCATGTGGAGACCCAGCTCGGGGCACTGATTTAGTGGATTCTGGGTCGAGGACATTACATTCAAGGGACAGTTTATCATCTGTTGGATAAAATAACCATTATAAAATCTCAAGATCATGCCACACATATTTTTTAGTTGTATAGTTTGTTACTTATGATTGTGTATTATATATTATCACTTTATAAATGAATTAAAAATTATAAAATATGGAATAAAATATAAATTTATTATTTTTAAATGTTTTATAAAACATGGCCAATCACATAAGTAAAATCTACTTAATATTAACAAGACATGTGATAAGATAAAATTTGTCTTTTATGAATGAGGATGAAAATCCCTCAACTAAGATATTAATTCGGTATATCCTTTCATTACTTAAGTTAATATTTAAACTCATGTTTCAAAGTTCTTGACCATCCTAGTTAAGGTTCTTTCAATTATTGAGTAGCTTTTTAGCTTGAAGTTTTGGGTTGACTTTACTTGGTTCATATAAAGGGTTCACTTTCCAATAAAGACTTTATGTAACTGAGAGGTAAGGGTTTAGGAAATATTTATCTGATATTTTAGGATTGGGGATTCTACTCAATAGATCAAGGAATTTTGATTTGGTGTAGTTGGGAATACATGACTACATAAAACCCTTCAAATAACTTATCAGGCCCAAGTTTGGGTAATAATAAGGGGAATATGGATCCTTACCACTAGAATTTTTAAGTAATATGATATTATAAAACTAATGCTAAGGGATATTAGGTTTTGAAAAAAAATAGTGGTATATTAATGGAATTTATATTTATTAATCTATTTTGTTAATCAATAAAGTATGAATTATCTTATAATAATTTGTAGAAATGTAAAATCAAATGTCATCAAAAATATCATTTTGAACCATACTATATAAGGAAAACCTTATCACTATAATGAATTTCAAGGAATGGTATAGGTTATTTCATGTTATACTACACCATTAATATAAATTATATGTGTTGGAAAACCCACTTTTTGAGATTCTTACAAAATATGCTATGTAGAAGAAGTATCTCTCTATATTAAACATGTGTAAAAGACAATTGGTGTCTAATTTTTCATGTTATACCTCATATCTAGTGATATTTTAAAGAAATATGAAGATAAAAATGTGTATAGAATCATTTCTCACCTTTTATATCTCTATCAAGAGAAGGAAGGACAAGAGAGGTATGAGATATCTAACTCATTATTCATATGAATTCTTGGAGAGTTAGTGAAAACTAGGGTATATAGAGTCATGATGATTTGATAAACAGAGAACCTAGACATATTAGGTTTTAAGATCTCGATTGAGTTACACATATATATCACACTTTTTTTAATACTTAAAACTTTTTTTAGTTTTATTTTGAATTATAGTATGAGAAATAGTGAGAAGTCGCTTTCAAAAATTCTTAGTATTATCCACCAAATTGATAAATACATGGGGATTGAAAAACCTATGGTATTTATTTTAACAACCCAATTAATTATTTCACATTAACACATGATCTATTATATGAGGTTAAAATTAATACAACCAAGAAGAATGATAAGACCAGTATCTTTGGTTATTAAGTACATTACATAACAATTAAAAATAGGAAAAACATCATCTTTGTTGAAAACTACCTTAATATTCTCACACTAAAAACTATAGGATATAACATAGGAATATAGATAATAAATGGGTTATTTATAAATATAGATAAAGGAATAAACATGGAATAACATGAAGAGAATAATACAATTTAGACAATGGGAATATCAAAAAAGAGAAAGAATCATAAACATGTACAATGAGACATGATATAACATGATAATCATAAAGAAAAAATGGGAAATGTGGAAACAACTTAAAACATTTCATCATAAACATAGTTCAATGATAAATTCCAATAAATTATGATGGAAAGAGTCCCATAAAGTAATTAGGCTAACTTGTTATCCCAAAATGATGTATTGTGAGACTAAACAATACCCAATGCATTTGAGTACTATATAATTTTGGGCACACCAATCACATTAATTTCATTCTAATGCTTAGGTGTTCCACATAGATCATACAAAATGGATTCATTCATCATAATATTTTATTAAAATATTAAGGAGTGTGTAATACACACATATAAGTCCCATGTAAATGAATTAGATGTGTATAAAGGTGAACATTCTTTATAATAAATGGGTATTCTATTCACTACACAATTGTTTTGATATAGAGAATCACAATGAAATTTCAGCATTATAATGACATTACTTAAAAATTTATAAAATGTGATGATGAGGGTTAAAGGGTCATATAATAATTTGGAAATAAACTGGGAATTAATAGGTATATATAAATACTTATCCCAATATTAGAAATTTGAAATGTCAGACATGAGATAATAAAGAAACTTTAATAAAGAGGAGAATGGGAGGATCCCTTACTTGTGTCAGTGACTCCAAATGCTTGGGAAGAGATTCTTAAGAGATTATGGGAACCTTTGGAGGACTATATATATGGTATTGTAGAGTAAGGATAATCTAAAAATATTTTTAGTGAGTAGAAATGGGGTCTTGGGTGGTTTTATATAGAAAATGAGAAGATAATGTTTCATTATTTCTCAAACTTAGGTTTTGGACACTATATAATAAAATAACCAAAACCAAAAATCATACCATGGTTTTTGCCATGTTTTCTACCAAATGTGAGTTTTTTTCATTATTTTATAAGTTCAAGGACCTAACTTAATAAAATAATACCCTTTCTTATGTGTAAGTGATTCATACTCTTAAAGAAATTGTTTTAAAACCTCAGAATATATTAATGGCTTTGGAGGATTCACGAAGGCTTTATAAAATTAATAAAATAAACATAAAATCACAAATATTTAAATGTAAAACATATATTTATTCATGGATATCCTTTATAGTATTTATTACATCAGTTTTGGGTCATTATGATGTCATAATACACACTTTATATTTATACCGTATTTAAGTTTTTACCCAAAAATTCGACTGTCTCAGAAAATTATGAAAAATTTACCTTTGGATAATTTTAAAATTAATATTAAAAAAATAATATTCATTTTATATAAAAAAATTCTACATATTTTTATATTAAATTTTAAAATAATAATCAATTTTTGTTGAGAAATGCTTGATTTTTTTACAATAACAGTTTTTTAACCCTTATAAAAATTAAATTTGACTTCATAAAAATTATTTGATGATTTATATTTGAAAAAAATTATTTAATAATATTTTATTAAAATTATATTTATTTCAAAAATCAATTAATTCATGAAAATAAATTCCTTAATTTAATTTGATTATTAACCAAAAATACTATTTGTGTTTTTATTGTGTCAAAATAAAAAAATCATTAATAAAGTAACAATAGTGGGATGGATATATATTCATTATTCTATAAAAATTAATTTAAAAACTATTATTTCTTGTCTCTTGATACGTATCCTTTTAATACACCATTAAATTCCCTAGGGGTAAGGTGCGCGATTGTGAGACTTTCATGGGGTGGTTCAACATACATGGTTTGGGTCGTGATGTCAATGAGATTGAACTTCTCCCATAAATGGTTTTTATCATTATTAAGTAATAAGATCTCGTATTGGGCTTTGTTTAGTGAAAATACCATAATGTTATCTCCCTCATAAGATTTGATAAATGGGCTTCCTAGGGTACAATCATACTGGTTGAGGCCATCACTTCCCTTTTCTATATCAATTGAATTTGTTAGAACCTTATATTTATAATAATCATATGATCATTGTCCAATGGTTATATTATCTATAGTAATGATGATCAATGGTCTTCTAAATATTATAGTATATAATAAAACTAAATTAGTTCATGTTTTTTCTATAACTATATTACATAAAAACACATTTAATTAAAAAAATAAGGGGAAATTTTATTTATAACAATTTGGGTCATTAGAATCTTTACCCCTTAAGAAATTTCACCCTCAAAATTTTCATTTCCCACACTAAAGTAGATAAGTTTAATTCTTCTTCATCACTTCCTTTGGTTCCCACATCACTTCTTCAAAATTTTGGTTTATCCACAACACTTTGACTAGGTGTATTTTTTTATTTTGTAGAACTTTTTCTCTACGATCTAAGATCATCATCGACTGCTCTTCATTGAAAAGGACATCCTCCAATGGTACCACCTATAGATTCAGTACATGTGAGGGTTCTGTTTTGTACTTCCTCAAGTGGGATACATGGAATACACCATGTACATGAGATATGTTAGTTGGGAGTTCTAGTCGATAGGTCATCACTCTGATACAGTCAAGGATCTCAATAGGGATAATGTATCTTGGACTAAAATTTCCCTCCATTACAAATATCATAAGTTTCTTCCATGGAGATATGTGGAGGAAAACCATGTCTCCAAAAATAAAACCTTTTATATCATTGCCTATAATCATCATACCTCTTTTTTCAACTCTGAGCATCCTTGATGTTCTACTGAATGGTCTTATCCTTTTCAACCATTTCTTCAACCATTTCAGGACCTGGAAGTTTTTGTTCCCAAACCTCATCCCAACATGAAGGTTTTCTTAACCTCTTCTCATAAAGGGATTAATTGGGAGCCATTTGGATCCTTGAGTGAAAAATTTTATTGTATGAGAACTCAACCAAAGGGAGATGTTGAGCCCATCCTCCTTTTAATTTGAATAACATGCTCTCAATATGTCTTCATGTTTCTGAATAGTCCTCTCAGATTGGAAATCATTTTGAGGATGATAGGTTGTACTGAAGATCACCTCAGTGTTTATAGCATGTTAGAGACTTTTCCAAAACATGGAGTTGAATCTCGGATCCCTATCGAATAAAATCGATAGTGGTACTCCATGCAACCTCACCACTTACCTTATGTATATTCATGAAAGTTGATCTAGTGAGAAGTCCTCTAGAATTGTAATGAAGTGGGCAGTCTTCATAAGATGATCCACCATAACCCAGATAACATTGTTTCTTCTGGATCTCTTTAGAAGTCTGGTGACAAAGTATATGGTGATGTTTTCCCATTTTCATATAGGTAAGGGTAATGGTTTCATCATCCCCATAGATTTTTTCCTTCCCACCTTCACTTTCTTACATAAAAGACATATTTATGTATATTCTGCAATCTTCTTATTTATATTATCCCACCAATAGTGTTCTCAAATATCTCGATACATATTTGTGCTTCCAGGATAGATAGATAAGGTTGAACTGTGTGCATCATCCAACATATCCTTACTTAACTCAAGATTTGATGGTACACATAGTCTTGACCCAAATCTTACAACACCTTATTCATTAACATTGAAGTATGAAGATTTATATTTTCATATATATTCCACTTTATTCTAATTTCCCACATCATCTCTTTAATAATCCTTTAACCTCTCATGAAGGGATGGTTGAACAATCATTATTGAAAATATTTATGATTTTCATTCATTTATGAATCACATGTCCATACTTTTCAAATATAATAAGATCATGTCCTTATAAATTCTCATCAATGATAGACTTTTTGGATCCATTCTACTTAGATAATATACGGCTTTATTTTAATTCCTATGATGGTAGTGAATTAAGAAGTCACAGTCCATGATCATCTCTATCCATATTTGTTGGAGTATATTCAGATCTTTCTGTGTGAATATATACTTGAGGATTTTTTTTATCCATATATATTTGACACTTCTCCCTAATGAGATAATTTATCCACATTTTCAAAGTGAATATCATTGAATATAACTCCATATCATGTTTTGGGTAGTTTTGTTCATGATATTTCAACTTCTTTGAAGCATAGGCGACCACTTTGTCATTCTACATTAACACATAGCCCAATACCTTCTTCAAATAATCACTAAATATCATGAAAATATCTCCACTTGTGGGTAGTGTGAGCAAAAGTGTAATGATAATACTCATTTTAATCTCCTTGAATATCACTTTACATTCACCATTCTAAGAAAACCTGATTCCATTCCATGTTTCCTTGGTTATAGGGTTTGAAAATCATGAGAAATATCTCACAAATCAATGATAATACCAAGCTATTCCAAGGAAACTAAAGATATACATCACAAATATTGGCCTCATCCATCCTTCAATGGATTATATCTTTACAAGGTCTATATATATCACATTTCCTATAACGATGTGCCCCAAGAATGAAACTTCCTTCAACTAGAACTCACATTTGTTGTACTTGGAATAAAGCTTCTCCTTTGTAAGGACTTTAGAATAGTACTCAGATACTCCTCATGATCCTCCATGGTTTTGGATAATATTATAATATCATCTATAAATACTTCTAAAAATTTGTTGACATGGTCTCTAAATACTCTATTCACTATGTACATAAATATTTTTGGAGCATTAGTGAGCCCGAATGGCATTACTATAAACTCATAGTGACTGTACCTTATAAGAAAATAGTCTTGGGTATATCCTCCTTATTCACCTTAACTTTCTAATATCCCCACTGCATATCCACCTTAGATAAGTATTATTCTCCAAGTAGATAATTGAACAATTTATCATTCCATGGAATATAATACTTATTCTTTATCATGACCTTGTTTAAATCACAATAATCAATGCAAAGGTGCATTAACCCTTCCTTGTTCTTGATAAATAGGACTGGTTCACCCCATGGTGAAGCACTTGGGAATATTAACCCTTTTTTCCATATTCTCCTTCAGTTGTTTCTTAAACTCCTCAAGTTCCACAACATCCTTTCTATATGAAGTCTTGGATAATGGTAATGCCGCATGTATAATCTTTATTGAAAACTCAACCTCTCAGCTAGGAGGAAGACCAAGCAATTCTTTGGAAAAAAACATCAGCATATTCTTTCACAATGGGAATGTCTTCAAAGATGATTCTTTCCTTAGAATAAATCATTTGATCTAGATATGATTTATTGTAGGGAAATAATATACATTCTTGATATGTTGGTTCTAAAAAAATATTCATCCTCCTCCTTGAAAGTGTATAGAATTAGGGGTCGATTAACAAAATGGAGAGTGATTTCCTTCTCACTATAATTTATGTTGGCTATATATAGGGAAATCCAATCCATATTCTTAATTTAATAAAATTAAAATAAATTGAGTATGAAAAGGTTCACTAGGAATTTTAGCATGTACATTATGATAAAGGAGGAGTTATATACTTGGGATGCAATAATTGCCTCATTTTCCATTTTCACTAAAACCTCTACTTCCATGATTTATGGTGGTGTATAAATAGTTATACTAAATTATTGTAATGTTAATAAATTCATAGAAATAGAATAAAAAAATTATGTTCTCTATTCTTGAATGAATAACTAGCATACTTTTCACCACTTCATTTTTGGGATCCACCTCAACAGTTGTGATAGATATTTCTCACCCTTTCTACCTTAGAGGTTTTTGGTTGTATTTGAAAACCCTTAGCTTGGTTCATTGGATAGAAACATCCCCTGATTCCTTACATTTGATGTAATGAAAAATGCACTGATGGTTGACCAAATAATTCTTCTCTTCCATGCATTAGTGGGTTTCTTTTATTGGTAATCTCTGTCTAGGTTCTCTTCCTTTCCATACATAAAGAATTTCCTTGCCCCCCTTAGGTAATTTACATAGTGCTTAGTTACACACCTTTAACATGTGGGATGTTGAAATTTATTAGAACCATTAGATTTCTCCATCAGACCGCCAAAATTAAACTCCGCTTTAAAATTCTTGTCCCCATTATACCCTTGAGATTATTCGATCTACATTTCAAATTTGAGGCCACATCAGAAAATTTCCTCATAGCTCTCAGAGTCATGGATCACCAAGGCTTTTTATAGAGTAGTTTTTAGCCCACCAAAGAAGTGGTCAACCTTGCATTGGGGGGTAACAACAAAACCAGAGACATATCATGAAAGTATTCTAAATTTTTCTTTATGAGCCTAGATAGATTCTTTATATTTTTACTTTAGGTAAAGTAAATCCCTTTCCATATTAATTTAGAGATTATAAGGATAATATTTATTGAAAAACAATTTCCCAAACTCCTTACACCCCATCACTTTAATCTCTTCCTAGGGGTACATATTTTTTATCAACATACCTCACTTATTAGATTCTCCACCCATATAATAAAAAACCAGTGGAACCTTATCTTACTCAGAACATTGAATAAGGGAAAATATCTTTTCAATGGATTTGATTCATTATCCCTCTATTAAGAGATCAAATGATCCATTGAAAGGTTAGGGTACCTTTTCACATAGAGGTCTCAATTACATATTGTTCTTTCATAGGGGGGATTTAAACAGACCTCTTTATCAAGGTTTCTATTAAGAACCTAAGTCAAATAAGAGATTATCAATACAATGTTTTTGACTCATGCTCCCATTGGATTGGACATCTCATTGGGGAAGTCATCACTTTGCTCGTCGCATTGATTGTTTACCCAATTACTCATATTTCTAGACATTGGCTAAAATAGATGGAAAATTAGGGATTAATTTTTTTAAAATATTAAATGTATAGATTGTAATTCAATGAAATTAAAGAGATAACATATAAATTACATGTGTTTCCTTAACAAAGGAATTTCTAGGATTCAATCTATGTTACCCATAATCTTCTTCCTAACATATATTTTTATGTTTATTTTTTATTCCCTTAATAATGGTTCGTAATGATATTATGAATTTACGAAAGAATATTTATTGGGAGTGTCAAAACAGGTGTGTAGTACAGCCTATTTTCATGCACCAGTTCTTGGTGGAGTCTAGCTCAATGCAGTGTTTTCAAATTTTACCAGTATGTACATATGTGGGAGAGCCACATCCACTTATATTGTCCGTATGGGGATATATTGGATTTATAAACCAATTTCTCTATACTGACCAAAATTTAGGGATGTCTTCATATACGTATTCGTGTCCCTAAGTCTTTTTCTATAGTTTTCTAATCCTAATAACAAAATTACAAATCTTTTCTTTGAAACCAATTATAACAACCCTGTTATTTATTTCAAATTAACATATGATTTATTATATAAGGATAAACATAATAAAACATGGGAGATCAATAAGAATAGTATATTTTGGAATTAGGTAAATTACATAACAATTTAAAACATGAAAAACATCATGTTTATTGAAAACTTCCTTAACAAGCTCGCACATAAAACTACATGGAATAACTTGGGGACACACATAATAATGGGGTGAGCAATAAATCCCAGTAAGGAAATAAACAAGCAATAACATGAAGATAATAACACATGTTAGACAATTTTCATATAAAAAAGGATCAATAATCATAAACATTAACAATGAGACATGATATAGCATAAAAATCATAAAGGAAACATGGGAAATGTGTCCAAAACATTAAACACTACATAAAAATATAGGTCAAAGATAACTACCAAGACATCATGATGGAAAAAGTATCTTAAAGAAATCAGGTTCACTCTTTTTTCCAACATGACATCAAATTATACTAAACATTACCCAATGCATTAAAGCGGTATATAATTACGGGTGTGCCTGTCACTTTCATTTCATTCTCATGCTCAAGTGTGCCACATAGATCATGCAAAATGGATTCATTCATTGTCAAATTTTATTCCAAGATCAAATATTGTGAAATAAATACATTTATTTCCTAATTAAAATAAGTATAAGTTCATAAAGTTGAACACCTTTGATAGTTAATTTTTATGGTATTCACTACACGATTGTTTTTTCATGAAAAATTATGACGAAATTTTGGTAGCATAACGACATCATATAAAAATACATAAAATGAGATAATGAGTGTGAAAGTGGTATGTCATATTTTTTTGCATAAAATGGTAAGTAATAGGTACATGTAAGTATATGTACCAACATTATTAATTGGAAATTTAAGGCATAAGATAATAAATAAACTTTAATAAAGAGGATACTCAGAGGATCTCTTACATGAGTGTGTGAATCCAAATGCTTGGGAGGAGCTTCTTGAAAGATTAGAGAAACCTTGGGAGGACTCTAGAGAGGGGATGGAAGATTAAGGACGTTATATAAAGAAATTTAGTGAATATTAATTGGATTTTTTGAGGGTTTATATATGGAATGAGAGAATAATTCATTATTATTTCTCAAACTTATTTTTTAGACTCTATATAATAAAATAACCAAAACCACAAACCTTCCCAGATTTTTTCCCATAGTTTCTTCCAAATGGGAGTGGTCATTAATATTTTATAAGTTAAAGGTTCAAAATTAATAAAATAAAATCTTTGCTTATGTGGAAGTGATTCATACTCTTAAAAAATGATTTTAAAACCTTAAAATATATTAATGGTTTTTGAGGATTCATAAAAACTTTTTAAAATTAATAAAATAAACATAAAATCGCATTATTTTAAAGGTAAACATATATTTGTCCGTTTGTACCATTTATAGTATTTATTACATCACTTTTGGTTCATTATGATGTCATAGTACACACTGTATATTTATACCATATTCAATTTTTACCAGCAAATTTGACTGTTTGAGAAAATTATGAAACATTAATGTTTGGATAATTTCAATGTTATAATTCCAAAAATAATATTCATTTTATCTAAATAATTTTATAAATATTTTTATTTTTAGTTTTAAAATAATAATCAACATTTATTGAGAAATGATGGGATTTTTTCAATAACAGTTTTTGAACACCTATAAAAATTACATTTGACTTCATAAAAATTATATGATCATTTATAATTTATAAAAAATATTTAATAATAATATTTTATTAAAATAATATTTATTTATAAAATCCATTAATTCATAAAAATAAATTCCTTAATTGAATTTGAATATTAAGAAAAAAAATATTTGTATTTTATTGTGTCAAAAAAATCATTTATAAATTAACAATAGTAGGATGAAAATATATTCATTATTATATAAAAAATAATTCACATAGTAATATTTATAGGGTCTTGATACATATCTCTTTAATACACCAAAGAACACACTAAGGGTAAGGTGTGCGCTGATGAGACTTTCATGGGGTAGTTCGACGTACATGATTTTGGACATGATCTCAATGAGCCTGAACTTATCCTATAAAAAGTTTCACTTATACATGATTTGTTGGATATAATCTTGGTAATGGTCAGGGTAAAATCCTATAATTTCTATCTCCCTCATAAGATTTGATAAATGGACTTCATAGGGTATTATCCTATTGGTTGAGGTCATAACTTTTGTTGTCTGTGTCAATTGGATTTGTTAAAACCCTATATTTATACTAATCATATGACCATTGTTCAATGACTATATTATCAATGGTAATAATGATTAATATTATTTTAATTCCCATAGGATATAATAAACCAAAATAGTTCATGTGTTTTCAATACCAATATTAAATAAAAAAACTAATTAAAATACAAGGGGAAATTTTATTTATAATAGTTTGGGTTGTTACACTTATAGTGAATAAGAAAATAAGGAACAAGGAAAATAGGTTGAAGATTCATCTCAATAATAAGGTTTTGTATCACCATCCATTAATGAATAATAATATATTATGGTGAGGAAATGAACTAGATGTGGTGTGTTTTTCATGTGGCAATCAGGGTCATTGGAAGAGGAATTTTGACCAGCCAAATATTCTAGGTGAATCTTTAAGTGTGTTTTTCATTAAGTGTAATATTTTCATATCTATAAGTTGGGTATTAGATACTAAATTTGGTTCTCACCTTTATATCCAATTATAGAAACCAATTAGATATCAGAATATTTCTAAAGGTGATTTGGATCTATGGGCTACCAATGGAGTGAGTCTAGATTAGAGACAATCATATCACATGACAAACATGATTGGTTTTGGTTTTAAAGATTTGTTATTATATACCTAGAATTACCAAGAACATTATTTCCATTTCTTATTTATAAATGGATGGATTTATTTTCATCTTTGGAAATAAGAGTTTCTAATTTTTTAAATACAACATATTTTATGGTATAGAATAACTAAATAATGGTATTTATATATTAAATTAGAAAAATCAAATATTGGAAATTGACAACGAATAAAATACATGTGATTAATTTAACCCATATTTGTGGAATCATTGTCTTATTCACGTAAATGACAATTTTTTGACAAATCTATATCAATATGGTTATTTAGACTCTTTTGAGCATTATCCACTTGAAATATGTCATGATTGTTTAAAAGATAAGATGACCAAACCACCATTTGGTGGTCAAGGTTAAAGGGAAACATACCTTCTAGAATTGGTACATGCTGATGTGTATAGACCTTTTCAAGTAGAATCTAGAGGTGGATTCTAAAACCTTATAACTTTAACCGATGAATTAAGTCGGAATTAATACATCTACTTAATGAGGTATAGGTCTGAATATTTTATGTAGTTCAAGGAATTAAATAGTAAATTTTAGAATTATCTTGGTAAGAAGATAAATAATATTCAATTGAATTTTTTTGTTGAAAATTTTATCGAAGTGTTTTTTACTTTCTATAAGAGTATGGGATTTTATCTCTACTCACTTCACTTTATACACTAAAATGGAATAGAGTTAGTAAAAGGATGAACCATACCTTGCTACATAGGTATGTTTGATGATGAGTCATGCATGAATTACATTAACCTTTTGGGGATATTCCTTACACATCGAACTCTTCATACTAAATAAAGTACCAACTAAAGTGTAAAATGACATTCCCTTTGATTTATAGGGTGTAAAGAAACATGTTTTATCACACAATCATGCATGGGTTTATGAGGTGTTTGTTATGGCTAGATCAAGAGACAAACTATCACCCTGAATAATGAAGTGTATCTTTATAGGTTACCTCAAAGAAACAAGGGGATACTACCTATATAATAGCTTAGATAAATAGGTTATCATTTCTTGAAAAGTTTTATTTTTTGCGAGATAACACATACTTTAGGAGGATATTGGGAAAAAGATTAAATTTAAAAACTTTAATGCTCAAGATACACAAAGGTTGGTGTAGTAACATATTCTATGGGTACTCATGGAAGAATTTGTTCTTGAAACACAAGTAATACATAGGAGTACAAGAGAGGTTAGAGAACTAAAAATAACCTATAACATACAAATTGGTAGTAGAGAGGTCATAAGATACAAGATGGAAAGAATTCATTAATTATGAGATTGATTCCATGTATCAGAACCATGTTTGGGTTTTGATTGATCTTCTAGTTGTTGTAGATATCATTGGTTGAAAATGGGTAGTCAAGAGAAATATGGACATGAAAATTAAAGTTAGTACCTATAAATCACAGCTAGTTGCTAAGGGTTTTAGAAAGAATCAATACATTGACTATAACAAAACCTTTTCTCTAGTTTCTATGTTTAAATCAATCAGAATCTTTCTTGACATAGCATCTTACCATGACTATGAAATTTGGAATATGGATTTAAAATCTAACTTACTTAATAGGAACCTTTGGGAGGATGTTTATATGATAAAACATTAAGGTTTGTGACTCAATGAAATTCTAAAAAGGTATAAATGTTGTAGAGATACATTTATGGATTAAAATAAGCATCTTGGTCATGGAACATTTAGTCTGATGAACCCATAGAATATTTTGGTTTCATTAAGAACTAATGTGATCCATGTGTTTAAAATTGGTTTAGTGAGAGTATATTTGTTTTCATAGCAGTGTATGTTGAGTAAATATTACTAATTTTAAATAATATATTTTCCATTTTTAAATATATTATAATTTTTCTTGACATAGAATATTACCATGAATAAGAAACTTGGAATATGGATTTTAAATCTATCTTCATTAATGGGAACCTTCTGGGGGATGTTTATATGATAGAAATATAAGAGTTTGTGACTCTAGGAAATTCCAAAAAGGTATAAAATTATAGAGATCCATTTATGGAATAAAAAAAGCATCTTGGTCATGGAGCATTCGGTTTGATGATGCCATAAAAGATTTTGGTTTCAATAGGAACAAAAGTGGTCCATGTTTCTACAATTGGTTTTGTGGGAGTATGTTTGTTTTTATAGTAGTGTGTATTGATGAAATATTA
Organism: Viscum album; assembly: GCA_963277665.1. Taxonomy (NCBI): domain Eukaryota; kingdom Viridiplantae; phylum Streptophyta; class Magnoliopsida; order Santalales; family Viscaceae; genus Viscum; species Viscum album. Next base: position 1,438,385,939 of record OY728157.1, read on the forward strand.
CTAATTGTAAATGAGATATCATCCTTAAAAGTGGTTAAGTAATGGTTGTGAAAGTTCCTCTCCATAAATAACTTAGTTTAAGCGATCTATATTCTAGGAATACAAATCATACATGATAGATAAAAGAGGATTCTTGGAATAAATCAAAGTACATAAGTTGAAAAAATACTAAAGATGTTCAATATAGAATTATCCAAGATATGATTGGATCCATTGTCACATAGTATGCGTCTTTCTAAGAAAAAATGACCTTATAAATAAGAGAAAAGAGAGTAAATGTGTAATATCATATATGATTCTATGATAGGATCTATCATGCATGCCATGTTATGGATGAGGATTGATGTTTTTTATTATTTGAATATAGTATCAAAATATTAAGATGATCTAGGTGAAAAACATTATAATGTTTTTAAGGCTATCCTTAAGTATATGAGGAAAACTAAAAATATTTTCCTATTCTATAGAGGAGATGAAGAGATATTCATTAGGGGTGATAAAAATCCTATATTTCAGAGATATTAAAATGATCTAAAGTAGTAGTTATGATATTTCTTTATTCTCAATGAAGTATATAATTTAAAGAAGAGTTCTAAGAATCCCATTATCTCTGATTATATACTACTAGTGTCTGACTATATTGCATCTTCTAATGTATCCAAGAAATCATTTTAGATTTGAAACTTTTTCAAAGGTCCTGATGTGGTTCCTAGAATTCAGTACCCAGTCATATTTTACTATGATAACATAATGGTGTTTTCTCTTTCTAAGGAGTCAAGGTCACATTAAAGGAAAAAACATATACTTCAGAAGTTTTATCTGTCGAATGACTTTTATCTATAAGGTTATGTTGGTGAGAAAATTATCCATGGAGGAAAACATGGTGGGCCCCTTAATAAAGGGTATGCATTAGTATATATTAATTACTATTATATGAGATATAGTGTATTTAAGGTTATTAATAGTTTTCTCTAGTGCATGTGGGATTCTATTAGAATTGGTTCCCTCTAACCAACTTATAAGTTCTTGATAATTTCATTTATTCGTTATTTTGAATATTACTAAAGTGTCTTGTCACATCATTCTTATTCCTCTACATGAAACTGTATTCGATAATGTTCTAAGAATACATGTCATACCAAAAGGTCATAGCACTTCCCCGCTATGATGTGAACCTGGAGGTTCCATAACAAAATTATTAAATGTATGATTTATAGTTGGATGATATAATTTAATGGGACACAAATGATACATTTTATCTGAGGTGGAGACTCATAGGACATTGATACACCCTCTCATGGTGTATTCCCTTTTTAATTTACAGTAAATGGGATTTTGAGGACAAACCAAACATGAGGAAATCCACATTTTATATGTCATTGGATATTCTTATTTGCAAATATTGGTATTGGTCATTAGACAATAATATTATCATTAATGGATTCCATGATTCATTTACTATGATGTATTAATGAAAACTAGGATGATATATTCTTTCAGAAAGGTAGGATACATTGGGTGAATCTTGTGTGATATATTATTAATGGATCATGCAAGAAAGAATTTATCCATTCTATCCCTTGATGGAAGTTTACATCTCAGGCCCTTCAATGGGAATGGAAATTCCAAGATAAATCCATGGCCTTGGTATTCTATGGGAAAATTTATTTTTATAAATTCAAAGAAAGATTCATCAACCACATAGGTTTATTCCACTAGTATACATCTTATATGAATTGATATATCATGATAAATTTATTGTATTACAAGTTAACTATTCATAGGATATTGTATGTCATTTTGATACTAACTTATTTCTCTATGCGTTCCTTGGAATATTGTTATATTTTATCCTTATACTTTGGGTAGTTTTGCATAATTTCATTGAGAAGGAGGATTATAGGGTCACAAACTCAGTATATCCTCAATATTAGTTGAATTCAATATCGGGTTTAGTAACTTAGAATAAATAATATTTATTCAGGTTTGACTGATCACTAATATTTAATCACATGTTATTTGAAAGAATAATTGAGTAAAATAATGGTATTAAATATTTAATTTCAAGGTTTGGTGAATATAATATTTATTATATTTATTAATGAATAATGTAGTGATGTTTATTTATTAAATAAATATTCATTATTCAAGGATTGGTGTATATTGAGGAGGAATAGTGGATTGAGCTTAAGGGTAGAGTTAGAAATAATATAAATGATATTTATTATTAAGTGTTGCACATATCAGTGAATAATAATTATTTTATTATTAATTCATTGGGTTCACTAATGTATAAGAAATTGTAAAGGGGGTCACGTACTAATATCCAACCCTAGACCAGCCTTTATAAATATCAAATTATGTCAATTTACAAAACACTCTTATTATGTGAAACAAATAGAGAGAAGATCTATCATGCCCTATAGAGAGATATAAAGATCTCTAACATTATATATACTCCTCCTCTCTCTATCAATTGATAGAACACCAAGTGTTCTTCATACTTCAAGAAAAACGTACTACAATTAACCATGAATGACACAAGTGGTCAGTATTGGTTATGCCAGAACGTGGTGATTTTATGGTGATGTTCAGATATTTTAGTACATGTGTGAATCACCACTATATTTATTCAACACTTGTATCCTATAGTGAAACAATGGTATGATAAGATCTAGTTTAATGGATCACCATTGAAAGAAGAATTAAAAGTTAATGTAATTTCTTATCTTCTCATAAATTAATTATAAATTATATGTGAAGATCCTCCTCTTCTAGTTCCAGTATTTAATCTAGTCAAGTAATCTATAAATTACTTTGTTTATTAATCTTATCATTATGTACAACAAGTATTATTCAAAAATTAAGAATAAAATGCAAGTTTTCCATTCCAAATAATTGATTCCACTATGTCTAAAACCTTCACATGCTTAGTTGAGTGACATGTGATGTGCATAACTGCTTAGATGAATGAAATAAGATGTATTCATTCAAATTGGTAATTATATTTTTGAGAGTAATGAATTTTTTATTGAAGATATACTATATTGAAATTTTCTATGTCTATTGGTCACCTGATGTCCCAAAAATTAATTATATAATCATAAATATTATGTATATGACACATCATATGGAATAAATGATCACATGAATATATGAGTGTGTTTTATTGAGACCATTCTAGGCCTCTTTTTTACCTTGAGTATCACTAAAGTATTTATAAAGTCCACACTTTACTTATATTATGAATTGGTGGATTTATATTATTTAGTGATGTTGCAAATAATTATAGTGTAAAAAATTGTGAATTAGAATATGCATTAAATTTTAGACACAGTGTTTGTTCCAAAATTAATAGGGTTTAGTAAAACCATATCCAAAGGGTTTGGATAGATTAATAAAGAGTTTTCATCATTTACATAAAGTGCTTATATGATTTTTGTACAAGTGTGAGATTATTAAATATGCACTGAATGGATGTATCATTTTATATGATTCATCTATATCATAAATTCATATTATGGAATATGATGTCTATCTAATTTTGAACAATGGGGCTTATGATATTTTTGTGCTCAATGGATAGGATTGTATTTGTTTTCAGTAAGTAAGGATCAGTGTTAAGTATATTTCAATATGTGTTTAATGAGTTTTGGAGAAGTGATAATGGTATTTATATGCTTAATGAAAATATATTTAAGGCTGTGTGATTGAATTTCTTACCTAGGAAATTCAACAAAAAGTGAAATTTGAATGTCTTGATTGATTTTTTGTCCTCGTGGAAATTAAAAAAAGTGTTGATACTTATAGATTCATTGTATACAAAAGTTTAGATTGGGTTTAAGGATTCCCACTAAATATTAGAGGTGGTTCTGATGTTTTATAAGGATGTTTGGACTCAATTATAAAAAGTGGGAAAAATATTTAATCATAAGGTTAAGATATATTGGGCATAAAACTAATACAACCAACTCATAAGATAAAGAAAAGGGGTCATAAGGAAGAGTTGACCACCAGAATACAGCTGAGACAGACTGGTCATAAGGTTTAGAAAAAATACCTTAAGTTTGAGATATATATCTCATGTCCTTGTATGGTTTATACAAACACACTCATAAGGTTGAGAAAAAAGAGACAATATGCACATAAATTAGAGACATGTTTTTCATTTTATCATAATTTTTAGAGAACCATCTCATAATATTGATATAAAAATCTTGTAAGGTTGATAGAAACACTTATTAAGGTTTGAAAAAGTCACTATAAAGTTGATGATTGTCATATTAGGGTTGACACATACCATAGTAAGGTTGAGACATGTAAGAGTGAGGTTCAGACATGTTTAGTCAACCTTAAAAGAATCTAAAAAACTAAAAAATGTGAGAACTATTGAATGAAGTTTTTTAGAGAATAAAAAATCAGAAGATACTTATGCAATGTTCTTAAAGGATTAAAATATTATGATAAATTATCTGATCATAATCTAAACCAAAAATAGAGGAATATATAATGATTGATAATTTGGATACAAAGATGAGTTCAACTATGCATGCCAGTGCTCTCGGATTATTAGGAGGAGTTCATGCACATGTGGATGGAGATTTCAGAAGATTTAAATGAAGTAGGTTATGTTGAGTTTTAAAGTGAAAAATATCTTGATTCTTATGGAACACTTGACTAATATTCAGAATTATTTCAAAGGATAATTCAAACTAGAAATATCATCTATATTTGAATGAGGAGGATCAACAGTTTCTAAATTATGATAAGTTTTCAAATAGGATATAAAAATTAAATATTCATGATCATATTAATATAAAATAGAGTGAGTATAAGAAAAATATTAATTTCTTGAGATTTTTATTCCTTGAGTAAAACAAATCTATTTGAAGAGTTGAGAGAAAATGACACTATTCTTGTAAGAAGACAAATTGTATCAAATAAGAAGTGAGAGAATAAAGAGGGGGGAATCTTATAGCACATCCATGTTATAGTAGGAAATAATTGAGAAGAAGTAACAAGTAAAAAATGAATTTAGGGAATAAATTCCTATCAATAGAGGTTAAACTTCTATTTGTGGGGTTGGAAAAACTATACTGAGAGGAAGAACAAGGTTGTCCCACTTGTAATACATGAACCTTGGCCAACCAGACTAGTCACCCAAGTCAACCCATTAAAGGGTGAGGTAAACAGAGTTAACAAAAAAAATCGTGTATATAATGAAAACAATACATAAAATCAGAGTAAAAATATGAAACAAAAGGGACACAACCAATCGAAATATTATAATCTATAAAGAAGTGAAATTCTAGACAACAGGTCTCTATGTGACAAAAATTCACTTTTAAACTATCCCAAAATGAAACAAAAACGTAAATAGAATCCTTCATGATACATAATTCTATTTTCTTTACATAAATCCTAAAAAACATGGTCTAAAAACACCCACAAGTAGAAGTAGGGTGTGAGAAACAGAGCCCAGTAGGATACCACAAAGAGATATATACTAGTTCTAAAAACAAGAATGTACAAGTCCAAGATTTAAAATAGAAAAATTTTACAATAATTGTTATAAATAAAAAAATTTAAAACCATTATCAAACAATTATTGAGTTTTCAAAAATTTCATGTCATATTTTACAAATAGAAAAATAAATTAGCTAAAGATAAAGAATATAAATACGCATGTGATCCAAAAATCATGAAATAATCTTACTTTTAAAAAAAACCTAGAAACAAAAATGCACCTACTAGTCAGGATCTAACATATGGGACAATATGTAGTAGACACTCACAATCAAAACAAGGAATAATTTTAGATTTAACTAACATTGAGTCCTTACATAGACCATATACATGAAATAGGATGCCTTCCAGTGGTTCCACACACACTAAGGCTACCAGTTTCTCATTCCCAACATACCCAAGGTACCCATTATGCAATATTTTTCAAATTATATTTTAAAAACCAAGATCGTATTTTTATAAAAAAAAAATAAAATCCAATACAATCTACTTTAGTGTTTTAAATTCCATTTTCTTATTCAAAACAAGGAAATTCTATTTTTCAAATAAAAATCCCATTTTTGAACATGAACCCATTCTCTTTTCAGTTCCAACACATGAAATCCCATTTCAAATCTCAATAAATAAATATGAACAACAAGAAATTAATGAAATTAGAATAATTGAATAGACCCACCAACCTCAAGATCATATAATACCTAACCAAATTTGACAATGGTTATTGGAAACAAAAATATATACCTTTAAAATACAAGGTATGACAAAATTTTAAAAAGGATTGATAGAAAACACAATCTAATTACCAATCCCTACAATAAACAGTTATATAACCACAAACTAGAGAGAAACTGATTGTAAGTCTTACTCTAAGAGATGAAGTGCCTAACCCTGATGATTAATCACCAAACAGGGCAATTCTTATGGAAGGGTGTCACCCAAAAATTCCTAGGATAAGATCTATGGCTGATAGGATAAGGCTACAAAATATAATGAATCCTCACTCACTCGTACGACACCCTAAAAACTGTAACTTGCATAATTACTGGGCATGTAATCTTTTACATGCCATGAAACCATTTTATTCTTTGTTACACTGAAAAAAACATTTAATTTTTAATTAAAAATAATATTTTCACATTACCCAACATGTGAACCTTACATGATGTGTAAATTATCAGGTTGTGTATTCAACTCATGGGATGAGTCTGGTCGACATTACATGTCTTGAAACCCCATTACATGTTGTGTAACTACCCAAAAATATAATAAAATATAGGTTATTGATGAAAATATAATAAATCTATGACTTCACCATTACATGTATCCTCCAAATTCGTGATTGAAAGTACTCACCCAAAAATGGGAAATAAAAAAATAGAGATCAGAACATACCTGATAGAAAGGTAATTTGGTGTTAAAATCTCCCCACTATAAAAGATATATTTCCCTAGAAAGATCTAAATATCCCGGATCCAAAAAAAAATAGAAGGCCACTTCTACCTCGTCAATGACTCTCACTTCTATGTCTCGTGGATATCCTTTCTTCACTTCCACGGAACCTGGACCTGGGGGTCATTTTACTATGTAGTACCTTATCGCAGTGATCTATAATATGAACTGGTTTCTCAACCAAAGGTTTATTGGGATCAAGATCAACATCTTCTCATCTAATAACATGGGAATGATCTATTATATACTTCAACAACTAGAAAACATGAAACACATCATTTATAGAAATCAAGGAAGATGGTAAAAGAAACGGATAAGCCACCCCCTAGCCACTCAACAATCTCAAAGGGACCCACAAGCCTCAATGAAAACTAAAAATTCTTACCCAATTGAAGATGTCCCATGTGATTTGAACTTTGATAAAGACTCAATCACCAACCTCAAACTCTATTGGACGATGAAGATAGTCTTCATAAGATTTTTGAAGACTTTATTTCGTGATCAGATGCCTCTGGATCAACTGAACCACCTTTGTCATCTCTTGAACAACACTCGTCCCAAATAAGTACCACTCTCCCAACTTCTCCCAACATAAGGTAGATCGACATGGTCACCCATAAAATTCCTTAAATGGAACCATCCTAATCAAATCCTGATAACTATTGTTATATTAAAACTCCTCAAAATTCAAATGACTATCCCAATATCCACCAAAACCAAGCACAAAATCACAAAGCTTATCGTCAAGAACATGTATATCCCTTTCTGTCTATCCATCTATATTCGGATGATGATCCATGATCAACTTCAATTGTTAACCCATTTCTAACTACAAACCCTTCTAGAATCTTCTGAGACACCCCTCTTAGATATCACATTCCCTATGAACTTCATTTCTTGGATCCAAAACTCATACTTGGAAATATTACCATATTGATTATGTTCTATCAAGGTTTAAATAATGATATCCAAATGGTATATGTGATCCTTCCCTAACCTATATTACTCTAAGATATAATCTATGAACACAATAAAAAAGAGTGTAAGAAATGATAAAATATTATGTTCATCAAATCCATGAATACCATGGGAGATTAGGTGAGTCTGAATAGCATAACAAGAAACTCAAAATGCCCATATCAACTATAAATTTTTATCTTGGGTATATCCACTTCTTAGACTCTCAACCAGTGGTACCCCAGCCACAATTCAATCTTTGAAAACTAGTGATCCCCTCTAAGATGATCAAATAGATCATTAGTCTAGGGTAAAGGATACTTTTTCTTAAAGGTCATCTGATTTAACTTTTGATTGTCAATGAAAATTATAAGTCTCTATTATGCCTTCATAGAAAAGAGTACAAGAGAATCCTATATTTTCATTCAAGGATGAATAAATTATTTCACTTCTAGGTCCTCAAGTTGGATCTTAAGTTCCACTAACTTAGTATGGTCCATTTGATAGAATGGTATAGAAATATTAATCATTCCCAAGATCATGTCAATATAAAAATTGACCTATATTTGTGGTAGTAAACCATAAAATCATTTGGAAAGACCTTAGGGTAAGCAGACACAACATAAGGTATCTGACCACACAAAAAGGTTTTAATTTCATCAAGAAACATTTTTTACAACTTCCATGATATTATACCAGCATAAAGAACAATATTCCATGCCCTTATTGATTTTGAGTCTCACACTCCCTAGAAAACATGAGTTACCCAATTGGTAGATAAGAACTATACCTGATAGTGATAAAATTCTATCTGGGACTTCATGTTTATTTTCTAATCCATGATGATAATCAAGTCAAAGATGTCAAATCAAGCACTAGTAAGTCCCAAACCACCTCAAAGTCTTCTATCACCACCCGACACATTGGACATTTCAAACCTTGTTCAGACCTCTTTCCCAAATGCATAGAAATATACAAAAAAGAATAGAATAAGATCTGAATTCAAACCCAATATGTCAACCAACATTAATGATATAAAATAATGACTATCACATTTATCAAAAATAATCTATAATCATAGAAGATGAAATAATCTTCATAACTCTAACAGGTGTTATCCCTTCATCATATTCCTTTTCCGTACACTATATTGCATAAATCCATCCATAATTATCCCCTGGACATCTGCCTTAGCCTGATAATGAGACCCACCACCCCTAGAAGCCTCATAATGAAACTGTGACCCCTTGGTGAAAGTGGATCCTTCCTTACTACCTTGGGACATCTTATCATAGAAATGTTTCAGATGGTCAGATCACCCACAATAATGAAAATTATGGGGAGACTCTATAAATTGATGCTTGATATGACCAAACCTCTCACAATGGTATAAAATAACATGTTTCTACCCTAAAGAACCCCAGAAACTAGTCTTTTAGAAAACTGAACACTCTTGAGCTTCGTTTTTTTTTACCAGAAGAAGCACCCTGGCTAATCGCTGCACCAACTGAATCACTGCTCAAACCCATTCTTCCAGATATGTTGGCCTCATCTATGTGTGTTTTATCCATTACTACAAGAATATCATAAGTAACAAAAGTAATATCATTAAAAAACATCTTCCCTCACCCCAATCTTGAACCTCCAAGCTTTCAGGTAATCATTGGTGACAATCTCTAGTGATAGATGTTTCAACTCAGAAAAACAATTAGAGTACTCTAGAATGGTATGCTCCCCTTTATACAACATCAAAAACTAATAGGTTTTTTTCACATGTAAAGTCTTAGGACAAAACATATGGTTAAATATATTCTTGAAGGATACACAGGTAAGACCTTCATGCATATTAGCTATCACTATAGAGTCCCACTATCTCCTTCCATGTTCTTTGAGTATATACATAGAAAACCCCACCTAAGAATCCTATAGGCCCTTCAAAAAGATAAATATCCTCTAAATCCATTCAATACACTCTTTTAACTCTTGTGGTTATTTTTTACAGCAGAAGATAGGTGGATACTGCTTAATAATTCCTGAGCCATGATCTACTAACCATACTAGGTTCATCACACCCACTAACCCCATAGTGTGAATGGTATAGATCACTAATTCAACCAAATAAGGGCACACTATAGGATTCTCCTATAAAACCTTCATCATAATTTCCCCTCTTGTATTTGGAATATCTCTTCTAGGAGGCATTGTCTGTTGAACACAATACAATAGCCAATTAGTAATGAGAAAATCCAAAACCATTGAACCAAAAACAAGAATCCAAAATAATTATTTTTAATAATAATAATTTAAACTAATTATAAATTCTACCAGAAAAGTAAAACACCTTTAGAAATGAACAATCCCATCTAAATAAACTCCCTACTTTGTTTATTCAAATGGCCTTACACACACCAAGTACATAAACATTTTAGATATGTTAATTTAAATAAAAATCCCATTAAATTCATTCAAATGAACCTAAGTACCATTTCTAGGACTTAGTAATGGTTTTATGACTACCCATGTAAACTCAGATTCAGTCACGGGAGTGAGCTAGCCAGGACCCTTTTCCACACCTACTGCCTAAATTTCGATGATCCTACTCCTATCTACAAAATACATAGAACCAACTTAGATAGTTCTAACACACATAAATTTTATTAAAACCTATAATATAAAATAATAACATACCAACCCGATCCAACCAGACCAGACACCTAAGTTATCCCATTATAGGGAGAGGTAAAAAAAGATAAAAAACAATTCTTGTATAAAAGGAAAACAATACATACAACCAAAGAATAAATTAGGAAAAAGGGAGATAAAACTGAGCCAAATAGGCTAATCCATAAAGAAATAAAAATCTATACAACAATTCTCCATGTGACCAAACATCGCCTCCAAAATATTCCAAAAAACCTCAGTGTAAAGAGAGTCCAACATGCTGCATAATTATATTCCCTTTACCCAAATCCTATAAAACAAGGTCTACAGCCACCCATAGTAAGAAGTAGGGTGTGATTAATATAACCTAGTAGGATACCTCCAAAAATCTATAAAATATATAATAACAACAACTCCCAATTCCAATAAATTTATCAAAATAGTTTTATAATAATTTTTATAAAAAAAACTATTTTAAAACCATTATCAAAAAAATCTGTGCACTGCATCAGGTTGATAGTGCAGTGATTTCCTTGCTTTCATTGTTGGGTGGGTGGATCTTTTGAGAGATAGGTGTGCCGGAATCTATTTTTTAGTCTTCTTCCTTCATCATTGTGGTATTGAGGAGTTCCTTTCCTTGATTGTGTTGGCATCATGACTCATTTCTTTGCAAGGGGGTGGTGCATCATATTTGTCTGATTTTGCTGTTGCAGGTTCTAACAGAGGGGGAAAAAGACTCTTGGTTGGTTCTTATTTTGATGTATGTTTCTCATTTGGTGGTTGGGTTCATTTAAGGCCTTTGTTCCATGTTTGTGCTTTTTTCTCATTTGGTCATTGTAATGGGTTCCTTCTATTCCTAGTTTTCAAAAGAAGATCTTTTTTTGTTTAATAAAAGGGGTTTATCATAAAAAAATGTCAAAAAATCCTTGATTTTTTCAAAATATCATTTTAGGTCTACCAAAGCTAGACATAAATAAGTTATACATTCAAAATATAAATAGATATGTTATCAAACATCCTTGAAATAATCTATCATTCAATAAAAAATCTGGAACAATAATTCACCTACTAGTTGTCCTCTAACCTATGAAACAATATGTACTAGACACTCATAAGCCAAACAAAGCATCAGGTTCATTAAGGGATTCCATATACATTGAAATAAAATAGGTTACCTATTAGTAGTGTCACACACACAAAGGAAACCTGTGTCTCCTTCCAGACATTCCCACTATTCTCATTGTTTAATGTTTTTAAATTTCTATTTTAAAAAACATGGTTACATTTTTATAAAAAAAATTCAAAACCAAGACAATATACTTCAGGGTTTTAATTTCCATTTTCTTATTCAAATCATGGAAATTCCATTTTCAAAGAAAAAACTCTTTTTAAATGCGAACCTATTCCCTTTTCAATTTCAACACATGAAATCCCATTTCAAATCTCAAAAAATCAATTAGAATAATAATAAATTCAATAAAATAGAACAATTGAACCAATCCACCTATAGAGTGTAGAAAGACTTATATCCTATGAAAATGAGGATTGTAAACCACAAGATCTACCTTTGTAAGACAAGGCGCAATGAATGACTAAAAGGGATTGATAGAAAACACAATATGATTACCAATCCCTTTAATAAACAGTGTCGCAACAACAAAGGATGGAGAACCAAGATGAAGGCTTACCCAGAGAGAGGAATTGCCTAACCCTACTAAAAAATCACTAAAAAAATTAATCCAGATGGATGGGAGTCACCCAAAAATTCCTAGAGTAAGAGATCTGGCCAAGAGGAGAAGGATTCAAAAGAGAACGAATCCTCACACACTTGTATGACACCCAAAAAACTATAACATAAGAAATTAAGTGGTGTATAATATTTTACACTTTATGAAACCCTTTTATTATAAGTTACATTGAAAAAAATGTATCTCCTTTTTAATTAAAAGCCATATTTTCATATTACATGACATGTAACCATTACATCAAATGTAAAATATCATGTAGTGTATTCAACACATGGGATGAGTTTGTCTAGCATTACACATTTGGAAACCCCATTACACATCCTGTAAGTTCCTGGCGAATAGAAAAACTGCAGTTTTGTGCTAAAAATCCTAAAAAATATCTCACTTATTTATTACATGTATTCTACCAATTTAGGGTCAAAAATATTCTCCCAATGAAAAGGGGAAACCAAAAATAAAGATCAGAACATACATGAAATAATGGTAATGGGTTTTTTCACCACTATTCAATAAAAAAATATAGTCTAAGTTATACTTGAATGTTCGTGGAAGATCTATTGAATAAATATGCGAGGAAGTAAGGAGATCCAGTGGGATGATGGTTGGAGCTATGAAATATAGCATGGAGAATACTGGTGGGAAGCTGGTACTAATGTGTGAAGTAGTATAAAGATATTCTAGTATGGATCCCCCAGTGAGACTTTATGGAAGAATATTGTGAGACCAATCCATGTATCTAATTTGCGTAAAGTTTTTGTAGAATCTGTTATTTGGGGGGGGGGGCTAACCAATCATGGTATATATTATGTTTTAATGGCTTAACCTTGTAAATCCTTGAGTCTTATGACTTTTACTTTTTATATACCAAACCTCGGAATTATAAGTGGTACCCAATAGAATCTAGGTTTCTTATGAATTAGATATGATTTTTATTTATCATTTTAAATATTGTCTATGAAGTGTATATTTCAAGAAGCTTTTATGATGACTTAGATGGATAGAAAGGAAGATAATTTTTCCAATATAAATACAGATGTTTTTTCAAAAACCTAGAAAAATAGAAAAATGAGATATAAAACGAATCTAAAGAAGAATTCTAAAATCAAGGATGAAATTCCACAATCTGAAGGTAATTAGATTGAAAAAATTATTGATAATTCTATAGATTATAATTATTCTAATTAAGATTTCTGAATTTGTGACGATGAACTATCACTTCGTTATATTCATTCTAAAATCAATGATCATTTAAAGAAAGTTCAAAAATATATAGTTAGTTGTATATTTGGTACTATCAAGGGAATTCTTAAACACATAGAATATCTATAATAAGAAGCTAATTAAATAAATGATCCACTCAGTATGAAATTTAGGGAATGTATTTATCTCATATACCTTGTGGACACAGAATAAAATTTGATATCACTTTGAAAAAAATGTGTTTTCTAAATGAATAATAATTGAAAAGTTATGATTATGAAAAATTTGTATATAAAATTATATTTGTGGAAGGTGTTCATGCACTTGAAAATTTTCACAAAACCTCCATAAATATTAATGATTCTAATCTATATTTTAAAGAAAAAAATAAAAAATATCTTGATAACTTCTTTTAGTAATTATGAAAAATCCATTAATAATAAATTTAAATAGAAAAAAGGATTGGTAAGATAGTTTTATAATAGTTTAGGGTGGGAAGAAATATCTCAATATAAAGTAACTTAAGCTTAAGTTAAGACTATGAGATTTGGAACTAATATAAGGTAGTACTTCCCATTTTTCAAAAAATGAATATTTTTCTATGAAATTTAATATTGAGAGTTCTTCCTTCAACAAGACACTTTTAAATAGAAATAATATCTTTAAAACATTATTTGATCCAACTATAAAAAGCTCGAAAAAAATGTAACCTATAACCCAATTATTTATAAGTGTACAAATTATGTTTCCAATTCTTGTACAATTTTATTTTCAAAGCCTTAGATTTTTTAGTTGAAGAAAAATTATGAAAAATTCAACTGAATAATAAGTTTTATTTTCAACACATGAAAGATAAGAATTAACTCAAGAATATCCCAAAAGGATATTGGTTGTAACCAAAAATGGAAAAATATTAATTCTAGTTAGATTATATATTTAAGAAATAAAATATTTTTTATGGGATATATTTGGTTCTATTAGAAATTTGTTCATAAGGCCACTAAATATTATAAAAACATTTCAATTTACAATGATTATAGAATGCCACTAGTAAAAGGGTATATCTAAAAGATAAATAAGGCCTCATGTATAAAAACATGTTAGAAAAAAGGATAAATATTCCTTAAGATGTAATCAAGTGAAACAAAATAATAATGTTTAGAAATTTACTCCCAATAAATTAAGAATTAATTCATGAAATAATATCAATTACAAAATGAAGTTCTTCTATTGATGGGATAAGGGTCACACCATTGATCACTGCAAATTGGCCATGCAAATCCAAAAAATTATATGAATTTAGAAAGGGATAAATAGATAAGTTTATTGATAAAAACCTAGAAAAAAATATCTTCCTATGAATGGAAACATAAAGGTTATGAATAAACCATGTGAAAAATATAAAAGGATCGATATCTAAAGAAAAAAATTCTAGAACATAAATAGAGGATAAATAAATAAGTGTTAAAATAAAATATTATATTTCCTATGATGAGTATAAGTATGGGTTCATACATAAGTATCATCTTTATTGCTCTCATTAAAAAATCATGATGTCCCTTTTTATTTCCAAAAAATATTTTTTTTTGTTTAGGATAGCATGTAGGTAATTTAAGGAGAAGGATTAGTGTTGTCACTGGTGGAAAAAAATAAGATTGTTTTTTATAGAGTGTTTCAAAAACCATGAAGTGGAGATTAACTTCATCCCTTAAGGGTTCTAAAAAAATTAGATAAATCTATAATGCAATAAATCTATAAATTCTATGTAAGACCCTATTATTTTAAAAATAAGGAAATGTTATATAACATATACGACATGCAACAACAACTTTAAATGAACCATGAAATATTATTATGACTATACAATTCATTGAATCAATGGGTATGAATAGGAATAAAAACATTATGAAATATATATATATATATATAAATTTCATACTCAATTAATATTTATTGATCAATTCTTATGAAATATGTAGTCAATTTTTAGTAAAATTATTTTATGCTTCAAAAATATGTTTCCTTTAAAATTTATTTTTTATTGCTTTTTGTGTGGGAATATGAATATTAATTTTTTTAACTTTTTGAATTTATATTCTATAAAAATAATATCATTTTTTAAATCATCATATAAAAATTATCTAAGGGTGTAATATTGGGATTTTTCTTAAAAGTTTTATTTTTGAGTGAATAGATAAAAAATACTAATATCTGTGAAACCGTCATTTTTTCATTAAAAATTCCAATTATGATTTGAATTTTATCTCAATTTAACATGATTCCTAATTAATTAGATATAATCTTATTAATTACACATGAATCACTATTATACCTGATTTTAGTATAAGTTCTTTTTTGGGATTAAAATGAATTTTCTCTAAAAATAATTTTTCCTTGAGTTTTGAGTTTTAATCTTAAATAATTATCCTATAATTAAAGAAATTTAATCTTGAAAAATGAATTTCATATTTTGTATCATGATTTCTAAAATATTTAAATATTTCCATTTTATTTTTATTCATTATGGATAGTAAGTGAGGTAGGATTTATAATCCTGACAAAGGGTAAAGTTGGATAATAAATTTAAAGACTATAGGGTAAAACTTTAAAATAACAATAAAATTTTTTATGATATTGTATGAGTATTTTTCTACCAAAGGTATCCTAAAGTAGTTAAATAATTCATTTTAATATATTATTTTGAAATCAGGATCGCAATAATGACTTTTGATAAAATTAGTCATATTTTATTCAAATTAAAAACTATTTTTAGTTTTTGGATTTAATGGTACGGTTGGAATATTGAACTATATTTTCTCTTGATCAAAAAATATAGAAACTAACTTTTTTATTATTTAAACAAAAAAACATGGAAAATAATTTATTACTTGATTTTAATATAAAATTATTTTTATACATTAATCATGTATTTTCATAAAAACTAGTTTTCATGTGTTTTGTGTTCTTATATTAAAAAAACCTTCTTAATTTTGAAATTTAATCTAATTAAATGGACTGAAAATTTTAATCATCATATCCAAATTTTGTTAGAAATACCCTTATATTTTGGTCTTATAATTAAGTTATCATGGTAAAAAGTTAAGTTATCATGGTGAAGGATAAATTAAGTTTAAAGTTGTTTAACTAGAAGATAAGGCATAAAATGTATCCAGGAGATATCTATATGTGATTATATGTGTTTATTTGGACCCTATAACACCTTATATTATAATTTGGGGTTAATTTGTTCCACTTTAAATAATTATGATATATATATATATTATTTAATATTTTAAGAACTTTCAAGAATTCCCCTCCCCTCACTTATAAATGATCACCTCTTCTTCTTTATTCCTCAAACATTTTTAGCACTCTATATCACAAAATATTTAACAAAATACTTTCCTAAAATTCTTCTTTATGTTTTAGAGGTTTTATTTTGGGCATAATACAAAACTTATATGGCTTAAGGTGTTGAGAAACGAAGGTTTTCTAAAAAATAGTTAAAGCTTTTAACCAAATGTTTTTGTTTTATTTTTTTTCTATAACTTTTGAATATTATTAAAAAATTATGAAATAATAACACCAGTATATTAAATATATTTAATTTTTTTATATTAATGTAAAAATAAATATACTTCTTTTATTCTATAAAATGGGAAATGAATCCATCGTTCGTGTGTACAGTAGTCTGTCGCCTCACAAACCGATGTAATTCATTTTCCATCACCACATATCACACATGGTAATTTTGACGTATTTAATGTATATATATGATATTTATAAAATAATTTTCATTATTTAAAAATAATATATCATATATTTTTCTCATTATTCCATCCATTTAAAAATGATAACGTCATCCATGCATACATTTGGATTACCACCTCCATGAAGCGATGGGATTCCTTTTTCATAACCATATCATGTTACTATTATATATATGTTTATAAAAATAAATAATATAATATTTCTTATATAATAATAATTATGTAAAGATAAAATAATACTTACCTTTCCTCCATCATGTTTGTTGAAAAATAGAATCATTACTCATGAATACATATGGCCTACCGTCTCCATGATTATAACATAGTTTATTTTTCATAACCATCATTCATGGTTGGTTTTAAAACTATAATTGATTAATAAAAAATATAATTATGTCATTATTATTATTATGTATATGATTTAATAATTACCAATTGGAACATGGTCAAGATATCGAAGTCATTTTGAAATTATTAATCGAACATCCTCAAACCACATGACGTGGACATAATCAATTAAGTAGTTAAATATGTCATTGAAAAAAAATGAAAAAACTAATATAATGATAAATTAACATACCTTGATGAAAAGGAAATAAAACAGTAAAATAATTGATATATTTTTATTAATCATGATCTAGAGGACATACATGGAAATTTTAGACTCGAGGTAAGGGATTTTATCTCAATTTAACTTCATGAAGGTGTGTTTTAATGTTAGAAACCTAATTTTTTATATGCTGTATATACTTCCCATTTTACATGTTATATAATGAATCATTAATACTTCAAGTTATTTTATGTTTTAATTTAAATTATTTCATCCAAGTGATTTGACTTGAAAGTTACCAAGTGTTAAAGATTTTTCTAAACTCAATTTCTATTCCTCGGGATATACTTCTTCTTTATTAACTTTTTTATTCCATGATTATGAGTGAATTTGTCTATAAATTGTATTATTATGTATTTAAATTTTTTTATTTAGATTTAAATATGTTCACATAATCACTTAATTTATTAATTACAAATTCAAATGTTATAATCTTTCCAATGTTTTTCATTATCTTAATCTCAATCTCCAAAGATATGTTTCATGTCATGTACCGTTATTTCTTATTATGGTGTACTTCATACCTCATGAATGAATTTTGACATATTAATTCATGAAATTAAAGGTACCTATAGATCTATATCATACATTTTCTTTCAATTACATTAGATTCAAAATTTACTAAAGCAGTAAAGGCTTTATGTTACAATCTTCTTTCTTTTAAAGATTGTTTATATTCAAAGTTTATTTTTGGCAAATCACATGATATTAATATATTGATCCATGTATATTTTTTTATACTCTATTTATAAATTTTGTTTTCATGTTTATTTTCCTTTTCCTATATTATTTATTAAATAAACATCAAGAAAGTTTTTTTAAGTGATATTAATCGTGTATCTTCTATTAGATTGATATTATTTCTCTTCCTTGTCAATTTTGTATAATGTTTTCATGAATATTATATTCTAAAAATACATTATTTCACAAATTTATTTTAGGTAATATTATACCTTATTTTATATGGGTATAAAAAGAAATTTCTTAACATTTTCCACATGGTTCACTTTTTACTCTCTTTAAAATATATATCAAAAATTGTTTATCTTTAACACTTGTGGTTGGAATAGATTTTTCCTCCGTCATGATCATTATTTTATTTGAATATTCCATGATAACTTTCTATGTTTATTTTCAAATAATATTTTGTATACAATATTTTTTTAATTTTTTTTTAAGATGACTTTCAAAGTGGAAAATTTATTTTCTTCAAGAATGTTTTAATGGGTTTTTATGGTATTTCAATTCATAAAAAATTAAACCCCTTTATTTTACTTATGATCCACTGTGGATATGTTTTAATTATACCATCATTATTATTTCTCTATATGGATTGGTATTTTTTCAAAAATATAATCTTATAACCCATTTCATTTCCACCAGTTAATCATGTTATGAAAAGAATAATGGTTATTTCAATGAGTTTTATGATGAAATTGGAGCTTTATGTACTTCATTTAAATTATGGTTATTGGAAATTGTTTATGATAATAGGTGAGACTAATATATATTATGATTATGGGTTATCCCGATATAGATCATGATGATGGGTGATCTTGATATATCTCTCAAATGTATTGGATAATGATTATGTTATTCAGATAATTATGTAGTAAGTTAACTGTATTGGTTATTACACTTCTAAGAGTGATTTTAAGAGTTATATGAATATGATGTTCCAAGATACCAACATGTTTTATTTATTCTTTCTATGAGTTTTTAATGGTTTATTTGACCAAGGTTGATATCACATGGCTTATGATTATTGATTCTCATGAATTGTTACTTTGTTAAATATTTATCCCATGCCACATGTTTTATGATACAGGTATAGATGGGTATGAATTATCTAATTTTATTCTCATGAAATTTTATTATTTCATCATACCTTATTCTCATATTATGACCACTAACTAAATTCAATTGTTAACGCTCATGTTTACCCTTACAGAACATTTGACCTTAACCTTCTTATGTTTCATTTTCCCCATGTTATGGAGCATGTTTTTTAATAAATTATATCTTCAAATATTTCATTTGTGAATAATATTATGGGATATTTTTAAGGTTTATTTTGAAATAATAATTGCTGGGTCTAGTTAAGAAAGAAAATGATCATTTTAGGACATGGGTTTTATTATGTAACAGTCAGTCCTAATTCACTAAAACTCTAAAACTAAAATATATTTGGGTATGTAAGTGATCCAATATTTTAGTTTGTTTTTATATGTTTTGAAGGGTTGAAATTAGGTCATTTTTATTGGTATAAAAGACAGAAATTCAATGTTTAGGTTTTTAGAATTGGATATGATAGTTCATTTTTTGGGGTTTTATTGTTAGTATTTGAGTAAAAAGGATATGGTTCTTGGGAACTCTCTCATGTAAACATTGGGTCAAGAATAATTCTAAACCCAAGGTATTCACAAGGAAAGGTCCACCACTATGGTGGTTATAAGAGTCCCACCTAGGAGTTATAGCCTCCTATGGATTGATCTGATAGGTATTAATTATAGACCAATGGTTATAAGTCCAAACAATTATAGTTATTTCCAGATAAGGGTTTAGAAACATTTGGAGATTGGGATTTTTTCATGTGAGGTTATCTTAAGAGTTATGGATACAATAATTATTATATAAGTTTATGGTTGATCATAATTTCAAATGCTTATACTTCTCTTATAAGGATTTAAGTGATGAATTTTTAAGGTGTCTAATGATATTTTGGGTGATGTTTCGTTGGGTTAAGGTATATATAACCTTTAGTTTTAACATAATGTATTATTTCAGGATAATGATATTAAATTTTTCAGAATGGACATCATATTTTTATAAATTGGATATGAATTATATTAATATAGTTTTAGTACAAGGACAACTAGTGGGTTAGGTGATAACTCGTCATATCTGGTAAGGTCGTGGGATATGAACCCACAACCAAAGGATGACAAGGGTACAGTTCCAACCACTGGCCTATGTGATGTACATTTAGTATGAAAGTGTTTTTTACTTAAAAAATTTGATAGATAATTATTATGTTGATTTTTTTCAACATATAATTTATCATATTGATAACCATTATATTGAAAATTGATTTAATAATTAAGTGATTAAAGTTATTTTGTAATAAGTTCACTATTTTGAGAACCTTATATGATCATGGTAAATGGAAATATATTTTGGATAAGATGGGATTTTATTTAAGAATAGAGGTAGAATTATATTTTTGAAGAATATATTATTTAAATATGTCTTTATAGTGATACAAGTTATTTATAGAAATTATTAGAATATATTAAAGACTATATAATTAGGGCATAACAATTTTTTTGTGAGACTTTAATGGTGATTGATGTTATTTAGAGATTGATAATAAATTTATCTTGTAAGAATAAGTGATCAAATAACTCAAATATTTAGATTTCAATATTAGTCATGAATATTTTTATATAATTTTAAGGATAGTTATTTTTTGAATGATTCATTTTGAACTTAGGGTATTACTGTTGAATTTTTTAGATTACTTTATTGTTTCTTCGTATCAAGGTTTATTCATTTTGAGAGTTATCTTACCTTATATTAACCATTTAGGTTTTTCAAAATTAATAAATATATGAGGAATATATTTTATCCTTTTGTGTATTATGTGATATGTTCTAGGTTTATTTTAGTGCCTTGGGTATGAAAATGCATCTTGAATACTCATCATATGGAGAAAAAGATAATATTGTGGTGGAAATCGATTAAAGGGTGAAATTGAGTTTACAGATTTGAGGAAAATAAAGAAAGTATATTTTATTATCTTCTTAAATTATATGGTAAAAGTATTCCTCAACTCTAGGAAAAGGATCTTGAAATAAAAAAACATATTACCTTAATATTTTATGAATCGATTGTCCTTTTCAAAATTTCATGATTTATGGTTTTTTATTAATTAGCTCTCTCATGATCATTAAATTTATAGTGATCAATTTTTTCTATCACTCTCTATAATTACTTGTACATTATTTTTTTCCTCCATGTCCATATTTTCACTTCCTACTAATTTTATCCTATTTTGAAACCTAGTTATGTGTTATTCCACATAACCATTGTATTTCCCTTTAACACTCTTCAAGAGGAAGATTTATTAACCCTTTTTACAATTTGGGATTTCAACATAGGTATTTTAAAATGTCAACCCATTTATTATTGAGATTTAGTTCAAATTTTAAGGACACAATTTATTAAATGGTGGATAATGTAACATGATTATATTTTCAAAAGAATACAATGTTTGATAATGTTTAAGACACACAACATTGAGATTAAACTAACTATTAAATATTATTATCACAAACCAAACTATGTAATTTGAATGTATTAATAAGAATACAAAAATTATGAAATATATATAAATTTCATGTTCAATACATATTTTTTTATTAATTATTATCAAATAAGCAGTAAATTTTCTTTAAAGTTTTTTTATGCTTCAAAAATATGTTTTCTTCAAAAAATGTTTTTTTATTGATTTTATGAGAGAATATCATAATTAATTTATGGAAATTTTACAAATATTATTTGATATAAATAATATCATATTTTAAATATGTATATCAAAATTATCTTAGGGTGAAATTTTGGGATTTTTCTAAAAAGTTTTATTTTTCAGTGAAATGTAAAAAAATACCTATCTTTTGTAAAACTGTCATTTATTTTCATTAAAAAAGTATAATTATTATTTTAATTTGAAATTAATGTAACATAAGTAAAATTTAATTATATATATTATTATTTATTACATTTTAATCACTATTATACTTGATTTTGGATTTAGTTCTTTTTTGGGCATAAAAACTCATTTTTCTCTAAATATTATTTTTCATTAAATTTTTTATTTTAATATTAAAATAATTTTTGAAACTTATAGAAAATGAATTATGAAAAATGGATTTCATATTTATAATTAGGAATTAAATTTTTTTCAAATATTCCTCTTTTATTTTTATGCATTATAAATTATGATCATGGTAAGATTTACCACCTCGGTATAGGGTAAAATGGGGTAAACAAGTTTAAAACTATATGGTAAAACGTTCAAATAACCATAAAACTTTCATTTATACAATGGGGTTATTTTTTTCTACCAAATTTATACTCAAGGAGTTAAATAATTTAAATTAAAATATTATTTTGAAATTGGGGACCCAAGCTTGACCTTTGACAAGATAAGTTATTTTTATTTAAATTCAAAACTATTTTTGGTTTTTTCATTTAATAGAATGGTAGGAATATTAAATTCATTTTTTGATTTCTTTAAAATACTCAAAAACATAATTTTTTAATTTAATCAAAAAATTCATGTAAATTAATTTTTTAATTTATTTCAAGGTAAAATATATTTTATGCTAAAATTAGGTATTTTCTTAAAAGCCATTTTTCATACGTTTTGTGTTCTTATATTAAAATTAATTTATTTAACCTTAAGAAATTTAATATAACAAAATGGATTCTAAAATTTTTAATCATAATATCCAAATTGTTTTGGAATTCCACTATATTTTTTTAGAATGCCCCAATATTTTTAAGAGATAAGGATTAAAATTTATTCAAAACTTGTCTAAACTTTATTGGTTGAGTTTATTTAGACCCTATAACACCTTATATTTAGATTTTGGGTTCATTTGTTCCACTTCAGTTGATTATAATATATATATATTATTCATATTTTTATGAAATTCCATGAATTCCCCACCCCTCACATATAAAAGGGAACCTCTAATTCTCTCTTCCATAGAAATGTTTAGCACTCTATATCAAAAAAATAATCATTAAATACCTTTATAAAATCCCTCCCCATGTTATTTAGTTATTATTTTGGGCATAATTCCATCCTTATAGGGATTGAGGTGTTATGTAAAGGAGGTTGTTAATGAAGAGGTATATCTTTTAACAGAATGTTGTAGTTTTATTTATTATTCTACCACCCTAAAATATTTTTCAAACATCATGAAATAATAATAAAATATATTCCATATATTTAAAAGTTTTTATATTAATATAATAACCAATATCCATATCATATTCCATCAAATGGGAAATTAATTCAGCATTCATGTGTACAGCGGACTATCACCTCACGAACTAATATAATCCATCTTCCATCAACACCTCTCACAACTAGATATAATGATAGATTAAATTTATATATGTGATATTAATGACATAATTATAATTAATAAAAGAAAATATACCATATTTTTTCTTACCATTCCATCCATTGAAAAATGATAACATTATTCATGTACATATGTGGATTACCACCTCCACGAAGTAGTGTGATTCATTTTTCATAACCACACCCCATGGATGTTATATATAAGCATATTTAAAACAAATATATGATATTTATTATATATTAATTACTATATAAATATAAATTAATTATTACCTTTGTCCTATCATGTTTTTTAAAAAAACTTGAAATGTTACCCATGCATACGTATGACTTACCTTCTCCAAGATTGTAACGTAGTTGATTTTTCATAATGATATTTCATGGTTGGTTTTAAAATTATAATTATTTAATTATTTTTATTCTGAATATTATGGAATAATTACCACTTGGACCACATCCAAATACCAAATATATTTTGAAATTATTAACGGAACATCCTCAAAACACCTGATGTAGACATAATTGATTAAATAATTATAAATTTCATTGAAGTAAATGAAATAATGGTTTAATGATAAATTAATAAAATTGTAAAACATAGTTAAAAAATTAGATAATTGATATAATTTTATTATACATGAGTTAAATTACATACACAACATGTATGTACTCGAGGTAAGATATTTCTTCTCAATTTCACTTCATTGAGGAATGTTTTAATTTTATGAACCTAATATATTTTATATGGTGTATACAATAACCCTTTTACATTTTATATAATTAATACTTCATAATTAATGGTGTTTAAAGTTTCAATCATAATTATTTCATCCAATGTGTTTAACTTGAAAGTTACCAAGTGGTAAAGAGTTTTCTTAACTCAATTTCCATTCATTGGGTTATACTTCTTCTTCATTGACTTTGTTATACCATGATAATTTGTGAATTTATATCTATATTTTTTTATTATGTATTTAAAAATATAAATGGATTTACATATGTTCACATAACATAATCATGTATTAATTATCACATCAAAATTTATGATCTCTTCAAGGGTTTTTTTCTCAATCTAATTTTGCTAGGAAATATTTCATGTTGTGCACATTGATTTCCTTGTATAGTGTACTTACTATATCTGGAATTAATTATGAAATATTACTACCTGAAATTTATGGAATTATATATATCCATATAATCCTATTATTTTCAATTACTTTTCACACAAAAGTTGCCAAAGCAATAAAGTATTTATGTTACAATCTTCTTACTTTTTGAGATTGCCTATTTTCAAATTTTCTTTGGCATAAATCATATGCTCTTGCTTTATTTAAGCACATATATTTTCTTATCCTCTAGTTATGAATTTGGTTTTCATGTTTAGTTTTCATTTCCTCCATTATTTATTAAATAATAATCAAGAAATTTGTTTGTAAGTGATACCGATATTGTATCTTTTTTTAAATAGGGATTCTTTCTCTTTCATATAAATGTTTTCAAAAACAAATTGAACAATGTTATTTTATAGAAATTAATATTTTTATAAAGTTATTTAAAATGATATTTTACCTTCTTTTTAATGTTTTTAAAATTAAATATATTAATTTTTCCTACATGGGTCACTTTTTACTCACTCTACAAAATATTTAAAAAAATATTTATTTTTAAAATTTATGGCATGGATGGATTTTCCCACCTTCATGATCATTATTTAATTTGAATATTCCATTATAAGTTTCCAAAGTTATTTTTAGATAAAATTATCTCTAAACTATTTTGTGAATTTTTTTAAAAAAATGATTCTCAAAATGTAAAGCATTTTTCTTCAAGAATGTTTTTAATAATCTTTTTTATGGTATTTTTATTTATCAATGATTATAACCCATTAATTTAATTATGATCCCTATGGATATGTTTTAATGATACTATATTTATTCTTTTTCTGTATGTATTATGATTGCTTTAAATATATTTTCATGGAACCCATTTTGTTTCCTTAAGTTAATAAAGTTATGAAAGGAACAATGGTTTTTTCAATGAGTTTTATGATCAAATGAAATCCCTATATAATTTATTTATGTTTTGTTCTTGGATATTTTTTATGATGATGGGTGAGACTAATATAGATAATGATGGTCTATGATCCTGATATAGATCTCCAATGCATTGGGTAATGATTATTTTTTCTAGATAATTATGTTTTAATTCATCCATATTGGTTGTTCCACTTAAAATAGAAACTATAAGAGTGATATTAAGATGATGTTCAAAGATAAAAACATGTTTTATTTAAGATTTCTATTATTTTTTAGTATTTATTTTGATTAATTGATATATCACATGACTTATTATTGTTTATTATCAGGACTCTTACCATTTATAATTCTTTATGTTATTCCATATGTTTTATGATCCAATAATTTATGGGTATGAATTATCTTATGTTTTTTATAAGAGATTTCATTATTCCATCATACCCTTATTCTCATATTATTCTCACTAATGACATTCAATTATTAATGGTTATATTTACCCTACATTTGAGTTCACCCTTCTTATGTTTTATTTTTCTGAGCTTATGAAGAATGTTTTTAAATGAATTATGTCACTAAATATTTCTTTTGTGAATAATGTTATAGAATATATTGAATACTTATTGTGAAATAAGAAATTATGTGTATATTTGGTAAGAAATTTTCACTTAAGGACATGGGTTTTTTTATGTAACATTTAGTCCTAATTATTCATAACTATAAACCTAAAAGGTCCTTGATTATATAAGGGATCTAATATTTCAAATTTATGTTATAGTTTTTCATGGGTTAAAATTGGGTTATGTTTTTGGGTATCAAATATATAAATGTAATTTAAATGATTTTATCTCTAGATTCGAGAATGCAGGTATGGGGATTTTATATTCTAGGCCTCTATGTAAAACTAGAAAAATATGTTTTTTAGTCATAGTTACATCCCTTATTTTCAATTTTATCAAATGTGTTTACAAATAGATAGTTTTGATTTAAAAAATGAGAAAAATTTATACTTTTATGACATTAACATGAACTTTTTTGATGGTTTTATTGAGTTGAGTGTAAGTTAAATCTACATTAATTAATCTATTTGAATCATCCCATAAGATAAATATTTTATTTAAGATCTTAGGGAATGTTATCACATGATGAGATTTTTACGGACAACATTTATTTCTTGTTTATATATATCTTTTTTTCAGCACTTTGTTTGACCACTGAGGCTTATAGTTAAATAACTAAAGGATCATTGTTATGAAAACCCTATGCTATCATAATTCTCCAGAAAGTGGATCAAGCTCCAATTATATATGGAAAATAGAGAAGAATATAGTTTTGAAGAAGTTTTATTATGTGGGAATATCTCCCCCATAATTTCTTTCTATTTATTTGAAAATATAATAATGAATATTGAAATAAAAATATGTCTGGTTGTATTGAAAACAAATCCAAATGGGGTTGTTTTTCCACTATATTAGATTGTATTTTTTATCAATAAGGAAGGCTTGGGATTAAAGTAAATTTCTATATGTGATGTAGGATTTATAAGGAGGTTATAAAGGTAATACATTGGTTAATGATAATATATTTGAGGTTTTATGTTTGAATTTCTTTCTTGAAATTATTTAAGATAAAGTAGAATTTGAATGTGGTGATTTATGTGTCATTATTCAAGGAAATAAAAGAAAAGTGTTGGTTCTTGAACAAAAAAATACTTACAACATTTTACAGTGAGTTTAATGATTCTATATGAAGATTTGAAGAGGTTATCAAGATGTTAAAGGATGTATGAAATTGATTTTGAAATGTGGATAAGTCCATTATTTGTAAGGATGAGATAGACTAGGTGTATAGTTGAGACAAGTAGTACATAAGGTACAAAAAAGGCTTAAAAAGGTAGAGAAACCCACTATTGTATGGTTGAGATAGGCTGATTATAAGGTTAATAAAAGAATATAATAAGGTTTATTTAAGCACCTCATTTAATTTTAAGGTTATGATAAATACACTTTTAAGGCTAAGAGAAAATATACATACTACACATAATGTTGAGAAAAGTGACACACATCATCATAAGGTTGTGATTATGTTGAGTGGGTACCCTAGACCCAACACATGTGTGTACATTGATTACCATTACTTGAATACAATTTTATAAGGACATGTGTTTTTTATCTTACCATTATAGTAACATTTCTTATATATATACTACATAAATGGTAATGGACATAGATTACATTTCACAAAAAAAAAATTATAGCATTTTCCAGCTATAATTAGAACCTTGAGATATTATGACAATAGTCTTAAACGTACATCATATGGTCTAGATACATCATGATGACATGACGCATATGATTTATAACTCTTGGGTGATGGTGATCATAAAGATTAATACTTATTCTCATAAAATCAAAACTTTTTGATCGAGAGTAGCTGATATCATGAGGATAGACCCACCAATAGTAATACCATATTTTATAGGTATCATTGGTTGTTCCTATATTCGAACATGTGTATCAGTCTCTTGAATTTAGAATGATATCAATGTGTATCATTTGATCACATTATTTGATGAAATATGAAAACTATTTTATTTATGTTGTGGTGGGGTAGCTTACATTGGTTGAGTTGTTATTGGGTTGGCATTGATTTAACGATTAAGACAAAATTTCTCACCTCCAAGAAGAGGAAGAGATATCTTGGGCCTATTTAAAAAAATGATAGTAGTACCTTCAATAAAACCATGTTCATGGCAGAAGAGGGGAATTTACTCTATAAAGGACATAAAAAATAATAAATAAAGTAGGTCAGGATTGTGATGCAAGTTATGCATCATGATTTATGAGATGCCATAAGATAAAGAGATTACATTACACAACATGTGTTCAAAGGAGAGGTTATCATTATTATCACTATACCTTATCTACTTAGAGGCCCTGAAGGGTTACTATAATCTACTCCTAGTCTATGATTAGTACTCACTAAAATAGAGATTAGTCCATAGAGTTTCACACACCGATCATATTCAAGAGTATATCCTATTTTAATAAAGAGTACTTTATAACATGATGGTTCCCACCATGGAGTTTGGGTGATGCTTTAGTTTCACTGATCTTGAGGTAATAAATTAAATCTATACTATATAATTTTATAATAATAAGTTTTAAATTTATTTATTTATTATATTCAAAATTAATTAAATGTATAAAAATAAATATTTTTCTAACGAATATTATTATTCATGGTTTATTGAGTATTTAATAGGATAATTGAGTCAAGTAAATGGATTTAATTTTATCTTGTAACATATATTTTATTTTACAAGTACGTAATAAAATAAAAAAATTCATTTATGAATCTTAGTAATTTCAATAAATATATAGAGGATCATTTTTTATTGAGGATTATCAATGAGAAATATTTTCCTCTAGGATTTCTCAAAGCAATATTTTTAGACAAGTTAAAATCTAGAAATTTGAACTATGAGGATTCCTTAGTTTATCCTACCTTCAAAATTTCCTTCTCCAATATCTCTTTGAAATCTCATTGGATGAAAAATATAAACTTCTATATTAAATTATACTTTTATAATTTGATATGTATTCCATCATTGGACCTCTTTAGTCCCATATATCCAATGATAGACCTCAACATGGAAATCAAAGATCAATTGAACAAATCTTATGAAGCACTTCCTGGTGTGGTTAGGTCTATTGTTAGTAATTATAATATCATTATACATGAAGACATGATGATATGGGTACCATTTTTTGAATGTAATTCACACTTCTAGAATATATTATAAAAATAAAACTCTTTGGAATGATCATAGCTAGATCATATGTCTGAACAAAATGAGAATCAATCCTTCTAAATATATGCTCTTATAAAGGCTAATTATTTTGAAACCCCTTGTGGATTATTTCCTCTATGATTTGGGAATTTCGTTATGTTCCATGTGTATTTTATTCAATCAATATAGAGAGTAGATAAATATTATTTTCTTAATCTGTTCCACTTCCTCGCCATTATGGTATGCAATTTCTGACATCCTTGAAGTCCATCCTCCTTGGGTTTACCCAATCTAAGAACATCCCAAAGCCTACAATTGGATCCCTCTCTCTCACCAATTATTATACCTATTTCAGGTGGACAGTGCTGAATTAATTCATAACATTTGGTAAAATTAAAACAAGGTGATACATGAGTATGCCACATTTAATATTGAATATTCTATTGTCCAAATTATGATGGTGTTGAAGAATTCCAACTCCACTAAGGATGGTCACTGTAATAACTCTATATATGATTTTTTTAGTTCTGAAACATCTTGATATTGTAGGTAACTTATTTCCTCCTAGTGGAAATATTTAATTTATATGTATCTCACTATTTCTTGGAAGGATCAATTGAAAATATGATGAAGATTACAGAGGTAATCCAGGTCCTATGATTTTTGGAGCAATCTTTAGAGACCACGGTGAGGGTGTTATATGATGTCTCTATGGACCATGTAAAATTTATTCATGACTCAAAAGATAAAATTCATAGCTTGATCATTGTGTTTGACAAGGAAATATATCAAAGATGAAAAAATTTATGGTAAGTATTTGACTTTCTACAATTTTGCATGTTGTTAGAACTGATAATATTCATCTATATTGGAATATGACAGCTTAGTGGATCAAATTATTAGATCACATTTCATCCATGATATACATTATCTCACATGAATAACATGAAAACAATTTCCTATCTGATGGTTTTCTAAACAAAGGGGTGCATTTTCGTGATCTCATTATGTCGAATGTTCTACCATAAGAACTGTAGACTCTTTTTCAAAGTGATAGTTTTAAAATTCCTTCCTTCAGACTTATGTAATTTTTTTATATTAATAATGGAGAATTATCTATTTGGATAATATCTCATCTTCTTCTCAAAAATAAATGACATTTATGACATAGTTACTAAGTTTTTTCATGTCATTTATGGATTATTTAGAAGGCTTAAGTTATCGAGGGGTGAAATTGCAATTTTGAGGAATTTAAAACTACCTATATAAGACATGCTACTCCCAAATTCAAGGAACTATTAATTATATCAAATTTTATAGTCTCCCTCTATCTCTATTTTATCCAAAATTTTAGAGTGAGAATGTGGTTATCTGAGCACCTCGATCCATGTTCACCATTCTAGATCGAATAAATAGTGCATATATGATTAAAAGGATGTCAAAATTGTATTCATTTGTCTGTTTTAACACATGAATAAAAATATAGACATACCAAAAAGCTCTTGAAGCAAGTGTAGATGATATAGAGGGATCCATATTCAGTTCATTTAATATATTATCATCAACAATGAGTATAACTTTTTTATGATCAAAACCAAATGATGTATGTTTTATATTTTTATTTTTCATACTTAATTAAATTACAGCAATCCTTGGGTTCTGTATCAGGTGTTTACTCATCATGATGATGTCCTAACATTGATGAGAGTGAAATTTTTTAATTTCCCATGCTTTATGGGCTTCCTCTACACACCCAATACAAAAATATTTGTATCATAACCTTCCTATATTTAATTAATTCAAATTAAAAAATAAAATTTACATGAATTTGATATGAGGGTGTCTACAGTGTCCTAGAGCCACTCTTAGTGCTTTGATTTAAGGCTGGATTTCCGAGAAATGGTCATCCAAATATCGAATATATTTTTTGGGGCTTAAAATTAATTAAAATATATATATAGAAAGAGAGAGAGAGAAAGGGGTGATCACATGAAATGAGTTTAAATAAAAAAAATTAAAATAATTCATGTTGACTCCCCAGTTAAACACAAGAGTATTTAAATTTAAAAAAAATCAATATTAGAGGGAGGTTTTTACTGCTCCCTTGTGACCACTGCCCCTCTATATTTTTTCAGAGGGTTAGTTGTTAAACCACTGAATGAAAAAAAATCTATATAAATAAAAAAATTATTAAGAGGGGTGGGTAGCTTCCCCTAACCACCTCTATCCCACATGCTTGATGCATGGGTTCCCACTAGCAACTAACCCAGAAACCCATAAAGGGGTTATTTCAAGGTACGTGGATCCTTAAAAATTATTAAAAAATCAAAAAATTAATGAAAGTTATTTGGAATGATTTAAAAAATTCTAGGATTGTGCAAAAAATATTTTATGAATTAAAATTAGTTTAATTTATTTTAATTCATAATTAATTCTCTCAAGTTAAATAAGTCATAAAATAAATTCTATATTGCTAATATATTACATATTGAATGATCATGAGTGAGATTGACCAATGCATGTCTTGTTTTTCATTTATTTATTTATTTATTTATTTATTTATTTATTTATTTATTTATTTATTTATTTATTTATTATAATGTGATTATTTGTAATAATTAAATTATAAATGATGGTTTGTGCATCATCCTAACTCTCATTATATCTATAAGGGTTTATGTGTCCATGAGTGATATTATAATGTTTATTTTACATTCCTAATACCCCCTCATCCTTTTATGAGTATTCATAAATAATAAAGAGGATATAAGAAGATGCAGAGCATGTTGAGACTTGGAAATGTACTAGACATGACCTATATACATTGGATGGAGTTAAGTGTTGTGACTTCAGTCAGCCACAACTCAAGGAGTCACCCCTAGGATCTCAGTTTATCTATTATCTACTAAATGGATCAACTAGTAGTAAATTATCATGATCATTAAATTGATTCATTTATTTATTCATTTCTTATTATCCTTTTATGCATGTGTACTTTTTATCATTTTATAGAATAATAAATGATCATGCATAGAGAAAATGAATTAATACACAATCATTTTTTTATTTAAAGAATAGTTAATTTGTAAGTTTGATCACAAATAAAAATCATCTTAAATAATAAAGTATTTCATTAACCAAGAATAATTATAAACTCCTCAAATATATTTTAAGTCTAAATTCCTTCCATCACTTTAGTTTGAATAAAACTGCAATAATTAAGTGATCGTTATCCCTAGTTGAGTGTTCTTTTTATTACTAGTGTTTTTTTGGAAGGGGTGATAAAAATTAACTAAATTTAATAATAAAGAAGTGTTTTCCACTGTACTGCTTCAATTTTAGAGGCAAATACTTGATTAAATCATTGTAATGATTTATAGAAGTTAATATTTTACTCAAAAAATCAAAGATTTGTGAGTAATGTGGTTGGTCATCCAAAATCCTACCGTGAAGATATATAAGTAGCACAATAACTTAACTTGGACTATGGGGAGACTTTTTAACTATCTGTACAACTTTCATACTCAATATACTAAGTATTTTGAATCTACTAGTTGATAGATACTAGGATTTGATAAAATTGTAAGATCCATTTAATGATTAATTAATGGTAATGTTTATTGGTAATAAATTTATGTTCTAATATACTAAACTATATTTATTATATATAAAATTAAAACCATCACCAATTAATTTTCAATATGATCAATATTGGATAAATATAATATACTAATCAGATATAACTTTTAAGAGTTGGACAGACACTTGCACATAGTACTATGCCTAGATAGAAAGTTTTATGTGATGGAATTACAACTTATGTCAATACTCATTCATGATATAACAAGGTAGATAAAGATAAGTATAATAATAATAAAGAATATTCACTAAATTTATAATGAATTATGTTTTCATCTATAACTAATGAGATATAGAAAATTCTTTAGGATAAAGTTGTTTATAACATTTTTTCTCATTTTCAAGAGATTTATCAGAAGAGATCCTATAAATAAAGATATTTTATATTTAGTGTTCTCTATAAGTGTATTCTATGATAAGGGAGTTGGGAAGGACCATATGTTCTCAGGATGATTGGGAACATTGACACACTAAAATCCCTTGTGCTTAAGTTAAACTAAGAGCTAGAAACTAATATCATTATTTCCACTTTATCACATAGATTCTTGATTTTCATCATTAATTATAATAGGAATAAAATAATGAAACAGATTCAGGGATAGCACAACATTATCTTAGAGTCTCTCTCTCTCTCATTGATTTATGCTCTCTAGGGTTTCCTCATGAGATTCATCATGGAAACATTAGCGATGCTCTTAAGAATCACTATTATTCTTCATCATCCCTCCCTCTCATATCCTCTTTTTCCATTCATTATTAAAAATCCTTTTCCTTTTTCACACTTAGACGATGTTGGATTTATACATTTTTTGGTGTATTTTTATTGTCTGTGATTTATTTATGATTTTCAACTTCCCTTATTGATTCACCAGTCTTTAATGTACCCATTTTTTGTTCTTCTTAATGGAGTTTCATGGTGGTTTATGAGGTTTCAAGGGGTGGAGTTTTAAGGTCACTATTTTTTATATGTGGTTATTTATTGATTTTTTTATTATAGTTATAGCTCTTTTTCAAAGCCCTGATTTAGTTATTTCTCTGCTCTCACTACCTCTTACCATGTTCTTATCCCTATAATGGTTGGGTACTTTGTTATTATAGGTTTATTTGAGAGGTATAGGATAATCCACCATTAATTTCACATGAAGTTATACCAATTTTTCATTAATTCTTCCATTGGGTATTCATTGGTGGTATTGTACAACCATGGATCTTGGTAAATTTTTATAGTGTTCAGGGTTGGTTCAATGATGCATTTTTTAATTAGTTCTCTCAGTTTTCATGCTGGTGATCCTATGGGATAGATGAATCTTATGAAGGTTATAGATCCTATTGATACCTTAGTCCATTGAACGCTTCAATTACATCCTGGTCTATCTCTCCCTTCCCAGTTGGTTTGATGAGATTGTATTGAAGGAGGTTTTGGGAGGTGTTGTTCGAGCGGTCGATGGTTTTCAAGGAAGCATGAATAGCATAAGATTTTCTCTCATTAGGTATATTATTTTATACTTTCCTATTGTATGTATGAAGGAATTATTG
Source organism: Viscum album (assembly GCA_963277665.1). Lineage (NCBI taxonomy): Eukaryota > Viridiplantae > Streptophyta > Magnoliopsida > Santalales > Viscaceae > Viscum > Viscum album. Next base: position 1,438,421,018 of record OY728157.1, read on the forward strand.
CAAGGATTTTTTTGCAGCCCAATTTGTTTAACTCTTGATTTTTGAGCAGTGAGGGTGATTTGGTTCTGATCTCTTTTGGTTGTTGAGGTGTCTATTTTATTATTCCTTGATAGTGTCGATAGTATTGAAACTATAATTGGTTTTATTCAATTAAGGTTCCATAGTGATTGGCCCAACATCATTTTTAATTATAATACTTTTTTAAATATTAATTTTAGTCTTAATTTTTTTGGAATTAGTTGGATTTTTATGACAGTTTGATCAGGTTTTACAAAGAAGATTTTGAATGTTCTAATCTCTAGTGATTCAATTCATTTTTTGTGGAGATGGTTCAATATTTATAGTTTAAATCATGATAGGGGTATAGTATCTAGGTGGAACATCTCAAGTATTCGATAGGGTTGAAGTATTGGATATCAATAAGTGATAAGGGTGAAATCTACCGAGCGTAAGAACATGTGTTTTGGTTGGGTAGGGGTGATTTAATTTTGAACTTTGATTACTATTTGGGTTTTATTTTGGCTTTATGGTCAGTTTATTTTTGTTAGTTCCCTCTTAATCTAAGAAATTTGATTTTCTTAAAATACCAAAATTATAATATTAAATAAATAGCATAAATAAGTATTTCCTAGATATATTTTATTTAGTTCTCCAATAAGATAAGGATATAAAGAATATTTACTCTTTAATGCTTATGGTGAACAAAAGGAGGAAGGGAAAGGGTAAGTGGTCTAAGGATAAGTCTAAGACAAAGACACTAATGTTCCACCCTTACAAGAATCTAAATATATTAAGATAGGGTAATGAGTAGGATGTAGTATAATTTTCAAGTGGAAATAAATTCCACTGGAAGAAGAATTTTATGGTTGTGAGTAAGAATAAATGGTATGATTCTACCTAATGTATATTTTCCATTTATTGAAATATATCTATTTTTAAAATTTGGGTATTGGATATATCATATGGGTCACACAATTCTATTAAAATATGGGAACCAAGTATATTCAATATGATTTTAAAGAGTAAAATGAATCTATGGGAAGAAAATGGTGTAAGATTAATAACATTAGTGGTGGTAGATTATCATCTTACTTTACTTAGTGTCATAGTTCTTATATTAAAATTTTGATATTATTTACCTTTTATTACCAGAAAATTAATCTGAGTGGCAATTCTAGACACTCTGGGTGTTTATTTCAAGAATTAAAATAAATATTATCTCTTTTATAAGGATAAAATATGTTATGTTATGTCACATATTAACAATAGACTATATATACTTTAGCTTGAAAACCAGTTTTGGAAATCGCTGAAGAATTCAATGAAAAAAAACTCATATAATTTCCACTCATGGAAATTTATAATTCTTCATTTAAATGAGAATATTTTATAGAAAATACATCAATAAGGGAGTTTTGACTCTATTGAGTTAAAACCCTTAGATGTATTTCATGCTTATTTATAAAGGAAAATAACAAAATCACATTTCATTAGAAAGGGATAAGGAACTAAAGAACTATTGGGAATGATTCATACATATGTATGTGGTCCATTAATAGAAGATGTAATGGGTGGGTTTTCCAAATTCATTATATTTATCAATGAATTTTTTAGATATTGATATATCTACTTAATGAGATATTAGTTAGATTCATTTATCATGTTTAAGGAATATCAAAATGAAGTGTCAAACTATCTTGGTAAGAATATTAAGAAACTATGATAAAACCATGGTGGATACTATCTAAACTAAAAATTAATCAAAAATTAAAAGGATTGTGGAATATATTCAAAACTAACTCCTTATACACCTTAGTGGAATGGTGTAAGTGAAAGGAGGATTAATATATTTCTTGAAATGGTTAGATTAATGATGAGTCATACTACTCTAACATTATCTTTTTGGAGATATGCACTGCAAACAAGAATATATGAAATAAATTGAGTATTAAATAAAGTGGAAGAAGGGATACCATATGAGTTAGGTTATATAAATAAACCTTCTTTCTTGCATATACATGTATGAGTATGTGAGGTGATTTTGAAGACCATAACTAATGAAAAAATGGTATCCTGAAGCACAAATTGCATCTTTATTGGTTATTCTTAAGAAACTAAAGCATGTTACATATATAAATCTTCAAATATAAAGTAATTATGGTAATAATTTCAATATTTCTAGAAATGGAACACATTTATCATGGAAAAATTGAGTAAATTATTGAAATTTGATGAAGATGATACTCCATATGCACAAGAGTTGGTATGAGAACATCTCTACAAGAGACAGTGGGAGATGGATACATTCATGTGACACAAGTATTATATTGGTCTACTATAGAGGTTACAAAACCATAGAGATATGTTTCTTATCACTAAGATAGGTGACACATTACACCATGATAATGATGAACCTATGAACCACAAGAAGGTATTAGAGAGAAATATTGCTGCTTAATTATAAGAGGTAATGAATTTTAAGATAGATTCCATGTATCAAAATCAAGTTTGGATTCTAGTAGACACTCCAACTTATGTAAAACTTATTAGGTACAAATGGGTATTCAAGAAAAATATTAACATGAAAGGTCAAGTAAGTACCTATAAATAATGACTGATTATAAATAATTGTAAGAAATGTTAAGGAATAAACTACGATGAAACCTTCCCACCAGCCACTATTCTAAAATCCATCAGAATATTATATTAAATAGTATCTTCCCATGATTATGATATTTGGAAAATTTTATATCAAAACTACTTTTATAAATGGTAATTTATTCGAAGACATATATATGAAACAACCTAAAGTTTCATGTCATAAATTTACAATATTGTATATAAGATGAAGATATCTATTTATGAATTTAAGCAGGAGTTGTAATACTGGAATATTTATTTTTATGTAGACTAAAGAGAACTTTTTTTCTTCCTTAATGAAAGTTATCCATGTGTTGAAAGAAGTTCGGTGATAATGCCATCATTTTCCAAGTATTATATATGATGATATATTATTTATAGGAAAATAAGTTCAAGTATTACAATCTATAAAGACTTAGTTATGTAAATCATTCTCCATCAAAGACTCAGGTGAAATAGTATATATTCTAGGGATCAAGATCTATCAAGATATATATCAAAGGATTATTTAAATAAGTCAAAGTAAATATATTGAAAAGTTACTCAAAAGGTACAATATGGAACAATCCAAGTGATGATTGTTGTTGATATCACATTGAATCAATATATATAATGAAATGTGTCCACAAACATTAGAAGCGATTGAGGGGATAAGTAGAATCCATTATTATTTTGTAGTGGGATCTACCATGTATGTAATTTTATATACTAGGTTTTATGTTTCCTATACTTTATGAATATTGGAGAGATATTAAGCTAAAACAAGAGAGTTTTATTGGGAGGATATGAAAACTATCTTAAAGTACTCGAGACATAAAAAGGATTTTTTAATATTGTATGGAGGAGATGTGGAGCTAGTAGTGAGGGGATAAATTGACACTAGCTTCCCAAAAAATCATGTCGATCTAGCATCACATTCAAACGATACCATTTTCCTAAATAATGATGCAGTGATAAATAGAAGAGTTAATAAACCTATGGTCACTGGTTCTATAGCTGAATCTGATTATATAGGGTGATTAAATACAACTATGAAAAATTATATATATGTAGCCTTGTTTTAAATATTGTCATTATACATAATAGCACATACCCTATTAATTTATACTATGATAATACTGAAATAATTGTACTTTCCAAGGATCCTAGGTCACACTAAAGGATGGAGAATATATTATGTAAGTTTCATATATTAAGGGTTTATACAGAAAGATTTGAAGCCATAGTTACTAGATTAGCTACAGAATATAGCACGATAGACCTCCTAAGTAAATCCATATCTCATTAGAAGCATGATTCTCAGGTGGGAGCTAATAAGTTGACAGTTTTAGAAGTTTGATCTTGTGAAATTGGGAGTGTTATGAGTGGGTTCTTGTAAGAACCCGGGTTTTTGGGAACGGGTCAAAATCCCGACCCTGTTTAAATTTTTGAAAGGTTTCTGAGGAAACTGGATTTAATGGGAAGTTTCTGGAAATTTTCAGACTACACGCCATTTACTTTGGGTACACTCCGTGTATGTGTAGGCAAGTGACCGACCGTGTGCTCACCGAGTACATGTCGTGTAGTGACTGTGTAGTGGTTTCTTACTACACGGTGTGTAGTTTTGAACACGCCGTGTAGACCCCCTACCGTGTGAGGCCATACATGGCGTGTAGGCCGTTGGCCGGGTAAGAACCAGGGGCACACCGTGTTCCCTTTGGAAACGATGTGTAGTTGATCCGTGTATGAGGTATATACATGGCGTGTGGGTATGCCGATGAGGAAGAGAAGAGGAACCCAGTACACGCCATGTACCCAGAGGTACACGCCATGTACTCATGTCGGCAAGATCAGAATGTAAGTCGGCGGAATATTTCCGTCTTTTGAACAGTTAAATGAAACATACACGGCGTGTAGTCCTAAAGTACTTGTTGTGTACTTTCTTTTTTTTGCTTAAACGGGCAGTAGCCTCGTTTTGAGGTAGAACACGCCATCCTCCGCCCCAAATCGGCCGAATCTAGAATTGCTTCCCAGTTCTTCGTTCGAACTCCGATCTGATCTCGGTTGGATGCGTTGGAACCCCCACGGTAAGGCCTTGATTCCCCTTTGGCCGTTTTGTTTGATTTTCGTTATAGAATGAGTTAATGCCATTTGAGCGGTTTTGAATCTTTTGTAGATTTACCACGTTTTAGACTGAATTGGCGGGTGTTACCGGAGGAGTAGCATTGTGCGAGTCTCGGGTAGGTGGTGCATACCTCATTTTGTGTTTTCGTGGTTGTTTGGGTAACGCGGCCTTTGGTGCGTTTTTGGGTATTTTGAGCGGGACCTGTTTTATCTGCTTTGTTCAAACTGTAATGCTTATGGGACCTCTAGGATGCCTTTGGGTATGCCCGGTTACCAGGTTGCGTGAGCAGGGACGGGTGAGGGGTCATTTCTCATCAGGGCATTTTGTCTGGGGAGCACCAAAATGGTTTTAATTGAAATATGATTGTTATAAACTGTCTAGTTTAATTTGTTAAAGCCTGTTAAATTGTTATAGGCATTTAAGACCTCTGTGCTGGTATGGGACAACACCGTTATAGTGCAATTCGACTGTTTAGTTGGTTTTTCCTGGTTATGTTTTCTGTTTACATATGTTATGTATGCAATTGCTGAATTGCATCTGCTGGACCCCTTGGGTTGTGTTGGTATTGGCCCGGTTACGCTTGAGTGATGCTGATCATAGGTTGGGGCTTTGCCCAGGTTACCTTGGGTGGTTTTGACCACAGGATTGGGCGTCATGGATGTCGGATTGAGGCAGTGTGACTGTCAGGTTGGGCATGGCCCGGGTTACTTGGATGGCAAGACCATCGGACTTGAGCGACATGGTCACAGGGACATGAGGTGTCAGATGTTTTGGTGTCTTAGGACTATTTTGGGTGATTACCGCTCACCGGGACTTTGAGTAGTGTGCACACAGAGATACTCCGTGATGAGGTGGTTTTGACCACTCGTGTGGGTAAAGGCCCCCGTAGTTGCGGTTAGGTATTTTGGTTGGGGGTGCTTTCCATAGAAAGCCACATGGGAGGTGAGGAGCCTTCAGGAAATGGGCATGCCTTCGGGACGTCGGTACTTGAGACATGAGGTGTCAGGAGGCACATGGTGTCGGGTCACTATTTTGGGCGTGCCTTCGGGACGTCGGTACTTGAGACACGAGGTGTGAGGAGGCACATGGTGCCGGGTTACTATTTTGGGCGTGCCTTCGGGATGTCATTACTTGAGGCATGAGGTGTCATGAGGCACGTGGTGCCAGGTTACATGATAGAGATTCCGGCGTTGGCCAAAGCAGGTGACACTTCTTGGTGGTTGTTGAGCACCAGGGGAGTTTGTGTTTACTTGTGCACTGTATTGTTTACTGTTTTCCTTGTAAATTCATGACTGCTTAAACACATATATTTGGTACGCACCGTTGGTTGGTATCCTACTGAGTTTTGTCTCACACCCTACACGGGCCCTTCTGGACGCGTGTAGACTTTATGGATTTACGTGCAGGAAAGAGGCTAGCTTCAGGATATGGGCTGTGTTAGTTATTGCATGGAGATGGTATGGACCTTGAGGTCATACCTAGCTGGGTTTACCTTGTTTTGTTTACTTTCTATATTGGCATGCTTATTGTAGCTACTGTTGGTTAGCCATTGGCGCCCTGTTTATATTCAGTTGTGTATGACCTTCTTTGGATGCATGTTTTACTGTTTAGTAGTAGTTACATGTTATCAGCATGCTGTTGTGTTTATTTCCGCTATTGTTGTTTCATTTACTACTTCCACTGTTTATCTATATTGATTATGCTTCCGCTCTGCGGGTCTGGTTCGAGTCTGCTGAGTTTTTCTTTCCACTGCATCTTTACTGTTATACTTGGACCAGTACCCTTATTAAGATCCTCTGAGAGGGTATTGCCTCCCCACTATACCAAACAGACCCTCGCTGCTAGTTGGCAGCCTTTGGCGTTCGGGGAGGTGCGCCTAAGGTAGTAACACCCGACCCGTTCGGCACTGTTCGGGTGGCTGGCCGGGTCTGGGACGTTACAAAGTGGTATCAGAGGATTTCTTGATAGGGATTTAGTAGCAGTGTTTTTCTGGCTACTAATGAGTTTGAGGCTTCTCATTTCTTTCTGCTGGTTTTACTATTTGGGATATGGTAGACTGGAGATTAGTTGTTGTTACTGGAACTGGGTTTCTAGCTTGTGTTTGGGTGCCTGCAGCCCCAGGTGCAAGGGATGGACCTAGTTGCTGTGGGTGGGAATTGCCGTTTGCTTTTGCTCAGATTATGGTTTATACGATTTCCAACTCGGTGGCTCACTTGGTGTGTGATGTTCTGCATTGTGATATGTGACCCTTGACCCGGTGTGGTAAGGGAGAATTGGACCTTGTTTTGGTATGGCAAGGCTGATTGCTTGGATTTTGATAGGCACATTTTTAGGGTATTTTAATTTCATAATTGCATGTATGCTTTGTGAAGTGATAATGCCATGTGAATGAAATATCAAATTCCATACTTTATATGCTTTAAAATGTGAATTGGTGGAATTCCTGATAGAACTGCTAATTGTTTAAATGTGTATGCCATGCTTTATTTTTGTATAATTGCATGTGGCGGGATATTTGGGTCTGGCTCTTATGAGAGCCGACAGGTACTATGGTTGAGGCAGTGTAACTGTCAGGATTGGGTGACTCGGTCGTCGGTTTAAGGCAACGTGAGTTGTCGGGACGGGCATGGCCCGAGGTACTTTTGATACTTGGCTCTGTTGAGGGCGGGTAAGGAGGCCATGAGGCCGGGATGCTATGCGGCATGGGTTGCGGTGAGGGGGAGTAAGGGTAGTTGTTATGCACTGCCTTTTACTGCTTTCCTTATCTATGTAGAATATATTGTTATATATATATATGGGTTGTCTGGCCATTTATGGTATTCAGCGGGTTACTCCTTCACGGCTCGATGGAGCAGCAGGCAGGAGATGATATAGTGCCACAGGACCAGGGTCAGACTTCGGTACAGCAGAGCACGAGCCGCAGGTGTAGACTCAGGGACAGGATCAGGTTCAGGATCCAGTGCAGCAAGACAGCAGCCGGGTTTGGAAGCATTCGGACCGTGGCTTGACGAGCAGATCCGAGCTATCCTGGTACGTGTCTTGTAGGGGCTTGACGGAGGTGCGCAGGGTACAGAGCCTTCTATGGCGTATCTGACACAGGAGTTCCAGTCGCAGCACCCGCTGCTTTTTTAGGGAGAGGGTGGTTCGCAGGCGGCTGAGAACTGGATAGAGAGTATGCAGATGATCTTGGAGCATCTTGAGATGCCTCCAAGGTGGAGGGTCAAGCTTGCGACATACATGCTGAGAGGACCGGAAAAGCATTGGTGTAATGTACAGGTATAGGCTCATAGGCACGAGTGACTGGCTTGGAAGTACATCGAGGGCAGGTTCGTTGAGCACTTCTACCCAGAGATGTTGATGGCAGAGAGAGCTCGGGAGTTCTTGAGTCTTCAACAGGGAGATATGTCCGTCATGGACTACGCAGCTACCTTCACAGAGTTGTCCTATTTTGCACCAGGTATGGTGAGCGACGACGCAGCTAGGGTGAGGCGCTTCAAGGATGGCTTACGACACGCCATTCGGATCCAGGTGAATATCTTCTGGCTAGGTTCTTTCTCGGAGGCAGTGAACTAGGCGCTCATAGCCAAGGGCAACAAGAGAGAGAAGTGTTTCTTGGGTAGGGAGACGGCTTCAGGTGATGGTTCGGACAGCAGGAAGCGAGGGCGGGATGAGTTCCAGCAATGCAGTCAGGCCGGGGATTCAGCTAGACCACCTCGTAGTAGTTCTTCGGTGATTTGCTTCTAGTGTGGGCAGTCGGGACATATTTGGGCACAGTGTGGCAGGCCACCGAAGGAGTTTCGGGCATGTGGACAGGACGGGCATCTGGAGAGGTTTTGCAGGCAACCTTCTCCGATAGCCGGTAGGCAGGGACCGGGACAGACTGCAGCGTCTAGAGTTGGTTCAGGTTCGTTACCCGGAGAGGGTAGTCGAGGTTCAGCTATGCGCGGGGATCGTGACAGAGACGGTGGGACCCAGCTGAGGGTTCAGTGGCCGATGACTGGAGAAGCATCGGGAGTACAGGCGTCAGGCAGCCGTGTTTCAGGGCAGGTGCACGCCGTGGAGCTGCCAGAGGCTGAGCAGGCTGGTGAGACGGTGACAGTTAGAGGTACACCGCGGTGTGACCGTGATCTCCATGTTTTCTTTTTGGCATGACCTATAGAGGTATGTCTGTTTTGAGTGCACGAGGTGCACAGGATCTTTGTGGACTGACTAGATGCTAGTCCGCGAGTTGGCACCATATCGGGTGCATGATATATATATATATATGTATGAAGTGTCGTGGGCATCGGGGCATCGTGGATGCGGGTTACTTGAGGTGTCATGGGCATCGGGGCATCGTGGATGCGAGTTACTTGATGTGTCGTGGGCATCAGGGCATCGTAGATTCGGGTTACTTGAGGTGCTCGGCACCAGGACCTCGTGGAGGCGGACACCGATGTGGTGCGGGTTACGTTGGGTGTCGGTAGCAACACAGGAGCACCAACGAGGTGCAGGGGTGAAGATGTGTCATGGGAGGATTTTGCTTCTGGAAAACAGGTTAGTAAACCCTGTTTTCTTTAAATTTTGTTGGTTGAGACCGAGTAGGCAATTCCTAAGGTGGGGATCCCCTTGAGGAATTTAGCCAGAACCTTTGGATCGGGGTAGTCCAGGTTGTTTAAATGGGATGGGCGTGTTCGGTGCCATCTCCGGGTTTCATTTGGTAGCTCGGGTACAATCTACGTTAAGGTGGGGAGTTTGTAAGAACCCAGGTTTTGGGGAACGGGTCAAAATCCTGACCCTGTTTAAATTTTTGATAGGTTTCTGAGGAAACTGGATTTAATGGTAAGTTTCTGGAAATTTCCAGACTACACGCCGTGTACTTTGAGTACACGCCATGTATGTGTAGGAAAGTGACTGACTATGTTCTCGCTGAGTACATACCGTGCAGTGACTGTGTAGTGGTTTCTTACTACACAGCGTGTAGTTATGAACACGCCGTGTAGACCCCCGACCGTGTGAGGCCATACATGGCGTGTAGGCCATTGGCCGGGTAAGAATCAGGGGCACGACGTGTTCCCTATGGACATGCCATGTAGTTGAGCCATGTATGAGGGATATACATGGCGTGTGGGTATGCCGAAGAGGAAGAGAAGAGGAACCCAGTACACGCCGTGTACCGAGAGGTACACGCTGTGTACTCATGTCGGCAGGATCGTAAAGTAAGTCGGTGGAATATTTCCATCTTTTGAACAGTTAAATGAACCATACATGGCATGTAGTCCTAAAGTACATGCCATGTACTTTCTTTTTTTGCTTAAAACGGGCAGTAGCCTCGTTTTGAGGCAGAACACACCATCCTCCACCCCAAATAGGCCGAATCTAGAATTACTTCCCGATTCTTCATCCAAACTTCGATCTGATCTCGGTTGGATGCGTTGGAACCCCCTTGGTAAGGCCTTGATTCCTCTTTGGTCATTTTGTTTGATTTTCGTTATAGAACGAGTTAAACCCCTTTGATCGGTTTTGAATATTTTGTAGATTTACCGCGGTTTAGACCGAATTTGTGGGTGTTACCGGAGGAGTAGCATCGTGCGAGTCTCAGGTAGGTGGTGCATACCTCATTTTGTGTTTTCTTGGTTGTTTGGGTAACGCAACCTTTGGCGCGTTTTCGGATATTTTGAGTGGGACCTGTTTTATCTTCTTTTTTCATACTATAATGCTTATGGGACCTCTGGGATGCCTTTGGGTACGCCCGGTTACCAGGTTGCGTGAGCAGGGCTGGGTGAGGGGTCGTTGCTCATCGGGGCATTTTGGTCGGGGAGTGCCAAAATGGTTTTAATTGAAATATGATTGTTATAAACTATCTAGTTTAATTTGTTAAAGCCTGTTAAATTTTTATAGGCATTTAAGACCTCTGTGCTGGTATGGGACAGCACCGATATCGTGCAATTCGATTGTTTAGTTGGTTTTGCCTGGTTATGTTTTCTGTTAACATATGTTATGTATGCAATTACTGAATTGCATCTGCTGGACCCCTTGGGTTGTGTTGGGATTGGACCGATTACGCTTGAGTGATGCTGATCACAGGTTGGGGCTTTGCCCGGGTTACCTTGGGTGGTTTTGACCACGGGATTGGGCGTCATGGACGTCGGATTGAGGCAGTGTGACTGTCAGGTTGGGCATGGCCCGGGTTACTTGGATGGCGAGACCATCGGACTTGAGCGACATGGTCGTAGGGACATGAGGTGTCAGATATTTTGGTGGCTTAGGACTATTTTGGGTGATTACCACTCACCGGGACTTCGAGTAGTGTACACACAGAGATACTCCGTGATGAGATGGTTTTGACCACTCGTGTGGGTAGAGGCCCCCGTAGTTGAGGTTAGGTATTTTGGTTGGGGGTTCTTGCCATAGAAAGCCACGTGTGAGGTGAGGAGAATTTAGGAAATGGGCATGCCTTCGGGACGTCGGTACTTGAGACATGAGGTGTCCGGAGGCACATGGTGCCGGGTCACTATTTTGGGCGTGCCTTCGAGACATCGGTACTTGAGACACGAGGTGTCAGGAGGCACATTGTGATGGGTTACTATTTTGGGCGTGCCTTCAGGACGTCGGTACTTGAGGCACGAGGTGTCAGGAGGCACGTGGTGCCAGGTTACACGACAAAGATTCTGGCGTTGGACGAAGCAGGTGACACTTCTTGGTGGCTGTTGAGCACCAGTGGAGTTTGTGTTTACTTGTGCACTGTACTGTTTACTGTTTTCCTTGTAAATGCATGACTACTTAAACACATATATTTGGTATGCACCGTTGGGTGGTATCCTATTGAGTTTTGTCTCACACCCTACACGGGCCCTTCGGGACGCATGTAGACTTTATGGATTTACGTGCAGGAAGGAGGCCAGCTTTAGGAACTGGGCTGCATTAGTTATTTCATGGAGATGGTATGGACCTTGAGATCATGCCTAGCTGGGTTTACCTTGTTTTGTTTACTTTCTGTATTGGCATGCTTATTGTAGCTACTATTGGTTAGCCATTGGTGCCCTGTTTATATTCAGTTGTGTATGACCTTCTTTGGATGCATGGTTTACTGTCCAGTAGTAGTTACATGTTATCAGCATGCTGTTGTGTTTATTTCCGCTGTTGTTGTTTCATTTACTGCTTCCGCTGTTTATCTATATTGATTATGCTTCCGCTCTGCAGGTCTGGTTTGAGTCTGCTGAGTCTTTCTTTCCACTGCATCTTTACTGTTATACTTGGACCAGTACCCTTATTAAGATCCTCCGAGAGGGTATAGCCTCCCCACTATACCTAACAGACCCTCGCTGCTAGTTGGCAGCCTTTGGTGTTCGGGGAGGTGTGCCTAAGGTAGTAACACCTGACCCGTTCGGCATTGTTCGGGTGGTTGGCCGGGTCTGGGACGTTACAGTTCTCTAGATCCAACTTCTTTATATGCTTCTATTACCATTACATGTATACAGTTTGATATATACATGTGTTTTTTCTCTTAACATAATATTATCATTACAAATTTTTGTGATATATAAATATTAATTTTCATATATTACATGTTATATAAAAAGGTTATACTAGTTCCCAACTATAATGAGAACCTTGAGATACTATGAAAATAGCCTTAAATATATATCATATGGTCTAGATACATAATGCTGATAATAAAAAGATAATGTCTGACTATCAGGTATTAGGGGATCATAAGCATTGATACATATTTTCACAAAGTTCACACCTGGTAATGTTGATTAGTTGAGATCATGATCGTTGTCCTACCAACAAGAATACAAAATATTATAGTTTTCATTGGTCATTCCTATCTAAGAACATGTATGTTAGTATCTAAACTTGATATCATTTTCAATGTGTATCATTTGATCACATACTTTGATGTAAGATAAAAAGTATATGAATTATGTTGTGGAGATTTAGATTTCATTGGGTGTTTTGTTAGTGGTATGGAATTACTTTAATGGGCAAGATATGATTTTTCACTTTCGAGTAAAGGAATAGATATCTCGATCCCAGTTTACTAGGATGGTAGTGCCTTTAATAAATTAGTGTCCTTGGTAGAAGAGGGTAAGTATATCTAGAAAGATCTTACAAAGAATAAATAAATAAATTCAGGATGATTATATAGTTTATGAATTCTACTTTATGAAATATCATATGGAAAAAATATTACATTACATGGTGTGTGTTCATAAGAAAGGTTATTATTTTTATGAATATACCATAAGTTCCTTTATGGGTTTCTAAAATCTACTGCCAGTATGTGAATATCACATACTATTATTAATATAAGGTATTGTAGGGTCACACACTAAGTGTATTTATAGTTACCCACATGTTTTATACATAGATATTTCATCTTATTATATTAATATTCATTCAATAAAAAATGATCCAAGCCATAATAGTATAGTTATATTGCCTTTGGAAATAAGGAAACATAAGAAAAAATTGTTCATAAGTGAACTACATCATCTCCCACTAAGTTATTCATGTTTATAGATATGGACATACTCTATCAATATAAATAACATTCCATAATTTTTTTGAAAATAATTTTAAAATGTTTTATTCCTTCATTTTATGAATTATTATAAGTATTAATTGATAAATATAGATTCATCCTAGAAATTATAGTATTTTATTAAATTCATATTTTCAAAATATTACATGATATATAATTATTTTATCTTTAAAATAATTTATGTATTTTTTTGAAGTATGTTTTAGTGGAAATAAAATGAGAAAATAAAACCATATAAAAATTATATAAAATTTGGAACTTGAGTATAAAATGTGATGATGAATATTGGGGAGTGAACACAGGACCTCAAAGGGTATATTATCTAAAAGGTGATACTACTATTGGCTTCATCAATTTCTTAAGGATCGCCAAGTATAAGTTATTTCCATAAAAAAAAATATCTTCAAATTAAATATTTTAAATAGTTTTCAAGTAGAAATCCAAATAATTTCAAGGGTTGGTATATTTTGACATAAAATGGGTTTTCAAAATGATATGTATTTTTAAAGTTTTTGAAACAACACTTGTTATGGATATTTCTGGAAACCCTATAATAATATTTTGTAAAAAAGTTTATCAATTTTTTTATATTTGATATAAAGTGAAATGTTTTCAAGAGTTTAATGTTATTTTCAAAGAATGAAATTTTTTTAGTGGTTTAAAAACTCATTAATGAAAAATTTTATACTCACCCTACATTATAAAATGATATTAATATGATCATTAGAAGTTACAATGATGTTGGGTTTCATATAATAATCTAACTTGAGTAAATATGGATTGTTTTTATATAATTTATATAAAATTATGATACAATGTAAGGATTTTCCAAAGAATTTTCCTAATCCTGTAAAAACATGACTTAAAATATCATTTATTATGTAAAAGAATTAATAAATTTTAGTTAATTTTTATAAAAAAATATACATCAAGTTTTGGAACTAGATTAAGGATTTCAGGTCTCCGTATGTCACATGGCATATAGGAATCCATATGAGTTATGGTATATCAAAAAGCATGGGTTATCACACATATTTGTATAGGTATGAATGGAGTTTTTCAAGACAATACCTTATGAAAAACTTACATCTTGAAGCATGAATCACATCTTCATAGGACATATTAAGGAAGAAAAATGATATTTCTAATATAACTTGTTGGATAGAAAAGTTATTATGGAAATACTTGAAATAGTTCTTGAAAGGGAAAATATTTCCATTATAAATAGGGGTAGAAAGATTGGAAATGATGAATTTAAAGCTCTGGATGTAAAAAATTGGTGTGGGAACGAACTCTGCAATATATAGTGGGAGAATAACAAGTTCTCAAGACATAATTACTTTGTAAGTCTATGAGGGAGGTTATAGAATCATAGAAATATGGGTTTTTTATCACCAATTTAGGTGACACATTATTCATTGGGGATAATAAAACCCTAATATATAAGTGAATAATAACATAAAATATAAAGATAAATACAAATAATACATGACTTTTGAAATGGATTCTATGTACCATGATCAAGTTTGGACTTTGTTAGGACCACCAAATGATGTAAAACCTATTGGGTGAAAATAGGTATTCCTGAGAAATATGGATATAGATGGTAATGTAAATGTATATAAATAATGATTGGTTGAAAAGAGTTTTAGAAAATTTCAATTAATTGAATATGAAAAAAACATTTCACTAGTATTAATGCTAAAATCTAGTAGAATATTACATGTAACAACAACTATCCATGATTATGATATTTATAAAATAGATTTCAAAACCATTTTATTAAATGGGAAGTTGGTTGAAGATGTCTATATGACCCAACTGGAAGGATTTTTATTATCTAAAAATTCAAATAAAATAATCAATATATAGAGATTAATTTATGAATTAATCATTCATCATAATCATGGAATGCTCATTTTGATGATCCTATAAGAAAATTTAGTTTCATGAAGAACAAAAATGTGCCATGTGTCTATAATAATGTTAGTGGGAGTGTTATCATTTTCTTAGTATTATATGTTGATGAAATATTATTAATGGGAAATTAAATACAAGTATTACTGTTAGTTAAGACTTGTTTAAATGAATAAGGACTTGGGTAAATCGGCCTACATTATAAGGATCAAGTTTTATCAAGATATATCTCAAAGGATACTCATTATAATTCAAATTATATACATTAAAAAGGTACTAAAAGGGTATAATGTGAAAAAATATCAGAGAGGAATGTTACCAATGTCACATGGAATTAATATCTATAAAAAAATATACCCAAAAAACATAAAAGGGTATAAATAAAATGAGTATAGTTCATTATGCTTAAACAATGGGGTCTGTCATGTATGTCATACTATATAATATTTTTGATGTTTCTTATGCTTTAAACATAGCGGGTAGATATCAAACTAATATAGGAGAGCTACATTGGGCATCACTTAAAACTATCTTAAAGTGCTTGAGATGTAAAAAAGGTTATATACCTAGTATATGGGGGTGATGAGGAGATATTAGTGAGGGGATATAATAATGTTAACATCAAAATAGATCACAGTGTTCTTAAATTCCAGTCATGTGATGTATTTTTCCTAAATAGTGGTGTAGTGTGCTATAGAAGCTTGAAGAGACCCGTCATTTCTGATTTTAGATCAAAATATGAGAACAATAATCATTCAATACATCTAAAAATGTAGTTTGGATATATGTATTTAAATAAAATATTGATAGTTGCCTATAATTTTAGACCATGTTATAATGTACTTTGATGATACTGAAGTAGTGGTACTTTCCCAAGTACCCAAGTCACAGTAGAGGATAAATCATATACTTAATAAGTTTAACCCCTTGGGGATTTTTCTGAAAGAGGTGAATTATCAATTAAACAATTAAAAAAAGGATAACATAGTAGAACCCCTATATAAATACATATATCAATATAATCACAATTCCCTTATGAGTTCTAAAATATGGAGATCTATTAGTAGTTGGATAGAGTACAAGTGGGAGTGTTGTAAAGTGGGTGTGTTAAAACAAACTTGAATGTGTAATTTGATTACCATTACATGTATATATATTTATATATGGATTTTTTAGTTACCATGATTGAAATATTACTTTTTTGTGTATTATATATATGTGTGTGTGTGTGTGTGTTAATTTCCTTATATTAAATGTCATATCAAAAGGTTATAGAAGCTTCCAACTATAATGAAAACCTTGAGATACTGTGATAGTAATTTTAAACATATGTCATATGGTCTAGATATATCACTCTGAAGTGAAATAGTTGATGTTTCACTATTAGGTGGTGGTAGATCATAGGTATTGATACTTATTCCCATTAATTTTTCACTTGGTGATCTCGAGTACATTAGGTCATGAAGACTAGCCCGCCAAAATAAACACTACATGTTTTAGGTTTCATTGGTTATTCATATCTGTGAACCTATGTATTGGTCTCCTAAATTTAAAAAATTATTAATGTATATCATTGATCACATAAATTGATTCGTGATGAAAACTATTTTGATTTATATGTTTGGTGAGGTATGTTATATTGGGTTCATCATTGATGATATAACATTGATTGAATAATAAAGAAATGATTTCTCACTTTCGAGCATAAGAAGAAATATATAGGGCTCTATTGACCAAGATATTAGTAATTTCATTAAATCTATGGTCATGGTTGAATAAGTTTAGTACATATATAATGGGTAAATAAAGAATAAATAAATCATGTAAGGATGGTGACACAAGATATGTATCTATATTTATATGATTCCATTTACCAAATAGATTATACTACATGGTGTATCTTCATAGGAGAGGATGTAGTTTCTATAACTTATCCTTATCTCTTTGTGATCCTTAATGTGATTCTAGACACTACTCTCAGTCTATGATTATATACAGACCCAATAGTTTTCTTATATGATTATTACATAATTTTTTAATATAAACAACATAATAGTGATACAATCCAGGGTTCAAAGGTTTAGTGTCTTGGAAAAATTAGACCCACACATAAATTATACATATTAAAACTTAAAAATTATTTAAATTCTTTTATTTATCCTTATAAAGGTCTAAATATATCCGGATTACATTTATTCACCTGAAGACATACATCTAAGAAAGGGGTGATATAAAAGCCGAGTAATGGGATAAATAAAGGACATAAATCAATAGTACATGGGTGAACATAATCAACATCATCATATAATAAGAATATGATCATCATAAACATCATGAGGGAAACATTTTATAAAGAAATATAATGTGTCACATGTATAAAAATGAAACATCATGTCATAGAGTTCAAATATAACACATAGTTGAGAACAAATACAGTATCATGTTCACAATAACATATGTGCATAAATCATAACATCATCATTTCCAACAAATATAGAATAATGTTCATGAACCATAATAATAATATCATGAGATAAATTAAATTAACTAGTTCATTATAGGTTTATATAATTCAAGTCCCACCCATCACATCATAAAATGCTCATAATCATGCATGCCCTAAGAAAGGATAACAATCATAGTCGTTAAATAACCAATGGAAAGGAATGGGTTTATTAAAATATTTCATATATAATTCTTAATTAAATAAACTTTAGGATTCAAAAATGAATAAGTGAGAAAATAATTTCACATAAAATAACATCTTCCTTTTTGAAAGGAGAAACAACTTAAGAGAATTCCAGAGATGTTTGGGAAATTGAAGTCTTTTTTAAAAAGCATTGTAAATGGAATAGAAAACTTTTTGAAAGGGGGAAAACATTAATATCCCCAAAATAAAAGATCAATAATATTGAAATTAAATATTTATGATATTAGAGGAATATTCATATTGAAATCGATGTGAAATAGGGTATAAACCAAAAGAAAGATTTTGGGTTTGAGAATCCCCTTACCTTAAATCCCGCTTTATTTCATCACTTTTATACCTCATAAATAATATAAATAGGTTTAATAAAACATTTAAAAAAAAGTTAATTATTGAAAATTTTTAAATATTTATAAATTATAATCATTTTATTAAATTTATTAATTCCCTCTGTAAAATTTTAAATAATTTGATATCATGTTTTCTTTAAAAATATCCTTTTTTCTTCAATTTTGATTTTTTTGTTCAAGGTCATTTATACATTAGTATAAATAATTCCAAAAACATAAAATAATTATATTTATTAAATTATATATTATAAGTATTTTTTTATAACCATCTATAATGGTGGTGATATGAAAGATGCTGAAAACATCCTCGTTGACGGATAACCGACCATTGTCAGGAATGTTTTCTTAATGAGGAGGAAAGAGGTATAAAATATAAATACTTCAAAAATATAATTTTTACAAAGTTTAAAATAATCAATATAATTTTTAAATACTTAATAATTAATCATATAATATTTGGTTTTGAAAAAAATCAAGAAAAAAGAAAAGAGAGGGTGAAATGAGTGAATAGTTGATAAAAACTTACTATATTCTCGATGTTTCTTCTCATGTATAGAACTAGAATGCCTTAATGAATAGAGTTTATTTACTCCAGAACATATCTAATAGTTCTAAGGGCTTGATATATAGGATTTTATCACTAGTCATACTTTATTATTTGAGGGAGGAGTGGTTTTACATGGGGGATAGGGGTTATTTCTACTTGAGGATAGGGGTATTTTTAGAATAAAATATTGAATAAAATATTATATCCAAGGTAAACATTGTAATAGTGATATTTTTAAAATAATGAATCACATATGAATATAATAGAATTTTTTAGGGCTTTTAACCCTTATAAATTTGAATTCACTAGTTTATTAAAAAGTAATGTGGAAAAAATGAAAAAAAAAATTAAGGAATACTTTTGACTTTAGACTTTGGAAAGTAATTTTATATGTTGGAAATCATGATTATTTTTTTTAATGACCCATTTATAAATTTAAATATGTTTTTATCAAACTTAAAGTTCTATAAATGATTAGTTCATTATTACATCCTGAATGATGTAATTCAAGATACACCGATTAAGGAAAGAAACTATTTTTTACTATTCACCTTAAAAATGAAGTATTTTCGAAAATTACCAAAAAAAAACCCATGGAAAATTTAAAAATGATAATTTTAAAAATGAAATTCATTTTACCAAAAACTTTATAACATATTTTATTTTAATTTTTTAAATAAAAATTATGATTTTTATAAAATACTTTAAAATACAATTAATTTAAAAAGTGCTTATATTTTCTTTGAGTTTTTAATAATTATATATATTTTATGGTATTATAATATTTATATTTACTTAAATAAATCATGATAAATATTATTTATATTGTGTTTTATTATTTTGAGGTAAAATTTCTCTTCCAATAATTAGGTTAATATTCACAATATTTAGGTTACGATTTCAATAATCACATTACCTCCTATAAATACTACTACATTCCTTCATTCATTATTCACCTCAATTTCTCTCAGGTTTCTATATTTCTATTTTCAAAAATTAGATTAATTTTCTAATATTTAGTTTCTTTTAAATAGTTTAACTATTGGGAGGGATGATTCTAGACAATTAAGGTGATCCAAATTTTCCCATTATATTTTTTATATTTTATATTTTTTGTCCAATTGTAATATTTTTCATTTTAATGTGTTCATTCATTGAATAATGTAACAATTATCATTAGTTATTTAAATTATTTTTAGTTTCTTTATGTGTTTTATGTGTATAATACTATATAATATAATATAATACACATTTATTTCGAGAGAAATATCATTTCTAAACTCTAGTTTATTACATTATTCCCACATTTATAAATTTCATCCCCAAATTTTTAAATCATATTCTCAGTTGAGAATGGGTGAGGGTACTTATATTTTATTGTTTCCTCTCTTTCACATGTCACCTCTTCTTACATATGGTTCCTCCATATAACTTTTACAAGGTGTGTTGTCTTATTTCATAGAAATTTTTCTCTACAGTCCAATATCATCACTAGATGCTCCTTATAAAAGAATCCATTCTCTAGTTGTACCAATTTCAGATTCAAAACATGTGAGGGATCAAGTGTGTACTTACTCAAGAGAGATATGTGAAAAATATCCTAAACTTGAGAAATATTTGTTGAAAGTGAAAGCCAATAGGGCACTTCTACTATGTGATAATGATATCAAATGAGACAATATACCTAGGGATAAAATTCCCATTTTTTCAAACCATGTGACTCTCTTCCACAGTGATATTCGAGGGAAAACTTTTTCTTCAACTTCAAGATACAAGTCCCTTCAATTGTTTTCATCATAGATTTTATGCATACTCTGAGAAAATTTTATATGTTGTTGGATGGATTAAAACAGTTTATTATATCTTGTACAAGATCTTCTCTAAGTATATTTCATTCACTAACTTCATCCCAACAAGTAGGATTTCTATATTAATTCCCATACAGAGCTTCATATGGATCCATTTTAATACCTGAGTGGAATATCTTTTTGTATGAGAACTAAATTAATGGGAGATGTTAATTACATCCAAATTTATATTCCATTGAGTAGGCTCTCAGCATGTCCTCGAGGATCTGAATAGTCCTTTCAAATTGGACATCATTTTGTGGGTGATAGGATGTACTAAAATTCAGTTCTGTATTCATAGTATATTGAAAACTTCTCTAAAATTTATATGTTAAAATTGGCTCATGATCAGAGATGGTTGAAAATGGAACACCACTCATTATCACCACTTCCTTTACATATATATTGGAAATTTGTTCAAGTGACAAATCTTCCAAAATAGTAATGGAGTGGGAATTCTTGGTGAGTCGGTCTAATACAACCCATAATGCTTTGTTTCCTTTAGATGTATCTGGGAGACCAGTGAAAAATTCCATGATTATTTTCTCCCATTTTCATGTGGATATAAGACATGGTTTTATCATCCCATTAGACTTATATAGGTCTACTTTAACATTTGTAAATACCAAGAACCTTGAGATATACTCTACAATCACCTTCTTCATGTTGTCCCACCTGAACTGCACTCAAAAATCATGGTACATCTCCGTACTTCCTATATGTCTAGAGAAATCTGATAAATGTTCATTATCTAATAACACCTTTTTATCTCAAGTAATTAAGGCACACAAATCCTAGTTCCAAACTGAAGCACACCATCATCATCAATATGTAATTCATAAATCTTCCCTTCCATAACTACTTTCACATTTTTTTGAAGCTCCAAATCATCCCTTTATGCCTCCTTGATCTTGTATTATATAGATAGTTGGGAAATAATTTGGTAAAGTTAGGATTTTTTACCCTATTTTTATGATTTCCATATTTGTCCTTTGAATATCCATGAATATAGGGTCTTTCTCAATCCACATCATGGATAGAGTAACAGGTTCTTTTCTGATAAGAGAATAATCTACCTTGTTCACCATTCCAAGATAGTAGTGAATAGATAAATTGTAGTCTTTGATCAGCTCTAACCATCTTTGTTGACACATTATTTTATCCTTATATGTGAATATATAATTTAGAATCTTGTGATCAGTATATATGTCACACTTCTCTCTATAGAGGTAGTGCTGCTAAATCCTTAAGGTGAAGAATATAACTATTAACTCCATATCATGTGGTGGATAGGTTTTCTCATGGATCATCAGTTTTATTGAGGTATAGTCTATCACACTATCATTTTTCATGAGTAATTAGTTGAATACTTTCTTTAAAGTATCACTATAAATCACAAAACCTTCTCCACTTTATGTTAGTGTGAGTACAGGTGCATTGATTATCCTCTTCTTTACCTACCTAAATCTTTCCCCTCATTATTTCATCGATATATATATATATATATATATTACACCTTTCCATGATAACTTAATTAGCAGGCTATAAAATTGTGAGAAATTTATCACAAAACATCGGTAGTACCCAGATAATCTAGGAAACCGATAGATTTTCATGACACTAGTTATTTTGGGTCATTCATCAATTGCCTTTTTCTTTGAAGGGTTCACTGAAATTACCTTACTTGTGATCATTTTCCCTAATAATGTGACTTTATGCATCCAAAATTCACACTTACTAAAATTAGAATATATTTTCTCCTTCATTAATGTTTACAAAACAATCCTTATGTTCTCTTTGTATTCTCTCTTAAAGTAACCAATAATATCAGCGATAAAGACTACCAAAAAATTCAAGGTGGTATATAAAGACTATATTAATCAAATATGTGAATATTTCAAGGGCCTTAATAAGTAAAAAGGGCATCACTATGAAATCATAGTGTCCATAGCTTGTATGGAATGTTTTCTTCCAAATATCTTCCTTCTTTACCTTCAGCTGATGATATCTAGAATGAAGATCAACCTTTTAGATTAATGATCTCATATTAGTTGATAAAAAAATTCATCAATACCAATAAGAGGATACTTTTTCTTTATAGTGATCTTATTGAGATCTTGGTCATCTATACACAAAGAGAACTAACTCGCCCTAAGATGATACACTAGGGAATATGAACCCTTTGTCCAAATTCTCTTACAGTTTCTTCATTAACTCATCCAGTTTGATTAGGGACATGCTATTAGGGAATTTGGAGATATAAGTGGCTTCAAGTATAATCTCTATTAATAACTTTAACTCGGGATCTAAGGGACGTTTGGGTAACTCTTTGGGATATATATTACTACATTCCCTAAAAATGGGAATTTCCTCCAGTTTGATACCATCCTTTGAATCAACTATTGGGGAAAGGAATGATTCTTCACAAGGTATCAAAACCCACACCATTGATGGATTTTCAAAAGAGATTCATTATATTCCTCAAATTTGTATAGAATCATTGGATGGTTCAGAATATAGAATGTGATTTCATTTTTCTGATAATCGATGTGTTCTCAATATAACGAGAGCCAATCCATGCCCAGTATAGTGTAAAATTCAACCAAGGGAAGGATTATGATATTTTTTAGAAGAATATTTCCACATATTCTAAAAGTATAATAGTACAATACTTAGGTTTCAATGATCACACCACTTGGTGTCTTTATATATATATCTCTACATCAAGGTATCAGGAATTCAATTCAATAGTTATAGAAAACTTTCTGGATATAAACGAATGTGAAGAACTAAAATCAAATGTAACTTTTTCCATTCATGAGTTAATATTAACTGTACCTTATATGACTTTATTTGCATTCTCCACTTCAAAAGTTATAATGTAATAATCTTTCCCTATATCCTTTAGCTTTGGTGGTTGCTGACTTTGATTACCCCTTAAGACCCATGGTTTAGTGCACTATCTTTTATAGTGTCATTTCTCCCTACTTTTTAAGAATTGAACCATGGGTGGATTATTGGGAAGTTCATTACATACCTCCATCATTTTGGATAACTTCGTTATGTCTCTTCCACATTTATGATCTTGGAGGCCTTCTCTCCCACACTTTAAGCACTTCCACATCCCTTTGACACAGTTCCCATGATTTTTATTCCCATATTTTTGAAATGTGCGTAATAGGATCCTATTTACTCTTTTTTTATTTGACCCACTATATTGAAACACCATTCTTCACTTATTATCTCAAAAACCATGGGAGCATTCACCAAATTCAAAATCTACTTTTAGAGAACAAAACCCTACTTCTTCAAAACTCCAAAAGACTCAAATAGGTAGATCCTTTCCGAGGTGTGGTTTTAAACCACAAAATAATATATCTATTTTATTATCATTATTGATAATAAAACTATAGGTATGTATTTAAAGCCTTTTGATTTTTTCCTGATAAGCTATGATAGATTCACCCTCCTTTTTCTTACACTCTAGGAATTCTCTCTTCATATTTTTTCAGAGAGTTCGAGGTAATAATTGTTATGAAATATTATATTAAAGTATTATCACTACATCTCATCCATTTAATCCTTTGAATTTTTATTCCTTATTAACTCCCACCATTTATCATCCTCTTTATCTAATCGATAAATAGACTGATACACCATCTCTTCCTTAGAATAACGGAGTATAAAAATATCTTATCAATTGAGTTAACTCACTATTCCATGACAAGTGGATTGAAAGATCCACTAAACAATGGTGGTCATTTATATATAAAGGATTAAATGGATAGTTTATCTTTCTTAAGTGAAAACTGATGTAACAAATGGATTAGATTATCATTAATAGCTTGACATAGCTAGTTAATAATCTCCATGAAGCTTTGAAATCCATATCACATCGTATTGGGAATATTGTTTGGACAATCATTTCATTGTACCTCACATACATTGTTGGACTAGAGTCTCCTAGTTCCCATAATTTTATAAAATATAAAAGGTTTGAACAAGTCATAAGTTAACAAAACATTAATAAATAATTTATTCTTATGAGATAATTAACTCTAAAGGAATATCTTATGGGATCTCTATGTTTATAATTTTTCAAAAAATATTCTTCTAGGATTTTTACCTATACATAGACTTATACTTACGTTTTTCTCTAAAATTTTATAATATTAACTATAAAATTAACAAAAACATTCTATGATACCAACTATAGTGACCCAATATTTTTTTTTACATTTCTATTACATCATTTTTTAAAATAAACAACATAATAGTGATATAATACAGGATCAAAAGGTTTAGTGTCTTGGGAAAATTAAGTTCATACATCAATTGTACATAATAAAACATAAACATTATTTAAATTATTCTTATTTATCCTTATAAATCTCTCACAATATCCATAGTAAATATAGACAATTGAGTATATACATAAAAGAAAGGGGTGAGATAAAAGCCCAATAGGGGGGAACAAGGGATATAAATCAACAGTACATGGGTGAGCATAATAAACATCATCATATCACAAGAATGGGTTCATAATAAAAATCATGAGGGAAATTTTTGATAAATACATAGAATTTGGAACTTGCATAAAAATGAAACATCATGTCATGGTGGCCAAATACCACATATAGTTATGAACAAAGCTAGCATCATGTCCACACATAACATATGTCTATAAATAATAACATAATCATTATGAAAAAATATAACATTATGTTAATGAATAATATACATTATATTATGAGATACATAACATTACCCAATGCATTGTATGTATATATAATTCCAAGCCTACCCATCACAACATAAAATGCTCATAATCATGCATGCCACATGGAAGGACAACAATCGTAGTCATGAAATAAACCATGGAAAGGAATGGGATTCTTAAAATATTTCACATATCATACTTCATGAAATTTAATTTAGGATTCCCTAATAAATAAGAGAGATCATAATTTGACATAAAATATCATTTTCTTATTTTAATGGAGAAATAACTCAAGAGGATTCAAGAGATGTTTTGAAAATTGAAGTCCTTTTAAAAAAATAATTTTAAATGGATTAGAAAACATTTTTCAAGGGTAGGAATATACTTCCCTAAAATAAATGAGTAGGAATATTGAAAAGAAATCAATAGGATAGTAGAGTAACTTTTATACTAAAATCAGTGAGAAATTAGAGATAATCCAAAATAAATAGTTTTGGTTTGTAAAACCCCTTACCTTAAATCCTTCTTTATTTCCTCACTTTTACACCTATTGAAAAATAGACATACATTTATTAAAATATTGAACCATAATTAAAATTATTATCATTTTTTCATTTATTAATTATAATAATTGGATTATATTTCATAATTACCTTAGTTAAATGGAGAATGTTTTGATATCATGTTTTACTTAAAAAATCCCATTTTTCTTTGATTTGGTATTTTTTCAAGGTCATTTATACATTATTATAATTAATTCAAGTAGCATAAAATAATTATATTTATACATTTGTATATTATAAATAATTTAGTTTAACCATCCATAAGATTTGTGATATTAATGAAGTTTGAAACATCCTCATTGGCGGTTAACCAACTATTATTGGGAATGTTGTCTAACAGAGGATAAAGGGAGGTATAAAATATAAAAACATAGAAAAATATAATTTTTATAGTAGGTTAAAATCATTAATATAATTTTAACATACCTACTAATTAATTGTATAATATTTGGTTTTTAAATAAATTATGAAAAATATAAGAGGGGGAAAACAAGGGAAGAGATGATAAAAACTTACTCCTTTATCAGTGTTTCTTTTTCTTATAAATCTCTTGAATTCCTTAATGAATGGAGTTGGTTTACTCTAGAACACCCCAAAGGTGTAAGATACTGGCCTTTCTTGAGACATATCATACTCATTTTCAGGTATTCTTTTACCCTTCTTTTGATCATACCTTGGTTGGGTTTGGCTTCGAGATCATTTTGCATGAATTTAGAGAATTATGGAATCCCATGGGGTTGTGCACAGTTGGTACATAGTTAGGGAA
This sequence comes from Viscum album, assembly GCA_963277665.1. Lineage (NCBI taxonomy): Eukaryota > Viridiplantae > Streptophyta > Magnoliopsida > Santalales > Viscaceae > Viscum > Viscum album. The sequence continues at coordinate 1,438,447,709 of OY728157.1, forward strand.
AGAATTGTGGTTTTCCCTAGCAAACATCGCACCCCATTTTGAATACAAGGGGGAACATAGTTTTGGGAAACTGTGTAGCCACCCCCCCCCCAAACCATGCACACTTGGGGCAGTGGGGTTTTCATGGTTTGTGAATGTTTTAACAAACCATGTGCCTTAAAAAGAAATTGTGCACCCCCAAGATAGTATGAGCACATATTTTGTCTAACCATGTGTGTCTCTCAAGAAACTGAGTATCCAGTTATTAAAATCCCTAAAAATTTAATTAAAATTTCCCAAAACCTCGGTTTATATCCATAATCACCCCCACTTGGCCTAATATAATTTTTTTTCTCTTGGAGGCTCTCTATAGTAGTCATTTTCCTCTTAAACCCCTTCTCATATGAATCAATGATCTGGTGGAAGAATATTGAATCCTATCTAGTAAGTGATCTCTTCTTTGATTTGGTTCATATCTCTCCCATATTTCACTTTATTTGGAGAGGGATGAATCCTATCATTGTTGATGGTTTAGATATTAGTTTTAATGGATCTTGTATCATTGTATCTTCATCCTAGTTTTTGATCTTACATATCCTTCTCCATTGTGAATTCAACCATTCTACATCAAATTGAGGGCTAAGGTTTGGAATGCATTAATCAATGATCCTATAGAAGGTGTTCAAATTTCTAATTCCCATAGTATTAGTCATGATTTAATGTTTTTAGTTGTGTTGTTTTATGTCCATGTTGTGAAATTAATTTTAAATTAGAAAAATTATTTGATTCCCATGTAATTATAAGACCCTCCACAGATCTTATTAGACCTGTTGGAGATTGTGAGACCGGGCATGATGGAAACCCATAGAGTATGCCAATATCCTTGAAATGATGAATATTGAAATGTAGAAAAGGGAATACTTTGTATATGTAATTGAACTAAATCCTTGTTGCTTGGTTTGATAATGGGATTAAAAGAGTTTATTGGCATAACCACCAAGGTTTAATGAGACTGGTAATGATTGATGATAAATGGATTAATGAGGTATGTCTCATGCTGTTACTTGTGATGAAAGTAATGAATCAATTGCTACGTTTGATAAATGAAATGGTGAAATGTGTTTTCAATGATTGAAAAGAGGTTTATTAATGTTGGACCTTAATATATATATATATATATCTTTATGTAATTGAGAAAAATGAGTTTTTGAGGGACTGATGTTCCAAGTACCCATGAGGTTCCAAACTAATGTTATAGGCCCTTGATTTATATTTATATATGAATTTGAACAATGGGTTGTGGGTGAAGGACAGACACTCTAAGTACCCATGGGGTTCCAGACTGATTCTATAAGTCCCCGATGCATGAATGTGAATTGATGTGGGACTGGATCTCTAAGAATCTATGAAAATGGCCCCAAGAATGGATCTACAGGGTACTGGATGAAATTGGAATTAAATTAAATAAAAAAAATCCCATTAAAAGAGTAAAATGTAAAATCCCTATTGTGTATGGTTCAGACTCTGGCATGGGTTGAAGTAGGTATGATGTGGTTGACTAAATGTGAAACCTATTTTCTTTTTTTCATTAGATTTTTATTCTTTGTATAACTACATACACTATTATAGATTAGATGTTACTTTATACACCATTTTCGGTGGCCTACTAAGTTATACCCACACCCTAATTGAGCCACCCAATTAGTACTTGAATAAAATTCATGTTTGTAGGGAGGGATAAGGTCAAGAGCCCTATGCTAGATGGATAAGTTGGGATTTAGTATGGATAATGGATGAGGAAACTGAACATGACGCCAATACCTGATTGGGAGTTTTTATTGTTTCTTTATTTATGGATTTCATTAGGCACTTGAAACTTATATGGCATGAAACATTTACTATTTTTTTATTTTTTCACCATATTTTTGGGATTATCATGAGATGTTGGTCATTATTTGTCATCTTTTATTATTAAATTGGTTATTATTATATTTATTTCCATTGTGTTAACACTTTGATAAATAGGGTATAGTCTCCCTATGTGACATTTATACCCTAGATATAAGTCATAAGCCTTTGGCGTACAGGGAGGTATGCCTGAGGTCTAGTAATGAACTGGATTGGGGAAATGGTATGTGGCACCAAGTCTAGGATGTTAAAAGGTGGTATTAAGGGAGTTTTCTTTTCTTTTAAATTATCTTATTATTTGGTAAAAGTAGATATTATACTAGGAAGAGTTGAACCTTGTTCATGAGATCATTCATGGGAGTAACTAACCCATATGTAGAGGGAACCCAAGTACCCAGGGTGGGATTGTTGTTCTTAATTTAATCTATTATAGTTGAATGTTATTTCACCCTAAGTGATGCAGTTATTGTGTGATGTTATTTTTTTGAGATTTTACTCATGGTCTGGTATAGAACTATATTTGATTATACATACATAATTCTAGGAATTGATTAATTCATGTGACATGCATCATATTAGGCATTCATAAAAAAGAAATTCATGAGTGAGTTTTAGGGAATGAAAATGATTTTCTTTATTTGAGTAATTTAAAAGAAATTGTTCTTAATAATCTTAATATGATGGATAAAATGATGTTAAATGTGGTAATTTAAAATGGTTAAAGTGGGGTTCTAATGGGAAAACTAAAATCTTGAAAAGTTGGTTACCCTATGTTAGCCATAACCCAAGTTAGGGATGGTTGAGGTTTATGATAGTGTCTCTATTTTGATGATATGGAAGTGTATGTGGAATGACTATTATGAATTTATGTAAATATAACTTGTTGAAATTTGTAAATTTTGTTTTATGTGTCTGTGATGTGTACTTGGAATTGTAGAGACATGCCTCTATGAAAATGTTTATTGGTAGGATGAAAGGAGGACATGGAAGGAAATATGCCTCCAGTAATGGGACAAGAGGCCCTGATAGTGTCAGGTGAAAGGGTGGGATACCAATTTATTGAGAACTTTTCTCATTTTATACAGTTCATGGAAAGATATCTAGGTTGGGATTTACTAAATATGTCTGATCTAACCTAGGAGTTCCAGTTGTAGCAACCTCTGACCTTCACCGGGGAAGGTGGACTTGAGGCGACTGAGTTTTGGATCAAGTCTATCCAGACCCTCCTAGATCTTTTTGAGACTCTTGTGGATAAAAGAGAAAAATTAATATTCAATATGTTTTTAGAATCATAGAATCACTACTGGGATATTCAGGCTCAAGATGAGTAGTTGGAAGGTAGATTATGGAAGGAATTCCAAGAGAAGTTCATGGAACACTTTTACCCAGATATGATTATAAAAGAGAGTATAGAATAGTTTATATGGTTCACCGAGGGAATCATGTCAGTAATGTACTTTATTGTTATCTTCACTAATTATTAGTTCTTTATTAAATCATTGTTATAATATGAGGAAATTATGATTATATTTTTTCAAGATGGAATTAAATGGGAGATTATGTCCCAGGTTAATATCTTCTGATTACATTTTTTATGAAGTAGTGAATCGGGATCTCATTTCAGAGGGGAACATGAAGAAGGATTCTAGTGAAGGACATGTGGTTTTTTTGGATATCTAGGAGGTTATCCTTCTAAGGGTAGCAAAAAACATTATGAGAATATTAACCAGGGAAGTGTAAAATAGAGTATCCAGATAGAAGGATTAGTTACAGAGAGTGGTAATCGAGTTTTCATTTGTTAGTGCATTAGATCCAATCACATTTATAGTCAATTTACCCAACCATCGATGGAGTGCATATCTTACAGTAGGATAGGAAATTTACAAAGTTATTTTAGGAACCCTTGACTAATGGGTAGTGATGGAGTAACTAGACTGAACTAGAGCAATAAAATGTGGTATTCTACCCCAAATCATTCGGAAAGTTAGAGTTCTACTGGCCATGCTAGTAGGGGAAGTAGACATTGTACTTTTGATAAAGAGAACCCATATCATTAGAAAAGTGTATCATAGGTAAATTAGACTGGAGAATAGTTCATAGGGACAAGTCGGCTACATGTAGTTCAGTCTGCACTTGTAGACAGCAAGGCTAGGCCATCGATGGGAAGAGGTACAATTCTTGTATCTTATATGCGTTCTAGAACTTTATTTGATATATGAGCCTCAAATTATTTTATATCTACTCAAATTATGAACATTTTGAGTCTGGTGGTATATTTTTTGAGTGGTGTTGTGACTATCAACACACCACTGGGTGTAGAGTAAAAGGAAATCTTCCTATGCAAGGGGTGTTCCCTCAAGGTTGGTGAGTATATTTTTCTTTAGGATATTTATGTACTTAACATGTTAGGTTTTGAATTTATTTTTGGTATGTAATGGATGTTATAATACTAATCCCACTTCAATTTTTACCATAGGAGAGTAACCTTTACATCTCCTAAGGGTGATTTTTATGTTCATTATGGAGAATGGGATATCTAGGAAGGTTGTGTATGGACAGTTCATCAGAAAATAGGGGAACTAACCATCGAGGTTGAAAGTATTTTTTTGGATGATGAGCATGTGAAACCTTATGTCTTTCCACCCATAGTGTATTGATTTCATTGTGTTTTTTAGGACTTCTTAGGTTTCCCATGTGAGAGAGATAGCGAGTTCACAGTTGAGATAATTTCTGGAGCTGAACTAGTTTCCATTCCATCTTACCAAATAGCACCAACAATGCTTCAAGAGATAAATACTCACCTTGATGAATTAATGGATAAGGTATTTATCCATCTGAGCATGAAACCTTAGGGTTCTCTAGTTTTTTTCTCTAAGAATCCTAATAAGGGATTTTGATTATGTGTTGATTAGCAGAAGTTGAACCGGATAACGGTTGAAAAGTCGTATCCTCTTCTTCATAAAAATTATCTCCTTCACCAATTTATGGGTTCTTTTGTATTCTCAAAGATATATTCTTTGTCATGGTATCATTAGTTTAGAGTGAGACCTTTTGATATACCCTAGACTACATTCATGATTAGTTATGGCCTGTATGAGTTCTTTGTGAAGCTGTTTGCATTGAAAAATTCTCTTGCTATGTCCATGGAATTAATGAACCAAATATTCTACCCATGAATGGATCATTTTTGTGTAGTTTTTTTGATGACATCTTCATGTACTTATAGACTCATGATGATCATTCAAGACATATTAACCTCATTTTGAGCACACTAATAGAGCATATGTTATACGACAATCTATCTAAGTTTCAATTCCAGATTGACAGGGTATATTTCTTGGGTCACATCATCTATTAATAAGGTTTGTTAATGGAACCAGATAATGTTCAGGCTATTTTCCCTTGGAATTTTTCCAAGAATTTTGTTGATATTCAATGATTTTTGGGTTTATCAAACTGTTATTAGAGATTTACCAAATAATTTTCTCATGTGGAAGTTACACTTTTAGGCCTAAATAAAAAGGGAATAAAATTTTAATGGTCTATAGAATGTGATAATGATTTATAATAGTTAAAGAATTATTTGGCTACTACACTGATATTGATCCTACCCAATTAGGGTGAGGATTATACCGTTTTTTGTGATGTGTCTGGACTTATGATAGTGTTGATGTATAGTGATCAATTTTTGGTTTATGGATCATGAAATTTGATGACAAATGAATGGAATTTTTATATTCATGATCTCAAGTTCGCCAGGATGTTTTATTCATTAAGGTTTTGGTAGAATTACCTATTGGGAGAAAAATTTACTGTGTATACCAATCAAAAAAATTAAGTATATATTTTTACAAAGAGATTTAAATATCAATTAGTGGAGATGGGTTGAGTATATGTAGTCATTTTATTTTGAGTTGGATTATATGTCAGGTAAGGGAAATAATATTTTTGATGCTTTGAGTAAGAATACATAGAATCAGGTAGTTCAGAGGTTTAGCTTTGAGTGGAAGATAATGGATTTGTTAGATGAGATACATATATAGGTTCAGGAGGGCTATGGGCATATGACTCTTGTGGCCTTATCTATTGAGTCCACACTTTTTATATAGATCAAGGATAGGTATTATGAGAATATGGAGTGTTTATCTTGGATGGATATCCTATAATGTGGGGAGTCACTATCCAATTGGACTATATATGAGGATGATATCATTTATGTTTGGGGTTGTGTTATTATTCTTACGTGTATGTGAGAAGATTTGATGTGTGAGTTTCATTCATTAAAGAGGGTAGTGTATCCTGGTTTGTCCAAAATGTAATGTGACCTTTTGGATAATATTGGTTGATGGGAATGAAGAAATAGATCATGGGTTTTTTAACATGATGCTACACCTGTTATCCGATGAAGGCTGAGAATCAATGACCTGGTGGTTTGTTATAACCATTGTCCATTTTGAAATGGAATTGGGATAATGTTACCATATACTTCATGGTGGGTCTTCTAATGATTCCTTATAATAATGATGCGATATGGGTGATTATGTACTAGTTGAAAAAATTATCCCGTTTTCTTCAATTAGAAAGACTTTAATAGTTGATCAGTTGGTTGATAGGTATATTCATGAGATAGTCTATTTTAATGGGGTACCAAGGAGCATAGTTTTATACTATGACCAACATTTGACCTTGTACTTATATAAATTCTTGTAGAATGCTCATGGTACTCAAGTGTTTCCAAGTATATCTTTTCACCCACATATAGATAAGAAATCAGAGTATACTATCCAGGTGTTAGAGAACATGTTGAGATTATGCATCCTAGATTTTGGTGGGTCTTGGGAGAATCACTTAGCACTGGTTGAGTTTTCCCATGACAACAGTTATTAAGAAACTATCTAAATTGTAACACCCCAAGCTTCTACGATACGCTTCTCTTTGAATAATGCGATAACATGTGTTGTACGCAACATCGAGTTCTAACACACCACAACCAATCAAACTAGCCGTTATGAATAGTAATACCTACTTTTTGAAATTATATATATTTTATATTTCAAAATAGAATTCATTTTTGGTTTCGGAATATCAAAATCATCCTAAGATGAATTTTTGGTATTTTTCTGAGAACTTCCAATTTTTATGAATAGTGAAAAGTACTTAAAAACAGATTTTTTAATCAAAATAATTTATAGTGATAAATTATATGATTGAGTGGTTTCAAAGTATAATCAGAATATATTTTTACCATTTTATCCAATTGTGTTCATTAGAATTAATTTCACTTTGAAATTGGACATAAACAATTGTCAATCTTTTGATATATATTGTTTCTTAGAAACACGCTATTTGTTGTGATAGCGGGAATTAATTATAAAATTAATTAATGCAACATATATGTTTGGAATTTTGTAAAATAGAAATCATTTTTGAATTTGTAATATCAATTATAGCTTAGGGGAAATTTTGGCATATTTATGAAAAACTTCAATTTTTTATGAATAGTGAAACTACTAAGTGGTAGTTAAAAAACTGAATTTTTCATAAAACTTAATTTTACCGCTTCTGTGATTGGAATTTCAAAAATCCGAGAGACACGGTTAATATAAAGAAGTAAAATGTGGTTCAATGAGGTGAAAATAATTTTTTGTGAATAGTAACTTTTTACTTTTATTTACCACGGTTAAAAGTAAATAGGGTAATTAAGGGTAAAAATGAAATTAATATTACCCTATCACATGTCCTAATTCTATTTTAAAAGTTTATCTCGACCAAAAACAACCTTAGGAATAAAATATTATCATTTAGGTCCACTTGGATTATATTAGGACATTTATTATTATTTAATTCAAAGAAGAGTTAAAAGAGTTAAAATCAAAGTTTATTTACTACAACATTTTTAATATAGGGTTATACATAAGATAAATTCGATTGTAAATATTCATTAGAAAGTTAATAATATTTCATACATAAGGATATTTTATTTATAATTGTTAGATATTAAATAATTTAATTTATTTATGACACAATGATGATGCAGTAATTACCATAACAGTGAAAAAATAGAATAATTGATATTATAAATACCCAAATAAATATAATTTGAGACTTTTTATGAATTACACTAATTTTATTGGATATTATGACATATTAGGATTTATTTAATTGAATTTTTTCTAAGTAATCATTCTGTTATGAGTTTCACAAAAATCAACTATTGAATAGTGTCAAAATTGACATAAAAGAGTTTTTAAAACAAATATTATATTATTAATTGATATTAAATTATTAAAAAATTAGGGTTCAGCCAAGAGACTTATATCATGATAGGCGTATTATTAATGGAACACTTGGGGGTCGCTTGGATTTATATAGTAAGTTTATTAACTATATAATATAAAAATACAAAGTGACATGGTAAATGTCAAACTAATTAACTAAGAGTTAAAAATAAAAGATAAGGTTAATATAGTAACCCAAACCTGTATAAATTCTATTGGTTGAATTTTTTTCAACCTATCCCCGCCATAACCTTTGAATAATAAACTTTGAAGCCATTAGAAACTGAATATCAATTTATTATAAATTAATATTTCTAGCTTTTCCAAAGGTGCCCCTCACCCCTCTTATAAAAGGGCACTCCTCCTTCTCATTTCTTCACACCTTCAAAGACTTTTGGTTCAGCCAAACCCTACCCAAATACTCTCTAAACTTCCCTCAATACAACCTAGAGGCATTAGTTTGATCAGAAAGACAACCTAAGGAGCCCTTTTGATCAAATCAAAAGGAAGAACCCGAAGAAGAGGTAATGATTTCACCACCTTTTTCCAAGTTCCTTTCTTCTTCCACTTCTTCTTCCATTGTTGTTACCATTCTAAAATAATAACTCCATTATCATATATATACTGTGATGTTATTATAAATATGGTACAACCATATTCAGTGTTCTATCCATCCTTTGAATAACATGTCACCATACGTGCATACGTACGGCTTACCGTCTCCACGTCGTGGTGTAATTGTTATTCAATAAATTATTAGTTGGATGGGTATAATAATGATGTGTAATTCATGTAAATAATAAATGTAACATGATAATGATTCTGTATATATGATATACCATCAAATTATATATTATTTTAATATCAAAATAATGATATTGTCGCTCGTGCGTACGTACGGACTACCGTCTCCACGAACGCGATAAGATTCATTCTCCATCGTATTCATTCAAGTATAATTCTCATTTTATGATTAAAAATAATATTTAAGGACTTGATATAATTCTGGATATGAATAATATAAATCTCATTAATAACAAATATGGCTCACATAATAAAGAATATAAAGTAAAATGAACCCGTTAACACCTGAAATGACGATAATTCTAAGATATTATTAACAAATCAATGTTAAAAGATCATATATGATATCATATTAATTCATATGATTCTTGTATAATTAAATAACAATTATTTCACCATTATACAGTAGGTTAACCTACCATCGACCAAGGAAAAAGTACCAAGTAAGGGGTTTCTTATCTCACTTTTAATTCCATGAGAATTCCATTGTTCACCACTTATTTATTACATGTGGTGGGTGTACTACCCATGTTTGTATTCATTCTGTAATATACTTTAATTCAGGTATATTTACATCATCATTGTATGATTCTTCTTTCATGGGTGTATGTTTTTTATTTTACCAAATCAATAAGGGAATTTGAAATTTCAATTTCCACTCATTCGACTTTACGCATACTTCATTGATTATTTTACTCCAAGATTATGTATGGGAAAACTATTCATTTGATTATGTCATAATTTCCACTCCCATTTATGTGGATATACTTTTTATACACATAATCACTCCATTGATAAATTCTCAAGTCATCGGTATGAAATTGATAAGAGTAATTTTTACTCAATATCGATTTGTTGAGATAAACACCCAATTCATTGGTGTTGTTTTTACTAGAATATGTGTGAATGTCCATTGATTGTTTTACACTGAATATCCAATAATATTTAGTGTATTTATATTTTTTACACATAATTATGTCGTTGATTTATCCTTAATCTAAGGATACGGCCTTTATGATAGATTTCATCTCAATTTACATTCCATTGAGACTTCTTTGTTGTTATACACCAAATAACTTTTATGTGGTGTATATAATGTACTTTGACATAGTATATCATGAATCCCTTTATTCTCATGATATTACAAAGTTTTTATTACCTCAATTATTTGTATTAAAGTTTCTCCATTTTGGTTAGAAACTCTAACTAAAATACCATTTTTAAATGTTTTAAAGACTTATTCTTCTAAATCTTGCTCATTAATGTCCATGTTTTAAAAATGGTTTTAAGGATTTATTTATATGGACATTAAAGTTTTAAAATTAAAACTCCTTTTAAAAGTTTCAAAGTGCTATGGGACACTTTGATTCAAAAATCTATTTTAAATGGCTTCTTGACAAATAGTGTGACTTTTAAATGTTTTCAAGAAAAGGGGGATATTTATCTCAAATAGTTTTGATGGTTATTTTCATCTATGTCAATATCATTCATTATTATAGATTGTGGTACAATAAAATCTTCCATATTGTATTTAATGAGTTATGTTTGACTGTGGATGTGATATTTTTATACCATTCATGGTTTGTGGTTAAAGTATTGACATTTCGTATGCTAGTTTTAATACGAATGTTTATGTTATGTTTAAACATGTTCATATGAGGAATGCATTGGACTTAATAAGTGACGGGTGGATCCCGCTATAGATCATCGATGCATCGGTAGGTATCATGAGACAAACTAGTGTCTTGGCACAAGGCCTTGGAAAAATCTTATTTGTAGTCTTGGCACGAGGCCTTGGCTATGTGGTTATGATAATCTGGCATTATGCATTCCATCATTATGAAAGTGGTTATTGATATTGCATGTGATCATTCGACTAGTAGAGTATCCATGTGAGTAAGTAAATGGAATTATTTTATTTTATCTTTGCTATTTTATGCTGAAGTTCAAGTTTAAAAAGTCTTTTGTTTTAGTTATAAACTACCTTAAGTGTTTATGCTTATCTATGAAATCTTCTGCTATAATGTTATCCTTACTGGGCATCTGAGCTCACCCCTTTCAATGTTTTTTTCCCAGGATTATGAAGAAATAATTTATGAATGACCTGCAGGGATAATATGAGGGGATATGAAGACAAGATGTTTTTTATGATGTAATGTAAAACTTTATGATTGTATCTAGTGTTACCAAGGATACTAAAATAATCGGTCTTTCGAGACTTGATCTTTCTTGTGATCATGCCAATGTTATGTAATAATGCACCGACTCTGGGTAACTGGGGTTGGGGCGTTACAATTGGTATCAGAGAAATTTTAGTACAAAACTTGGAAGCTAGATTTAGATAAACTCTTATTAGAGCACGTAGACCTAAGATGAACTTTGAGGATTAGTATAGATGAACTTCCTAGAATTTTGGTATTGTAGAGATTTTGTGAGTTTTCCGAGCAATACATCCCTGTCTATATACGAGTAGGTAGAGGCGGCTCTAGCGTACATGTACCTAGGGGTAAAACCCGAAAACACCGCTTTGAGCTAGACTCGAACGGGAACTGGTGTACGACAACGGGCCTTGCTGCACTCTTGGTTACGACACTCCCGGGGGATATGCTTAGGATAATTTACATTTTCTTTACAAACCGATTTGAAGTATTATATATATAAGATGAGAGTAAATGACCTTGGTTAATCCTAATGTGTTTCAAATTTAGAATATGGTGACATGTTAATCTCTAAATGATTTTATGACTACTGTTACTCACACAATGATTTCTGGTTTTAGTCAATGGATGGATTCCAATGAAGTCATAGTGACTTTGAGAATGATGTAAAAGGTGGGAACGGTGGTGGAAATGAGAAAAAAAATGGAATGTTGATAGGCGTAAAAGATATCTTCATTATGCCAAATCAATTTTCCAAAAATATGATCAACAATATATATATTATCCAATTCCCGGACTCAAAAAAGAAGAGAAAGGTGATGAATGATAAGAGCTCCAGCAGTGGAGACCATGGAGAATGGAATCCTCAATTTCCATCATGCAGGAAATGTGGAAGGAGACAACCAGGAAAGTTTCTAAATGGGACAAAGAAATGCTTTACATGCGGGAAGGAAGGACATAAAGTGAAGAATTGCCAAAGAAAAATGAAGAGTAATATAGAAGAAGATAAAAATGGTCCCAAGAGTCCATTTACAGTCATTTTCCGTAAATGTAGGGGACCTGGCCATTACCCGAATGAATGCCATATTCTATAGGATATTTTCTTGGTCAAAGAAGAAGCTATGTGGAAATAAATGGTTGGAGAAATGTTTAAAAAGTATTAGTGATCCTTGTTGATGGGTTTACTTTGGAATAATTTTCTCTTGTATTTGTAACCCTGAAGTTTTCCATGTGATAATGATATTTGAGGAAGAATTATCTCTTCTCTTGTGGATATAGTTATAAATCATCATTTGGTTTTATATGATCGTTGGGTTTGAGGAAATTATAAGTTATCATAATTTGGGATGAAAATGCAAGGTATGAGATAAGATTTTTGGTTAAATTATGTTATGGTTATTTTGAGGAATTTATTTCATTTTGGAAGTATTATAAAATATAGTTTTTGAAAAAGGACAACACGCAGACTGTGTGACAACCCATCGCGTCGGACAAAGTTGTGGGAATCGAACCCACAACCAAAGTGCGATTGGGATTTATCGCCTACCACTGGACTACATGAAGTCCCTGGATAGTGTGACTAATTATTTTTAGGTAAATGATTTTATCGATCAATAATAAGTTGATTTGGGTTCTTATGTCTTATTAAATGAATACCCTTGGTATAAGAAAATGATTTGGTGATTAAGTGATAGATGTTATTTTGGAAGTTGTTCGCTTTTTTGTGAACACTATATGCCCAAGGAAAATAGAATAGTATGGGATTTCATTTGAAGAGTAATGGTGGATTTTTATCTATGTTTTTATTGTGGATTTATAGTGATTTGGGTTATTTTTTGAAATGATTAGGTTAATTACTTTTAAGTATGTGACTTTAAGAGTAATTAATGTCATTTGGAGATACAATTTAATGTGGAAGACTACATTCTTATAAGTTTTGGGTTTCAATATTAGTTTGGATTATATTAAAGTATTTTAAGGACAATTTATTATTTAATGGTATTTATTTAACTTTGGGGTATTGATGGTTTAATTTTATAAATTAAGATTAGTGTTTTTTTCTCTAATGGAATATCCATTTGGGGGGTCATCAGATATTATACTAACCATTTTGGTTTTGATTAATCTCTAAAGACAAGGTAAATATATAGTTTATCCTACATGGATCATGTATTTCTATAGAAGTTTATTCTAGCTCTTTCATTGTGACCAAGTCTTCTTGAATACTCATTGTTCAAAAAAAATGAGTTAGTGGTAAAAAGTTATTAAATAATGAAACTCTACTTAAAAAAGTAAGTATATCTCTTTATGTTCTTAGTCAATATCATAAATGAATTCCTCGTCCTTATGTAATGTAACATAAAACAAAAAATGTTGTCTGTTTACTTTTCCTACTGGGAGACTAAGGACCGTTTGTCCCAACACAAGTTTGTGATTTTCTTATTGTTAACTTTCTGCTGATCATGATTTCCATCCCTCTCCATCAGAACTTGACACTTAGTTTATCATCCATATCCATGTTTTCCAACATGGAATCCAAGTATCGGTTATCTTGGTTGACCTTTATACCTCTCTTTCTTTCTTTTAAAGTGATAGTTTTATTTACTCTTTTTTCCTATGTGGGAATTTCCATTATATTCCCAAGAAAAATTTTAAAAATTGCAAGGACACAATTTATTGAAGGAGGGGAGAATGTAACACCCCAAGCTTCTACGGTACGCTTCTCTTTGAATAATGTGATAGCATGTGTTGTACGCAACATCGAGTTCTAACACACCACAACCAATCAAACTAGCCGTTATGAATAGTAATACCTACTTTTTGAAATTATATATATTTTATATTTCAAAATGGAATTTATTTTTGGTTAGGGAATATCAAAATTATCCAAAGATGAATTTTTGGTATTTTTCTGAGAACTTCCAATTTTTATGAATAGTGAAAAGTACTTAAAAACAACTTTTTTAATCAAAATAATTTATAGTGATAAATTATATTATTGAGTGGTTTCAAAGTATAATTAGAATATATTTTTACCATTTTATCCAATGGTGTTCATTATAATTAATTTCACTTTGAAATTAGACATAAACAATTGTCAATCTTTTGATATATATTGTTTCTTAAAAACACGCTATTTGTTGTGACAGCGGGAATTAATTATAAAATTAATTAATGCAACATATATGTTTGGAATTTTGTAAAATAGACATCATTTTTGAATTTGTAATATCAATTATAGCTTAGGGGGAAATTTTGGCATATTTCTGAAAAACTTCAATTTTTTATGAATAGTGAAACTACTAAGTGGTAGTTAAAAAACTGAATTTTTCATAAAACTTAATTTTACCGCTTCTGTGATTGGAATTTCAAAAATCCGAGAGACACGGTTAATATAAAGAAGTAAAATGTGGTTCAACGAGATGAAAACAATTTTTGGTGAATAGTAACTTTTTACTTTTATTTACCGCGGTTAAAAGTAAATAGGGTAATTAAGGGTATAAATGATATTAATATTACCCTAAAAGATATCCTAATTCTATTGGAAAAGTGTATCTCGACCAAAAACAACCTTGGGAATAAAATATTATCATTTAGGTCCACTTGGATTAGATTAGGACATTTATTATTATTTAATTCAAAGAAGAGTTAAAAAAGTTAAAATCAAAGTTTATTTACTAAAACATTTTTAATATAGGGTTATACATAAGATAAATTCGATTGTAAATATTAATTAAAAAGATAATAAGATTTACTACATAATTATATTTTATTTATAATTTTTAGACATTAAATAATTTAATTTATTTATGACACAATGATGATGCAGTAATTACCATAATAGTGAAAAATTAGAATAATTGATATTATAAATACCCAAATAAATATAATTTGAGACTTTTTATGAATTACACTAATTTTATAGGATAATATGACATATTAGGATTGATTTAATTGAATTTTTTTGAAGTAATAATTCTTTTATGAGTTTCACAAAAATGAACTATTGAATAGTGTCAAAATTAACATAAAAGAGTTTTTAAAACAAATATTATATTATTAATTGATATTAAATTCTTAAAAATCTAGGGTTCGGCAAAGAGACTTATATCATGATAGGTGTATCATTAATGGACCACTTTGGGGTCTCTTGAATTTATATAGTAAGTTTATTAACTATATAATATAAAAATACAAAGTGACATGGTAAATGTCAAACTAATTAACTAAGAGTTAAAAATAAAAGATAAGGTTAATATAGTAACCCAAACCTGTCTAAATTCTATTGGTTGAATGGTTTTCAACCTATAACAACCTTAAACTTTTAATAATAAACTTTGGAGACATTAGAAACCGAATATGAATTTATTATAAATTAATATTTCTAGCTTTTCCAAAGGTGCCCCTCGCCCCTCTTATAAAAGGGAACTCCTCCTTCTCATTTCTTCACACCTTAAAAGCCTTTTTGTTCGGCCAAACCCTGCCCAAATACTCTCTCAACTTCCCTCAATACAACCTAGAGGCCTTATTTTGATCATAAAGCCAACCTAAAGAGCCCTTTTGATCAAATCAAAAGGAAGAACCCGAAGAAGAGGTAATGATTTCACCACCTTTTTCCAAGTTCCTTTCTTCTTCCACTTCTTATTCCTTTGTTGTTACCATTCTAAAATAATAACTTCAGTATCATATATATACTTTTATGTTATTATAAATATGGTACAACTATATTCAGTATTCTATCCATCCTTTGAATAACATGTCACCATATGTGCGTACGTACGGCTTACCGTCTCCACATCGTGGTGTAATTGTTATTCAATAAATTATTATTTGGATGGGTATAATAATGATGTGTAATTCATGTAAATAATAAATTTAACATGATAATTATTATGTATATATGATATAACATCCAATTATATATTATTTTAATATCAAAAGAATGATATTTTCGCTCATGCGTACGTACGGACTACCGTCTCCACGAACGCGATGAGATTCATTCTCCATCGTATCCATTCAAGTATAATTCTAATTTGATGATTAAAAATAATATTTAAGGACTTTATATCATTTTGTATATGAATAATATACATCCCATTAATAACAAATATGGCTCACATAATAAATAATATAAAGTAAAATGAACTCGTTAACACCCGAAATGACGATAATTCTAAGATATTATTAACAAATCAATGTTAAAAGATCATATATGATATCATATTAATGCATATGATTCTTGTATAATTAAATAAAAATTATTTAACCATTATACAGGAGTTTAACCTACCATCGACCAAGGAAAAAGTACAAAGTAAGGGATTTCTTATCTCACTTTTAATTCCGTGAGAATTCCATTGTTCACTACTTATTTATTACATGTGGTGTGTGTACTGATCATGTTTGTATTCATTGTGTAATATACTTTAATTCATGTATATATACATCATAATTTTATGATCCTTCTTTCATGGGTGTATGTTTTTTATGTTACCAAATCAATAAGGGAATTTGAAATTTCAATTTCCACTCATTCGACTTTACGCATACTTCATTGATTATTTTACTCCAAGATTATGTGTGGGATCACTATTCATTTGATTATTTCATAATTTACACTCCCCTTTTTGTGGATATACTTTTTATACACATAATCACTCCATTGATAAATTCTCAAGTCATCGGTATGAACTTGATAAGAGTAATTTTTACTCAATATCGATTTGTTGAGATAAACACCCAATTCATTGGTGTTGTTTTTACTAGAATATGTGTGAATGTCCCTTGATTGTTTTACACTTAATACCCAATAATATTTAGTGTATTTATATTTTTCACACATAATTATGTCGTTGATTTATCCTTAACTTAAGGATACATCCTTTATGAGAGATTTCATCTCAATTTACATTCCATTGAGACTTCTTTGTTGTTGTACACCAAATCACTTTTATGTGGTGTATATAATGTACTTTGACATAGTATATCATGAATCCCTTTATTCTCATGATATTACAAAGATTTGATTACCTCAATTTTTTGTATTAAAGTGTCTCTATTTTGGTTAGAAACTCTAACTAAAATACCATTTTTAAATGTTTTAAAGACTTATTCTTCTAAATCTTGCTCATTAATGTCCATGTTTTAAAAATGGTTTAGGATTTATTTATATGGACATTATAGTTTTAAAATTAAAACTCGTTTTAAAAGATTCAAAGTTCTATGGGATACTTTGATTCAAAAATCTATTTTTAAATGGCTTCTTGACAAATAGTGTGACTTTTAAATGTTTTCAAGAAATGGGGGATATTTATCTCAAATAGTTTTGATGGTTATTTTCATCTATGTCAATATCATTCATTATTATTGATTGAGGTACAATAAAATCTTCCATATTGTATTTAATGAGTTATGTTTGATTGTGGATGTGCTATTTTTATACCATTCATGGTTTGTGGTTAAAGTACTGACATTTCGTATGCTAGTTTTAATACGAATGTTTATGTTATGTTTAAACATGTTCATATGAGGAATGCATTGGACTTAATAAGTGACGGGTGGATCCCACTATAGCTCCTTGATGCATCGGTAGGTATCATGAGACAAACTAGTGTCTTGTCAAAAGGCCTTGGCAAAATTTTATTTGTAGTCTTGGCACGAGGCCTTGGCTATGTGGTTATGATAGTCTGGCATTATGCATTCCATCATTATGAAAGTGGTTATTGATATTTCATGTGATCATTCGACTAGTGGAATATCCATGTGAGTAAGTAAATGGAATTATTTTATTTTATCTTTGTCATTTTATGCTGAAGTTCAAGTTTAAAAAGGCTTTTGTTTTAGTTATAAACTGCCTTAAGTGTTTATGCTTATCTATGAAAGCTTCTACTATAATGTTATCCTTACTGAGCATCTGAGCTCACCCCTTTCAATGTTTTTTTCCCAAGATTATGAAGAAATAATTTATGAATGACCTGCAGGGATAGTATGAGGGGATATGAAGAAAAGATGTTTTTTTTATGATGTAATGTAAAACTTTATGATTGTATCTAGTGTTTCCAAGGCTACTAAACTAATTGGTCTTTTGATAATTGATCTTTCTTGTGATAATGACAATGTTATGTAATAATGCACCGACTCTGGGTAACTGGGGTCAGGGCATTACATAAATGGAACTATATGATGTGTTTTATGGTAGGCCATTTATATCACCTTTACGTTGGATGGAAGTAGGCAAATCAGAGTTGTTGGGACTGATTCTCGTATAGAATTCATTATAATAGGTCCAATTTATTTAGAAACGTATGGATACATATCAGAGTATATAGAGGCCTTATGTTGATCAATTTCATCAACCACATGATTTTATTGTGGGTGATCATGTGTTCCTTCATGTGTCACTGATATTGGGTCATTGTAGGATTCATAGGTAGGGAATGTTAGCACCCAGATTTGTTGAACCGTTTGATATTGTGGAGAGAATAAGATTGGATTCATATTAATTGGATCTTCTATACAGGTATATTATTATAAATGATATTTTTCATGTGTCACATATTTAGTGGCATCACCCCATCTCTTCTCATGTGATCAATTTTTATTATGTTGAGCTTGAGGATGATGTGTACTTTGAGGATCATTTGATTCATGTTACAGATCATAGTGAGAAAGTGTTATAAGGAAATATTGTACTGTTGGTTTGAGTGCATTGGAATCATGGTCATGTTCAAGAGGAAACATGGGAGGTGGAAGAAGATATGAGATCCCAATGGCATAACCTTTTGACCATGAAATCTTAGTTATTATTAGGAGTACATCTTTCGGATGAGCTATTATAATGTGGGGATATTGTAAGATCTCAACCTTCCTTGAGACATTTGTGCTCATTTTCATGTATTCCTTTACCCTTTTTTGATCATACCTTGTTAGGGTTTTTCTTCATGGTCATTTTGGGTGAATTTATAGAATTTTGGATTCACAAGGGGTTGTTCATAGTTAGCACATGGTTAGGGTAAACCTTGTGGTTTTTTCAAGAAAATGGTGCCCCCTATTTTGAGACACTGGAATGGGGTGCACAGTTTGGCCAAACCATTTGGCCACCCCCCCCCCCCCCTATAGTGCACCCCTTGAATAGTGGGGTTTTAATAGTTTTTATATGATTTAAAAAAAATTGTGCCTTAAAAAGAAACTATGCACCCCCAGGATAGTATGGGGTGCATGGTTAGGGCACACAGTTTTTCTAACCATGCAGCCTATATTGGAAACCATGTGTGTAGTTATTAAAAGATCTAAAAATTTTATTAAAATTTCTCAAACCCCTTTTTTATATCTCTAATCACCCTTTATTAGCCTAATACAATTTATATTTCTCATAGAGGATATCTAGAGGATTCACTGGCCTCTCAAACCACTTTTTTTCAAAATCTAAGATTTGGTGGAAAAAGATCAACTCCTCTCTAGTAAGTGGTATATTTTTTATTAGGTTACCCCCTTTATCATCTTCATCTTCCTTTAGAGAGTGTTGAATCCACCCATTGTCAATAGTTTAGATCTAGGTTTTAATGGATTTTTTTTATCTTGATTCTAGGTTTTGATCCTATATATCCTCTATTGTTGTGAATTTGACCATTATACATCGAATTGAGGGATAAGTTTTGGAAACCATTCACCAACAATCATATGGTAGGTTATATACTTACTAATTCCCATAGTATTGAACATGATCTCATTTTTTTAGTTATGTTTCTGTGTTTCTATGTTGTTCAATTGCTTTTAAATCAGAAAAATGATTTTGTTCCCATGTAATTATGAGACCCTTCATAGGCCCCACAAGACCCATTAGATATTATGAGATCGAGCATGATGGAAACCTATGGGGTATGCCAATATCCTTTAAATTATGATTCTATAAATATAAAAAGGAAATATTGGGTATATGGAATTGAACTAAATCCTCATTTCATGGTTTCATAATGGGTTGTAAAGTTTTTTTTATCTTAACCTATAAGGGTTAATGATATGAGTAATGATTGATGATAAATGGATTAATTGGGGATTACTCGTGTTGTTACTTGTGATGAAAGTAAGGAATATGTTGCTGTATTTGATAAATGGAATGGTGTAATATGTTGTGAATGATTGAAAAAAAGGTTCCTGATGTTGAACCTTGATATATATAAATATCTTTATGCAATTTAGAACAATGATTTGTGGGTGAGGGACCGATGATCTAAGTACCCATGGGATGACAGACTGATGCTCTAGGCCCCAGATGTAAATTTATATGTGAATATGAGCAATGATTTTTGGGTGAGGGAGTGATTATCCAAGTACCCATGGGGTGACAAACAGATTCTCTAGCCCCTGATTCATGAATGTGAATTAATCCTAGACTAAAATTCTAGTTATCCATGATAATGGAAGTCAGACTCATGCACTAGGGTACTGAATGAAATTGGAATTAAAACGAATAATTAAATACCATGAAAATAGAAAAATGTAAAATCCCTATGGTATAAGGTTCAGACTCTGGCATAGGATGAAGCAGGTATGATGTGGTTGATTAAAGAATAATAAATGTGCAACCTATTTAATTTTTTCATTTGATATTTATTATTTATAAAAATTAATTCAATATTAAATACTTGATATTTATTTATACACCATGGGTGGTGGCCTACTGAGTTTTACTCACACCCAACTCGGTCTGCATGATTAGTACCTAAATAAACTTTATGTCTTCAGGACAGGATAAGGGAACAATCCCTATGTTTGTTCGATGAATTAGGATTTAGGATGGATCAAGGATAAGGTAACCAAACATGAATTCAGGACCCACTTGGGTTTTATAATTTTTTCTTCATTTTGGATTGTCATTATACACTTGACACTTGTATGGCATGACATATTTACTGCTTTGGTTATGATCTTTTCCCCTATTTTTTGGATTATCATGTGATGTTGCTCATTATTTTTCATCATTAATTATTAACTTGGTTGTTATTAAATTTGTTTATAGTATGATCACATTGTGTTAAAGAGGGTATAGTCTCCACATGCATTATATTTGTCACTCACTGCTAGTCGACAATCTCTACAATATCAGGAGGTGCGCATGAGGTCAAGTAACGAACCGGATCGAAGAACTGGTATGTGGAACCCAGGTCGGGATGTTACACTAAAGTTTATAAGGAATTAAGAGAGAGGATTTTTGTAGATATTTGGATTTTGAAAGTGTGGTAGGAGTGTTTTTCCAAGTGGGATAGATGGATTATTTATAGTTGAGGTGAGGGGTATTTTTAGAATAAAATATTGAATAAAATACTATATCTAAGGTAAGCCTTTTAATAGTGAAATATTTTACATAATGGATCATATATAAATATAATTGAATGGTTTTAGGACTTTAAATACCTTATAATTAGAATTCACTAGTTTATTTAAATTTAAAGTAGAAAACATGAAAATAAAAATTAAGTAATACTTTTGACTCTAGACTTTGGAAAGTATTTTCTAGGTTTGGTCTAACCTAATGTTCTAGAAATTATTAAGTCGTTATTAAATCATGAATGATGTAATTAAATATTCACTGGTTATGGAAAAACTATATTTTTATTATTCACCTGAAAATTGAAATGTTCCAAAAAATTATCAAAAAATAACCCTTAAAAAATATTGATGTTATAATTTAAAAAATGACATAAATTTTATCCAAATAATGTTCTAACATAGGTTATTTAAAATTTTTATATAAAAATAATGATTTTTATGAAATACCTTAAAATACAGTTTATAAGAAATATTCTTATGTTTTCAATGAAATTTTAATCATGATATTTATTTTATGGTATTATAATATTTATATTTACCTAAATAAATAATTAAAAAATTTATTTATATTAAATTTTATTATTTTGAGGTCAAATTATTATTCCAACGGTCAAGTTACTATTCCCAATGGTCAAGTTATTATTCTAACGGTCACATTACCTCCTATAAATAATACTACATTCCTTCATTAGTTAGTCACCTAAATTTATCACAAGGTTTTATATTTCCATTTTATAAAAGGTTTATTGGTTTAATAATGTTTTATTTTTTTCATAGTTTTGTTCTTGGGAGGGATTATTCTAGCTTATCGGGGTGATCCAAATTTTCCCATTATAGTTTTTCTATTTTCTATTTTTTCCCTCATGTAATATTTGCAATTTTAATGGGTTTAGACATTGACTAATGTAACAATATTCATTAATTAATTAAGATTTTTTTCGTTTCTCTATGTGTTGTATGTATATAATAATGTATAATATAATATAATACACATTAATTTCAAGAAAGAAATATCATTTATAAACTCTGGGTTGTTATAGAGTAGCACTCACTACTATTGAGATAAGGTACTAGAGAGACACACAAAGTGTATTCAAAAGTTTTTTCAATTATAATGAATTGGATTTTAGGTCATCGTGGTCCCCATGATATGGGTTAGGTAATTTCCAAGTATGAAAGATCGCAAGAAAATAAATAAATTCAATATTAATCAATCTTAAAATAAAAAATTTAAATTTATTAATTTTTTCACAAGTTATTAAGTGAATACAAATAAATATATTTTATAAAGTAATATTCATTATTTAAGGTTTGGTAAATATTTTATGGTTGAAAATAGCCGAGTTAATGAATCATATTTTATCACATCACATAATTTTAATGTTACAAGTAATTTATAAAATATTTATGACAGATGTGACATGTTTATTAGATGATAAGTTTAATATATAGTTTATTTGTAACATTAAACTTATTAAAAGACTAAAGTTCAATTTTAAAACATTTTAACCTTCCTATTTAATCCAAAATAAGCCTGAATTCAAAGTAACTCGTAACACCCCCAATTTTGAGTCATGTTATTATTTTATGATTCATAATAAGTTATGTAACATTTAGATGGGAACATGGGATGTGTAATGAGGGGGATATTGATTTAAAATTGGAAACTAGGTATAGGATCTAGTTCACTGAATGAATAGATATTCACGGTGTGAATATGATTTTGGATTTTAAAGTTGAGGTGCCTTGAAATTCAGTGGATGTTGTCATACAAAAGTCCATGGCATGAATCATAGTTTCATGATATGAATGTTGTATATTCCTATATGATTAATTTATTTTAATTATTTTTTAGTATTTAGGACTCTTTTATGTGATTTTAGAGATTCTATTCTTTTAAAAGTCTTATTTTATCAGATCTTTGGATTTTGAACCATGGAAATCGAATATGAGGGTTTCGTTTATCTTTATCCTCAACAGAATCCATGTTTTATCTTGGTAAAAACCATATACCAAGGTTATAATTTATATATCTAGTGGTAAGGGTATTCTTTGATGTGGATATAGTTGTAGTCCATTATAAGAGGATTGTGAGATCCTGGATCTATAAAGGCATGGTGTGTTTTTACCTCGGAAACATTCTTTGAGGTAAGTGGATTTTATTATGCTCTACTTTTCTAGAACTATAAGGATCTTATTTTCTAAATAAAAATTATGTTTTATGAATTATATTTATGATAAAATTAGTTTTATAGAACACCTTGTGTTATGTATTTTGAAAATTATGGTTTTTTGCATCACTTGTAATGTATGTGATAGATATTTAAATAAGAAACTATTTTAAAGAGATATTTTGGTGTGTGAACATTATAATGGAATGGTGTGAGTTCATAATGCAAATACAAATGTCCCCATTAGTTTAGACTTGGTTGAATCATAAATTTAGACTCAAGGGATCTACCACTAAGTGATGGATTTGGTATGGAGGGATGGTTACCACTCTTGGGTGTGGATGTTCAGTGGGCCTTCTATGACATAACATGAATTGGGTGTGTGAGTTTCATGGGTATTAATTCATGACATGGGAGACCTTTGAGGTGTGATTACTATCCCTAATTATTTATATGTATATCTCTCATGAATTTTTTATATTTTTTCTCTCTATTTTTGTATTAAATGTTATCTAAGATGTTCTTATAATAGTAGAGTGTGTGGGAAGCCTCTGGTAGATTACCTAATTATTTGATGTACTCAACCCCTACATATATACTTTGGTTTATATGCATACTTTTTTTTATCATGATATAGGTAAGGATTAAATTTCATACTTAGGTAGTGGGTCACCTTGATGTCAAGGTCTTGGTTTCTAGGAGTTGAAGCATTAATATGGTCATATTAAGGAGTATAGGGTGGTTCCACTTTGGTGCCTTATGTATTTAATGTCTTGGGATTGTAAACTTCATTTATGTATAGTCGTGTTTTACTATATCCTACTACACATTGATCTTTATGGTTTTATTTTAATAATTTCATTGGATCTCTATTGGTTTTTATATAAGCATCAAATTTTCTCTCTTCGTTACCATCTTTTGTATATTATTTTCTTTATAGAAAATCATCCCCAAGATTTATTAAAGCCCTTGTCATTTAGTATTATCCTTTAGTGTCTAAAGGATATCACCAAAGGTAATTTGAACTCTAGTCCATCCCAAGCCAATGGGTTAGTTTAGGGTGTTATAATTAGTATCAATTTGTTATGATCTATCATCCAGGATGGTGAGTGGAGATAGGATGTGTCGTAACTTGAAATTCATTGAATAAAAATACATAGTTAACCTATTTATGATTAAACTAAAGTTATTAGTGGTTTGGGTATGAAAAATGTTTTTAATCACTTATAAGTGTGTCATCATCTCATCATCATAGGTTTAGCTAGTGGGATTTGTCTATCTAAAATTAGTAATAGACTTCCCACTTAGATTTCATCATTCATATGATATTTTTTTATGATTTGGTAAATTGTAACATGATAACCATAGTTTCCAAAATGAGTGATTGTTATCATGGATGAAACTTATAGTTTATAAGAAATGTATTTCTAAAAATGGTTATTCTAGTTCAGATCTATGTTATTTATTGATTCTTTCTAGTATTGATTTAATTATTCATGTTAGAATTGGTTTTTGTTTATGCTTCCCTTGTGTATTATTTTGTAAAGGAACATAAAAATGGTATGGAATAGAAACTTAAACTAGTAATTACTATAATTATAAGTAATTGATTTGATGGTAATTAAAATACATGATATTTTAAGATAATGTTTACAATTTTAGAATGAGTGCTCAAAAGAATGTTTACAAGTTTATTTTCCTTCGCCATTAATGATTACTTATATTCCTATATTGTAGAAAACCTTTTCATAGAATTGTGTACTTTTTTACCCTTATATTTTAATATTTTCCTGAATTTATATGTGTTGATTTGAATTTAATAGTTTTATTTTTGGGTGAATATGGCCTATGACTAGATAAATATCATTATAGAACCTTGAGTTATTATTTCCATGGTTTATGTCATGCTATGTTGAGAAGACTAGAATGTGTTATTCCATGTTATGTACAAATCATTAAATTATATTTTTATAATGAGTATAATATATTACTGATCAAATGAGCATGCTAAAAATATATAACATATTGAATTTTTTTAGTTTTATTGATTAATTGAGAATTCTTGATTATTAATATAATTTTTTCAATAAAATGATTAACCTTGTAACATAATGGCATAAAATATGGAAATAAAGTAGGGGTCATGTGATGAAGTTTTATTTTTGGTTGAAAATAATTTCTAATAATTAATATCCTCATAACATAAGGTAATTGGGCTTTCTCTTAAACTGTTTTATTGGTTATGCATTGATAAGAAATTTAGTAACATTTCATGTACATGAAATGATCACAACACATTTATCAAGTGTTTCTTCTTGGTGGTTACATGATTTGGTTTATAGTGTTTCTATGATATTATTTAATGATCCATTATCTAATGGAAAAAAGGGTTTTTAAATTAAATAATTATTTTGTTAAGTGTTGTTTGGAAAACCATTTATCAATTTAAAACAGGTTTTACATAAGTATTTTCTAGAATATTTCATCAAAGTTATTATGTATTTAAAAACTTAAAAAATATTTAAAGATTATTATTTAAAAAAAATTCTTTAAATGGAAATTTATATAAAATAATTCCTCAATGGAAAACTTTTATTGTTTTGAAATTTAAAATTTTCAAATTTTTAGTAAGTTCTGTTCACAAATGTGGAATTTTTGTATACCAGATTTTTAAATCACTTTCATAAAAGGGATTCAAAATAATTTTATTGGTATTAAAACTCTATTAATTATTTAAAGAGTTTCTTTAAAACCTACTTTTATAAATGAAGAATTTTTCTTGGGAACATGTACATTTTTTTGGAAAATAAAATAATGATGGATTTATCAATGAAATAAGAGAAAAATATTCTCTTAAGAAGTTTACAATAGGTTTTTGGGACCATTATAACTTGGTGAATGGGTGAATGGAAACCTCATGGTCACCTAATAGGATAGTAAGTACATTTTTATGGTTCCTAAAAAATAGATAAAACCTTATTGGAGTTGTGGTATGATATATGGTTTTTATTCTAGTTATGCTTGTGTGCTCATTATTCTTATTATATTTCCAATTGTTTTACATCTTATGATTATTATTATGATTATTATTCTCTTCTTCTTCATGTGTTGGTTATTATTTTGTGTTATTATATTTACTATATAGTCTATGATTATTTCTCAGTGATAGATATAATTCATGTAAGGGACATATAATTTTTTGGGAGTGATGTCTCATTGTATGAGCATAATGACACCTCATGGGAAAAGGAATATTTTGGGTCCTAGATTGGCCACCAAGATCAATTACCATTCAAAAATTCTATATTGGGTGGAATTAATTATCTTAAATCATATTTTATTTAATTTGTATAAAAAAATTGGTTCATAGAATTCAATAGAATAATTATTACTATGATTGGTGGGTCACTCTCACATATTATGAAGGAGACGTTCATCTTCTCAATGGATTTCGTACCTTAATCAAATAAGAATAGCTGAGACAGGTTAAGAATTATCTCTTATCTATTCTCAATGGACCGAGATTGAATTTTTGGGTTAGGTATAGGTTTTCAAGAGTAGTTTAGGATGGGTAACATCATTTTAATTTTTTGGGGGTAGGGGTACATGCATGGTCTAGTCCCTAGCTTTAGAAATTAGTGATATGTTTTCTTAGATACCTTGAGAACTCTTACCCTTTGTGTTGGTGGGTTATTTATATCTACTTTCTCATTTATTATTATGTATTTTATTTCTAAGGACTAATCTACCTAGGTATCATATTTTATGATCGATGGGGAGTGGATGTTTTAACACAAAAGTATCTGAGTATCGGGTTAATGGAATGTTAGATAAGGAAAGATTCATGTGATAAATCATTTAAATGAACTTTTTTCATATTGAAAACAATAATTTCGTGGTTTTATATTATATTACTCTTATTACTAACTTGGGTTACTAATTCCAAGGAATTTCTATAGTCAAATTTTCATTTTCTTATAATTATGTTAATCCTTAATGTTGGGTAGCCACCAAGTAATAGACAAAGGATTAAAATTATCTCTTTTGTATTAGGATACAATTATGGTTCCTTCTTATATTGGAAAAGTCTCAAGTGGATTTACCATTCAAATATTGGAAGATATATAAGTTTGTGAAAATTGGTCATCGAATGGTGTGAATTGTATGACTATGCCTGTACTTTTCTGTTAGGGGGAGAGAATTATCAAGGGCCTTAGAACTGAATTTTCTGAAATGATTTTGAAGTATGATTCCATTAGGGTATTCATTGATAGAATCATTATATTGGAATTTTTTTATTCCTATTCAGGGTATATTTTCTCAAAATATTATGTTTTGGGGTGTTTTCAGGAAGTATTGAAACTTCAACACATGTTAACTATTATCATTTTGACTAAAGATTAATTTAATATATGAGTTAGTGATTAATGTTTTTACCTTGGGATCTAGTTTTTCTCTGGGTATGAGATACCACCATCAATCAAGAGGGTAAATCAGAGTAATCTTTAGTCTATGGGGAAGGGTATGATGAAATTTTATAGTTTATGGAAGGTTTAATTATCATTTGTAGAGATTTCATAGGTTCCTAGTTATCTATAGATGCTTCATAAGACCCTATTTGGACCATCATATCTATATCAGTTTCAAATTATCAAAACCATATTTGTTTTATATTGTTGTTATATTATAGAAATTAAAGGATCAGGTGTTCTTCATGTATTCTTGGGATTTAGATTCGTTAAATGGGAAAGATACTAAAGTTTTTTCTTAGGTGATATGACCATTTGATTTTCTTCAATGTACCAATGAGGTTGGTTATTGGGTAAAATTGAATTTCTAATTCAATGTAGTGAATTTAGTTGCCTTATCTCCTTATAATATGAGTGTGTTTCGGGTTCAAATTATGTATGATTTTTTCTCATGTCACTCTTGATTCAATTGTTCCGTTGGGATTTCGTTGTATTTTGTATCTTATTATAGGAATGATAAGATCTTGTGTGCTCAACACATACCTTTGGTATGTATATTTTAGTACCATCATTGGGTTGATAAAAAAATTAGAAATTGGGCATTTTTATGCTAGATAAGTGGTTTGATGTTTTTTCAAGAAACTTTCAATCTCAATCTTTCCAAGGATGGAAAACCCAATGGCAGGGAGAATGTAACATCTCTATTTTTTAGGAATGTTCTTGTTTTATAATGTTTAGTTGCATTATGGAATTTTTTTTATGAGACCGTGAGGCATGTTAAGAGATTAAGATTGATTAAAAAATAAAATATTGGTGGAGGAGTAAGTTCATGGTTTGAATTTGGTTTCAAATTTTAAATTTGAGGCACCTTGAAATTCGACAGAAGTAGGCATATGAAAGTTCACAATGTAAATACATATGCCACACCATGAATGATATATATTCCAACTAGATTAATTTATTTCAACACATTTTCTGTCCACATTATATCTCCTCTTTTTCTCTAAAACTTCAAGCATCCTTTAGGTGATTTCAGGGATTCCATTCCTTTCAGTGTATGATTTCATCAGATATTCATACATTGAATCTTAGAAATAAAAGGTTAGGTTTTTTTTCTATTACTCATTGGATACCTCCTTGTTTTCTCTTAGTAATAAAATTATAATGGGGCTATCATGGATGGATATAGTGGCCACAGTATTCTTTGATGTCTCTATAGTTGTAATCAATCACATGAGGATTTTGGGAGCCTAGATTTATGATATCATTGTAAGTTTTCTTCTCAAAAACATCATTTGAGGTAAGTATATTCTCTTCCACTCTGCTATTTACATAACTAAAAGTATTGTATTTTCTAAATAAAAATGTTGTCTTGTGAATTTTATATCCTAAAAATTAGTTTTAGAAAACCCCTTGTTTTATGGATTGTGAAAATAAAGGTTGTGTGAATTTCCCACAACATGTGTGATAGATTTTTAAATGAGGAACCTCTTTAAAGAACTACATGGGTGTGTGAAGATTGGATGAGAATGATGTAAGTTCATAATGAATCCAAAAAGGCCCTCATCAGGTTAGTCTTGGTCAAAGGTTCAATTTTGACTTAAGGGATTTACTACCTAGAAATGGCTTGTGTCTTGTGGGATGTGTACCACTCATGAGTATGAGTTTTTTAGTGGACCTACTCTAATAGGATGTTCATTGGGTTTGTGAATTAAATGTGTTTGAATTTATAAAATTGGAGATTGTTGGGAACCCATTGGTGAGTTTTCAATTTATTTACAATATGTTCAGACTCATCCCAAGGTTATTTGTTTATAAGACAGTGAGATTATTGGATACCCATAATTTCATTGGAGTTGTTGACAAGGTGGTTGAGGTGTTTTTTGGATTTTTTTATAGATGGAGCTTGATCAATAAATATGTTGTTGTTTTTTAAATAGAAGTAGAGGCTAGAGTGGTGGATGGATATTTTCATGGAGAGATGGTTATATATTTAAATAATTCCATGTGACATACCTTGGAGAAGTTCATGGGATGATCCATGAATTCTGGAAGCCATTGGAAACATATCTAGAAATAGTTTAGATAAGATCTAAAAGATTAGAAGATTTTTAGAAATCTGGCTAAGTATCCATGTATAATATTTTCCTTCTATACTATTTAAACAAAGGAACACATTCACAAAATTAGTTTCATAGTGGTTCTACATAAGGGAATTCTAGAAACATAAGAAAAATTGCCTATGTAAGGAAGTCGACATACATGGATGTCGATGTAAAGAAATTTGGGTACATGTGGGGGTTCACATATCCAAATCTATAGATTTTGAAAAATCTAGATATGTGAAGCAACTAACATATGAAAATCTAGTGACATATTCCATGTGATGAACTATAAAGGAGAAGCTAGCAATGTACTTGAATTTGGAACAATGTATGGCAATTTCACAATTCTGTAGGGAATTCTCTCTATTATTTTTCTTGGAACACAAACCAACTATGAAATAATATAAAACAATATAGGAACTATTCAAAAATGTTCAAAATATCATGGATCTTCAAATTGGATCCATGATCCAAGCCGATAATTAAGAAGGAATTTTTGGGTGAGATGTAATGAATTATTGAAATATATTCACATGGTGGTGGATTTTTTATACCAAAAATAAAGGATCAAATCATGGATCATACTGCCTATATGAAGCTCAAAGATATTATTTTATTTATTCAATCTATAATTTTTGGAAAGCTATGTGTAATGGTTAAATAAAGGTTTTTGTAGGATCTGGTGTTTTTTATAATGTACAAAAAATAAAAATAAGGGTGATAGTGATGTGGAGGTGCATAATTTGAGACTTGTGTGTATTTTAAATACATGTTTTTTATATCATGTGGAAATTTGGAAAGTTATAAAAAATAAGGTTAGTTTATGTTTGGAACTATATAGAAGTCTTCCTGAGTTTTAATTTTTGGAAATTAGAAAAGTACCTCTCATCTCCATATTTTATAACATGATAGAGAAATAAAAAAAATAAGATCTCATAGGAGATTATAGCTTAAAAATAGAATAAAATAAGGAAGAGGGAGGTAGAGATAACTCTTTTGTGTTCTACTAAATATTAGAGTGTCGATATAAGGAGAGAAATATATGCTCACCTTAAAGATATGATTTATATGATGGATAATAAGTTAAAATATTATACTATAATGGGAGAACTTATCAATCCTACCAAAGTGAAGAAGAGGAATCACTATTGTGTGATGAAGAAGACATTCTAAATTTTTTTCTAAAAAGAAAGAAAAGAATGTGTGAAGAAGAAGTTTATAGAAATCATATGAATTATCAATTATGATTTCAAAAAAACGTCTATATATACATTTGATGATGCACACAACCCAATTGAAATTGAGAAAGATGTCCATAATTCTATAAACTATGTGGAAGTTATTCCCTGGAGTAGTGAGAAAATGAGGAAGAAGGATAAATGATCTCGATATAATCTTAACCCAGAGTAGTGTGTAAATAAGGATAAAGTAAGCAGTGAACCTTCATAGGTAGTGAGATTTAAGTGGTAGTTACCCGACCCATATCCTGTAAACATAGTGAGCCTTGGGTGGTAGTGAGACAATCTATATCATTATAAGGGTAATGAGACCAAGTGTGGAGTGATGAAAACCTTTTAACCAGAAAAATAAGTGTGCATTTTGGTTAGTCAATGCATTGACACAATATAAATAGCATGCTTCTTAGAGTATCCTAGTGAGGGTAAACCGAGTAAAAATCAATGTTTCCCTAGATGAATCACATATCTGTATTCATATGTGAATTTATTGAGGTTGGGTGTCAATAGAAAAGTTAAAAACAATTATTATGCATGTGGGAACAATATCTTTAGAGGCTAATTAGTAAAGAGGTTATAAGGTTTTAAATTTGGTGCTCCCAGATTCACCCCCCCCCCTCTTAGGGTGCCTGAAGGGGACCTAAAAATTGGTATCAAATACAATAACTTTGATAGTGTTAAATATTTCAAGTGGCTTTTAGAGTTTATATTATCTACCCTCATAACCATTGGACATATATAATGATAAAAAAGGATTAAATTGATCTATAATAAAACCAATCCAAAGCTAATTCTCAATGTGACAATCTGTCACCACTATCCCAAACCATTATGAAGGAATTATCAACCAAGGGAAATCTCCCAAAGGAAAGAAGTGGGGTTTAACTAATAAATCTTAGTATGATACCACCATAGAATCTATAAAAATTCTATCATCATGAAATTATTAGTATTATCCTTAAAAAACAAGTTTATAAATAAATTTCCTTTTAAAATAAATTTCAAAAGTCATCCTTGGGTTTTTTGTTAAAAATTCCATATTCAAATCCATAATAATATTAATATAAATACTATTGATAGATAGAAATTAAAGTAACAAAAAGAAACTATTTCTTGAAATACAAACATGTGAGCATCCAACATGAAACAATACCACCATTTAACAAAACATGCACAAGTTGGTAATTTCTCAATGGGAATATGCTATCAGAGATGTGGAGGAACACTAATCCATACATACTATTAATCCAACTAATATTGAGTCCTTTAAAATTATATTGATATCAAGAGAAGAAACCCTAGTGGTGTCACATGCATGAAGGTTTCCATATTTTTATAACCCAATGAACCCAAGGTTCCCAATATGCTATGTTTTAAAAAAAACATTTTAATAAACCATGTTAACAATTTTATAAAACATTTTCAAATTGAAGAATCACCACTCTCATGCTTGAAAATATGTTTCCAATCAAAAATCACCTTTGAGGCATTTCTTCAAACACCTAAGGTGCATAATTGTTTTAAAGAAAACCCCTCTAAAACCCCATTTTCATACCATATAAGATTGAATTTAAATAAACAACCCTTATTTTATATAAAATAAATCAATTTCACAAACCAAACAATTTTAATTTATAAGGACAAAAACTAATTCATGAGATGGAACCTTTTTATAGATACATTGACCTTGCCAATAGAGATAATCTATCCACCTTCAAAAATGGTGATTGGAAATGAAAAGATAGGGTCCTCAAAATCCTAGATCCAAGAGAAACATAATAAATTCTTCATATAAATCATAATTCAAGTTTTAATACCCTAAATGGGTTTACATTTCATGGAGAATATGATATATTATAGTTAGATCTATAAATATTAGAATAAAACCACAAAAAAGACACACATATCAAGAATAGATCCATATAGATCGATGGATAATCCCCATGAAACCTAGGGGAGAACCTCCTAGATTTTAAATGAAAGACTTATTCAAGATAATAAGTAATTAAAAAGAGATTATAGGTTTAATATTTTGATATCATAAATTTAATTTTCTAATTTTATATTATTGGATCTGGTCACATGGTTAGGATGCACAGTTAGACGAACTATATGTTAACTATGTGGTTTCCACTATCCCTTGAAAACTAGGTTTCCTAATGTCCAATAATAGCTGAATAGTTTGAAAAACTATTCTCAAGTTGAGTGATAGACTCTAGAACAAAACCACTTCACCTAAATGGTTTTCTTGGAAACTTGAATAGTTAACCAAACCATGCTCAAACCATGAAAATCACATCTAAAACATACAAATCGACTTTGCACTGTTACCACACAATTACTTATAATCATGAACAGACCAATCCCTTAGCCTATTTATTTCAAAACTCCTAAATTTAAACACCCATCCCATAAAATCCTCTTAAACCACAAAGGATATTGATAAATCTCAAAATTAAACATACTTATGACATGGAGGGTGTCACATTCTTCCCCATCATGAAATTTTATATCCCCAGAAAGTGATTAGGATACAAGACTTGCAAATAAATAATTCCACTATTGTATAATAAATGATTCTCACTCCCAATAATCATAGATATCCCATTCATTCTTCCATAGTAAATAGACTAAAGGAATTTTTTTCCCATAAGATACCTTATCTGAGTGATCCATAAACTGAAATGGATACTCAAACACTAAGGTTTATGTCTCAAGATCAATATACTCACATTAAACCACATGGGAAGGGTCCAGTTGATTCCTCCTTGGTTTCAAAAAAAACACATCATGAATTCAAATCTATTAAGATATATATTACAACCAATAATACACCTTTCAAAGTACTTAGATGATATGTAAAGGGTTAATGAAATGTTATACCTTTTACCTTTCTCACCCTTGTGATGATGTCCCAAGTGATGTGGAACCCTAAAAAATATGATTACTTACCATAACCTCTTTGACACCCCCATTTCATGGTGGTCTTAATTAAATAATTAATGTAATAAATTTTAATCCATTGTTAGTTCCCAATAATTTCAGGCTAGAATTTTAAAATTTCTAAGGGTTTTGGTACTATTCACGGTGTGTGCATTCTTAGGAATAACTATGAACCAATTATGAAAGAGGGGTATATCTATGATAGATCAAATTAACATAGTTTGAGCATGGTTATCTCAACTATGTAAATTTATTAGTATTAATTGTGTTGGGCCTTTTTTGAAGGCAATGTAAGAAGCACGACCACCACACAGTTTAGAAAACCACACAGGTTTTCCAATTTATTCTAAAATTATATCTCTTTAAAAAAAATCCCTTAAGTTAATTTATGTATTTTTAATCCCTTTCCTTCTCCTTTGAGTCTCATGGAACACCCATGGTCTTCCTCCTCCCTCGAGCGACCAGCCTAGATGAACACCCCTATGCATGAGGCCTCCCATTACGACCTCCTTCTCTCATGTGGCTTCTACCAAGATTTCTTAGGGATTCTAATTTTATTCATTAAGTTAAGGTATATACTCCTCCTTTTCTCTAATTTTGATTCATTTCTCTTCTCTCTATCACCTTGTTCATTCAACCAAACCCTGTGTCAAGGGGTTTGACCTATTTTTTCAAATATATTCTTTATTACGATGTGTGATGGGTCTCTTGGGCTGCCCTATTATGGGTTTCAAAATCCGTCACTAATGGAGAATAATTTTAGATCATTAAAACTATCCTAACATCATTTGAGGTAGGTGTTTTGATATAACCCCCATTTATTACATGTTATAAATTTATTTTCTTGTTTTTTTTTTGAAAATTTATATGAATTTTGTATGTCGTAGTAGGCTCAAGTTATTGTTTGATTGTATTTTGATATTTTAATGGGCCTTGGATGCATAAAAAGTGATTTGAAAAATTCTTGTGTGGACTTTTAAATTTATTTAAAGAAACTTGTAATATTTTTATTGGATTTATGAATTTTCATTAGAACCAAGTTGGGTTTGTAATGGATTTAAAGTATTTTTAAAGACATGGAATGGACTTGGGTCACATGCTAAGTGGTTGTTAATACCCATTTGGATTTTTTAAATTGATTTGAATGTTTTAAAAATTTATTTGAAGCTGGATTGTGTTTTTGGAAATGGGTGTGATTTATTTCAAAATACTTCCATGTTACAAGAAGGGTGGTGTTTCTTTGTGAAATAAAATAGTGAATCATTTGAGTGGTTTGGTTGTGTTTGAGTGTAGATTGTGATTCACCCTTGGATTCATGTTTAGTTTCCAAATTCTCTTAACTTTTTAATTTGACTTATATATATACATATATGAATAT
This sequence comes from Viscum album, assembly GCA_963277665.1. Lineage (NCBI taxonomy): Eukaryota > Viridiplantae > Streptophyta > Magnoliopsida > Santalales > Viscaceae > Viscum > Viscum album. Next base: position 1,438,483,470 of record OY728157.1, read on the forward strand.
ATATATATATATATATATATATATATATATATATGGGTGTGGGTATCATTTTTGTACATATTCACACAAGATTGTATGTATATGTATATTGGGGAAAGGGGTATTTATATATATATATATATATATATATATTGAGGTGTGTATGTGTATAAGTGTCCAAGGTGACTTGGGAATTGACAATCCTTGGATTGAAAACAATTTTCTAAATTTATATAATATATATGATAAGTGAAAGTCTTTATTAGTACTTTGAAAAGTGGTTTTTTATTGATTGTTGATTGTTCTCTTGTTGAGACCCTTTGTGTTGTTGATAATTTTATGTGTATCCTTGTGATAGATGTTTGAATTCTGATTCATGTTGTGTTTATGGGTTGGATATCTTTTTAGAGGATGTATGGGGTGATAAGGAATTTATTATGGTGTTAGACTTTGGGGTTTTTTATTTTCATAGGATTATATTGGTGTTGAAAGTGACCCACATCATTTAGTTATTCCATGTGGAACTCTGGGATACTAATTTGGAATTCATTGGATGTTTCTGGTTTGGTTTAAATTACATAGTAGTTAGTCACCTGTAGTTGTAAGTAATAATTGGCTAGTGGGTGTTTCACTGATAAGACTGGGTTTAGAGTGATTCAGTTGATGGATGTGTAACCATTAACCTAATGGTAGTTGGACCACCATGTGTGTCTTGTACTTGTCCCATTGGTCACTATTGTGTTTCCTCGTGATATGTATGGTATGTTATTACTAATTTATTTTATATTGATCATGTATTTTTATTTACTTGTTATGTTTTTCATGTGTTGGCATGTTAGTTATTTTATTATTGATTTTGGAAATTTTTGGTTTACCCTATGTTGGTATTGTTTCTCATTATGACTTGCATGGAATCCCCTTGTGTTTGTTTTTTATTACTTTCGAATCTGTCATTTTAAAAATGGTTTGAAAGTAAGATTTAAAAATGGTGAATGGTTTGGGTGTTTCTTTAATAGAATTAAGAAAATTATTTTTCCTTAAAATTGTTTATGAAAATGGGATTTTCATGAGAGGATGAAAATGGGGGAAAGTGTTTTGGTTTTTCTTTCCTGATTTTAAAGGTTCCATTGAAAATGTATAACTATCCTTGTTTTTGTTTTGTAAAATGATAGTTATTTGAAATTACACTTGTTATTTGGTTTTATAAATTATTTGAAGACCTAATTTATACATTATATTCAAACTAGTTATTTATAAATAGTTTTACTAATTTATTTACATATATTCGGTGGGTAGTGGTGTCCTATAGAGTGCTTATGTGTTCACGCATATATTATCATTTCAGTTGTAGGTTCATGACTCAGTTTCTTGGATACTCGTGAGGGATTTTTTGTTTGATGTTAGTATTTATTTTACTGAATTCATCTATTTGTGTCTATTACCTATTTTTTAGGACGTGACCTTATTTTCATATAATTCCCAAAAATTATCTTTTTAAATAATTTAGTTTTTCCATTTCGGATTTTATTTATTTCTACAGATATAGGGAAACTGTAGCTACTAGTGTGTGAATAAAATCCATTAGAGGTGCCTCTTTTCCTTATAAAAGAGGGATATCAGAGGGTGAGGGAGGTTTTTAGTGCTTGCTACTATTTATTTCTTTCATATTTTTGATATTAGGTATTTTTCTTGTTTATTTTTCTCTTGAATGGATAACCTATGTATGGACAGGTCAGGTCGGGTTTTTATTATTTTATTTTTTCTATTTTTTTCTTTTATTATTGGATGAAATTTTAGTGACCCCATCCTTTTACTCATATTATTACATGATTTTTAGCATAATTAACCATCAAGTACAAACCAATGATTGTAAAGTTTAGTGTCTTTGGAAGACTTGGTATGTAAAACTAAAAAATGAAACCAAAATAAAATCATCTTTTATTTAATCTCTATAATGAGATACTAAATTACTTTAAGCTCTTAAATCTACATGGGATAACCTTGGGAAAACATAAACAAATGGGATGATCTTAAAACACCAGTAAGGGAATAAACATTAGAATAAAGAAAAACACCTTGGCTATAAGAAATAACATAATAAAATAAAAAGGGATGGAACATGAATAAACATATGGCATCATAACATGTAGAATATGGAATCATGTAATAATGGAATCATAGTAATATGGAATCAACATACAATATGACATAAACATGAGTTAAGGCTAACTACCAAGCCTATATCACATGGTGGAAAAAGTCCCTTAATGGGTTAGGTTTACTCCCTAATCCCATACATGACATATCATGAGACTAAAACATAAACCAATGAATTAGATAACAATCTGGTTGAACCCATCATAAAATTTTCATGCATATGTGTTCCTTATGAAGAATCAAACATAAGGGATAAACATAGTGGTTACCCATAGAAATAAAGGGGTATCATAATTGTGTCATATGGCATAACCAAAGAGCATATCAAAATGGTGTACAATAAATAATGTATTTAAAACATAATTGAACATTAATAAGTGTAAATGGGCATAGATCATGATAAATTATGTCCAAATAAAGTGAAAACATGTAAAAATAGTGTTTAAGAAACTTTATAAATGAGTCTCTTTGGAGTGGTTTAAGGGAAAATATTAAAGAGCATTTAAAGTTGAAAAGATCGTAATTGTTTGTATAAAAATAAAATTTAATTAAGATATTTTTTTATAATGAAATTGGTGATTTTAGAAAAAAAATAATGGTGTATTAAAATAAATTATAGAGTTAATTTTAAAAGGGGTAAGAAATTGGGAGGTTCCCTTTAATCGGGTTTTCATATGGGGAGGAATTGAGAAGGGATCCTTGTTAAATATGTATTTCCAAATTAAATAAGAATTAAATGATATGTATACATAACCTTGTAACATATTCATATAAATTTTAAGAATTATATCATAATTATGAATAAATACATTGGTTTAAATAAATAGAAAGTGTAACCCAAAGGTAATTTTGGAGGTTCAGAGATATCCCTTACCTTATGTCCAAAAGTGTTTTTCACTTCCACTTAATGTCCTAGATAATTGAATTAGATAAATTAATTAATTAAATAAAAATATATTATAAATTTATTTACTTTATTATAAATTAATTAATTTCATTTATGTCCTTTTTTATGAGTTATAAAATTCAATTTAATCATTCTGGGAGCATTCATTTCATGATTTTATGATCAGTTCCCTTGAGTTTAATTATGGGAGTTCTTGTAAAATGGAAGAAAAAATATATAAGTTTAATAATATTGTATTAATATACTTAAATTTTTTTAAATTTTCCCATATAACATTTTTTCATATATGAGAATAATTCATTAGATAAATCGTTAATGAAAAAATGATTAGTTTATTTTTTACAGTATTTCATTCATCGTGAACTAATTTTGTTTTATTATTTAATATTAGGTATATATATTAGTTCCAAAACATGAAACAAGGTATAATATACATTTTTAAATATTTTTTATCCATGATAATTTTTTTATGACCATCCTTGAAGGTGGTAATTGAAAATTAAAACTTATCATCCACGAAGGTGATAAATCGACACCCCATAGACGACGTTTTCATTTTTAGAATAAAAGAATATGAGAAGGGATTTTATGATTGATATTCCATTAAAAAATAAAATTATAGTATATATATGATTCTTGAGTTATCATATAACTTTTTATTATATATTAAATGATTATGTAGAAGAAAGATAGAATTTAAAAGATAAAGGTGGAGGATATTCCCTCTTGTATGTCGTCTCCTTGAGAACCTTCTTAAGGCACTAGGGTTTCAGGTTTTTTTTATGACCAGAAGATCTTAGATGTCCTAAATAGTATTTTAAAGTAAATTGGGAAGTATTTAGGAAATATTAAAGGATATGGAGTTGTGAGGATAAGGGCTGGTGAGGAGTGGTATTTATAGTGGGAGGAGAGGGGTGTTTTTGATTATTTTATTCATTTGTTTATTATTTTGGATCAAGACTATCAATAGTGGTGATCCTTATAACTAAATATAATAAATGGTTCATGATATTTCGAAATAATGGGTTATTACCTCATCCATACATCATTCATGACTCAATAATACATGTCATTCTTAATACTGTAAATTATCATACTTCACTATTCACCAAAAAATCAACTATTTTAGAAAAATCAAAAAAAAATATTCCATACTATTTTGCGACATGTAGATTTAAAAAATGGACTATATCTTTTGAAAATAATTTTATAAATATGATAAATTTAATTTTTATTTAAAATGATCAATTATTCGAAAAAATACTAATTTTTAATATTATTACCGATTTAATGACACATTTAAAAATTAATTAAAGTATCATAAAATTATATTATAATTTGAGGAAGAATTAATGATGTTACATCATTAATTATTACCATGTACATCCTTTTTTGGTCTATGAATATTGGATCCTTATCAATTCTCATCATTGATGAAGTTATAGGATCCTTTATTCTTAGAGAATCTACCACTTTATTTGCATTACCAGGATGGTAGTGGATTGAACAATCATAATCCTTAATGATCTATAAATATCTTCTCTATAACATATTAAACTCCTTCTATGTGAATATATATTTTAGGATCTTATGATTAGTTTATATCTCACACTTATCCTAATAGAAATAATGCTGCCAAATTTTCAATATGAAGATCACATTCACCAACTCCTGATCATGTGTGGGGTATTTTTTCTCATTAACTTTCATCTTCCTTGAGGAATAGGATATAACTTTATCATTTTTCATCATTACTCTACTTAATCCCTTCTTTTAATCATCTCTATATAACACAAAGAGTTCCCCACTTGTCGTAAGTGTGATTACTCATGTAGTGATAAGCCTATTTTTCAACTCTTTAAAATAGTCTTCACATTCACTAGTCTAGAAAAACTTTACACCCATCTAAGTTGTCTTGGTTATTTGGTTTGAAAATCATGATAATTTCATAAAAAATCATCAGTAATACCCCGTTAAACCAAGGAAACTAGGGGTTTATGTTACAGATATAGGCCTAGGACACTCTTTTATTACATTTTTCTTAGAAGGGTCCATATATATTCTTTTGTTGGTGATAACATTACCCAAGAAGGATACTTCCTCCATCCAGAACTCAATTTGTATATACTTTTCATAAATTTTATCCCTTTAAAAATTCTTTATCAATGTATCAAAATTCTCCTTGTGTTCCTCCTTTCTCTAGGAGTATATCAAAACATTATCAATAAAGACTACCACAAATTTGTTGAGGTAATATCTAAATACTCTATTCATTATTTCCATGAATATTACTGGAGCATTAGTGAGTTTGAATGGAAACACTATGAACTATAGTGTCCATACATCATTCTAACGGTAGTCTTGGGAAGATCCTCTTTCCTCACCTTTAATTAGTAATATCATGACCGAAGGTCCACCTTAGAGAAATACTTGGCCCCACATAAATGATCAAAAAATTCACCTATCTATGGTAGGGGACACTTTTTCTTTATCGTGATTTTTTTGAGCTCATGATAATCATTGTAGAGGCGCATCAATCCATCCTTTTTTGATGAAGAGGAATGGAACACCGCATGTTGAATCACTCAAGCATATAAAACCCTTGTATAAATTCTCTTGTAACCGCTTCTTCAGTTTCACCAACTCAATGGTGGACATATGGTAAGGATTCTTTGATATAGGCAGAGATCTAGGTATAATATCAATTGAGAACTCAACCTCTCGGTCCAAAGGAAGACCAGAAAATTATTCAAGGAACATATAGGTGTAGTTAATCATAATGGGACTGTCATTGAGGATGATCCACTTTATTTCCTCAATAATTTTAGCTAGATATGCTTACTCATAAGTCCAAAACATCCATAATTGAGATGATAATTCTAGAATATATTCATCATCATCCTTACACTTGTAAATAATTGGAGGATTCATCAAGATGTGAAGAGTGATCTCCCTTCCCCAATAGTTGATGTTGGATTTGTAAAAAGATAGTCAATACGTTCCCAAAAAAATAAAACACCACCAAATGAAGTAATATGAGATTTTATAGGAGTTTTAGTACAGAAAAATTATCCATGGATGATTTATATACTTTAGATGCAATAATTTAATCATATTTTGTTATCACATATATTTTAACCTCCATATTTTGAGGTGGTGTTTCAATAGTTCTAATAAACTTGTAAGATATGGAAGAATGAGTAGAACTAGAATCAAATAGTACATTCACAATTCTTTAATGAATAACCAACATACATGACACCACATCATTTTTTGGATCCACCTATGCAGTAGTGATAGCATATTCCCTTCCTTGTTGCCTTAGAGGTTGTTGTTGTTGATTTCCTCTAGCAACCCTTGGCTTAGGGCATTGGATCACATAATTCTCATGTTCCTTGCAGTTGAAACATTTCACTATAGGTTGACTGTTGATCTGAAACATCATTTATTCTTTTTCATTTTTTGGATTCCTCATATCACTTCGATAATAATTAGCTTGATTCCCCTCTCTTTCAAATTTGAAGCATCTCATGGTTTCCTTTAGATAGTTCCCGAGATTCTTCTTCCCAAATGTTTGAGATGTGGGATGTTGGTCTTTATTTACATCATGGTATTTATTTGTATATTATCCCATATTAAAATTCATTTTATTATTTTTATCAATTTTCCTATGAGACCATTTAGAGTCTCTAATCACCATGTAAACCTTTAGGGAACAATGTAAAATCTCCTCATAGATCTCAGAAGTCTTGAATTTCCAATTCTTTTTGTAAACTCGGATTTAGTCCACTAAATAAGTGATCCAATTTTATTTCAACATTCATGAAAAATCTAGATTCATATCATGAAAGACTTGTGAGGTTTTCTTCATATTCCTTGATGGAATCATCTTTCTTTTTCTTCAGTTCGAAAAACTCTATCACCCTCTTAAGATAGATAGTTCGGGGAAAATATTTATTGGAAGATATTTTCTTGAATGATTCCTAATCCATGGAATCAATTTCCTCCTTGGACTATGGGTTTTTTATCAGTTTCCACCATTAATCATCTTCCCTATAAAAACAATGGACTGTTAGCATGACTTTCTCTTCTTGTGAGCACTGGATGATAGAGAATGTCTTTTCAATAGAGTTAATCCATTATCTCATGATGAGTGGATTAGAATATCCATTAAATATGGGTGGCATTTTTCTTATAAAGGATTTGAAAAAAAACTGTCTCTTTCTTAGGAGGAGGGAATTCGATGTGATTTATTTTATTATTCATAACTTAATCCAGTTTTTCTAGTAATGTCAATGAGTTTTTAGATCCTTTTCCCATCAAATTTGGAATTTCATTAATGAAATTGTCACATTTCCTATCACAATGATTTTTAGAACGAATTATTATATTTTCATCCATTACCTAATAAAAAATAAATTAAAATTATGGGATCTTGAATACTTATCTAATAAGAATATAAAAAGGAAAATTTGAACAAAAATGGACAAACTTCAAAATGAAAAGTATATCCTAACATGTGATTCCCTAAATTTATATCTAGGTTATCCATGGAGAAAGAATTATCCCTAGGGTTTCTAATAAAGTTTTCTAGTCCTAACATCCAAAAATTACTAGTCAATCATTTAATACCAACTATTGTGACCCTATCCTTTTATATGTATTATTAAATTATTTTAAGCATAATTCACTATCAAATACAAACCAAGGATTGTAAAGTCTAGTGTCTTTTGAAGACTAGGTACATAAAACTAAAAACATGAAACCAAAATAAAATAATCCTTATTTAATATCTGTAATGATATCCTCAATTCCTTTTATCTCTTACATATTCATGGTATAACCTGGGGAATACATAAACAAAAGGGATGAGATAAAAGGATGAGTATAGGAATAAAGCACAACAAATGGGTTAGAAGGCATAACATAATGACATAAAAATTCATGGAATATGAATAAAAAAATGGAATAATAACACGTAGAACATGGTATCATGTAATCATGGAATCATACGAGTGTGGTAGCAACATAAAAAATGACATAAACATGAGTTGAGGCTAACTGCCAAGACTATATCACAAGGTGGACAATGTCCCATAACGGATTGGTTTAATCCCTAATACCATACATGAAGTCTCAGGAGACTAAAACATTACCCAATAAATTACATTGGAATCTAGGAATAGCCATCATAACATGTTTATGCATATGTGTTCCACATGAAGAATCAATTGTAAGGGATAAACATAAGGTTTACCCATATAAAGAAATGGGTATCATAATCATGTCATATGGCATAACTAAAGGGATTATCATAATGGTGTACGTGAAAGAATGGATTTAAAAAATAATTAGACATTCATAATGTAAAATAAGTATAGATCATGATAAATTATGTTCAGATATAGTAAAAAACATGTAAAAATAGTGTTTAAGAAACTTTATAAATGAGTCATTTTAGTGCGGTTTAAAGGAAAATATTAAATTCTTCAAAGTTTAAAAGGGAATAATTGTTTATATAAAACTAAAAATGAACAAAGATATTTTTTAATGATAAAATTTTTTATTTTAGAAAAAATAATGGCTACTTAAAAAATATTATGGAGTTTACTTTATAATTCATAAGAAAGTGGAAAGTTACCTTTAATCGGGTTTGCATATCAGAAGGAATTGAGAAGGGAACCTTATTAAATATGTATTTCTACATAAAATAAGGATAAAATGATCCAGATATATAATATTGGAAAATATTCACATAATTTATAATAATTATATAAGATTTATGAATAAATACATTAGTGTAAATAAATATAAAGTGTAACCCAAAGGAAATTTTGGAGGTTTGGATAGAACCCCTACCTTATGTTTGAAAGTGTTCTACACTTGCACTTAATATCTTGGATGATCAAATTAGATTAATTAATTAATTAATTAATTAACAATATATTCTAAATTAATTTTATGTATTATAATTTATTAAGTTCATTTATGACTTTTTTGAGTTATAAGATTCAGCTTTTTCGTTCCAATAGTTTTCGTTTCATGATTTTATGATCGGTTCCCTTGACTATAATTATAGGAGTTCTTGTCAAATGAAATAAAAACTACAGAATTAGAATGATATGATATTAATATACTTATATAATTTTAAATTTTCCCATATATCATTTTTTAGATATGATAATGATCCATTAGATAAAACGATAATGAAAAAATGATTAGTTTATTTTGGCGGTTTTTTGATCATCACAAACTAGTTTTGTTTTATTATTTAATATCATTTATATATGTTAGTTAAAAAAATGAAACAATATATAATGTACATGTTTCAATATTTTTTAACCATAATTATAGTTTTATGACCATCCTTGAAGGCGATGATGGAAAACAAAAACGTGTCATTCACGATGGCGGTGAATTGACACCTCATGAATGATGTTTTCATTTCTAGAATAAAATGAGAAGATAAGGGATTTGAGTATTGATATTTCATTAAAACAATAAAAATATGGAATATATATGATACTGAAGTTTTCATGTAACTTTTTATTGTGGGGTAAAGGATGAGGTAGAAGAAAGAAATATTTTAAAAGATAAAGGTGGATGATTTTACCTATTGTATGTCGTCTCCTTGATAACCCCTTTAAGAAACTAGTATTTTTTTTATTTTATTAAAACTAGAATATCTTGTACATGGGAAATATTATTCTTAAGGTAATTTAGTTTAATTTAAATAATATCAAATTCTATTGAGGTGTGAGAAGATGGGTTTGTGAGGGGTGGTATTTATAGTGGGAAGAGAGGGGTGTTTTTTATTATTTTATTCATTTGTTTATTAATTTGGCTTAATAATATAAATAGTGTTGATTTCTATGTCTAAATATAGTAAATTTTTTATTAGAGTTAGAAAAAATAGGTGCTTACCTCATCCATACATCATTCGTGACTTAATAATTCATGTATTTTTTAAATACCGTAAATTACTGTATTTCACTATTCACCAAAAATTCAACAATTTTAGAAAAATATCAAAAATTCACCCTATCCATTTTTCGACATGTAGATTTCAAAAATAGACTCTATTTTATGAAAATAATTTTCATAATATTATTAATTTAATTTTTAATTTAAAACATCATTTATTCGAAAAATACTGATTTTAATATTATAACTGATTTTATGACACTTTAAAAAACTAATTAAAGTCTCATAAAATTATCTTATAATTGAAAAAGAAATTAATTTATTAATATATTTTGTGAAAATAAATTTTATTACAAATCATTATATTAATTAAAAAAATTAAATAAAAATTTACTTTTTATAAAAATACTGACACTAAATTTATCAATTATAAAACATTTATTTACTTATTCCATGACATAAATATATCATATTTTCATTTATAAGATGCATAAATTTTATTTATAATTTTCTGAATATTTTATTGTTAACACTGTTTTATTTATACTACTTTTTTGTGAGTTTGGTCATTCTTGTGGATCAAGAAGATCCAAATTTTCTTATTCTTATTATCTTATTTTCTATTTATTGTCCCATAATAATTATGGGTTTTTTTTCTGAAAAATATCATTCTTCATTTATAAGGATAAAGTTTTTATTGGGTTCTCTAAGTGATGTATGAGCTCTATACTATATGAAATAATTTTAAGAAGGGAATTTACATTGATAAAATTTTGGTTTGTTATAGAAACTGTTCCCATGTGTGTTTTTATGATTCTCAAACACTAGTTTTTAGCTCATGGTAATTGGGAACACCCTTCAGGATGGTTTGGTAATTTTTCATTAGGATGGCCCAGACGGTATTGTTATAAATGATATCAAATCTTGGGGTCCTTTTTTCTATAGTATCCTAATATTTTGTAATTCCTTAAGTTATTTTGGTTGTTGGTAGCTTGGGAATTAGGTTTTCAGGACTTCGGAGGTAGGTGCAAGAAAGTGGCATGAGCTCTTTCTCACCCCAATCCTTGAGTTTCCATTGTTCATGGGGATTTTTCCTTTGATTATTTTTTTGATAGAATTGTTGGATTATTATTTGATTCCATTACGTGAGTTTCCTTGTGGGTTGTATATAATATTTTAGGATGGTTATGAAGAAATAAGTCAATAGGTGTGGTTGGTTTTTAGGGATTGAAATCCAATATGAAAACCAAATGCATGATTATATAGACTCTTTAGGAACCATTTCATGATTAGCATGTGGTCATCAACTATGTGGCCAAGTTTGGAATGGTTCTGAATCATGGTTGAATTTTATATTTAGACCACTTGACCCTTGGATTTCCTAGTTTGTATAAGGTCAATGGGATAGGGTTTAGGGTTGGTCTTCTGATATGTTGGAATATTTGGATGGATTTTTCAATTGAGGCTTGTGTTATGCCTTTTTTTATACTTCTATTCATGTGATGTAAAATTCATTTTATGTGGGTGAAAATGTATTTCATGAAAAATAATGGTTTTAAAGAAAGGAATTAAGGATTGTTTGTAATATAATATTGTTTTTATAAAATTATTTGAAATAGAAAACTATATTTTTAATTTGAAAAATTATTTACGTGTGGTTGATTTTTTTTATTCAAGTGCACCATGATTTAAAAGATGGGTTTTATTTTTTAAGGGAAACTGGTGTTTTTCAAATTAGATTTTTAAACATTGTGTGTGTATTTTAAATAATAAGTGATTTTAAAATTGTTTCAAATTTAAAATTCCTTATTCATTTTGAAAACAGGAATGGTGTTTTTGTTTTAAAACAGGTGCTTTTTTTAAAATCATTTTTAGAAATTTTTTAAAATTTACCAAGTTAGGTTGAGACTTCAGGTTTAAATTTGTAAAAAAATTTCCATTTTTTTAATGAATAAAAGCCTAATTTTAATGGTTCATTTGTTTTCAATATTTTAATTTGATAAATCCTTCTTTATTTTAGATAATATTGTGTTCTGTTTTGTTCATTGTGTTTTTTAGGACAGTTTGGTGTGTTTTGGGGACATGATTATGTGTAGGGTTAATGTCTTGTGTGGTATGATGTAAACCTCCAAGAAATGTATAGTTTGAAAGTATAGTATTCATATTATGGGACCTTCCTCCTCCTATTTAAAACTTCCTAGGCTCTAATTGTAGTGAAGGTGTAGTCTCTTTCTTGGAGTTTCTTGCCTTGGATCAATTTGAGTTAATGTTCCTTTAATGGTTCCTTTGGAGATTGTTGGTTCTAATGGTTTGGGACCATAAATTTTGTTTTATGGATGGATTATTGAGGATTGGTTCTTATTATAGTCTCCTATATGAGATCTCTTTTTTGGTTTAATGGGTGAATGATCATTGTTTAGTGTTTACCTTGGGTGTTTGGTTTTGTCTTTTATGAGTGGCAGACCATTTTAGGATTTATGCTTGTTTAGTTTAGAGTAGTTCTAGTTTGGGAAAGACTTAGCCTAGTGTTTTATTAGGATCTTATATGGTTTCCCATTGTGGGTGGTGTTCTTGATTTTGGTTTCCCTCATGTGGATTAGGCTATGGGAAGGTTCTTTTTGGGCATTGTTGAGCTTGTTTCCTTGGAAAATGAATGAAACTAGGGTATATGTTTCGATAATTGTAGTGTTGTTTCTTTTCTAGTTTTGTTGTGGATATCATTGGGTTTTGTTTCCTTTAAAATTAACATGGGACACTATTCTGAGTAGTTTAATTTAAACAACCACATATACCATTTTTGACCCTTAGGTTAGAGTATAATTGTTTTTCTTTTAATGATTCATGTCTCGTGTTCTTACACTAATTGGTTTTTGGAAACCTTCAATTTTTTTTATCCTATTTTTTATCCCTTAGGATGTTTCTCAGATTATTTCTCTCCTTGTGGTTTTAGATATGTGTTTGGTTTTGGCTGGTAGAGCTTTGCAAAATCCCTTTGGAGAGTTTGGGAACGTTGTTTCTTGGTGACTTCCTCTTATGTTAGGGAAAATGGTTGTCGGTTATTCCAAAATTATAGATTATTTTAAAATGGAAGGGAGAATAATACTTAATATTCATTTCATTAGTTCCTTTATTTGAATTGTTTTTTTGATCAGGTTTTTTTGAGGATTCACTCAGTTGTATGCAGACTTCTTATTTTCTTGGGAGTTGTCTTAGAATCATTTCCTCCTTTTAACTCTACATGGACATGAGACTTTATGGGGGAATAAAGTGGTGTGATTTGGAGTTTACAACACACCCTATGTCATATAGGTATTAATTAATTAGTTTAATATATTTTTATTTACCTCTAATTTTGGGTTGGAATTTTAAAATTCCTAAGTTTTTTTCTAATGTGCGTGGTTTTTTCATGGTTAGGTGTAACTTTTCCCCAATAGTGCATGGGGGTCTATCTTTGATAGTGATGATTCACATGGTTTAAGAATAGTTATCTTAACTATGCGACTTTCCTAGGAGTAACCATGTGGGGCCTTTTTGTTAAGAAGGTTTGGGACACATGATCACCGCACAATTTGAAAAACCATTTAGGTTGTCTAGTTTCTTCTAATTTTTTTTCTCTATCTAAAAAAATCCCCTAAGTTAATTTAGGGCATTTTAATCCCTCTACCTCTATTTTTGAGTCACGGGAAACATCTTTTTCCACCATCATCCCTTGTGTGACCATCCCCAACTAAACCACCATGTGTATGATGTATCCCCTTGTGGTATCCTTCTCTCACATAGTTTCAATCTAGATTTCTTCAAGATTCTAAGTTGAATCATCAAGTTAAGGTCTCTTCTCTTATTTTCCTCCCATTTTGGGAAACTTACCTTCTCTTTTTCGACCTTCTCATTCAAATGAATCCTAGATCTAAGGTTTTGACCTACTTTTTTAGATTTCTTCCTTATTAAGTTGGGTGATGGGTCTCTTGGGTCACCCTCTTATGTGTTTCAGAATATTCCATTGAATGTGAATTATTTCAGACTATTTTTTCTTTCCCGCCATCATTTTGAAGTAGGTATTTCTATATATCCCCCTTGTATTACATGTTATAATTTTTTTATCTTGTTTGAAAAGTTTTTTAAATTTATAATCATTTTCTATGTCATGGTAGGCTTAAGTTATTGTCTGATTGTATTTTCTTCTTGGAATGGACCTTGGGCTCATGCTAATAACTTATGAAAATATTAATGTGGCCCTTTAAATATTTTTAAAGAAACTTGTAATATTTTTCTACGATTTATGAATTTCCAGCATAATCAAGTTTCTTTTGTAATGGACTATAGTTATTTTTAAAGACTTGGCTTGGACTTGGGTCACATGCGAAGTGGTTGTTAGTGCCAGTTTGGCTTTAAGAAAGGGATTTGAATATTTTAAAATGTATTTTAATCCAGTTTGTGTTTTTGATAATGGTTGAGATTTATTTCAAAGGATTTCCATGTTCCAAAACTGGTGGTGTCTCTTTGTGAAATGAAAATTGGGATCCTTTGAGTGGTTTGGTTGTGTTTCAGTTTAGATTGTGATTCTCCGTTATATTCATGTTTGTTTTCCAAATTCTACTAACTTTAAAATATAAATTATATACATACACATATATGAATATATATATATATATGGGTATCCTCATTGTATATATTGGCACAAGTTTGTGTGTATGTGTATATTGGATCAATGGGTATTTATATATATATATATATATATAAATATATTAAGGCATATATGTGCATAAATTTACATGGTGGAATAGGACTTGAAAATCCTTTGATTTAAAATGGGTTTTTAAATGTTTTTATTATATATGTTATGTGAAGGTCCTAGTTGGAACTTTTCAAAGTGATGTTTGGTTGATTGTTGATTGTGCCCTTGTTGGTCTCCTTTACATTGTAAATGATTTTATGTGTATCCATGAGGTGGTTTTTTGAATTTTTATTCATCTTTTGCTTATGGGTTTGGGATCTTTCTAAGGGAAGTGTGTGGTTGGGAGAATGTGATTATAGTGTTAGCCTTTGGAATTTGTTATTTCAATGGTTAGTTATTCTATGAGGTACCATAGGATATTAAGTGGTAATTCATTATACATTACTAGGATTGTTGAGATTACGCACTGGCTAGTAACCCCTAGTTGTATATAATACTAGGCTAGTGGGAGTTTCATTAATGATACTAGGATTAGAGTGATATGATTGATGGATGTGTGACCATTAACTTGTAGGTATTTGGTCCACCTTGTATGTCATATAATTATCCCCTTAGTCTCTATGGTGTTACCTCAAGATATATATGGTATGTTATTTCTTCTTTATTATATATTGATCATGTGAGTTTCTTTATTTTTATGTTATGTGTGTTTTGAAATGTTGGTTCTCTTATAATTGATCTTGGAATTATGTGGTTTTAACTATTATGGTATTATTTCTCCTTATGGATTGTATGGAATCATCTTATTTTTGTTTTTCCTTAATATCAAATGTGTCATTTTATAAATGGTTTGAAATTAAGATTTCAAAAAGGGTAATGGTTAGGTATTTCTTTAATAGTTTTAATGAAATGAGTTTTTTTAAATTGTTTATGAAAATGGTATTTTAATAAGAGTTTGAAAACGGGGGAAGTGTTTTGGTTTGTATTTTTTCATTTTAAATGTTTTATTAAAAATGTATAATTATCCTTGTTTTTTGTAAAAATGATAGTTTTATGAAAGTATACTTGTGATTTGGTTTTATAAAGCATGTTAAAGCCTAATTTATATCTTATATTCAAACTAGTGATTTATAAGTTGATTTTCTATGATATTTCCATATATTTGGATGGTAGTGGTGGCCTACTGAGTGCTTATGTGCTCATTCCCATATTATCATTTCATTTGTAGGTTTCTGAATTAGTTTCATATTCTCTCTTGAGAGAATTTTTTTAGGATAGTTTTTATTCTACTACATTCATCTAGTTGTGCCTATTACCTATTTTTTTAGTTCCTTTATTTTTCTAAATTTCTTGGTAAGTATCCTTTTAAATGATTCACTTTGGCCATTTAGAATTTTTTTTACTTCTACTGACATAGGGTAACTATTGCAGCTAGTGGGAAAAGAAAGTCCATTGGAGGGATATCTTTTCCATATAATAGAAGGAGATCAGAGGGTGAGTGGGGTTTTTTGGGCTCACTATTGTTTACCACTTTCCTATTTTTATATTAGGTTACTATCTTATTTATTTTTCTCTGGCATAAATATCCAATGTATAGATAGTTCATTCCAAAAAATATATATTTATGACACTATTTTTTACTCTAATTATTCAGTGAAATCATTCTAAAGTATGTCCCTCTGATTCCTAGGCACTAGTTTAAAGCCTATGGGGATTAATAATTCTCTAAGGGATAGTGTTAGGTAGGTTCAGGCGTATTTCAGAGAGACAAACCAGACCAGTTCATTACAACCTCAAACAAATGACAGTGATCTAGTTAACATTTCTGATGGCTCTGAACTAATTCCAACATTAACAGAGATAACTACACCTTCATTGTCACCCCTAGAATAGAATCAATCATATGAAATATTATTCACAAACCCCTTCCCATCATCAAGGAGATCCAAAAGGCCAACCATAATACACTTCAAAGTGTGTCACCTTAATCAAATCCTACTAACCTTTTTTATAGGAAAGATTCAACCAGGTAAAATACTAAACCCAAAATATAATTAAATAAAGCCTGAATTATAAGATCATAACCTCAATAATTGGATGATTCTCCTAGTACAAACATACATATAAATATTTAACATCATGATTAACTTCAATTAAAAAACCATCAAACTGGGTGAACCCTTAAACATATAAATTCTCAGGATCTTATACCGTAATTTTCTCCTTAACATGGATGATATAATATGATGACACTAATTAATGAATGAATAGTAAAATGATGTCTTTTATGCCACTAAGATACTAAGTTAGATCTATTTATTGTTACATCGATACTTTATCCAAATTTCATAATGTAATGGATAAGGCCACACCGAACTGGTAGGTTTTTGTTGTTGTGATTTACTTTCATATTAGGTAGGGAATCATGACATAAAGTCTATAATTAAATTAATTTTTTTGGTAATTTAAAATAAATGTCTCAAATTATGACACATCTTCGTAACCCTAGAATGCACAAAACAACTAAACCTTTGTTCATGATCTATCAACCCTTGTCTCATTTCGACTAAAGTAACCAATTGCCTCTAAAGACACAAAACACTATTAGATCACTAAAACTAGAAACCTGAGGACTCACCACCATAAAATGTTTCATTTAAATATTAATAACCATCATCCACTAATTTACATAGCCAAATTTTATTTCACAAGGAAGAATCATCTTCTCACAAGATGAGAACACAAGTTCACTAAATCCTCAAACACAACTAAGATCATTCCGTCAAATATGTTCACCAAGGATCACTCTTTCTTTGATCTCTACATACACTATGTTGGTAATTCTATTATCAAGGAAACTTTGACCACACCTCATTTTCAGAGAGTTTACACAATATAGAAATAAAATATCTAAAATCACTTAACCTGGTATTTATATCATAGGATCAAAATCCTATGGGTAAACTACACCTCAGGATTTTATTATCTGAAAATATAATAAACAACTCTTTGAGGGTAAAATATCACCAATTTACAATATCATGTAAAAATTTTATGAATTAAATTTCACATTTATATTGATTCTTTCCATTAATTCAAAATTGGTGATAGCCTTAGGTTATCAATCATTTCTCTGACATCAAGTCATATCCCAACTCATAGCCTTAGGCATCACAGTTTCATCATCAAGACCCCGCTATAATTATCATGAATCAATATTTGAGTTTAAGTTAACCACAATTACGAACTTTCAAAGGCTTACTAGGTTCAATATTCCCTAATATAAGGATCTTCATTTAGTTCTTGATAACTTCATTCAGTTTTTTCACTCCTTCAGGTACCCCCTACTTTTTTTGGGACCTCTTCCTTCAAAAATACAACCCAATGAGAATAATTTCATGCTTCATGTCCATAAATTCCTTATGGAACTTTACTTATTTAATAATAATAATATTTGTGTCAGCTCTCATAATAATAACTTGAGAAACCTCCCCCTGGCACATAAAATCCCCTTTATATTAGCATGGTTTCTTTGAAAAATTAGGGAAGCATGTGAATTAAAATTTGATTTTACTACTTCATTATTTGAATCTCCCACTTGGTTAATTCTTCATATCACCCCCATAAAAATTCTTTATATATTATAGTGAATGATCATCATAGGAACTCTCCTTAGATCTTAGCATCAAGTATCTTCTTCTAACTTTCTGGATATATCCTCTAGAATCACAAACCTTCCTTTATCATTATAGAAACAAGGATTGTACCAAAATGCATCATCACATTGAATGAATTTATGAAAATTTCATCAAGGCCATTAAACCTTTAATTTAGTGAAACTTTATAACACCTCTTCCATTAAGTGAAAATTAGTTTGGCGTTCTTTAACAATATCATAAAAATATATCATAACCTTTTCATATGTCTCTTCCTCTACCTGATGACTTGATTCTAAAAACAATATCTATTTCCTTTCATGGGAAACCTTTTTTTGATGAACTTCATTAAAAATAATTAATTTTATGTCCCTGTAAACATTCATTTGGTGGACTTGCAACCTTTCTTCTATTTTGTGAACTTTACATCTTTGGTTCGTCTGATGGAATCGGACTAATGACTTTGTAAAGGATCACTTTATGGACTCTATTGAATGACCTTGTAATATTTCATCCAATAGACTCTGTTTGATGAAATTATTTGATGAATTCCATCAATAAAACTCCAAAATTAATCTGATTGGAATACTTCATAAATTTATATCTGATGATAATTCATACTATTACAACTTCATATATTTGTAACCTCAAACATGGAATAATACAACTTCAATTCTTCATGTGTTGAACTTTTTACAGTCGCACCTTCTTCTGATCAAATACTTTGAGCTCCCTTTCCTCTCGAGCTTCCATGAAAACTTCAAAATCCTATAACTTCATAGAATTATATCTAATGAATTTTTAATACTCTTTATAATTTCTTCACACCATTTTGACTGAAAAAATCACTTGGAGACTTTTGTTCAATGCCTTAGCTTGGAATATTGTGTTTGATGCCATAGCTCAGAATATTTTATATACATTATTCATAATATCTTCTTTTTATATTGAATCAAAAATGTTTTTCCAATCATTTAGAAATATTCAATATTACAAGGTCTATCTGATGACTCAAAAATTTTGTATAGTAGACTTAATACTTCCTTTTGTAAGCTACAACCACATCTGTATCTTCTATAATACTTCTCAACTTGATATTTGTACAAGTTATTCCATTATAATATGTAAAACTCTAGGAAAAAATTTAATCATCACTTCTCAATGTTTAGAAAACATAGTTCCACTAAGTTCCACCAACTTCTTAATTTGACCAACTTTGCCTAGAATCATGAATTACTTAGTATGGCCATGATGTTTGATACTTTAAATATTAGAAAAGTATTGCATGTCATTTCCTCTTTCATTGAGACTTTTTTTTTTCTAAACATCATCATTGAACCAAGTCCGCAATTAATTGTAATGTTTAATAAATTAGGAACACATTACTAATCATCGTTCAATATATTTATCGAACATATCTGTATGATAGAGTTGTGAAAGTAATTGAATGAACTTTTAGTACCAATATTTGTCTGTTGACTTTGATCTGTTGAAATCCATCTGATAGTCTAAGTTATCTCCATCCAATAACATTATATCTAGAAAATTATTAAGGAGATTTCTTAAGAAAAAATCATAATGTTGATAAAAAATGTGTTTTTACAACCAACACTGCACATGTTATAGACAATAAGATCAGTGCATCAATCTTCATAACTTTATCAAATATCCAAAAAAAATCACATTTAAGTAATTAATATATTAAATACTGAATATATTTCTAATCTTTTAAAGGTGTGAATATCAAATGTATTTTTCCAATATTACAAGACTTGGTAACATTCTTTTCTTCCACAATGAACATGGATAATTCAAACAATCTTCCATGTGACTTCCCTACAACCTATTCAATATATTGATACCAATGAACTCTTTCTAATTCATTGATAAACATTGGAAAAAAATACAATCATACACAAAGTGGCATCTTCAATATACCCCCTCTTTATTTATTGTCAATACCTTCAAAGTTCATTAATAATGATTACGTCAATATGTGAATCTTTATCTTATTTCTCTCCCTTTCATCTAAAACATTCATTTTAATTTATCTCCCTATTATTGAAAAGAAATAAAAAATTATTGGTAAAATTGTGTCAATTTATTCTTAAGTAGTTTTACATCAATCATCTCATACTAATTCTATATGATACATGCTTAGTTTAGAAAACAAGAGTATATATGTTATTTAGAAAAAAAATGTACTTCATAAAATATAATAATATAAAGTGAGATGAGAACTATTATTCATGTAATAAAGGGTTTTACACATATATTTTAGGCTTAAGATACCAATTTTAATAAAAAAAACTATTGTAAGATATATCAACCTGAAACTCTTGAAATCACTTCAATAAATATATTAAAAACATTTAAGTATAAACAATAGGATAAGTAGCCTTGGTACACATACATTATTCCAGTTTTCTTAATTCACTTATTTATTCAATTTATCCCTATTTTTATGAAGATTTTATATTTTTAGAAACCAAGGATGATAGATTGGAAAAATGTGCCTTTTAAATGACTCTCCTTCAAGAACATTCCATAATAATCATATTTATATAAAATAATTTTTTTGTGGGAACTTTATCAAACATAACTTGTTTCTACCTAAATGTGGTCTTCCTTATGATCCAAGTTATTATGAAACTCTTCAATAGATATTCAACATCCATTGTTTTTATATCATGTTTAATTTCTCACCAATTTTATATTTTTAGAGTTTGGTGGGTAGACCAACTCTTTTCTTTATCAATAGAACTTAATTTTGAGAGTTTCCTTGACCCAAGGCATTTATTTTGAATTATTATTAATTATCAGAAAGTGTCTCAGTGTTTATTTTGGGTTTCTAATGTATAAAATTCCAAAAAAAACTTTTCAAGGTGTGTAGACTAGGGCGCATGGTTTTTACAAACTATGTGGCCTCCCAGGAGTAACTCTGTGGCACACCAGGTCTATTGTGCATGGTTTTCCAAACCGTAGAGGAGGAGGTGCATCATCATGTGTCCATGTGATATATATAATATTTTCCTCATTTTTTATATGTATTTAAATTATTTAATCCTTCAAAATTTTCCAATTTTAACTTATTTACAACAATTATGGATTAATGGTGTGTTTTGGGCTAAAATGTAAAAATTGGTTGATTATGAAATTTTGACATATTTTTATCACAATGGTATTTTCTACATAAAATTTAAAATATTATTCCTATTTGAGTTATTTTTTCAGAATTAATTGATTTATTTTATAAAATGTTCTCTTTTGGTACAAGATCTGATTCAAACATCTAGAGGCCTAAAAAATCTTTGATGTTGGAAAACCTTCTAGGAAGCCAGCATGGACCCTACCTCTATAACTAAATCCTAACTCGGGATACACACTTAAAATTGAAGTTATTACACTTATATATGAAATATTACTCATGGATTCATTTTACCAATAAATTTATGGGAGTTATACATCCATTAAAGTGTCTACTGAATGATATAAATTGAAGGAAGATTCCTAGAAATCTCGACCAGAAAAGGTCACACTCACTATTTATTCCACAAAATCCACTATCTAAATCCAATTAATGTGAAATTTGGAGGGTAAATGGGGGATTAAAATTAGAATAACCTATAATAAGGGACCTTGGGTTGATTATAAGAGAGTGTGAAAGAAATAGAAGCCAACTTTCATGATACATATTCTGGAGGGGAAGCTGATGCACCCATTTCTTTTCTTCTTTTATTTGTATTTTTATTCTTTTTTACTTTAGTTTTATTTTAAATATAATCTTAATTTATTTTATTTTAAAAACAATATAATTCATTAATGTTTTTTATTTTTGTTTCTTCTTCCACACACACACCTTCTTTTATTCTTTTATTTTATTCTATTTCTTTCTCATTACACCTCATTCTTCTCTACTATGATCTTTAATACTCATGATCGTGAGTAACTAACACAAGGAAGTTCATGGGGGATCAATCCAGTATTAAACCCAAGCCTTTACACATTAATGTTTATTGTTTCTTATTTATTATAGTTAGTTCACGGGTTATCTTAGTCGGTAAGGTATCTTCGTATCTCCACTTTCCACTCGAGCCTTAACTTTCTCTTTTGCAATATTTTCCCTTGATCTAGGAGGTGTATGTGTGGTCTCTAAGTGATCATTGAGTGCACTATATATTCACAACAATAGTTAGAAGTGGATATTCATGCATACTATGGAGTGTGTTAATTAAGTAAATTTGAAACTAATAAATAGATGATGAAGGTTCACACTAGGTGTTCTCCTGAGACGATCTCCTTTTTGTTTAACAAAACTTTCTTTGCATCCATTCTATTTTCATCACATTTATATATATTTATATATATCTATATTTTCTATATCTTTTAAACCAACTTCTTTTTATTATTTAGTTTTATATTAGTTAAAATATAAATAGTGACAATAGAAATTCGGTGTTGTGTAAACTTCCTCCTTGAGACTAACTCTGGGTGTGCACTATATTTCATGCTTAGGTAAATAAAATATTGATCAGGGATTTGAAAAAAAAATTGTGCATCACTTTGGAGCTGTTTCTATGGAGATAGAACACTTTCACACACCGTTTTTAATAAAAAATAGAAAAAATACTAAATTTCAAAAATAAAAAAAAACACATTTTGTCCATGAAGTATTCAAATTTTTATTATTATGCATGGAATAACAAATATCAAGTGAAAAAAAGAATAATAAATTAAAAAAGTTCAGATGCAATAAGTTCGATAAGAAATACAAGGCCTTGAAAGAAAAATGATATGGAAAACTGAATATTTCCACACAAATTAGGAGAAACAGTCGGAGCTGCAACAAGAACCTGAGCAAGAACCTGAGGGGATGAAAGAAGAAGTTCCACTTTTTCCCTAATTTTTAAATTTAAATCCATGAATTTAAAGCCAATCATGAGTAATATCAACATCATGTACATTTTAAGAACTAGAAACAAGATGACCATGATGATCTAGATTGGATTCATGATGAGGAAGATTTATATGTTGAGCTACATGTGGGGGATCAATAAGATCTTGATGAATTATAGAATGAGTGTGAGGTACAACATGATCTCCATGATCTATACAAAGTAGAAGAGTCAGTACCATTGTATGTCATTATATCTGTTTCTTTTGGAAATGGGGATGACCTTGTTTGTTTAAGATTCAAACATTCCAATCAGTTTATAATAGGTTTATTCGTAGAACTGGAAACCTCCAATGATTCTACATCCATTTGGACCTACTTTCAAAAGGTAGGTTCTCATTAGTTGTGGACTGATGAGGCTTAAGAATTTGGATTGTTCGAGAGGATGGTAGGTTGGACTAATCACACCTTTTTGGGGGGAATTATTGTCTACTCCAAGACTCTCTTATAT
This sequence comes from Viscum album, assembly GCA_963277665.1. Taxonomy (NCBI): domain Eukaryota; kingdom Viridiplantae; phylum Streptophyta; class Magnoliopsida; order Santalales; family Viscaceae; genus Viscum; species Viscum album. The sequence goes on from OY728157.1 coordinate 1,438,507,173, forward strand.
ATTTTAGTTATGTTCATGAATCCTTATTAATTTATCAAGTATGAACATGAGTATTCCTTTAGATTTGACAATCAATTGTTGATATGTATAGGATTTAGAGAATATTTTATATGTATTTGAGGTTCTTAATCGATAGAGAATCATCCGTATTTATTAGAGATTCTTAGTCAATGGTATCCTTCAACACATTATATAGAAATCTCTTGGTCATTATGATGACCATAATGGTTTTAAATCCACTTAGTGGGGCACTTGAAGTTTATCGTCATTCAGAAGGACATGGATTATTTCAGAGTTGGGATCATACCCACAGATGGGCTACCTATGTATCCTTGTTTAGAAAATGAATCATAACCCATGTAGTTTGATAGGAAGGATATAGTTTAACGTCATATGGGATGTAAAATAATTACATAAAGTTGGGCTTGAACATTAAAAATCCTTCCTATGTACTCTAGTTTTAAAGTAGAGATCAAAGTCCACATAGTTCATCTGATGAAGTATGAGGTTTATGCATGATTAATGGCCCAAAGATAGATGTTATAATTACTTTTACACTCTAAGCACACCTGAGACATTCTTAGTGTGAGAAACAAGAGGTATTAGTAAAACCTGATGATTATTCAATGAAAAATGCAATCATAAGAAATGATATGGGGCTTATGTATGTATGACTTCCCGAGTAAATGAAGGCAAAAGACTTTTTAGAAAATAATCCCAAGAGTAGGGTCCATAAAGGTGTATGTTCTTTATAGATATTTGGATACTTAACTTAGGACTTAATCCTGATAAGTACGCCCAAATTAGAGGGGACTTATGATTGGGTTTCATTCCTGAGGAGGATACTCAGGTTAAAAGAAATTATGACTGGGGCTTACTCCTGAGAAGGAGACCCAGGTTAAGGAAAACTATGATTGGGGCATACTCCTAAAAAGGATACCCATATTAGGTAACTTGGGGATTACTCCTAAGGAGGATTCCCATATTAGGGAACTTGGGGCTTACTCCTAAGGAGGATTCCTAGATTAGGGAACTTCTCATCTTAAAGGATGAGGTTGAATGAAGTAAATCTCTAACCTTAGTGACATAAATTTTTGTAAATCATGAGGTTTTGAGAGATGTTCCACAGAATTCCTTTTATATAAGGAATAAAACAAAGGAACCATGTCATAAATGGATTTGAAGAGGGTTTTTAAGGTTTTCCTTGAAGTGGAAAGGTGGATTTAAGGAAAGGAAGTGAATTGGAAGGAGGTGCGCAAGTATTGGTCTAGCACGTATGTTCTGGTCACGTAAGTATACTTGTGTGACATGAGTTCACTTGGGAGATGAAGAACCTGTGAAGTGATACTTGGGAGACCTTGAATTCGATCCCTTAGTATCATCCCTAGAGGCTTTCAGATGGGTGGCGTGCAAGTTTCCTTGAGAGGGAAATATGGCGCGCAAGTGTCTTCATTTCCCTTAAGGGTTTGACACTTAGGCGCGCAATTATTGATGAGTTTCAACACTTAGGCCTTATTCTTCCTCTTTAGAACTTCCATTCTAGGTAAATAATTACTTTATAAGTGTTCGGAAGACTTCAGACAGAGACTTGGGTGACTAGAGCTTGAATCTATGTTTCTAATTTTTTCGTCCTCAAAATGGGGGGCCCAAAGGGGGTATTTATAGGCCATTGAGGACCTTGGACGAAAAAAGAATAGTGTGTGCTAGTTACTTGCACAACCATATGTGGCGCGCAAGTCTACTTTTGCGACTATAATGAAACATGCATGGCCCATGATTAAAGAGTTATTTGTTCATATCTTTGTCAATTTTTTATGTTTCTTCAAAGGATGATTCTCTTTGTGCTTAAGGTATTCTTTTTTTCATTAGTTAGACTCTGTGATGGAAAGGAGCATCAAAAAAAGTCCCCCTCAGAGTTAAATCCAAAAAAGGAAAGAGGATTTGACTCTGAGGAAAATGAGAAATAAGGTACTGCGGCGCGCAAGTAGGATCCGCGCAGGTATGCTTCTGGCGCGCAGGGTCTAGCACACAGGGGTACGGCCTTGCCTATAAATATGTGGCACCACTTCACACAAAGCACTCGGTTTCAAATGCTCTTGAGATCTCGGTGTGCAAGTACCTCTCATTGCGCAGGTGTCTTGGCTTTCCGCTCATTCGTGCTTCTGTTCGTGTCGTGCTTTTGCAGTGAGTTTCTAACTTGTGTGTCAGTACTAGCGTGGTAAAACTTGCGCGACCAACTTGGACATGCGCACCAATATGGGACTTGCGTGCCTTAATTCCTTATCCATTTTTTTCAATTTTCTTCACAAATTTTATGAAAAACAAACTTACTTAAAAGTCAATTATTCGATCTTTGTGCAGATTCAATGGCTCCTAGAAGAATTGGATCAGCTGATGAACTGGCTAGAAAACAGATTGATGATATGATGAAAATCATTGTCCATGACTAATATAATATCCGCGATAGAACTCTTCTATATTTGGCCAATTACTTAAATAAGTATCATCTTAGTTTTCCATAAATTATTTACCTTCCTCTGTATTGGCATGGTCATCTGCAAGGAGTCAACATTCCAGATGAAAAGAACTATCTTTCGCATTCTTGGTTTCAAACTTACACAAACTTTTCTTTAGAAAATGTCTCAGTTGGAGGATCATTTGTAAATGTTGGAACAATGGATAAGGTGTTTATAATGCATCATATCCCATGTGCCCCAGATCTGAAACCTCACAAGCCTATGCTGAAGCCACATTGTTATCCCTCAATCTTCCGAAACTCTCAGATGGATCAATCCAAAGGCTGGGAGAAAAGTTGGGACATCCATCCTAGAGGAGGTGTGAAGCCAAATTGGATGTGGGCATATTGGGTGTGACAAACCTGTGCAGAGTTTGTGGGATGTCTACAACATCTTGGGGGCTCCAATTTTGGGTGATTTTTATGATGAATTCATCCCCCCAAGGCGACCTGGAATGATTCGGGGAAGTCTCCGGCTTTGGCTCGAGAATTATTGAAAATTTTCTACAAGATTAAGAATTCAAAGTCATCCAAAACTCATTCTAGAAAGGATATTCATCCAGAGGAGTGGATGGATATGTTTCTTATTAAGAAGATGGAGAAGGGTCCCACCTATACTCGCCCTACTAGTTGCCCCAGAATAGAGAAGAGGGGTTCTCTTGGCACATTCTGGCCAACCTTAGAAGCGGGAGAGTTTGAAAAGTGGGGGTACGAAGTGAATTAGAGATCCTAGAGAAGACCCGTCTGGTAGGATTATCATCCTTGTGGCTCAGTGTTTATCTTCTGCCAGTTAGCGACTTGAAGGGAGGCATCAGGCCAGGGACCTTCATTGTTGCAGCCAAGTTGTCTGAGAGGAAAATGGTTGGGTTGGCCACCCCCATTTTGGAAAAGATTCACAGGATCTTACTCCATGTTTATATGGGTAAGTCTCCTTTGATAATAGTGGTACCATTAAAAGTTTTGTGGGGATGGATCGCCACTCATTTTAGGACATATGTTGTACAGAGTGGAGTACAAGTTCCGGGAAGTTCTTTCAGGCCATCAGTGTAGGCATATTCTGGAATTTTTCCTTTATCCCTAAAATCCTATGATATGAAGGTGAGGCTAAGAATGTTCAAGTAATTCCATTTATTTCCTTATGGAAACCCGTTAACCGGGCAGTTTGTTGATGATGGAACAGCCATCCTGGAATTGAGGTCATACATGCTAGCTTGCAGAGATGGTGTATTGTCCACCCGGATTGACGAAGAGATTATATGTGAGGCCTATGCTCCATACAAATTTGCACGCCAATTCAAATTTCTGCAGAAGATTGTTGTATCCCCTCCTATGCATGTCAGGTCAGAGAAGCATCTGATGGTTTCCCAACAACTATGGTTGCTGACAGCTATGAAGAAGACCGGGGCAGTGTTTGATCTACCAGTTGCTAGAGCGGTGAGTAACTTGACTACATGGTATGCCGAGAACTGGGTAGCATCATACCCTGAAGGGGTACTGAATCATCTGGTTCCTTGGGAGGGGAAAAATAAAAGAACTGTTGAGAAAGAAACCCTTCGTCTGGAAGGTGACTCTTCCACACCCAGAGCTGATTCACCGGGTTCTTCACCCAGGGCTGATTCACGGGATTCCTAGGATGGGGATGATGAGGCACAACATGAGTCGAAGCGGCCTCGTGCCATATATAATCCTCCTACCAGAATTAAGATACCTACTCCATCGAATCCTACTAAGTTATATCATTGAGGAAATTTAATTTCCATTACTTTATAGAGCAACAAGTTTTATTTTCTTATCCTTTATTTGTGATTGCAGGAGCTGGGAAAAAGTTGAAGTCTAAGATTGTAGGACCCTCCTCGCAGCCTTCTGGTACACATGATGAATATCTATGACCAGAGGCTATCTAGACATGGCGGAGTTTATATTTCAATGTTTAAACCTCCTGTCTAGACCTATGAAAAGGGCTACACATCCCTGGAGTAGGGAATCTTTGGGCTTCTACTAATATCAGTTTTGAGGATAACCTCGATGAAGTGTGGGCTGACATCAGAGACCTAGATATGCTCATATATGCCACTGATGATTCCATCCCTATCACCAATCGGGTGAAGGACATGATGGATCGTGGCACCATTGAGGGGACTGGTGCTTCCAAAGATGAGGAGTGGCATGATTACGTGGCTCCAGAAGATGTAAGTCTCTTTCCTTATTTACTTTACAACTTGATTCCAGTTAAAGCTTTATTACTAAAAAATTACTTTATTTATTCTGTAGCTTGTAAAGAAAGTAAATGTTGAGGTCCCTTCACCATAGTATAACCCTGGTGGTACTACCATAGGAGCTACTGAATCTCTTCGCGAGCCGGGCAAGGTATATCTAGGCGGGAAAGCCATGGACGAGGAGTTATAAAGGTCTTTTTATTCTCCAATTCCTTTATTTGGATATGATGATGTCAACATAGCCAAAAATCCAAAGAAGCAAAGGCATCGAAGGAATAAGTCCACAGCTAAATGCTTCATCAGTAGTGGTAAGTCCTTCAGATAGTCATGAATCCTAACTCATGAAAAAGATTTCTCATACTTCTTGGGATTATAGGGGCTTCTTCAATTTCCCCTTTGAGGAAGAGGACTGACCCTCCTCTAAGGATGACGGAGGGTGCTGGTGAACAGTCGCAAATTATGCTGACTTGGCTACTCTTGAAGAAGAGCCAGCATCTGTTCCCAGTACTACTCCTATTACTGCTACAAGGAGAGAAGAGCCTACTTCTCATAATTTAACAATTCTTCATAAAATTTTGAATGAAAACATCAACTGACTTCCATTCTGTGATACTTTAGGTTCAACACCTACACCAGAACATTTGGCAGCCACTGTAACTGACTCCACAATTTTCTCTAAAGAAGCTTTCTGAGGTCAGAGACCATAGGATGAGTGTCACCAATAAGACAAATCAAATTCTCCCACTGGTGAGACTAACCAGGGATCTGAGATATCACTAGATGAAATGATGAAACTTAGCGCATCTTTTGAATAAATTTTAGATCATGTTAAATTACCATGTAATTTAGAAAATTTTGGACATGAGTGTTATCATTCGTCATGTTAAAAATTTCTTATTACATCTCTGACCATGATTGGTTGAAATGTGCAGTTTTGTCTGAGCAAGCTGCAGACCTGCCAATGCCTGAAGGGGATAGAGACAACCCTATTATGGCAGAGATGCTAGCTCAAGTGGAGCTTAACCTGGTAGAGCTTCATGAAATCCATCCTGAAAATCCTGTTGAAGCTAGGAAATATGGGGAGGAGCCTTCTCATGCTGCTAATCTACCGTTGGGTAATAGATAATAATATTTGTGGCTACACTTAATTTCCAAGACAACTTAATCAACTTTTTTATCCTTTGAAACTAACCAAAACTTTCAATTGACTATGCAGGGCCATCAATTTTAGTGGCTATATCTGGAGGTGAATCTTCATCCTCCGCTCCAATGGGAATAGAAAGTGAAGTAACAAGGTTCATGGGGGAAGGAGCAGAACAGGGAACTTCTCTAAGTTCATTAATCCCAGACTATATTCCCGCTTGTGATATTAATGTTGAATCAAACCCAGAGGTACAAAAGGTGCTCCAATTCTCACATCGCAAGGCATGGAAGAACATATGGAAGATCATATCTAAAGTGCCTCTTGAAGAGCTGTCTTAGAAGGTCTTGTGACTGTCATCCTTGTTCTTCATGTTGGGACTTGGCAGTTTTTTATATCAAGAGATCCATACCATGGTGAAACAAGTCATTTTAATAAGGGAGCAGGAGCAAAGGTATCTTCAAGACCTGACCATAGTGAGGTTGTTGACCAATATCAGTGATTTTGAGGCTGCGGTGTCCTGAGTTGAGGCTGATCATGCTGAAAAGTTAAAGGATCTGAAGCATAAAATCAAGGATAAAGTTGTCCAGTAGATGCACCTTCAACAACAGTTAGATGTTTTTACTGGGGAACTTGACCGGCTTAACAATTCACTGGAAATAGTTTAAACAAATGGTATCAAAGCCATCACAGATGCCAATAAATCACTCCATCAAGATGAAAATAGTGAAGTTGGTTGAGTGCATGAACTTCAAGTGGATGATGATGAAGCTCAGGATGCCGTAAATCAAATGAAGAGTTATATTGAAAGCCTCTTGTAATTATTGGAAAAGAGAAGAGACTCCAGTCTATGGACGTCCTTCTAACTCTTGTGCATTAATGAAAAACACTTTCGTCTTCAATCATTTGTGCTTGCATTCTTTTTCTATATACTTTAAATTTTTACCTAATCCAATGGGCCTAGTAAGCATAGTTTTATTTTTATTTTTTTTTCTAGGTTGATACAAACAACCCCACAAACTTTGCATCTTTTATCTCTTTTTTTCATTTCTCAATATTACCTAAATCATACACAATGTATGTTTAGTGAGTTGGGACATGACTTTTGTTCATAGTTCCCTTGTCTTTTGTGGGAAATTTAAATTCATGCACGTCAGACATAAAAAGGCTAATTTTTAAGGTCGAATAGCTTTGACTGAATAGAGAATGGATTGGATCAATTCCTTTAAAATTTATCTGAAAACATATTAACACATTCTAGTATGGGGGGAAACATGTAAACTATGACTTAAGAAATTTTGAATCTGAGGAATGATATAAAAAAGGGCTAAAAGGTATTAGAGGAAGTATTTCCTAAGAGTGAAGTTACCACTATTTAACAAACCCGTTAGGGGTTGAATTATGCAGGGCCACTTAAGGGCATTGGTTTCATAGTCAAATAATAGTATCTTTTGGATGAGAGGTCTGTTATGTAGACTACTTATGCAAGGCCACCTAGGGGAACGTACTGCATAGTCAGGAAAAAGAACTCTCAAAAAAATTAATTTTCTACTGCTAAAAAGCCAGTGGAAGTTTATGGATATTCAAATTTTCCAAATAATATAGTTTTCTATATGGAGAGAGGTACTTGAATATAGAGAAGATATTCCCAATCAAGATTTTCAATGAATTGGATGAATGTCACTCCTGTGAAGGTCTAACCCAAATGTAGGGAAGGGAAATATAAACCATAGAATTAAATACTTTCAGATCGTGAAAAAGAGTATGGGACAAATATGTTAAGGGTAGATATTTTTTTCCATGGATCCCTACATATTGTTGTTAAGACCAATAAGGAAAGAAGAGGTTTTCCTCCCAATAATGAAATTACCACTATTTGATAAACCCGTTAGGGGGTTGAATTATGCAGGGCCACTTAAGGACATTGGCTTCATAGTCAAATAATAACATCTTTTGGCTGATAGGTCCATTATGTAGACTGCTTATGCAAGGCCACCTAAGGGCACGTGCTGCATAGTCAGGAAAACGAAATCTCAGGTATCAGACATTTTGTGACCAGAATTCAAGAAAAGGGTTATGGAGATCTGGAAGTATTTAAGGTTAGGAGTATGACACATGAAAATGATTATTGTCCAATACATGAAGAAGATACATAGACCAATGATAACCATAATCATGTTGTGGATGGGTCCTGAATTGAGGTATTGGACTTCACTATGTATCCCATAAGAATGGGAATCAAGCCATATGTATTTCTTGAAATACAGTTTAACGTCATGTGGGATGAGAGTTTATGAGATCTTAGATTAGGGTCATAGAGCTCAGACCATAATGAGGAATACACATAAGGATGGGAATCAAGACATAAGTAGTTCTTGAAATATCCTCTGTATAGATTTGGTTTGTACAAGTGAAGGGTGAATGGGGACTTTAGTGCAATGATGGTTTGACCCAAGATTAAAAGTTTGGGCATTGCCAGGTATGCATGTAATTCTTGGAATAAGACATGGTTGGAGACCAATGTCAATGATGATTCCCTCTCAGGAGAGGTACAATGGGGGACTGTATAGTTTAACATCATATAGCAAGGACGATGGTGTTTCACAGTTTAGTGTCATATAGTAGGGACAAAAGGGACGTACACAGTTTAACATCATGTGGGACGAAGGTGAACCGACGTGAATAAATTGGTTTTGGGATGCTTCATGGATCAACATCATATGAGATGGAGGTGAACCAACGTGAAGAGATTGGTTTTGGTCTTGAACCTCGGGAGGTTGCCTACGTACCCAACCTAGAAGGCAAGGATCAAAGTTCGCGTAGTTTGATTAAGAATGAATTGGTGATCAAGTTGTACGTGAGGAAAACCAGAAGATGATATTGGGACTTACGTGTGGTTATCGTCCCAGAGAGGGTGTTATGGTTGAATCTTACACTAAGCTCACATGAGTCATACTCAGTGTGAGAAACAAGAAGTAACAACAACCCTAACGATTCATAGTTTAACTTCATGCAAGACATATAAAAGACTGGACATATTTTAACGTCATCTTGGACAATTGAGGGACTATGTAGTTTAAAGTCTTGCAGTGAGGACTATGGGGACTATGTAGTTTAAAGTCTTGCAGTAAGGACTAAAATAGTTTAAGGTCATATTCATGGACCAGTGCTGCACAGTTTAGCATCATGTAGCAAGGAAAACACAATTTAATGTCATGTTGGACAAATATGTATTTGTGTTACACAAAATACTTCTTCAAGAATCTTACATTGGTTAGAGTCGTGATGAGTTCTCCATCCATTGAGATTAAAGAATAAGCTCCATTGGAGTAGACCTTATGTATTGAATAAGGTCCTTACCACTTTGGATCAATCTTTGGAGGCTTCTTTCCAGGTATCATTAGAGTTCTAAGATCCAATACCAATTCTCCTTGAATGAATGAATGAAGACAAACTTTTTTCTTGAAATATCATGTTATCGATTCTGATAGACTTCCAAGTGGTGCAGGGTGCACAATCTTTTTTCATCTAATCATTCCAATTCATCCAATCGCTTTTGATATTTTTCATCTGTATATGACTGATCACAAATGGATACTCTATGCAAGGGTAATTGAACCTCAATAGGAAAGAAAGCTTATGTTTCCTATACCAATGAATATGGAGTTGACCGCGTAGCAATGTGGGTGGTGGTCCGATAAGCCCATAAAGCATGAAAAAGTTTATCAGGCCATGATTTCTTGTCTTTATCCACCATATTTTGCAGTATTTTTGAAATTCTTATTGAAGTCTTCTATTTGTCCATTGGTTGCTGCATGATACCGAGATGAATGGTTGGATTTGATGTTGTGTTCTTGATACAACTTCCTTACCTCGGATGAATAGAAGTTGGTGCCATTGTCCATCAATATGGTAAGAGGGACACCAAATCTGGTAATGATGTTAGAATTAATGAATATAACAATTCTTTTAGAAATAACTTCCTTGAGAGGTATTTCCTCTTCCCATTTGGAAAAGAAGTTAGTAGCAGTAAGAATATATTTAAACTGCTTGGATGTAGCCGAAGGGTATGGTCCTACTATATCCATTACCCATGTGGAAAATGGATATGAGTATTTAGATGTATGAAGAAAATATGGGGGTTGATGAATGAAATTGGAATATACTTGGAAAGAATGAAACTTCTTAGTGAAATCAACACAATCTTATATCATTGAAGGAAAAAAGTATCCAAGCCTTCAAATCTAATCAGATAGTCTATGTCCAGACTGGTGGGCACCACAGAATCCTGCATGTAATTCTTTCATGAAAGCCATTGTCTCTTCACCATCAATAAATCTGAAGAGAATTCCATCAAAATCTCTCTTGTAGAGAATTTTCTCTAGGTGATCTGGGCTATCATAAAGAGTAAAATTTACCACAGGTTTCCAAACTTGTTCTTTCCCGGCTCTATCGGGTGGGACTGTTCCATTTTGAAGGTATTCCCCAATAGGTGTCATCCATCCTGTAGTATGACCATATAGTTCAGAAATGGGACTAATTTCATTTATTTCCTCTGTTCTGATTTGAACATAAGGTGAAACTGTACGACGGTGGGCAATACTTATGATTGTCTCGTCCAGATTTGGTTCTGCCAGAGTTGTGGCTACATTAGCCAGTGCATCATCTTGAGCATTTTGTGATCATGGGATATAAGAAAATGTCGATTATGAAGGAAATTATGCCATGAATTCTCTGACGTAATCATACAAAGGGATTAACTCTTCTTTTTTTATGTCATAGTCCCCATTTACTTGTTTGATTACCAAGTCTGAATCACCTTTAACATTTAAGTGATTCACTTGTGCCTGAAGCGCCAAATCCAATCCTACGATGAGAGCTTGATATTCTACTTCATTTTTTGTACCGCCTTCCAACAATAATAAGGAATAGGGTAGTACTTCCTTTTCTGGGGAAATAAGAACAATTCCTAACCTAACTTTATTGAATTTAGGATCTTCCATTTTCTTCCCTATTGGACTTCTGGAAGCACCATCAAAGTAAATTTCCCACGTTTGAAGATTATCTTGAATAGAGAAGACTTCCTCATCAGGGAGTTCAGTATCTAAAGATGTATCTTCTACTGAAGGGTGTTCAGAAAGGAAATCAGCCAAATCTTGGCCCTTTATTTCCTTTTGAGACACATACTAGATATCAAACTGCTACAAAATAACTACCCACCTTGCCAGACATCCTATAAGCATTGGACGACTAGGGATAAATTTGAGTGGTTTATTGAGAGATACCAATTGGACCTCATGATTTTGTAGGTAGTGTCTCAATTTCTGAACTGTAAAGATTAATTCTAGGTAGCACTTTTCAATACTTGAATATCGATTTTCTGCTTCAAGCATAGTTCGACTGAGATAGTAAAGGCTGTTTTCATTCCCAGCATCATTCTTTTGGGCAAGGAAGGCACCCAATGATCGCTCTAAAGCTGTCACATAAAGAATAAGTGGTCTTACTTCAATAGGTGGCATTAATACTGGTGGAATCAAGAGATATTTCTTGAGAATATTGAATTCTTCTTGACATTCTTCAGTCCACTGGTAAGTGACTCTCTTCTTCATCAATTTGGTGAAGGGTAAACATTTTCCTTCCAGATTGGTGATGAAACGCCGAATTTAGGCCAAATGTCCTTGAAGTCCTCTCAATTCCTTCAAATTTAGAGGGGTTGACATACCAAGGATTGACTTTGTCTTCCCAGGATCAAATTTGATACCACAATGGCATACAACAAAGCTGATAAATTTTCCTGAGGTTACCCCAAAAGCACATTTTAAAGGGTTCATCTTTAAATTGTGATGTCGAAGTTTGTGGAATATTATTTCTAAATCAGCCAAGTGATTAGAACGTTGTATGAATTTAACCACCAAATAGTCCACATAACATTCAATAAATTTCCCTAAAAAGGGTTTGAAGATACGGTGCATGGCACATTGATATGTTGTACCTGTATTCTTTAGGCCAAAGGGAATTACCCGATAGAAAAACACACCTATAAGGGGCTCTGAAGGATATAGATTCTTCATCTTCTAGATCCATTCGGATTTGATTATACCCACAATATCCATCCATGAAGAAAAGTGCTTCAAAACCAGTTGTTGCATCAATTAAGAGTTCTGTGATCGGAACTAGAAAATCATCCATGGGAAAATGCCGATTAAGATCTCTGAAATCAATGCAAACTCTAATTTGTCCATTCTTATTTTTCACAGGGAAAATATTAGCCAGCCATTTCGGATATTGAACTTCTCTGATGAAGTTAGCCTTGATAAGCTTATCCACCTCAGCTTCAATTTTGGAGGCATAAGTTGGGTGTGTTCTTCTTGCGGCTTGCTTGAATCCTCAATGTTCTTCTGGAAAACCCAAATGATGGGTAGCAACATCAAGATCAAGCCCTGGCATTTTTGTATAATTCCAAGAAAATATATCTCGATTTTTCTTTAAAAATTAAATATACATTTCTTTCTCTTCAAGAGTCATGGCCGCACTAATTAAAGTGGGGCGTGGATCTTCTTTTGAACCCAGATTTATTTCTCTGAGTTCATCCACAGTGGTAGAGATAACCTCTTCAAAATATGGAGGAGCATCCTTGAGACTTCCTCTTCTTCTTCAATATGTTTTACTTCTTCTATTTCTACTAGCATAGTAGATGATGAAGCATAATTTCCATGATCAGGAGAGATGTTAAAATTTGAACATCTTGAAGAAGAGGCAACCATTTCTAACCCTATTAATGATGAAGGCTCTTCCTTTGGTAATAAAGAGGAGATGATGGATTGAGAATCGACATCATCATTCATCTTTAGCATTGCTATAACTTCTTCTGGCATGGTTGATGAAGTATAGAATTGCAGGATTTTAGCGGATGAAATGAAGACATCTCCATTTGAGATTTCATCATTGATTGGTGAATCACCAACTTCTCCCATGCTATCTGGCTTGGTTTCCATAATTGAAATTATGGAGGTTTCCATAAGAGTATTTGGATTTGGTTCTATCTCGTCAATTTGATTGATAGGTAACACATAATCTGTACTCACATATATGAATGGGTTTACTGGAATCTTTTCCAAACTATATGGAGCACTAATTTTGGTAACCTCCTTTGTCGTGGATATCTCATTTCCCTCCATGTGATAGAATTCTGCCTCAATGTATTGAGATTCACATGTTTTGAATGGGGATTTATCACCATACAATGTCCCAATTTGACCATTGAAATAATATTTGAGACATTCACTACCACAAAAACAATTTTTCCTAGCACCCCCCCCCCTTTTTATCAGCGCTAACGAAAAAGCACTGATAAAGGGGGGGGCCTTTATCAGCGCTCAAAAAAGCGCTGATAAAAGTACCCCTTTATCAGCAATTTTTTTTAGCACTGATCAATCCCCCCCCTTTATCAGCGCTTTTTTTAGCGCTGATAAAGGGACCCCCTTTATCAGTGCTTGTTTAGTAGCGCTGATAAAGGGGGGCCTTTATCAGCGCTTTTTTTTAAGCGTTGATAAAGGGTCGAATTAAAAAAAATATTAATATATTAATATATAAATATAGTTATATTAATATAGATATAATATATAATTTTTAAATATATTTTAGATAAGTATAAATGTACATTAACACTTAATATAATTAATATATAAGATATTTAGTGAAAATGGCTTCTTAAAAAATTTAAAAAAAAAATTAATTAATAATTTGATAATTATTATGGAGTAGTAGTCATTTAATAACAATTTGAAGACTAAAAAAATTAAAAAAATTAAAAAAAGATCCAAAATAAGTTGAAAGCGCAACTCAAACTTCAAACAGCCATAACTTTTGATCCGAGTGTTCGTTTGAACTCTACCACATATCAAATCAAAGTTTGCGACGAGTTCTACATTGTTGTGACTCGGGGGGACCCCAGTCAAGCATTTTTCAAGGCCAAAAGAGGCCCATAAGGCCTCCAAAACTAAGTTTTTAGTCAGGGTACCAAGATTTTTTAACATTTTGTGGGTTTTCAGCCTCATTTGAAGGGGTATTATTGGCTTTTTTGGTGGGGAATAAATTTATTCCAAGGTATTACATTCATATTGATATTATGTCTTTGAAATTTTATCATTTTTTATAATTCAATGCTATTTATAATCAAATATATAACTATATGTACATATTTTTTATATATTCACACCTAAAAATTAAATTTTTAAAATAAATAATTAAACATATTTACATATAAAATATATTTGATATATCTAAATAATAACTAATATCCATTTTATTTAAAATACCAATATATGAATATTTATATAACTACAATATATTAATATAACTGTATATATATATATTAATCTAGCTATATATATATATTAATATTACTATATATATATATATTAATATCACTATAAATATATATATTAATATCACTATAAATATATATATTCCTATAACTATATATATATGTATATTAATATAAATATATATTACTATACGAATAAATATAACTAAATATATATATATATAAATGGAGATATATATTAATATAACTATATATAGATATATTAATATAACTATATATATATATTAATATATATATATATTACTATACGAATAAATATAATTATATATATATAAATAGAGATATATATTAATATAACTATATATTAATATATTAATATCACTATATATATATTAATATAACTATATATATATATAAATTAATATAACTATATATATATATATATTAATATAACTATATATATATATTAATATAACTATATATATATATATTAATATAACTATATATATATATTAATATAACTATATATATATATTAATATAACTATATATATATATATATTAATATAAATATATATTACTATACGAATAAATATAACTATATATATATATCATGAAATAGAAAACAAATCAAAATAGAGTAGTGGTAAGGGCTTAGGCGCGCAGGGAGGAGGTCTCGAGTTCAAAACCTGCTAGAGGCAAAGGCGCGCGCATGGGGGTGGATGTTGGGGCCTAGCGCTGATAAAGGGTGGAGGGGGTGCATGTGGGCACTGGAGGGGCTGAAAAGCGCTATTAAAAGGGGGATCAAGCGCTATAAAAGCCCCCCCATGATTGGCATGATTTTTTTTAAATTTTTTGTTATTTTTTTAAAAAAAAATTAATTTTTTATTTTTTATTTTTTATTTTTTTTAACTTTTATCAGCACTATTTTAAAAGCGCTGATAAACGGGTCCTTTATTAGTGCTAAAACGAAAGCACTGATGAAGAAAGCGCTGATATAGGACCCCTTTATCAGTGCTAAAAAACGCTGATAAAGGGGTACTTTTATCAGCACTTTTTTTAGCGCTGATAAAAACCCCTTTTATCAGCGCTTTTTTAGCACTGATAAAAGAGGTCTTTATCAGTGATTTTTTTGAGTTCTGATAAAGGGGAACCCCCCTTTATCTTCATCGGCTTTAACAACACTTTTCCTAGCATTGTTAAAGACCCTTTTTAGCGTTGAGTTCTGAGTGTAATCTCACCCATAGGTTCTTGTTCATTTTTATCATATCCTTGCAAAATCAAAGTAGAAGGAGATAAATCAGATTCGGTGAGGCCCAATCGAAGAAGTGTACGAATAGGGATGAGGTTGAATCCTGAACCATTATCAATGAAAGATCGTCGTATGTCTACATAATTGACCTTTCCAGATAAATACAAAGGTCTAATATGTCCATAAACAACATCATCTTCATCTTCATCTGTAAAAGATATCACTGCATGGCATTCTACAGGATCATTCTCTACATGGTAGAATTCAGTCATAGCAATTTCAGTTTTGAATTCCTAAGGACTTGAAAAAGCCTCAATGAGTGCCTCCCAAAGATCCTTTGATAGATTAAAGGCATCCAGAATTGATAACTTGGCCGGTACTTGGGACAAATGTTTCAAGACATCCTACTTTTGGTCCAAAGGTCTGCGTTTTCCAACAGGAACATGTGGTTTTGCAGGTGCCTTAGAAGTTGATGCTTTGGAAGTAGATGCATCTTGTATCAGGGTAAGAGTTGGAAATACTCCTGGATTTGGAAGGTTAGACTGACTAGGTCTATTTATTTGCTGAGAGGAAGAAGTTTTAACCTCCAACCGATCCTCAAAAATAATTGTGCCAGGACTGAATCTTCCATGTGTGGAAGAACTTTCTTGTTCCTATTGATCCGGTTAAAGGGCTCTGCCACGAGTTTCTATAGAATATACAGTTCTAGTAGGAGTAGGATTGTAATAGTGGCCTCTGAAATATCCACGTCTTCCCCTGTATCCTAGACCTCTATAACTCCTTACTCTATTCGATATAGGGAATTCAGGCTCATCAAGATCGAAAATGTGACTGGAATACGGATTCGTTAAGTGAATCATGTTAACAGAACCAAAGATCAACTCTTCATCTGATGAAGACTCTGTCTGATTAGCCAGTTTAGGTTGTGCCATTTTTTGGGGCGGTGCCCTTTCTTTTGAAGTAGATGGCATAAAATCTTCCAGATTCAAAGAAAATTTAGGCTTTGACAAGAACTCGTCTTCTTATGACTGTTCTTCATTCTTCGAATTATGCCTCCTCTTTGAATATTTTCCTTCTGATGAAGGGGGTTTTGTTGTGGAATTCATAGCAGAAGACACAATTGGTTTCTTAAATTGTGTTCAAAAAATGGCATGAGTTCGGTTGATCGTTTTTCTGACCATTTAATCATCATATTTCTGTGCATTTTTTCTTTTGACTTTGTGCCACTCACCTTCTTCCTTTGGATCTGTAGCAGTAACACATGCTACATGGGCTGAAGAACCTTTCAGTTTTACCTGTCCAGAGTCCACCATATTTTTCAAGAGGTCTTTGAAGACAAAACACTCTTTAATGGGATTCCCCAACATCTGATGAAATGGGAAATAGTTGGGAAGGTCTAAATCTTATTCCTTGTTCTTCCTTTTGGGCCTTAGCAACTAAACCAAATTATTTTCCAGAGCCAAAATGAAGTAACCATGAATTTGTTCATTTTGGAAAGAATAAAATTTGTTCTTTAACTCCTCAAATTGTTTCCATCTTTGATCTCTTTGATCATCTTGACAAAATGACCTATGTTGTTGACACTCAGGAGGTGGATCACTTTGATATGATGAAGTTTTTGAAGTGGAAGCAGGTATAGATGCTGGTTTAAGTGTAACTGTAGCAGTCTCTTCTCTACTCATTCTCCTTCCTGGAGCTGATGGAATTACACGATTTTTATCCTTAGTCTTCTTAAGAGATTCTTCGATCTGCTGAGCGATTGAAGTAAGGTCTCGAAACCCTCTTGTGTATTTCACAAGGATCAATGGTGTACGTAATTCATCATGCAGATTTACCACAAAGATTGGCAACAAATCTTCTTGAGGGAGTTCTAAGCTTAAGGAATATGTTAATCCCTTTCAGCGAGAAATGAAATCGAAAACTCTTTCATTCTCCCTTTGTTTACATTTTGTAAGATCAAAAACTGTTGTCTTTGGAAACGTTGAGATGAATTGAAGAAGGAATCTTTGGCGGAGATCTTCCCACCCGGTAATTGACCGAGATTGCAAGCTTGTATACCAGACAAAAGCATACCCTTGTAATGACTGCACAAAACATCTGAGCTTAACATCTTCTTGTTGTTGAGGAGTTCCCATCATAGGATCACCACGAGAAAAAAAATGTGTTAAGTGTTGTTCTAGATCTCCCGAACCATTAAAAATTGGGAATGTGGTACTTGCAAAATTTGATGGGGGAGGAATTGCATCCACCCATTCAGGGTAATCTCTCTTTTCTGGTTGAATTTGTGCATGTTTTCCCTCCATAGCTTCCAACCAAGCTGTTAATGACTCAATGGTAGTTATTAACTTTTGAGAAAAATCTCATTGAGCTTGAACCTGAGCAGGTGCAATAACTGGAGTTTGGATAGTTATGGTGACTGGTGCTGCAACTGATGGTAGAACTACTAGTTTTTGTTGTGCATGACCCATAGGATTAGACCTATGAGGGTATACTAGTAAAGGAGGATATTCTTGATCCATCTCAGTAGCTGTAACAAATTCCCTCAACTGACTAACTCCAGCACACTTAGGTAGAAGACTACCTTGATGTAGTTCTACATTCAACCTATTTAACTCCTTCATTTCTTCCTCTTTTTATACGAACCTTTGCTCTAGTGGGATTGATTGGCCTTTTCTAGATGTAGGGTGGGATGCAACCTGACTTTTTCCTTTTCCCTTGTTGGACACCTTTCGGAGAGGGGGAGTTGGTTATTTGAAGGAATACCTAGATTCTGGGTAAGCCTTTGATTTCGTGTACACACACCTTCTTCATTTACTTCTGTGTGTACGGATTCTTGAACAGGAACTTCCTCATCTGATTCCTCTGAGTGAACCTCATGTTCTAGTGGATTAGTGACAACGGTATTGATGAAATTTATTGACGCATAATGTATTGCATCCCTTTTATCGACATTTCTGCGATATTTTCTTCTTCCATTTCCTTGATGAGACATTTCCTTTTGTTTAGTTGATCTCTCAGGAACTTCTTGATGAACCGTAATTTGGAGGGAGTCTTTTGATAATTTGGCACTTCGTTCCTCTTGTGGATTCTTCCCAAATCAATAGAAGACTGACTTTCACTGAGGAAGATATTAAGGATTTGAAAAAGTCCCTAGTCTGGTGGACTGGGGTTGTTCCTGATTTCCCTGCTCAGCTCCTTGAATCCCATCTGTTGATCCCAAGGGTTGGGCTAAAAGAATCCTCAGTCTGGAAAGCTAAGGTGGTTCTTGAGCTACTACATCTGAGACTTTCTTAAAATATCTCATGTTTTTTTGGATTGTAATCCGGAAATTGGCTGGATGCATCAACCTACATTCACTCAAATCACCTGGCTCAAATGACTGTTGGATGATTTCTCACACTTCTGTCACCTAATGATGTGCATGCTCTAAACGAGAATCCTATTCAATATTCTCATTTTTCTGATGCACGAGTAATTAGACAACTTGTTCTTTGTATGCCTGACTTTGGGAAGAACTAGTTGAGGCATGTTTCTGAGCAATCCTTTGATTACATACAAAACCAATTGGTTGTGTCCGAACATGGGTAATAACATTGCATGAGACCATTTTTGGCGAGCTTTGTTGAATAGAGAGTATAGTAAAATGTAGTGCTCCATGAACACCCCATCCCCTGATATGAATACTATATGGGGCATTGGTAATTAACTGGTGCAATATTTTTAGTGTGCCAAGGCATGAACGCTGAAGGGCTCTCTGATACTTTTCAACCTTTGGATATCAGGAAACTGAGAGAGATGAAAAATCAATTTGGCATTGTAACCCTTATATTATCTTGACATGATTTTCATATTTATCATAAGATAATATATTATTTTTAAAGTGACAAATATTTTTCCACATATTGAGATGAATATCGTGAATACAATCTTCTGTCAACATTTCTAGAATATCATACTGAGAGTCGGCCAAAGGCCAAAACATGACTGGTACTTCGCCTTTCACCAGTTGTTTTCTCATATTCATCACTTACTCCTTATCATTATATGAAGATTCTTCTAACTAATTAGACCAGAGCTGGTGCTTCTTTGTTTCTTCATCAGATTCAACAAGATTGGTAGATAATTCATTTATCAAACTAGAAGATGAATGACTCAGGGGTGGTTCTGAGAATGACCTACCCCCTGGTCTATCTTCTGATTAAGAACGTATTTCACCTGCTAGCGGTAAATCATCTTACATGACTGGATTCACATTTTCAAGTTCCTCAAGATAAGAGGTCTTTCTCGTTACTGCATTGTCCTTTGAATACTTTTCCAGGCAATGCGATTTACTACTATGGAGAGTACTTTCACAGCTAAATTCATCATCATGGGAAGGACCACCATGGTGGGTTACAACAAAAGATGAAACCTTTTGCTCCTTGATCTTCTTGCCATGCAGAGGGTTATCGTGGATCTCATCTGAAGAATATACTTCAAGATCGACCAAACTATCATGAAGCAAGCCTTCATGAGGAAGTGTTTGATGAAGACCTTCGGAATTATTGTTCCCACTATTGGGAAATGAGAGAGTAAAATCTTGAGTTGCAACAGATAATTGTCTGAGGGCTTCAATAACTCTAGCATCGAGCAAGGCCTTATTACAGATTGGATCTTGATTTCTTGGCTGTGTTGGATGGGTATTTTTTATAGATGCCTTCTTACTCACTTTAAGAACCACTTGTTGAGTAAAGTGGTCATTATGGGTAGTTTTATGTGCCTTCTCAGGAGAAATGATCAGGTTAGGCTGATTGTCTCTATTCAAATTGGGTGTATGTGCCTGACTTGATTGTCCGTATGACATGGGGGAGTATGCCACACAACCCTCTTGGACTGGTACAGAGGTGTGTATCTATTCCGGAGTGATATGTTGATGAGTCACACCACTGGTAGGGACAGATTTGTATTTCTTTCCCTGTGATGCTGCTGAAGTTGTTATAATATTCTGATAGGCATCTAGAATATGGGCAGGGATTTGCTTCTGCTCTTTCACCATTGTCAGAATGTGCTTGGTGACTTCAGCTACTAGAACAGGAATATACATCCATTCTATGCTTGGAGTAGGTGTGTATTCCTTCTCCTGTCCTCCTTTTCTTGTCAGTGAATTATGAAAGTACTCGTGTGTGGGGGTAGAGAGTTGAGTCTGCTCTAAATTTTTCATCGGAGCTTTCCGACTGACTTCTCTGGGTGCTACCAAATGAGACTGTTGGCACGCTTGATGAACATTGGTAGGTGTATGTGCCTGATATGTATTCTTCATCAAGTATGGTTGACTAATTTCCTTCAATACTAGCAGATGAGACTGATGACAGAATTATTGATTGTAAACAAGTGTATGTCCCTTCTTATCAGTTGTTTCCATATTAGATTGGCAAGCTTCTTTGGTTGTAGTTAGACGAGCCTGCTGACTAGCTGATGAGTTATAAACATGTGTATATTCCTGCCTATAATACAACGCCAGAATTTCCTGGAGGGATTGGCGTGTTACTGTTAGATGAGTCTGTTGGTCAGTAACATCAGGACGGACGGGTGTATATGCTCGCTCGTTATTTGCCATAAAGTTGGATTGATGGACTTCAATAGAGGGGGAAGAAGTAATAACCTACTCCCTGTTGACCATATTTCACCTCTGATGGTTCTTCTTGTGTGTTCAGGTCTGAGGAACCTGAGCCGAACCCCAAAAGGTGCTACCCTCATCATGTTGTGGGCGCACTACCACATGAGTCTGTCAGCGATTATTGATGGGAGCCCTCGGTAATGACTCCTTTATTCTTGAATTAAGGACTTGAGTGACCTTCTCATTCAGCTCCCCATAATATGGGAGGGACTGGTGATTGTGTTTCATGGATAAAAACCCAATATAGTTGGAGACGGTGGTTGGAACCACCTGCTTCTTGATCACTGGTCGTCGCTGTCCGGACAACCAGGGTGAATTGTTAACCTGGAGGGCTTGTCTAGCAGCCTCCATTGTCAGAATGGTACCGTATTGATGGTATTCCTTACCCAATGAATTTGAGACCCATCATTGAAGATGCTGAGTAGGTGATGTCATCCTCAAAGAAGACTAGGATCCAGCAGGAGTAGCGGCAGAGGTATTCACAGGTGTAAACTTTAGAGAAGCCATTTCTATAACACAGAGAGATCTTGGAAAAGAGTGCCTGATTTATTTAACAGACATAATCAAGATAAGTTCGGACACTACATATTTTGTATGATCACATATGTTATTTATTTCTTTGTTGTCCCTCACATTTAGATAAATAGGGGCCTAAAAAATAAGTAAAACATCATTTAACTTGGTTAAGGATTCACGTCAGGTTCACCATTTTTGTTTCTTTTGGAAATGGGGATGACCTTGTTTGTTTAAGATTCAAACTTTCTGATTAGTTTCTAATGGGTTTATTCGTAGAACTGGAAACCTCCAATGATTCTATATCCATTTGGACCTACTTTCCAAAGGTAGGTTCTCATTAGTTGTGGATTAATGAGGCTTAAGAATTTGCATTGGTCGAGAGGATGGGAGGTCGGACTCATCACACCTTTTTGGGGGGAATTATTCTCTACTATGGGACTCTCTTATAGATTTGAGTTATGTTCGTGAATCCTTATTAATTTACCAAGTATGAAAATGAGTTTTCCTTTAGATTTGACATTCAATTATTGATATTTATGGTATTTATAGAATATTTTATATGTATTTGAGGTTCTTCATCGATAGAGAATCATTCGTATTTATTAGAGATTCTTAGACAATGGTATCCTTTAACACATTATATAGAAATCTCTTGGTCATTATGATGACCATACTGGTTTTAAAGCCACACTGTGGGGAACTTGATGTTTATTGTCATTCAGAAGGACAGGGATTATTTTAGAGTTGGGATCGTACCCGCAGATGGGCTACTTGCGTATCCTTGTTTAGAAAAGGAATCAAAACTCATGTAGTTTGATAGGAAGGATATAGTTTAACTTAATATGGGATGGAAAATAATTAATTAAAGATGGGATTGAACCATAGAAAGGCTTCCTAAGTACTCTACTTTTAAAACAGAGATCAAAGTCCACATAGTTCGGGTGATGAAGTATGAGGTTTATGCATGATTAATGGACCAAAGAGAGATTTCATAATTACTTTTACACTCTAAGATCATGTGATTCATCCTCGTTGTGAGAAAAAATAGGTATTAGTAAAACCTAACGATTGTTCCATGAAAGATGAAATCATAAGAAATGATATGGGGCTTATGTATGTATGACTGCCCAAGTAAATGAAGAAAAAAGACTTTTTAGAAAAGAATCCCAAGAGCAGGGTCCATAAATGTGTATATTCTTTATGGAGATTTGGATACTTAACTAAGGACTTAATCCTGAGAAGGATTCCCGAATTAGAGGGGACTTATGATTGGGTTTTATTCCTAAGGAGGATTCCTAGGTTAAAAGAAATTATGACTGGGGCTTACTCCTGAGAAGGAGGCCTAGGTTAAGGAAAATTATGATTGGGGCTTACTCCTAAGGAGGATGCCTAGATTAGGGAACTTGGAGCTTACTCCTAAGGAGGATGCACAGATTAGGGAACTTCTCATCTTAAAGGATGAGGTTGAATGAAGGAAATATCTAACCTTAGTGACATAAAGTTATGTAAATCACGAGGTTTTGAGAGACGTTCCACAGAATTCCTTTTAGATAACGAATACAATAAAGGAAACATGCCATAAATGGATTTGAAGAGGGTTTTGAAGGTTTTCCTTAAATATGAAAGGTGGATTTAAGGAAAGAAAGTGAATTGGAAGGAAGCGCGCAAGTATTGGTCTGGCACACAAGTCTTGGTCTTGCAAGTATACTTGCGCAACATGATTTCACTTGGGTGAAGAAGAACCTGTGAAGTGATTCTTGGGTGAACTTGAATTGGAGCCCCTAGTATCATCCCTAGAGGCTTTCATATGGGTGGCGCACAATTTTCCTTGAGATGGAAAGGCGGCGCGCAAGTGTCTTAATTTCCCTTAAGGGTTAGACACTTAGGCATGCAAGTATTGATGAGTTTCAACACTTAGGCCTTATTCTTCCTATTTAGAACTTCCATTCTAGGTAAATAATTACCTTAGAAGTGTTCGAAAGACTTCAGATGGAGACTTGGGTGACCAGAGCTTGATTCTGAGTTTCTGATTTTTTTCTTCCTCAAAATGGGGGGCCCACAAGGGGTATTTATAGGCCATTGAGGACCTTGGGTGAAAAAAGAATAGGGCGCACAAGTGACTTGCACGACCATATGTGGCGCGCAAGTGTACTTGCGTGACCATAATGGAACTTGCACAACCCATGCTTAAAGAGTTCCTTGTTCATTCCTGTGTCAATTTTTGATGTTTCTTCAATGGATGAATCTCTTTGTGCTTAAGGTATTATTTTTTTCATTCGTTAGACTCTGTGATGGAAAGGAGCGTCAGAAATATCCATGGAAGAGGAATACGTCACCCATGTGGTGGAATTTGAAGAAAGGATGGAGGATCCTGACTACCTACCTCTATCAACTAAGATCCATATTCAAGAGGTAATTATCACTAAAGAAGTGATTGAACCATAACTAAATAATGGAAGGGATTATTTATTAAACTCCACCATTTTTTATTTCATTAAATATTATTTTAGTATCACTCCTTATCGTTTTGAATTTTTATATTTGTTCTATCCTCTATTTTCCTTAGAGGATGATAAAGAAATTGTACCTGCACCTATTGAGGAATATATAGAGATCCCTGGACATGTTGAATATTTTTTAAGGAAGTTCATGAGGATATCCAAGTATATTTTCCTGAAAAAACAAGCCAAAAGTTGCTTACATTGAAGGGGAAGAATTTTATATTGATACTTAATGTTTTAATTTTATTCAAATATAATTACACTCTAACTTTCTCTTTTAATATTATTTTGTTGCATCATACCTTGAGAAACCACTGGACATAAAATAATTCATTTCAAAAGTAGAAACTTAAGAGGAGGAGGTTCTATACTTCATCATATCCCTACCATGGAATTTGTACCACATTTTCAAGGGGAAAATCAGGTGTAATCTATCCATGGAGTTCTCCTCAATAGAGAAGAAGAAGTCCGAGTAGGAAAGAAAAACATGTAGTGGTTAAAATCCAAGAAACTCCACACACCAATAGACTATGTATAACCAATGGTGCTTCCTATCTGAAGGTAATTAAAAGACTAGGGCCCACTTGGGAGATCATACCAATAGTTATCTTTACATTCTTTCTAGGAATTTATATTCCAATTTCATTTTTTTATTATTCCAACATACATCTCACTCTCTCTTATATTTGTGAGTTTAATGACAAGATTATTTTTCTTAATAGATTAATTCTATTTTGTAGGTTCATGATAGTAGAAGGAAAACCCCAAAAAAATTATGGAATATTACTAAGCTTCATTTCAAAAGGTAGTTCACTTTTAATTTTTATCTTTTAAACTCCTTAAATTTTTTTCTGAGGTTCTAATTTGATATTTAAACTTGAAATTGCATTCCCATTATTAAATTATGCTTTACTTAACTTATCTAAGAGACATGAGTTTCTTATTAATTCATTGATTCCATGTTTTAGATTTAAATATTAATTAAATTGAATGATTAAAATGGATAATTTAATGTTTAAAGTGAAGCATGGATATTGAAATGATTACCCGTGATTTGAGGAAATTTATTAATTAATGTAAATGAAATTTCCCAACCATTTTTCATGATTTTAATTTATAAAATTCATGTGAATTTATTTATTATTGTTAATCATTCCATGATTGACTATCTGATATCATATTCTAATTCATAAGAGGATTTATAGACCAAGTACTTCCTATTTTATCTTGAGAATATTTTTTGATTGATCTTAGGACATGTCACCTACTAGAACTTGAATTTGAACTTTTCAAATCTATGAATGTACAAACCCACATTTAATATGATTGATTCATCTTTTTAAAATCAATTATCTTTTAAAGACCACCTTTAAATCAATCATTCTTTTGACCATAGAGACCATGAATGACATTTATAGGTATGATACATGTTTCAATCCATTTTTTATCCATTACTATCCTAATCTTAATATTTTCATGATATTTTATAGTTTAAGTATGGGGAGAAAGGAGTCATGGTAAGTGGGATGATATACATTGTAAAGAATAAGTGTGGGGGTAATTATTGTGGGAATTATAAAATGTTATGGAATCATTCATTTTACTCTATTTTTCCCCTATTAAATAAAAAAATGAAAAAGATAACAGAATCCAAAAAATGATAAAAATGGGTTGTGATGTTGGAAAACCAAAAATAACTATTAATAGACCTATGATTTTTATCATATGTGGTTAGGTGGTGAATGTGAGTATTATTATAAATCATAACATTAGAAAAATAAAAAAATGAAAATGTTCTTTGAAAAGGTAAAAAAAGTATAAAATAAAGTAATATTCAATAGGGTGAACAAATCATTCAATATACTTAAACTGATCAGGATCATTTATTTTTGTTTTGAGGGAAGTGGGGTTTGCTACTTTAAAGGGGAGAATTTCATTACACATTTTGATATCATTCATTTTACTTAAGAGATAAAACTCCTACTTGAGCCTGAATTTTTAAAGCATAAAATCCTACCAACCTTAAGCCTCATAGTCATTTGAACCTTTATTGAAAATTCCTCATGATTTTATGTTCCTTTTGTCTTTACAAAGTGGGGAAACTAGTTAATTTACAAGCCTATGGATAATTATTATGTTATCATGATATGAACATAACTCTACTTGAATTGTAGCATAAGTGATGATATAAATGAATCAAAAGTGAGGTAAATCATGACTTATAATGTTTAATAATAATTAATTGAGGAGCTTGAATGAATGAAAGGAGAATATCCATCTGTTTTTAAAGGGGAAAAGTAAAATACATCAAATACATTTTTCTTTTAAATGAGAAACTAAATTGATATTTTATGTGTATTTTTAAAAGTTTTAGTTTACATTGAATTTTTTTTAATTTTATTACTTTGGATTTTTAATAATGGTAACATTAGTATCCTCTGAATTCCATGTTGAGATTTTATTCTTGAGAAAAATCATGGTTTAAGTGTAGGGGAATTTATAGAGATAATATTTTCCTCATTTTTTATGTATGTTTAAATTATTTAAACCCTCCAAATTTATCAATTTGATATTATTTACAACAATTTTGTATTAATGGTGTGTTTTGAGCTAAAATGTAAAAATTCGTTAATTTAGAGATTTTGATAGATTCATGTCATAAGGGTATTTGGTAAATAATATTTAAAATATTTTTCCAATTTTAGTGATAATTTTATTATTATTCCTTGATTTATATTACTAAACTTTTTATTTTGGTATAATATTTGATTCGAATATCTTGAGGCTCGAAAAATCATTGAAGTTGGAAAACCTTCTAGGAAGACAGCGTGGACCCCACCTTAATAACTGAAGTATAACTCGAGATACACATCTCAAATTGAAGTTATTATACCTGGATATGAAATAGTACTCATGTATTAATTTTAAAAATAAATTATATGTAGTTATTCACCCATTAAAGTGTCCATTGAACTATATAAACTGAAAGAAGATTCATGGAAATCTCGACCAGAAAAAGTCACACTCAATATTTATTCCATAAAATCCTCTAGACACATCCAATTAATGTGAAATTTGTAGGGGAGACATTTAATTTAATTTTTAAAAACCCATAATAAGTTAAATTGGGTTTATTTTAAGAGATTTTAGACGAAGTAGGATCCATCTTTCAGGATACATATTCTAGAGCAGAAGTTGTTTCACCCATTTCTTTTCTTCTTTTATTTTTATTTTTATTATTTTTACATTAGTTTTATTTTAAATTTAATTTCAATTTATTTTATTTTAAACACAATATAATTCATTAATGGTTTTTATTTTTGTGTCTTATTTCAAACAAACCCCTTTTTTCTTCTTTTCTTTTCTTCTCTTTCTTTCTCATTCCACCCTGTTCTTCTCCACTGTGATCATTAATTATCATGATCATGAGTAAATAACCTGAGGAAGTTCCAAGGGGATCAATACAATGTTTAACCCAAGTAATTGAACACTAATTTTTACTATTTTTTATTTCCAATATTTTGTTCAAAGGGGATCTTAGTGGGTAAGGCGCCTTGGTGTCTCCACTTGCCACCTGAGGCTTAACTTTATCTTCTGTAATATTTTCCCTTGATCAAGGAGGTGGATGTGTGGTCTCTAAATGATCATTTAGTGCACTATATATTCACAACCATAAGTATAAAAGGATATTCATGCATATGATGGATCATTTTTATTAAGTAAATTTGAAACTAATAAAGAGACGATGAAGGTTCATGTTGGGTGTTCTCCTAGGAGGATCTCTTTTATGTTTAACTTCATTCTCTATAAATACATTATATTTACATTGCATTTATATATATTTATATATATAAATATTTAATATATCTTTCAAACCCATTTCATTATATTATTTAGTTTTATATTAGTTAAAATATAAATAGCGACAATAGAAATTAGGTGTTATGTAAACTGCCTCTTTAAGACTGACTCTGGGTGTGCACTGTATTGTAAGATTAGGTAAATAAAATATTGATTAGAGATTCACAATCAAAAACATGTGAATAACCATGTCTTTATTATTTGATATATATATCATTCATGATTTCAACATGGTTTGGAAAACCATGTGGGACAACCATGCAAGGTGCCCCTTTGGGCAATGGGTCTCGCACAGTTGTCGCACAGTTAGCCAAACCATGCGAGATAACCATGTAACCCATTAAAAGTGTGAAGTAACTATTTTTACATCCTACTCAATTTATCTTTTTCCTCCTCCTTCTTCCTCCTTCAATCATTCATATCATATGGTAGCACCATTTCTCATCCTCCTATAGGGGTTGATCTATCTTCTTTTCTGGGCTTTATTTCTCGATCCATCTACAACATTGGATTTATATTAGTAAGGATCTAACTCCTATTACCTCCTTTATCCTTTTCTTTTTCCTCATGGATCACTAACCTCATGCGATATGATTTACCCTATTTTTAGGGTTTTATTCTAAAATTCTGATTTCTTCTAAATCATCTCGAGTTAAAGGCTAAGATTGGATTAGTGGATGTCTACCAACACGAGGTTGGTGGCGCTCACCTTTCTCAGTGATTTGGAAGTTTTTTTGAGGGTGGGTCTTTGATTATTCCATTATGTTAACTAATAAAGATCCTATAATTTAAATTTTTCCTTTAATTAATTAATTAAACCCATTGGAGATTCCTATGGTCATGCTTCCACCTAACTACAAATGGTTAAGCCTAGTGATAGGCTTTAGAACATGGGTATTTTGGTCCAGGTGTTTATATTATTAATTGAATTGTTTAATTTATGTGAATTGTTTATAATGAGTTCCTTGGGAATTATATGGTCCTGGCCTGATGATTTATATGGTCTAGGCCATCTATTATGAGGCAATGTGACCATTAGGATGGGTGTGGCTTGATATATATGTATTCTAAGTGATGTTGATCCCCGGTTGGTTGAAACGATCATCGGTTATAGTGATAAGGTCATCATGTTATGGGAATGGCTCGTATAGTATGAGATGGTGATGACCATCTTATTGGGTGACTTGGTCATAGGGGAACAATATGTTGAAATGGTGTGGGTTAGGATCTTTTTGGTGATTTTCACTCACCTGTGTAGGCCAATGTGTCATTTGGAGTCATTTGCACACAGTAGAACTCAGATTATTGGGTGGTATTGACCAATCTTCTAGGTAGAGTCCTCCATTAGTTGTATCTTTGGGAAATGGTTGGAGGTTATTTCCATAAAAATCCACTATGATGGTGAGAATCTATCACTTAATGGTGTTGAGACTGTCGGTTGGGGATGAGGCACACCGTACTTGATGCTGATGTTCCATAACTTATTTGAGAGGATGGAAATTTCCATAACTCAGAACATCAGTTGTTGATATGGTAGTGTTATTGTTGGAGGATAGGTGTCATTATTCCTCGGATGTCATGATTGGAGCTGGCAGGGTTTCTTATGATCTGAGGTACTTGGGACCGAGTGCTTGATTTAGGTTTTCCTCCAGGATGTCAGATATGGTTTGGACATGAGGTGTCAGTTGTCATGAGGTTATGGATGATTTTATTAGAGGTAAAACCTGAGGGTCCACCTAGGATGATTTACATCAGGGGATGCCTTGGTCTTAGGATAAGGATTCTCTCTATTATGGTATTTTGGTGTTGGTCAAAGCAGGTGATCATTCCCTTGTGGATTCTGAGCACAAGGGGAGCAGGTTATGTTTATACATGTGTGATGTGTTGTTATATTTATTATTTAGACACACCTGCTTAATCATAGATATAGGATAGGCACGAATTGGCGGTGGCCTACTAATATTCTTTCTCACACCCTACACAGGCCCCCTTCAGGACATATGTAGACTTTATCGATTTACATTCAGCAAAAGGTCTATGCTCAAGAGTTGGATCTTAGTATATGATTTGGAATGGGATGTAAGTCAAGGTTCCATGGGTTCTTGCATCATCTAGAGTTACCTTTTTGTTTTTCTTT
The DNA here is from genome assembly GCA_963277665.1 of Viscum album. Taxonomy (NCBI): domain Eukaryota; kingdom Viridiplantae; phylum Streptophyta; class Magnoliopsida; order Santalales; family Viscaceae; genus Viscum; species Viscum album. The sequence goes on from OY728157.1 coordinate 1,438,537,293, forward strand.
GGTATTAGTATGTTGTTGTGTGTGTGTGTGTGTGTGTGCTGAGGTTGTCCATCGATGACCCTTATTCTTATAGTTTATAAGACTTGATATGTATTCATGTTCCATTTTAGTATCTAAAAATGGAATTTTTTCTTGTTTATTTATTTCAGTATTGTTGTTTTTTATGATTCCTCTATTGCATGTTATTTCTTGTGATTTCACCATGGGTGGGTTACTGGTCTAGAGTCTTATGGTATTTATTTTATACTACCTTATATTTATATATACCATTATTATATCATCACCAAAGGGTTTAGTCTCCCTGATATCTCCTATTTATACCCTCACCTCTAGTCAATAGAATTTTGTGTATGGGGAGGCACACATAAGGCCCAATGTCACCCGGATTTTAGCACCGTTCAGGAGGATAAACGGGTTGGGTGCTAAAAATTGTATCACTGGAGTTTTTTTTACCTATTTTTGAGACTTAATATTTAGGATATGGTAGACTAAAGATTAGGATTTTATCAAAACTAGTTTTAGAACTTGTGGTTGGGTGCCTGCAACCCCATACATGGGGGACATACCAAGTTACTAGGGGTGGGAATTGTTGTTATGTTTTCTTGTATTACATTTGATATGATTTCCACCTCTAGTGGTTCACTTGTATGTGACTTATTATCTATTATGGAATATCTCCCTTGGCTTGGTATGGAAAGGGAGAATCTTTGGACCCTTGTCTTGGTATGAAAAGGGTTGTTTGTTATGTTTTTTGGCTTTAAATATAGGACTATGTGTGGGGGGGGGGGGGGGGGTTTGTGATAAAAATTGATTACGATATGTGATACATATATATATATATGGGCATGGTTATTATAAGAGTAGGAAGTGATGATGATATGGGGTGATGTTGATCACCAGGTTGGGTGATGTGGTTTCTAGTTTGAGATGACATGGTTCATAGGGACAAGCATAGCCCGAGGCATATGTGATACGTGGATCTGATATGGGAAGGTAATGGGCCAAGAGTCCAGATGTCATGAGACATGATTGTAATGGTGAAGGGTAAGGGTAGTGGTATATCACTTCCTATTAATTATTTCCCTATCTGTGTTATATATATATGTTATCTAGGTTGACTAACCATGGTATTGGTATTTAGTGGGTTTCTACCTAGATGGATTCTGATGGAGCGTCAGGAGGGAGGTGATTTAGTACCATAAGAGTGGGAACATGTTGAGACCCCTGAGGGTCAGGATGGGGACCCTGAGGGTCAGTAATATCATGATTTATAGGTATAAGATCAGTTAAGGGCTCTAATGTAGGCAGGGCATCCACTATATTTGATAAATTTTGGGTCATGACTTGAAGAGAAGCTCAGAGTGAGCCCGGAACGTTTCATCTAAGGGATTGATAGGGGATCTCAGAGAGCGAATTATTTTATGGAATACCTAACTTAGGAGTTCTAGTTTCTTCACCCACCACTATTTAAGTGTGAGGATGGTCCACAGGTGGCTAAGAACTGGATTGAGTCGATGCAAATGATCTTCAAGCCACTTGATACACCCCTGGATCAGTGGGTGAAGCTGGTGATGTACATGATCGTGGGAATGGATAAGCATTAGTGGGATGTGAAAGTTAAAGCAGGTAGATGTGAGGGATTATCCTAGAAGGTCTTTAAGGTTAGGTTATTCAATCACTTCTTCCTAGATATGTTTAGGGAAGAGAGAGATCAGGAGTTCTTAAGCCTTCAGTAGGGTGACATGTCCGTCATGAAATATGAAGATACGTTCATTGAATTTTCTCACTTTTTACTTGGTATGGTGGGAAACAACAGCTCGAGGGTGAGGAATTTTGAGGATGGTTTATGACATTTCATTCGGTTGCAGTTAAACATCTTTATGTTGTACTCATTCTCAGTGGTGGTGAATCAAGTTCTCATAGCTGAGGGAAATTTGACAGACCGGTCATACTCAAGTTGGATGACGGTGTTATGTGACTTTAGTGGAGATGATTTAGATGGTATGAATTGGATCCAAGACTAGTTTTGGTAGGTAATTTAGGCCAAGGACTCAGGTATTCCACCTTAGAGTGCATTGTCGATGGTGTTATTTTAATGAAGGCATCTAGGACATGTGAAGACTCAGTGAGATTTGGAACCAAAGGAGTGTCGAGCTTGTAGATGGGTTGGTCATCTCAAGAACTTATGAATGAAAACCTCTTATAAAGTTGTCAGTTAAGGACTAGGGCAGACTCAGGGTTTTGAGATTAGACTAGGGGTGATACCAGGAGCTGGTGTTTATAAGTCTACTACACGGGAGGTCATGGACGAGAAAGTGGGACCCAACTATGGTTTCAGTGGTCGATGGCTGTTACAGCACAATAATGAGGATAGGCTTCAGGTAGTTGGGCTTCAATCTAGGTTCACACCATAGAGCTTATAGGGTTATAGAAGTCCAGTGAGATGGTTAGAGCTATAGGTATGTTTTGGGTGTAGTTTTTTTTATTTTTTACTTCATTTTAGAATTCCCTTTTTAGAAGCATGTCAATTTTAGGTGAAAAAGCTACACAATATGTATCTATGGACTACCAAGATACTAGTTAGTAGGTTGGGATCGGATCAGATGCATTATATATATATATATGATGTGATTGGAGCTAGTATTTATATATGTGCATCAATGGATGGGTGTCTTATATAAGGTGTGTTGGCATATGGGAATTTATGTGGTGAAGGATTACTTTAGGTGTGTAGGAATCTAGGCATTAGTGTGATGCATGAATTTTTGAAGGTGTGAGCCATTGGGATTGATTTTGGGCATCTGATGAGATTCAGGACCTTAGGTGTCATGTGTGGCATGGACCTAAGACATGAATCTGATTAGATGCAGGACATAATGGGTTTCAGGTATGACACAAGAGAACCTGATGAGATTTAGGAGTGAAGATACTTTGTGGGATGAATTTGAGTCTAGGGATGGTTGGTGTAACATTGATTTTATTTGAGTTTTGGGTTGGGATGTGACCGGGGTAGGTGACTCCTAAGGTGGGGAGAGCCTCGAGATAGTTGACCTGTGTCCTTTTTGATTGGGGTAGTCTGAGTTGTTTAAATTAGATGGTTATGTTTGGTACCATATTTTCTTTATTCTTTATAGCTTAGGGATGAGATATGTTAATTTGGGGAGATTGTAACAACCTGGTTTTTTTTAGCGAGTCGAATTACTTTCCCATTTTAAATTTTCAAAGTTTGGTGGGTAGAGAAACTCTTTTCCTAATCAACAGAACTTAATTATTAGTTTCTTTGACCCAAGGAATTTATTTTGGATTATTATTAATTCTCAAAATTTTCATAGGTTTTTAGTTGGGTTTTTGATGTGTTAGAGGCAGAAACCCCAAACTTGATGGGGTGTACAGACTAGGGCGCACGGTTTGTACAAACTCTACAGCCTCCCCAAAGTAACCATGTGTCCTCCTAGTAGTAAACATTCAGACCTCTAGGTCAATTTTTCATGGTTTTACAAACTGTTTAAGATGGTTTGGATGGTCGTGTATCCATTTTTTTAGTTTTTGAAAGAGGGCACATGCACAGTTTCCACACAATTTTTCAAACCATGCGAGACAATCGTGTGAGGTTCCACTTTGTGCAGTGGGTGTCTCATGGTTTCCCCATAGTTATCCAAACAGTGTGAGCTAACCATGAGACCTATTAAAAATTGGAATTACCATTTTCCTCCTATATTATTTCTCTTTTTCCTCCACATTCTTCATCCTTTGCTCGTGCATAGTAGAGGGGAGCGCCATTTTTCATCCTCCTCTCTGTAGTGATCTATCCTCTCTACCTAGGCTCTGTTTCTGGATCCTTCTATGGTGTTTGATGATTATCAGTAAGAATTAAACTCCTCTTTCCTAATTTATCCTTTTATTTATCCTCACAGAGCTCTAAACCCATATGAGCTGATTTACCCTATTTTCAGTGTGCTTTTCTAAAACATCAATTTCTTCCAAATCAGATTTATTTAGAGGCTAAGATCGAACGATTGGATGTATACCAACATGAGGTAGGTGGTTATCATATTTATTAGTAATTTTTTAGTTTTTTTGGGATGGATTTGATCGAATCATTTTTTTAACTGAGATAGGCCTTATAATTTAAATGGTTTCATTTAATTAATTAATTGACCCAATTAGAGATGCTTATGGGCATGCTTCCACCTGATTACAAATGTCTAATCCAAGTGAGAGACTTTGGACCTTGAGAATTTAGGTTGGGGTGTTTATATTATTAATTTAATTGTTTAATTTATGTGAATTTCTTGTGATGAGTTCCTTGAGAACTGGATGAGATTGGTCTGAGGATTGAGATGGTGTTGGCCATCTAGTATCAGGTGATGTGATCATTTGGTAGGGAGTGGCCCAATATATATGTATTCCAAGTGATGTTGATCATTGGTTGGGTGACATAGTCATCAATTGAGGTGACAAGGTTGTCAGGTTACAGGAATGGATCGTGTGATATGATATGGGGATGACCATCAGGTTGAGAGACATGGTCGAAGGGGCACAAGGTGCCGGAATGGTGTGGCATAGGTACTTTTTGGTTATTGTTGCTCGCCTATGTTGTAAAATGCTCCATTAAGAGTATTATAAAAATAATATGAATTAGATGATGATATGGTATTGACCACTCATGTGGTTAGAGGCTTCCGTTAGTTACGGCTTAGAAAAATGGTTGGAGGTTCTTTCCATAGAAATTCATAGGGATGGTAAGGAGTCATTGGTTGATCATGTTCAGATCGTAAGTTTGGGGGTGAGTCTCACTTTACATGAGGTATATGGGATAGTACTTATTTGGGAGGATTTAAATCATCATAACATATGACATCAGATGTCAATCTAATGGTGTTATTATTGGAGTACATGTATCAAAGTGCCTCAGACATCGTGCTTTAAGCTGATAGGGTTTTTTATGATCTAAGGTCTTTAGGACCAAGTATTTGATTTGGGAGTGCCTTAAGGATGTTGGATATGGTTTGGACATGATTTGTTGGTTGGAATAAGGTGTAGCGTGATTTTAGTGGAGGTGGAACCTAAGGGTTCACCTGGGATAATTCACATCAGGGGATTCCTAGAGAATATTCTAAGGATCCTCTCCAATACGGTATTTTTTTATTGTCTAAAGTAAGTGATCGCTCATTTTTTGGATTCTAATCATAAGGGAAGTGGGTTATTTTTATTCATGTCTGTTTTTATATTATATTTATTATTTAAACACACCTTCTTAATCATAGATTTAGGATAGGTACATGTTGGTGGTGTCCTACTAAGATTCTTTCTCACACCCTACACGGGCCCTTCATAAAACTTGTAAACTTTATGGATTTTCATTCAAGTAAAGGTTAGGGCTCAAAAGATGGATCTTGGTACTTGACTTAGAATGGTATAGAAGGCAAGGGACCATGATTTCTTACCTCAGCTGAATTTTCCTTTTTTTTCTTGTGTATAATTATGTTGTTGTATATTTATATATATGTCTGTGTGTGCGTACTAAGGTCAACCATCGGAGACCCTCCTGCTTATTGTCTGTAAAAATTGAAATGTATGCATGTTCTATTATAGTATCTAAAAATTTCATGTTTTCTTGTTTATTTATTTCACTATTGTTATTTTTTATTCACCTGGTATTGCATGTTATTGATTTTTCTTCCGTCATGGGTGGGTTACTAGTCCAGAGTATTATAGTCTTTCTTTCCCACTTTCTTATATCTATATATACTTTTATTATATCATAACTAGATGGTATAGCCTTTCCACTATCACCACTTTACACCCACATTTCTAGTCAGTATAATTTGGTGTATGGGGAGGCGCACCTATGTCCTAGTGGCACTCAGCTTGTATCACTGTTTGAGTGGATCAATGGTTCAGGGTGCTACAAGATATGCTTCAGGATTTACATGTTGAGAATGTACCAAAATGTATCTTCTTTATATGGATTTACAAAATTAAAAATTTCTACATCTTCATTGAGGATGATCTTCTTTATTCTACTCCTTTGGAATTCCCAAAATAAGTTCAAACCAAGATTGTATCATCCTTCAATTTTGTATCATATTTTGATAGAAACCACTTAATATTCATCAAAGATGAAACTATTATAAATTTTGTTGCAAAAATATAGGAATAATTTCTTAATTAATTCTTCCTTATCTTATAAATCCAAATTCGGTAGTCATTTCCAATACTCAGGTTCTCCCATTGAGTTTATGAATTAATTTCAATTCCCTATATTTTAGAATAAAAATACTATATATATATATATATAATTAGGTGATAAGGTGTCTCTTATTTTTTTCATCAATCTGAACTGGAATATTGAGATAGTTTTCTCAACCAAGTTGCATCATCTCCTCATTTCTTCATGATTGCATATATGAAATTCAGTTCTAATTTATCTTAGGGTAGCATGGATATTTTCATATATTCTTTTACTTTTTTTGGGAAAATTTCTTCATAATATCATTTATAGATGATGCATTCTTAGTTATTTTAATTAGTTATTCTTTTTCTGGAAGAATTTTTAGACAAACTTTAGCATTATGTTCATCTTTCTTTCCCCTCTCACATAGACCTTTTTTATCACTATATTTGTCTTGTGTCTAATATCTCTAGTGAATTTTGGATTATTTATATAGAATATTTTCTTTACCTTTTTTACTGGACTATTATTTTACTTTATCCATATTAATTTATTTCTCTAGATCTATTGTCCTAACCGCTAATATACCTTTAGAGTAAATGGAAACCTTCTTAGAGTATCCACATGAATTATTCTGAATGTATTTATTTACGTCATATCTTTTATTTATGGTATTCTTATTCACCTTTATGTATTTGGAATCCAAGGACTTCTTGACTTTTCTTCTTTATATCTTATTGGGAGATTTTTTCATTGCAACATTATTTTCCTTACTTCCCAATCTTTTTTCTTATTTATTATCATCTTATGTATTCTTCGCTTCTTATACTATGGATGTCTCTTCTTAATATCTGATTTTATCTACCTTATAATGGAATTCCTTTGTGCTTCAATATTTAGAGCAATATACCAATAATCCGATGTACAATTCCCAAATTTGTTACAGCACCGACATTGACCAAAAAACCTTGATCTTTTTATATCCATTGTTTTCTATTTTTTGGTTTTCTTCTCATCCTAATGGATTCTTCATGGGTAATCATATTCCTTAAATTTTATTCTATCCACCATGGACATAGTGGTAGATTTATTATCTCTTTTCTTCATCCATACTTGTACATATTTTTTTCCAACCTGTATTGTTTATAAAAATAGATATAGAAATATTATTATGAGAAGGTATAGATGGTACCTTTTTCTTTACAACTGCTTGAGTAGTATCAATAAACAATTTCATGATCTTATTAACACATGTTAGAGGTATTTTACTATTAGAGCCCTCCATTTAGAATTGTGTAGTGGTAGGAAATTTATCCTTGTTTCATGAAGTCCCAATATGTGTATTTTCATGATTGGTTAAGTTAACTTCCAATTCTAGACATCTCACATTGATGGTGGTTTTCTGATCTTTAATCATAATCACCTTATATTTACACTAATTATTAATTATTTAATCTTCTTAATCATTTATATTAATATTTTTTTGTAACATTGAGTCAGTTTTCTTGAGATTTATGGATTTTACTTCTAATTGTAAATCCATAACATCCATATTGTTTTTCAATTTTTCTTCAAGAGCATGAATCTTTTCTTCTAGATTCTTCTTGACTCCATTATTTTCTTCAACTTATTTAAAACATTTTTAATCAATATTTGAGGAAATTATGTCAATATACACCTTTTTTACTTTAAAATATCCAACCTATTTGGAGATATTTATACATTCTTGAACTTTTTATTATAAATCATTCTCTATGATATTTTTTTCTTCTTCAATCCAGTTGATCTCCTCCTATACACTTTTAAAGACTCAAAATAAAAGAGAGGATATGTATTTAATAATTTAATCTAGAATATCTATTAATATACTAACTGATATATCTTGAGAATTTATATATTGATCATCATCACTACTTATGTTGGGTTATTCTTCTTGTGGGTGGTTTGTACAAGAATATTCACATACCTCAAGATTACTAAAACTTCTTGATCAACTATTAGTAGGGATTTTTTTATTCTCCTTGGTTGTTTCTTAAACCATGTTTTATCCATTTAAAATCCATATCTATATTCTTTGTTAACATGGAATAGAGAACCTTTATTTCCTTATTTCTCTTGGTTTGATAGGGATATCTTCTTCAGATTTGTTTTATCTTTCATTATTCTATTCATCATGGTCTCACTATAAAAAAGCACTGGTTATTGGTGGTTTATTATCAACAGTTCTATTAACCATTGTGAAAAAAATTGGTTTAAAAATAATAATATAGTGGTGTTTTCTTCAAACAACCACTATATTTTTTTATTTTAATAATTAGTGGTAGTTTATATTAAACTACAATGAAATGTTTTAAAAATCCCTATTTCCTCCCCCTCCCCTGATCCCTCTATAAGACCAGACCCCGACCCCTATCCTCCCCCACTCCCCACATGACCCTAAACCCAAGACCTCCCACCCCTTAGTCCTCCCTCTCCCTGGTAGTGACGCAACCACCCCATCCCCCCAACCTCCCTCATTCATCCTCGGCAGCGATCCCAGCCCCCACAAACCCCTTTGACCACCCTCTTTCCAATGGTGATGTAGACCCCCCCCCCCCCTCCGACCTCCCTATCCCTATAAATTCCCCTCCCCAACAGTGATGTAGACACCCCCCCCCCTCCAACCTCCCTCTCCTAGGCTTGGTTCCCCTCTTCCTAGCATCTGAAGGATTATCCATCCTTGCTGTTGTGATTTTGTTTCGCATGTTATGGAAGTGGTAGATCAGAGGTTGGGTTTATATATTTCATAGTTCATTAAATTAATAAACACTAATTTCTTGCCTCTTTAAGATAGGTTTTAGATTCCAAATGAAATTATTATATGTGAATATAAATTTATTTTAAATGGAACCCATGTTTCGCTTTTTTTCCATTGAATGTGGAGAGTTTTATATGAAAACATTTATTTTAAATTTATTTTTCAACTACAATGAACACCTAACATTTGATAAAATATTATAATTTATTTTATTACATGATTTCATGACTTTAAATGTTTTTTTGGTTCTTAAAAAAAATTAATGCAAAATCATGACTTCCAAGGGTGTGCATGGATTTTTAAGGACTAGTATTGGGTTACCTTAAATATAGTGAATTTATAATTATTTAGTATTTGATTTTTCCAAGGAAATTTTATAAAGAGGTTTCTCAATGTGTATTTAGTTTTATGATTGGAAAATTTCATAAATAGTCTTAAAATTTAACCATTGACCATGCCCCTTTATATATTTTGGAAATTGAAATACTATGGCATGTTGATTTCCCATAGGGGGTTTTCATATTGATTATTGTTCACAGTGAAAAAGAATGGGATGTTTCCTAAAGGGTTTATAGAGGTAGGGTAAGATTATATTTTTAATGGTTAACTATATTCTTGTGTAAAAATTGATCTGTGGACTCTATTTTATAATATAGGAAGCAATGTCTAGTTATATAGGAAATTTACGTGCACATATAAAATGACCTTAAATGCTAGAATGAAGTATAATCACATATAACTACCTAAAACTTATGTTTTTAATGGTTTTATCAATACAATAGTGTGTGATATCCAAAGAAAGTATAATTTACATTCATATTTTTAAAGGGGTTCTCTTGGTCTTGGTTAGACCATGGGAAATGGTTCATACATTGATCAATGCAGCTAATTATTCAATGGAATGAACCCTCCTTAGTTACAACACTAAGGTAGAATACAGCATTATATTTTTATCCCATAAAAATAATATCATCTATATATAAAATATCAAAAATTGATACATATTTATCATCCTTAATGTAGAGGGGTTTTTTTCACACTTCCATCATTAATTATTAATTATTTCAAGTATGTATCTAACTTCAAATACTATTCTCTTGAGTCTTACTCTAACTCATATAGATTCTTCTTTAACTATGATTATACCTATTTGATTAAAAATTTATATCTTGATATTTTAATGTATAGGTAGAATAAAATACAATACCTATGGATAAAAGTTGGATTAATTTATCTCAAGACACACCTAGGTATTCCAAGGGATTAGAATAATTTTTAGATTATGCAATTTCAAACTAATCAGTGGATGATAGAATAAAATGTTTGTATCCTGATTGTAAATTCAAGCAATGTATGAATAGACCGAAGGCCTTTTTTATTATTTTTTATAACACACCTTTCAAGGGTTGAGGTGGAACCCTTACAAGGCCTGAAGGCTTAAAGACAATTACATGACCTGTAGGTCTTAGAGGAAATCACCCAGACAAGACAACTTGGAACTGTTCCTCCCTAGCATACGTCATGATAACAAAAATCTACCTTCAAAAGGCTGTTCAGATAGCTATCATGTGTAGAGATGCATAGGACCAGTACCGATGGAAATTCCATACCCTCTCATTCGTCCAATTTCAGTTAGCTCTGCTCTGGTGAATGTTCCTGCTATGAATCATCATCTGGAGCCTGTCCCTTTGAATTCGAACTGGTAAATCTGTAGATTCATGTCACCTGATGGCCTTGGGGTAGCCCAAAGGCCTTCAGGTGGCCCAAAGGCCTTGTGAGACAACTAGACCGAAGGCCTTGGGTGGCTTGAAAGCCTTATAGGACCCAAGGACCAAACTGGTTGCCCAAAGGCCTAGATGGATGAATAGTTTTTGTTGCTACAGTACCAAACAATACCTACTACAGTACTTCTATAGTAACCCAGAAATATGTCTCCACCCGGATTTGATCTTGGGTCACTTGGATGTACTTGTTGATTCCTCATCAACTGGGTTGAGGCTCATGTGTGAAAACGTGTGTATGGTTAATGCTTAACTCCCACTGGGGGGCCTCACCATGCCCAGAGCATGCCGCAGATTCCCTGGCTAGGAAAATGTCTTTGAATTGAACTGTTCGTAATATGCACAATGTTTGATTCTGGAGGGAATCAAGCCTGGGCTAGTTCCCAGGATATTTAGGGGTACAACCAGTGGGTACCACTCAGCTAAAACCCCATGGTCTTAAACGTGTGTAAGGTTAACACTTGACTTCCACTGGGGGTCCCACCTTGCTCGGAGCATGCTACACATTCTATGGCTAGGAAAATGGCTTTGAATTGACTTGTACATAATATGCACAGTGTTTGAGTCTGGTGGGACTCGAGCCTAGGCCAGTTCCCATGAAGAGCGAGGGGTACAACTAGTGAGTACCACTCGGCTAACACCCCATGGGATTAAAACATGTGTAATGTTAATGCTCGACTCCCACTGGGGGGCCCACTATGCCCAGATCACACTGCATGTTCCCCATCTTGTAAAATGGCTTTGAATTGTGTTGTACATAATATGAACAGTGTCCAATTCTGGCGGGACTCGAGCTTGAGCTAGTTCCCATGGAGAGAGTGGGTTGAATAGAAATGAATTATATGATAATTTTATATTGAAATAGTTTCTTGATCGATATGTATGTTGAATTTTTCATGGTGAATCAAATTTTATGGAAGGTAAAAACAATGAAAATACTATCCAGAAAATACAAAGTGACCCAATAGAGGAGAATTCAGTTCAAAATTTGTTAAATGAAGCATTTGGTTTTCTAGAATACAATATCCAAGATTTTAATATATCAATAGAACCTTCAATTGATCCAGAGTAGGTTAACCATGCTCAGAACATTAGTGAAAAGAAATATTTTTTTATGAATTAGTTAAATATTTACAATAAGAACTTTATGAAGGGTGTTCCAAGTATTCGAAGTTGTCTTTTTTACTAAAGTTGTATCATGTCAAGTGTCATTTTGGAATTACTAACAATGAAATTTCCAAAATTTTAGAGTTTCTTTGTGATGCATTTATTGAAGCTAAGATCCCTTCATCATTTCATGATATAAATAAAGTCATCAACAAAATATGAGTTTATTATAAAAAGATATGCATGCCCTAATAATTTCATGCTTTATTAGGGAGAAGAGTATAATAAATAAAAATGAAAAATATTTATAAAAGAAGATGGAATTTAATGAACAACAATGAGATCATAAATCAATTCAATCCCAGGAAGAAATATAAGAAGAAAACTCTTATAAAGGTATTTTGTTATTTTCCTTTGAAACCACACTTGCAAATATTATTCATCTCATATAAGACTGAATACGACATGAAGTGGCATGATCAAGATAGTAACGGTGGATTTATGAGATATCCAAAAGATTCAACATCAAAGAAGATGTTTGATTCTCTATATTGAGATTTTTCTTTGGATCCTAGGAATGTACATTTGGATTGGATTCTGATGGTTTTAACTCTTTTGGTACTTTAAGTATTAATTATATCATTTAGATAGTTTTTTTGATCCCCTATAATCTAACTCTATAAATGTGTATAAAGAAGACTTCTTTCATTATTTTTATGATTATTCCTAGAATTAAAATTATTGGAAATTACATTGATATATAGCTTCAAACTCGAATCAAAGAATTGAAAGAATTATGGGATTATGGTGTGGAAACATATGACGAATCAATGAAACAACTATTCAAAATGCATGTTACTTTAATGTGGAAAATTAGTGACTTTCCTAGAATATGAAATTTATATGGTTGGAACACTCATACTAGTTTGGCTTGTCCAGTTTATAATTTTTATTTTGAACCTCAATGATTACCTCGTACCAGAAAATGTTGTTTTATGTGTCATCATCAATTTCTTAATGCTTATCATAAATTTAGGTTTAACAAGACACGATTCAATAGAGATATTAAAATGAGAAATTCACCAAAGATGTTATATAGTTTAGAAATTAGGGGACAATTAATGAATGTTACTGAAGAATTTAGAAAATGTCATTAGTTTAAAGGAGGGAAAAGGGTATGAGGTACAGTATTTGAAGAAGCTAGAAAATAGAAATGGAAGAAAAATTATATATTTTTCAAACTTAATTATTAGGAGTTTAATTTGATATGTCATAATCTTAATGTAATACATATTGAGAAGAAAGTATGTACAAATTTAATTTTTACATTTCTTAATGAGAAGGGTAAATTGAAGGATCACATTAATGCTTGTTAGGTTTTAGAGTCAATGAATATAAAGTATGGTTTGTGGGAAAATGAGAATGAAAAGTATCTGTCAGCTATTTTTATAATGAAAAATCATGAGAAAGATGTATTTCTTTGAAATTTAAAGAATGTAAAAGGGTCATATGGATATTCAAGTAACATATCACGTTGTGTTGACTTAAAAAATATAAAGTTACATGGATTTAAAAGTCATGACTCACATATTTTGATGTAACAGTTGTTGTCGTTGTCTTTTTGTAATAATTTACCTAAAAATTTAATTGTGGTTCTAGTTGATTTTTGTACCTTTTCAAAGAGCTTTGTGGAAAAACTCTAAATCCAACCATGCTTGGTAAACTTTAAGAAATAATTTTTTTAACACTATGTCATTTAGAGATTACATTTCCCCTTCATTCTTCACAGTCATGATTCTTTTCACTATTCATTTACCTGAAAAAGCTAAACTTTTTGGACCAATACACTATTTATGGATGTATCCAATAGAAAGGTACATTGATTTTTTTTGTTGGTGAATTCAATTTTACCAAATCATTGCATAAATTTTTCTAATGTTTTTCTTATTTTTTTCATCAGGTAATTAGGTCATTTAAAATCATATGTAATGAATAAATCTCAAATGGAAGGCTCTACTACTAAAGTTTACATAGATGAAGAGTTATTAACCTTCTATTATAGGTATTTGGATGGGATTGAGAGTAGATTTAATAGTGTTGGACGTGATGATGACATCACCACTAATTCTCATTCTGAAAATCAGTCGTTAGTATTTCCAAATATTGGATGACCAATTAGAATGGGGTTAAATTTTACATTGAAATAATTGTATTTTCTAAAAGAATATAGATATGTGCTACTCAATAGTGTTATTTCATATCCATTTATTAAATAAGTGCAACCACAAACAAATAGAAGACTAAGGGTTCGAGCTTCAAATGAGCTAGAATTAACAAAATCTATTAATAAGGATATTTTTGAATTGTTCGACCATTGTTTAAGTATATACTCATATTCATATTATTGAGGTGTATTTATTTTTTCTATGTTAAAAGTAAGATCTTATATATTTTTTTATAGATAATTAATGTTGAAAATTGAGCTGAAATATCGAATGATTTAAAGTTTTTGGCTCGAGGTCCTCTAATGCGGGCTAAAAGATTTGATGCATAAAATATTCATGGCTTCAGTTTTTGTACAATTTATCATGAAGACGACTTGAAAACTCAGAATAGTGGTGTATTTACATTTTTATAGGTAGGATACTTTGGGAAGTTGAATGATATAATTGAATTAAAATATCATGGCTAGTTTTTAGTTTTCTTATTCAAATGAAATTGGTTCATTATTGATAGGGGTATGATGAATGATTTATTAAATTTTACTTCTATCAAGTTCTCTCATTTTATAGATATAAATGAGTGTGCATAACATGATCCATTTATCTTGGCTTCAGAACAAAATATGGTTTATTATGTAGATGATGAAATACATGAAGGTTGGATTGTTGTTATACACTTAAAGTAGAGACACTTATATGATATGGGAGAGGAAGATCAATTGGTTCTTTGTGATAGTGAAACTCATCAACCACAAAACATTAAACATTTTTTTCTACAAATATCAAAATATTAGAACTTGTAAGATATGGTGATAATGAAGGACTCGTTGCAATAGAGGTTGATAACAACGAAGATAATATAGATAAAGATAATTCAATGTATAAATTGGTAATGAAAATGTATTACAATTTCTCATTAATAGGTGTTTTGTACATATATAAATTGTTCATATTTTTATTTTTATTTTTTGTAAAAAACTTTTAGTTTTCATTTTTTATACATTTAATATAACTTTACCATTTAAAATGAAGGAATGATGAGAACAAAAAAAATAGGATCCTAGCTGATCAGAATCTCGGTGCACTCCACCACTACCATCATCGTCTATGGTTCTTAGTCATTCTATTGTACCCGATACTGCTAGCAAAATGGTGACACTGTCGGAATCTATGGGCAGATTATTGGGCAGCTTGCTTGCAAGACGGTGAGCTTTCCTATTAATTTCCCCCATGTTAATTTTTGTTAAAAAAACTATCACCAACTAAATAAAAACTCACCACTGAGTACCCAAAAAGAAAAACATATAAAAACTATCACTCAACTATAAAAATTCCCACTAAATAATTATTGATCATGAAAAACATGGTAGTTTACTTAACAGCCACTAAATAATGTATTGGAAGTTTTAACCATCACCAGTAGTAAACAAACCACCAAATATATAGGATTTTTTTGTATTTAACAACTTTTAACAACTTCAAGCACCCAATTCCTTTGAGTATATAATGTGGTGTAGGTGCGAGGTAGGTTGTGCATGAGATGTGGTGTGACTAGATAGGGTGTGAAACAGTAAAACACTTGGTAGGGAATGCTAAATCATTAATTTTATTAATAATATATTAATTATACAATTATAATTTTAAACAAATATTTAATGATTACAAAATTTATCATAGGACAAAAACCACATACTGATTTTTGAAATGTATGAATTGACACCACATCAATCTGAGTTATGGTTTTCTAGTGATTCCCATAAATACATTTTTAGTGTTTTAAAACACTAAAATGAAGACTTAATGATCAAAAAAATAAAAAAATCTTGTATTGATGTGAAATCATGGCACAACAACAATTTAATTATTTTTGACATGTACATGAAAATAAAACATTCATTCAACATGCGGTGTGCTCAGAATAACTCAGTAAGAAATTTAGAAAGATATCAAAGTATCAAAAACATGCATTTGGGGTTAAAAACCAGGAAAACAAAATAGGATTCTCCTGAAATCATGAGACAATTATTGTACAATTAATTGTGAAATGTAGGAACTGACAATACATCATTCTGAATAATGGTTTGACCGTTATGTTTTTAAATGCATTTTTAGTGTTTTAAAACACTGAAACTTGTGCAGAACAATCAAAACCATAGAGAAGAAACTCATATTGACATGAAATCATTGTAAAACCACTTCTGAGTTTTTTTTATGTGTACACATAGACAACACATAAATCCAACATGCTTTGTGGTTGAAATGACTCAGTAACCACTTATTAAAGGTAAAAAAACATTTAAAAACAAGTGTTGGGGTGTAAAAACAAGTAAAAAAATGTTATATTACCCTAAAATCATGGTAAAATGACTATATATTTAATTTTGAAATTTAGGAATAGAAGGAATTTCATTCTGAATGATGGTTTTCTCGTTATGGCCATAAACGCATTTTTAGTGTTTTAAAACACTAAAACATGTGTGTAATTCTCAAAACCATAAAAAACAACCTCATATTAATGTTAATTCATTGGAAAACCATTGATGAGTTATTTTTTATGTGTATGCATAGACAATGCATCAATCCTACATGTGGTGTGGTAAGAATGACTTAGTAACCACTTCTTAAAGGTATAAAAACCTTTAAAAACAAGTGTTGGGGGTCAAAACCAAGAAAACAATGTCATGTTGTTCTAAAATCAGGATAAAATGATTGTATATTTAATTTTGTAAAGTAGGGACTGAGAGCATGTCATTCTGAATAACAGGTTTCCTATTATGGCTGAAAACATGTTTTTAGTGTTCTAAAACACTAAAACATGTGTGGAATGGCCAAAACTGTATAAAACAACCTCATATTGATGTGAAATCAATTTAAAACTACATATTAGTTATTTTTGACATGTATATACAAACAAAATGTCAATCCGACGTGTGTTATGGTTAGAATAACTCAGTAACAACTTCTTAAAGGTATAAAAACCTTTAAGAAGAAGTATCTAGGGGTAAAAACTAGGAAAATGACATCATATTTTCTTGAAATCCTGGGAAAAAGATCGTATATTTAATTTTTATATGGAGGAACTAATGGCACATCATTCTAAATTGCAGTTTTTCCGTTATGCACGTAAACACGTTTTTAGTGTTTTAAAACACTAAAACATGCATAAAATGGTAAAAACCATAGAAAACAACCACATACTGAGGTTAAATAATTTTACAACTACCTGTAAGTTATTTTTGAAATGTAAGAACATTAAAAAATTCAATCCTACATGTGTTGTGGTTGGAATGACTCAGTAACCACTTCTTAAAGGTACAAAAACTATTAAAAAAAGTGTTGGGGGTTAGAACTCATAAAATGATGTCATATTTCCCTAAAATTAGGGGGAAGAGACCATATATTTAATTTTGAAATGTAGTAACCAATATAACATCATTATGAATGAATATTTTCCTATTATGGCTATAAATTCATTTTTAGTGTTTTAAAACACTAAAACATGCATGGAATGATCAAAACCATAGAAAATGACCACATACTAACATAAAATTATTGGAAAACTACCATTAGGTTATTTTTGATGTGTACATGTAGAGAACATGTCTATCCAATGTGTGGTGTGGTCAGAATGACTCAGTAATCAATTCTTAAAGGTACAAAAACCTTTAAAAACAAGTGTCGGGGGTCAAAACTAGGAAAATGATGTCAGATTGCCCTAAAATCAGGGAACAATGACCATATATTTTATTGTTAAAATTAGGAACTTGTTTCATGTCATTCTTAATGATGGTCGGATTGTTATGGCTATAAACACATTTTTATTGTTTTAAAACACTAAAACATGTGTAAAACAATCAAAACCATATCAAACGACCACAAATTGATGTCAAATCATTGGATAACCACATAAAAGTTAATTTTTAAATATAGTACATGATTTGATATCAATTTATTTAAAAAAATTATTAAGTAAATTTCAAGCACATCGCACGTCGCTTTTAAAATAAATTAGAATATTTACTTATCCCTTTTTAGTTTTAAGTGTTGAATATTATGTTAAATAAGTAAGTTTATGTTTTTAAAGGGTTTTTAATTATATATTATTTGTTTTATATAAAATTTTATTTTTTTTGTTAACAAAATAACTAATTTTATTTGCAGGATTTTGAATATATTCTGTGTCTTTTATTTTTCACATTTATTTTCTTAAATGTTCTAGTTTTCATTATAGGTGGAAGATGCTGGAAGTAAAAAGGAGGTTGACTGTTCCAATCCACAAAATTATTTAGAAGGAAATCACAATGGTTCCTAGTTTCCTTAGTATGTTAAAATTTTATCAATTATTCTATTCTAATTAGGATTTATTATGTTTAGTTTTAATTTTATTTTTTTTACAGTTGATAGATGGCATGGTCAGTTTTAGTTGATGAGATGCAGTGGAGGCAGACAGACGTAGTGGAGGTTGTGATGTGGATGTATATTGGTCTTGATGTGGATTCAATAGAAGAAGACCAATGTATTGGTGGAAAAATGTATGGGTTGAATGAGATTTAGGTTATGATGACTGTGGATGTTGGTATATTTGTTGTGGATTTATGACATGTGTGTGATGGTTTATCGTATATTCATGTTTTAGTTTATTACAAGTCACTTTTTTTATATTTACAATTTTTTATTAAATCTTTTAAAAAAATATTTGATTTAGCAGTGGTTTGAGGAAACTGCTATTAAATACATTAAATAAAATATTTTTAGTAGCGTTTTGGATTAACCGCCTCTAAAAAACCATCATTGAACATACAGTGTTGGTTCTTTACATTTTTTTTAAATATTTATCTGATATATATTTTTATAAAAAAATTGCCACTAAATGAAAGAAAAACCACCACTGAATACTCTAAAAATAAAACATAGTAAAACAACTATGAAATTATTGAAACCATTGATAAATGACTAGTGACCATGAAATACACAATAGTTTTTAGTGGTTTAAACTTCCACTACTCCACAAAATAACTAATGCCACTCCCCTTTTTTGTAGTGTCTTGGTATTAATAGAATTCCACTTATAGACAAGTGAATCTTCACCAAAACTGATATTCAATATAAAATAGGAAAGAAACTCAAATATTCAAAAGATAATAACTTTAATGTAGAGAATTAAATAGAGGTGAACCTTTTCCCTAATACTACTTGATATGCCCAATTAGATATGTGCTCAATGCTGAGAGGTGTGGTGAATCAGTGTTGGATACTTTTAATAAATATAAATTTTTATCCCGTTACCTATTAGACCTATTAGGATCAAGATTATCATATTCTATCTTTCTTATCATATGAAAGTATATGAAAGTAAGAAAAGGATAACACATGATATTTTTAAAAATTTCACTACTCAATAATAGTAGTTTGTCCTTGTCGTCTATGGTGATGATCAATATATAGATTCTTCATTATAATGAGATATCAAGTATAGTGGTTTGTCTTGGAATAAATCTTACAACTATGTGTGGTTTCCTACACATTGGGAAGGGGAATAAGAAACCAATCCTAAATTCATAAACAGTTGAATGCCTAGCCCAACCCACAGCTCCTCGTTGGTTCTTTATACTACCTATGTATATAGTCCTAAACTTCTTCAAGTTACATTTTAACACTAAGAAATTACACTGCCTATTGTGAAATTTGTGTACTTCTTGGTTTTTCATTTCCTTATTATTCTAATGTTACACCCACAGTAGTGGTCAAGTAACTTTTTGTTGAAATAGTGGGTTCCCTAGACCCAACTATGAAGTACTTTTGATTACCATGTCATGTGTACAGTTAGTTATGCATTATTCCATCTTACCATTATAGTGTAGAATTTTCTGCACCCACTATTATAATGGTAATGTTCAAATATTAATTGTCGTGTCGAGAGGTTATAGCATATCCTAGACTATAATGAAAACCTCGAGATTCCATGAAATTAATCTTAAATATATGTTATATAGTTTGGATACATCTTACTGATTGTACACAGTATATGTTTGACTATCAGGTTATTGGGGCTCATAAGCATTGAGACTTCTTCTCATGAAGTTTGCACTTGGTGATCTCTAGTAGTGAGATCATGAGGACAGACCTGCCAATAGGAACACCACATTTTTTGGTGTCATTGGTCGTTCCTATCTATGAACATGTGTATTGGTATCCTCTCTTGAGACCATTACCAGTGTATACCATTTGATTGCATACTTTGATGCAAGAAAAAAACCATGGTATTGAAATCGTGGTGAGGTAACTTGTGTTGGGTGTGTCATTGGTGGTATGACATTGGTTAAATGGTCAAGATAGGATTTGTCTCTTCCAAGTTTAGGAATTGGTATATCTCAGGCTTGGTTGATCATGATGGTGTTGCCTTCATAAGTCTTTGGCCAAAGTAGTACAACAGTAAATCCATCTGAATAGATCTACAAATAATAAAGCAAGAAAAGGAAGATGAAAAAAGGGTGAGTCCTGCTTTATGAGATGTGTAATGACAAAGAGATTATAGTACACAGTTAGTGTTCATAGGTTGGTTTTCATTGTTATGATAATCATTATCTCTTTAGGGGCCATGATGGGTTGTTATACTCCACTCTTGGTCTATGGATTTTATTCACTGCTATTGAGATAAGGGCCTAGAGGTTCATACACAATAGCGCATTCAAGAATCCGCCCTATTCAGTTGAATATGTATATGGACATGGTGGCCCCGCCATGGGGTCTGAGTATTTTCCAAGTTTTCAATCACCAAAATAATTAAATAAATTTATTAATATTCAAGTTATGTATATTTTATTGAATTTATTTAATGTATTTACAATTTTAGTAAATAAGAATTCATATTAATAGAATTAATATTATTTTAATATTCAAGGTTCGTTTAATATTAAGTGGGATAGCGAGTCAAGTTAAATGGCTCGGTTATTATCATGTAATATATTATATATATATTATAAGTATGTGATAAAATAAGAAATAATATTGATGTAGTCTAGTTTATTGAAATCATTTATTTAGTGGACGTTGAAATAAACGGTGGCCAGGGAACCCAACTGGGTATTTTGCAACACCGTTATAAATAAAGAGGAGGATATCTCTCATGTGGTGTGATTCCCACTATTCATTCATTCCATGGAATGAAATCCAAATCATCACTCTCCTCCTTCTCTTTAGAGAGAGAAACTCTAGATCCAAGAAACTCGGATCAAGATCTCTCTTCAGCATCGAAGGCATCTCGATGCGGTGATCATTGGGACATAGAAAGAATCATCGGATCTCTATACTAGAACCTAGAATTCGACGATCGACACACCGGTAGGTTTTTGAAGTGTGTGTGGATGATCTAGAGGGTTCCTACTCTGGATCCTTCAAGAAACAATCTCCATCGACTAGTTTCAGTTGCCCACATCTTTAGATTTGAAACAGGTATGTTTTTTGTTTATGTTTTTGTTATCTTTGTGATTTACATGATATCCTAGGACCTTTTCAAGGCTCAGATCGTCGACGTCGACAAGTCCCATCATCCTGCTGATGGAATTTCTTAAAATCCCCATCCCACCGGCTTCCGCTGCGGGCTTAGAAACCTTTCAGTGGTATCTGACCGATCACGTAAATTTTTTAAGCCAAATAAAATTAATTTTCATAAAATTAAGTAGAGTATTCAAAAACAGTCCCAGCAGTTCAAACAACGCATCAATCCGATCTTGAACGGCCAATTTACGTCCATTTCAAATTTTCGGATTGGATCGATTTATTGTTTGATCATAGGTATTAATTTTATCAATCATTTATAATCATCATTTTTGTTTTGGTTTTGCCTAAAACCCAAACAAGGATGATAATTATTATTATTTAATGATAATAATTATCATCATAAATTAATAATAATAAAAATTGTTTTATAATTATTATAATAATAATTATTTTATTATTATTAAAATAATTATTAGTATAATAAGAATTATTAGTATTATTATTATTATTATTATTATTAAAGGATAATATTTAGACTTTAGAAATTTTGAGGAGATGATGACCTAAAAATAAAAAATTAATAGGATATGAGACTTGATTTAAAAAAAACAGCAAAATGAGTGGGGCCGGATTTGTGGAAAATCAAAAAAAAGGTTTGTAATAAGGGGTCCATGCAGACCCCCTTAGCTTCCTTGGGATGCCTCCAAACCTAAACAACACTGAATGCCACAAAACTAGGTGGGCTTCCTCAGCACACCAGGCGACCTTCACGTCACAGCTTCTCTAGACCAAGTGGACTGCCTCCTCACTTGGTTGTCCCAATGCCCTCCCCTACTGGACTATCACCCGACCTCTGAGCCCTCCTCCTGGATGTTGCACCAGGCACCGCTGGCCTATCCTCTGCTCGGCCTCCAGTCATCGGCCTCCTCCCAGTGTTGCGGCACACACACCTGGCTGACGCCCGGCTTTCCCAGCCAGCTCTTGGGCACCGCCCTACAAGGTACCTTGTGGCCTCCTCCATCTTGAGCCAACCCGGATGCCGCTTTTCCCAGCCTCTGCTCTGGTCAGCTCACGGCCAACACAGGCCAACCCAGCCACCACCTCTTCCGCACTGGAAATGCACTGCACCAGCCGACCATCACCAGGCGAGGTCGTTTCCTGCCTTTCCATTCTTTCAGTACTATCCACAACATCACCACACCTATGGTATGAATTTGAGTGGTGCCATTTTGTCTAAAAAGTATTTTTTTCATAGAGAAATTTTGACCCTGAAGTAGTCCAGGCAGACCGGCCCAACCCGGAACGAGTTTGGGCAGATCGTTCCAGCCCATTTTAGTCCTTGCACGGCCCGCTAGGGTCCTGCGCAGGTTTGGCCCGACCCTTACAGGCCCTACAGTGATGTTTCGGGGACCGATCACTTAAATTAATAAAAAATAATTAATTTAATTAATTTAATTTTAGTATCTAAATTAAATTAATTAAAATTAATTTTGGTTAATTATTTTAATACCTGAAGATATAAATTAATTTAATTTTTTATTGAAATTAAATTATTTAATTTAATTTAATTTTGGCATTAAAATTAAATTAATTATCAGACTGATAGTTAATTAAATTATTTTAGTTAATTAATTCATTTAATTTAATTTATAACCCTCATACTTATTTAATGAATTTTAATTTTATCGGGCATTATTATACCCGCATTCCAGTCTTGAGCATCGACCCGTGTATATTTCTTTTATTTAATTAATTATTTAACTATGTACGATGATTGTAGTTAATTAAATAGGTGGCCTTCACATTGTCTTTAATTTTTGGTTAAAATGTATAAGGGTCTGCACTCCCAATTTTTACCCGATGTACATTTATCCCACTAGTCCCTCTCGCCTGCGCATGAGTATTTTTGTACTTAGGACTAAAATGTTGAATGACATGGACCCCACCAAGATGAGGCATTGTTCACTATCCAAGACGATGCAAGATGACACATTGATTCCTCCAATATGAGGCGGTACTCCAAGCCACGACATGGACCCCGCCAAGATGAGCTGATACTTCAGAAGTGAAGAAAACATACAAGATGAGGGAATGCTGAATCAAGAGTCAATTTTCGACTCAGGTATGATGCCCTTAGGTTGTTTATATTCTCAAGACCAGTTGGGTAGTATTTTACCTTTATGCATTTATTTATTATTTTATGTATTTTAGAATAGTGGGAAAATACATAAAATAATAGATAATAAAATGTATAAAGAAGCAGCATATGTTTTTCTATTAAAGTTCATTTTTGAGCGTGACAAAAAAGATGAAAAATATTAATAGAAATGTATCACATTCGTCGAGACAAAAAAACAAAACCCTCAAAGTAATATTACATCATTACAGCCTTATTTCATTCAATTTTGAACAAAACCGAGTGTTTGAGGTGTCGGTCATGCCATAACTGAGGGTGCCTCTTACTACTGGGGAGTTCTTATTAGGGTGATGGGTTGACTTAACTAAAATTTTAGAAAAGAAATATCCATATCTAGTTTGTCGTAATTTTAGAGGAAATCATTTAGTAAATCAAGAAATGATTTTAGAAGCTGGGACTTCACTCGACAGATCAAGGAACCACGAGTTAATGTGGTTGGCCAGCCAAAAGCCTCAATTAGACCCTTCGAGTAGTGGCGTATCCATAGCTTGTAGACTGTGAGGTAGGTTCAGGGATCCTTGCCACTAGAATACTCAAGAGTATTCCTATTCTAGTACATAGGGTTTCTAGAATTTGAAAAATTAGTGGGAGACATTTAAATAATCAGTTACATCTAAACTGGTAATCAGCATAAAAGTACAATCTACTAAAGTTTATTTGTATAAAATGGAAAGTAATACCAAAAGTAAAATTGTGATAAATATTAGAAAAATTTAATGTCTAAATGAAGCACGAATTTCAAATATAGTACAGATTCTTGTGCATAATATTACTATATCGAAATTCAAGGTGCTTGTGTCCCAACCTTTTAAGCCACCTTAGCAAGTGAGGGTGTAAAATTGCTTATAGGAGACTCATGAATTAATCATATGATGGTTATGTCATATTGTTATCATTAACGTCTGATGTTAGTTGTGGTCACTACATCAAGACATGGATGATGTTACATATAGTCTCATCTCCAAGAAGTTTCCAATAGAGAAAGTGAAGTAGGTCTTGAATGAGATAATTTCACTCAGTTTTTGTAAAATGAAAGATAGTTCACAATCTTTCATTCCATCCCATTCTAATGCCTTTTACACCCAATTACTCTAGTTTTGTTTTAGGATAAAAACTAACCATATAGAGTAAGTGCTTTATTACCTTTAAAGTAACATTCTCCAAGTAATAAGAATATTAAAGATAGTACTATCTTTTGTTCTTATGAAAAATATATCGAAATACAGGAAAAAAGGCCTATGTCAAGTTATGCCAAAGACACCTTCTTCATGTCCTTCAAATAAATGAGGTTTTTTACTTAACAGGAGGTTATTTTCATCACATATTATGAAATAAATTTATGTATGTTTAAAAATGTAATGAACTGAAATACATGAAGCAAGTACCCACTTCTCATTTAAGTATGTTCATCAATATAAATTAATGTTTCTAACATACTTCTTGGGTATTGAATACAATATGACAATAACATGTGTGTATTTAAATGCAGTAACCAAGTAGGTGAAAGAACACTATAAGAAGTAAAGTGTCTTCTCAAAGTAGCTGAGAAAGGGTGATTCCTAAGTCAGTAGTGAGAAACATATAACTTCTAATCGCCGAGTGAATGATTTTAGTTGAAAAAATTGTTGAGTATAACCAAAACATTTTTCTCATGTTCCCTTTTGGACATAATGAGGCATTATTCCAAATTTTGGAATGAATGTTGTTTGTGGTAACATATTCAACAAATAGTTCATTGGTACTTGAATCATAGGAAATACATGATGAATATAAAATGTATGACCTATCCAGTTGTGGAAAGAAGATTCTTTGTCAAGTAAAACTGAAAGTGGATGTCAAGAATATACCCAATACGGTATTTAGTCTTGGAACAGCTAAACATCTATGGTATAATTGACATCTTTAGTTTAGAAAAGGAATCCTTTAGAAAGAAAGTAATGTCACAAGGCTTTTGGAATTAGTTCAACAAGAGAGTGTGAACTATTCCAAAGGAAATATAGAGGAAAAGATACTTCATAAGATTCTTTTAAGTTATTAAGGAATGTAATAGTGAAGTATATGAATGGTTAGAAGATATGAGTTTCTTTGGATTAGCATGCCAAAGAATATATTGAGTATGCTATCATCGATCAGATAATGTAGCATGGAGTAATTCTTAAACGTGTGTTACCTTATCTACATCACCCTTTTGATTTTCATAAGGAGGATCGATGATAACATCTTACATGTTTACATTGACCAAAAAAATGTAGCATGGACCAATTCCTAAATGCATGTTTTAGACATCAAAGTTAAGATGTGTGAAGTATCAATATTACAACCTGTAGAAACTTCCATTATATTTCAAGATGTTCTTTGAAAATAACAGCGAAATCACATAACCTATTACCAACTAAAATGATAAATGGATATCATACAATTCATTGTATGATGAATCCATTATGTCATAGGACGTGTTAAAGATGAAAAATGTTTGTTAAGGATTAAAAAAACATGTATCGAGTTAAACACATTATGTGTCTAATGTAATTATCCTAATGGTTACTTAGGATATTACATAAATCCCTAAGATAGAAAAGATATAGTCAAGTGTTAGACTACATTTCTATATAAGGGTTCACATATCTATTAGAGATAGTGGGAGTAAGATTGACTTGGGTTTATTCAATGCTTGAGATGCACAAATTCTTGGCATAGGAACAAGTTTCACAAGTACATGTGGAATAGGAATGTTCCAGTGACACATACTATGTAGGAAGGATGAAACCATGGTGATGGTTTTATATTACTATGGCCAGTGATATATTATTCATTAAGAATAATAATTCCTACAAGTTAGAAGTATATGGAAATAATCTAAGATTGAAAAGATAAATTAAAATTCAATAATGGATTCCATGTATCAAATTGCAAAGGGTCTTCTAAATTGAATATTGTGGTGGGTATTCAAATGAATTGATACATGGATGGTACAAGCCTAGTACCAATAAGGCTTGATTGGTTATACCAAGTCAGTATTCCTAAATACATTATAATTTTACTTGTCATAGCTAAAATTCTAAGATAATTATATTGTTCATTGGATGTCAATATCGTCTTTCGTGGAAGGTTTCCAAGCGATGCAACCAGAAAGGGATGATGACACCATCAAATGCCAATGAAGGTCACAAGTTACTAAAATATAGATTAGGATTAAAGTAAGAAACAATATCTTAGGTCATTCATTTTAAATGAATATTTTCTTTGTTTCTACTAAAGGTTAGTGGGAGCGCTAATGTTTTCCAAGAGAAATATGTTTGGAAACATATGGAAAACATTTATTGGTCTTACTATTAGATAAGATCAGGTTAAAAGTAATTATCCAATGATTGACTTAAAGTAGAAACCTAAGTTCTACGTAACTAGATCTATCAAAGAAGATCTCATGGTTTCTTGGACCTAGTCAATCGTACATAAAGTGACATTGTATTGAAAAAATACAAGTTGGAACAATTCAAGAAATGAATTTTTACCTATTTCACATGGCTTAATCTCTCCAGGTTAACATGTTCAGAATATGGCAGAATATTAAAGTTTTGAATTGAGTTCCACACACTTTAGTGATGAATCAATCACATATTCCATGTTATATACTATAATTGATATTTCTAGGATATACTTTATAGTGGGTGGATATTAATTATATCTAGGAGAACTTCAAGTGATGCAGTCAAAACTATCATCTTCTACTTCAGCACGTAAAAATGATATGTACCTGGTATATGGAGAAGAAGGTATACTAGTTTTTGTGGGACACAAACTAGTAATCCTTATATCAATTTGATATAATATTGAAGTTAGACTAAGTCGATGAGTGATTCAAGATCATAAAATCTAATGGTAGCCATATCTACAAATATTGAGTATGTTGAAACTTCTAAGGAAGATAAGAAGTAGTTAAATGCAACAATTTGTTCCAATTATTGGAATCGAACCTAGTCAGAAATGTATTCTTACCAGCCAATTTTCCAAGTTATGATAATGTGAAAAAGTGATATACTCAGGGATACCTTATCTTGAGAATTTTTACTCAAGGAAATGAGGTCACATATAGCAGATATGCCAAGTGGCGAAAAATGTGTACGGACCAGCAGTTAAAGCCATTACTCAGCAGAAGCATGATCTTTATCATTTGAATAGCTAACAAGTTTGGTTAGCAAGTTTGCTCTAGTGCAAGTGGGAATTTTGAAATAGTGGTTTCCCTATACCCAACTTTGTAGTACTTTTGATTACCATATCATGTTTTCATTTAGTTATGCATGATTCCATCTAACCATTATAGTGTAGACTTTTCTGCATCCACTGTTATAATGGAAATGTCTAAAGATTAATTTTCAAGTCGAGAGGTTATAGAAGATCCTAGGATATAATCAAAACCTCAAGATACCATGATATTAATCTTAAATATATGTTCTATAGTATAAATAAATCTTATTGACTAGACACAGTAGATGTTTTACTATCAGGTGTTGGGGGATCATAATCATTGAGACTTCTTCTCATGAAGTTCGCACTTGGTGATCTCTAGTAGTGAGATCATGAGGACAGACCCGCCAATAAGAACACCACATGTTTTGGGTGTCATTGTTCATTTTAATCTACGGACATGTGTATTGGTCTCCTGACTTGAGACCATTACCAGTGTATACTATTTTATTGCATACTTTGATGCAAGTCAAAAACCATGGTATTGAAATCGTGGAAAGGTAGCTTGTGTTGGGTGTTTCGTTGGTGGTATGACATTAGTTGAATGGTCAAGAAAGGATTTTTCGCTTCCAAGTTTAGGAAGTATTATATCTTAGGCCTGGTTGATTAGGATGGTGTTTCCTTCATAAGTCTTTGGCCAAATCAGTACAAAGGTAAATCCATCCGGATAGATCAACAAATAATAAAGCAAGAAAAGTGCTATGACACAAGTGTGTGTCCTGCTTTTTGAAATATTTAATGACAAAGATATTATAGTACACAGTCAGTGTTCGTAGGTTGGTTGTCATTGCTATGACAATCCTTATCTCTTTAGGGGCCATGATGGGTTTCTAGACTTCACTCTTGGTCTGTGGATTTTATTCACAGCTATCTAGATAGGGGTCTATAGGGTCACACACAATATCACATTCAAGAATCCACCCTATTCAGTTGAATAGGTATATGGGCATAGTGGGCCCCGCCATAGGGTCCGAGTATGTTCCAAGTTTTTGATCACCAAAATAATTAAATAAACTCATTAATATTAAAGTTATAAATATTTTATTGAATTTATTTAATGTATTTACAAGTTTATTAAATACGATATAATATTAATTGAGCGAATATTATTTTAATATTCAAGGTTCATTTAATATTAAGTGAGATACCGAGTCGAGTTAAATAGCTCAGTTTTTATCACATAATATATTATATATATATATATATTACAAGTATTTTATAAAATAATAAATAATAATGACGTAGTTTAGATTTTCAAAATTATTTATTTATTGGACGTTGAAATAAACGGGGGTCGGGGAACCCAATCGGGTATTTTACAATGCCACTATAAATAAAGAGTAGGATCTCTCTCATGTGGTGTTATTACCACTATTCATTCATTCCATTGAATGAAATCTAGAGCATATCTCTTTTCCCTCTCTCTAGAGAGAGAAACTCTCAATCCAAGAAACTTGGATCAAGATCTCTCTTCAGCATCGAAGGCATCTCGTTGTGGTGATCATCAAGATGTTGAAAGCAATGTCGAATCTCTGTTCTAACACCCAGAATTCAATGATCGATGCTCTTGAAGGTTTTTGAAGCACGTGTGGATGATCTAGAGGGTTCCTACTTTGGATCCTTCAAGCAATGATCTCCATTGACTAGTTGCAGTCGACCACAGATTCCAATTTTAAACAGGTATGTTTTTTGTTTAAGTTTTTTTTTCTCTTTACAATTTACACAAGATCCTCGGACCTTTCTGGGGCTCGGATTGTCGGTGTCAACAAGTCTTGTCATCCCGCTGACAAAAAATTTAAAATCGTCAGCCCACCAGCTTCCGTTGTGGGCTAAAAAACCTTTCACTCTTCTTCTTCCTCCATTCAAAGAAATATTCATCTAATCCTTCCATCCTATATTATCCATCTAATGAAATTTCATCTAATTATTTTTTCTGATTGCTTCTTCTTTACCCTATTCATTTGATATTAATCAATAATAAAACTCTATCCAATATAAATTCAACAAGTATCCTTCATCTTCTAATTCTACATATAGAACCTATTCATCTGATCACTTAGTCCCTTCTTTGTTCAGTGATTGATTACTCTATCTAATCCTTTCACTCCTTCTGACACTCCATGCTCCATCTAGTACCTCTTCTTTCAAAAAATCAACTCAAATGAGAAATACTCTCTTTCTTTTTGGATGACACTTCCTTATAACACTTCACTTATTTGAGAAAAAATACAACTAAATTATATATTATAACAATAACCCAATAAACCTCCCCATAGTTCATCAACTCCCCTTTATATAGGAATAGTTTCTCTAAAATCTTGGGGAAATTTGTGAATGAAAATTTGATTTTTATTGCTTCTAAATTTGAATCTCCCACTTGTTTCTTTGATCATTTGACCACTATCAAAAAATTTAAAATATGGGAGTCAATGATCTCCATAGTAGTTATCCTTATATCTCAGTTTCAACTATATTATTCAAACATTATTTATATCTAGGATATAATCACAAACATTCCTTCATTATTATCAAAATAACAATCATCCATCAAGGCGTCATCACATTGAATGACTTTATGAAAACTTTTCAAATATCTTCAATACTTTTGTCTGGTATAACTTTATAACACCTCTTCCATTTGTAGAAACCCTATTTAGTGTTCCTTTATAGTATCATAAAAATATCTCATAACCTTTTAATATATCTCTTCCTCCAACTGATGACTTTCTTCAAAAACCTTCCCCAGTTTCCTTTACTGGGAAACCTCTATCCAGTGAACATAATTCAAAAACATTATTATGATGACCCTAAAATGATCATTTGGTAGACTCACAACCTTTACTATGTCTAATGAATTTTAAAACTTTGGTTTTTATAGTGGAATCAGGTCGGTGACTTTGTAAAGGTTTATTTAATGGACTCTGTTGGATGACATTATAAGAGTTCATCAACTCCATCCAATGACATTATTTGATAACTTCTATTTGATATAACTCCAAACATACTCTAATCAGCATACTGCATAAATTTCTAAATGATGATAATTTATACTACCACAACTTCATATCTTCATGAACTTTAAATTATAATCGTGAAATGCCAATATTTCATGTGTTGAACTTTGTGTTCTTGTACCTTCGTCTGATTGAATCCTTCAAGCTCCATTTCCTCCTAAGCTTCTATAATAACTTCATTGTCCTATGAATTCATAGAAATATATCTGGTGAATTTATAATACTTGGTCTAATGTCTTCATACCATTCTGGATGATGATATCACTTGGGGACCTCTATTTGATGCCTCAGCTCAGAATCTTCTGTCTGAATCCTTATCTTAGAATCTCTTATCTACTATCTTCATAAGATCTTCTATGTCTAATAACTTAGAAACATATTTCTGATCATTTAGTGAGATTCTATCTGATAAGGTATTTCTGATCACTCACAATGTTTGTACGATAAACTTCATACTTAATTTAATCAACTACAACCACATTAGTATCTTCTATAATACTTATTAACTTGAACTTTGTATAATTTCATCCATTATAATCTATAGATCTTAGAAAAACATTAATTATCACTTTTAAATGTTCAAGAACCATAGTTCCACGGATTCCCATAAACTTATAACTTTGACCAACATTAGTTGGAATCATGAATTCCTTATAATGGTCATGATGTTTGATACTTTAAGGATCAGTAAAAAATAACCTATTTTAGATCTCTTTCACATAGCCTTTTCTTGTTCCAAACTTTATATTTTAATCACATAAATAAGGAATTATTATGTTTAATCAATGAGAAACGCATCACTAAGAATATTCCAATATATTTATCAAACATATTTGTATAATAAAACTGTGAAAGTAAATGAATAAAAATTTAGTATGAAACTCTATCTGAGGACTTTGATACTTTAAACATTGTCTGACGGTCTCATGTATCTCTATCTGGTAACATTCTACTCAAAAACTTCTTAAGTATCTTTCTTAATAAAACATCATAATTTTAATAACAAATGTGATTTTCCAACCAACATAGAACATGTTATAGACATTAATATTTGTTCATAAATCTTCTTAAGTTTATCAAATATTTAAACAAAATTTCACCTTTAAGTATTGAATATATTTAGTATTGAATATATTCATAATCTTCCAAAGGCTGGAACATCAACTGTCTTTTTCTAAGATTACAAGACTTAGGAACTTTATTTTTTTCTTCAATGAGCATAGATAATTAAACCAATCATCCATGAAACTTCTTTATAATATATTCAATATATTGATATCAATAAACTATTTATAATTCATTCCAAACTATTTATAATAAATACAATCATCCAAAAATTCAACTAATCAATCTCCCCTTTTTATTTATTGTAAATACCATAAAATTTCCTTAAAAATTATTATGTCAATATGTGAATCTCTATATTCCTTATCTCTATTTATTCTAAAATAATTATTTTACTTAATTTCCCCTTATTAAAAATAAATAAAAATTTATTGGGAAAATAATATCAATTAATTCTTAATAATTGTGTTATCAATCATCTCACTACAAGTTTATGTGATCCATGTTCAGTGTAGAAAACAAGAGAAATTTATTTAGATAATAAATTTATCCTTTATATGATATAATGATCCAAAGTGAGATGAGAAATCTTAATTAAATCTTTAATGGATTTACACTTGTATTTCAGGATAAAGATACCAATTTTAATATAAAACAATTGTAAGATAAATCAACCTAAAACTTCTGAAATCACTTCAAAATGGATTAAAAACATTCAAGTAATAATAGTAGGATAACTTAGTACGCATACATTCTTCCAATTTTCTTAATTCACTAATTGATTCAATTTCTCCCTCTTTATGTTAAGATTTATTAGATTTAGAAACTAAGGATGAGATTAAAAAAATATTATTTTCTATGATTCTCCTTTAGGAACATTCTAGTATATTAAGATTTATATGAAATAATGTTTTTAGAAGAAACTTAATTAAAATTAACTTGTCTCTATATAAAGGGGGCCTTCCTTGTGATCCTCATGATGATAAAACTCTTTATTAGATATGATTCATGATTTTTATAAAGATAATACTCTAAAATGGATCTTATTTATGTTGTTTTCTAGACTTGAAAATTTCCACATCTTTATCAAGGATAATCCTCTTTAATCTACTCCTTTGGAATTCCTAGAATAAGACCAAACCAAGATGGTTTCATCTTTCACTTTTCTATCATATGTTGATAGAAACCACTTAATCTTCATAAAGGATAAACCTCTTATAAATTTTCATACAAAAATGTATGAATAATTCTAGGATAAAAACTTCTTTATCTTCACTATCCAGAGTTTATGGTCATTTCTCCTAGTTAGGATCTCCCCCTGAGTTCATACATTACATTAAATTCCATAAATTATTGAATAAAAATAAAATACATAAATCATAAGGGAATAAGGTGTATATTCCTTAATTCATCAATGTGAACAACAAGTTTTAGATAGTTTTCTCAACCAAGTTTCTCCATCTTCTCCATTATTCATGCTTACACATCTGAACTTTAATACTAATTTATCTTGGTGTAGCATGGATATTTTAAAATATTTATTTAATTTATGTGGAGAAATTTTATTCTTATTATACTTTATTTATGATTCATTATTAATTATTTTAATTACTACTTTTTCTGGAAGAATGGTTAAATAACCTTTTTCATTATGTCTAGATTTCTTGAACCTCTCACATAAAATCTCTTTATCAAAAGCATTATATTGCATTGAAAAACTCTCATAAAATTTAGTTTATTATTAAGGAATATTTTACATACGTTTTTTACTAGCATATACTTCCACTTAAACCATATTTATTTCCTTGTTTGAATTTTTTGGATGGACAACTATTACATCTTTA
This sequence comes from Viscum album, assembly GCA_963277665.1. Lineage (NCBI taxonomy): Eukaryota > Viridiplantae > Streptophyta > Magnoliopsida > Santalales > Viscaceae > Viscum > Viscum album. The sequence goes on from OY728157.1 coordinate 1,438,571,240, forward strand.
GAGTTATTGATAGCCTTCTGGAAATCTCAACATGAATTCTTATGAATTCATTTCTTAAAACAATATATTTTATTTATTTGATTATTATTTACCTTAATGTATTTAGAATACTAGGAATTATCACCTTTATTTATTTATATCTTCTTATACTTCCCAAGGTTACTTCTTTCTTTAAGAGCTTATGTGGTAATGTTTTCTTATTCTGTGGATATTGCTTCTTCATATTTGGATTTCACCCCTTGTAAAGGACTTAATTTATTCTCTAAAATTTATAGGATTGTACCAAAAATATAATGTACAAATACTAAATCTGTTACAGAACCAACATTGTCCCATAAATCTTGATTTGTTTATATCTACTACTTGATTTTTTTGGGTTTCTTTTCAATTTTTTGGCCTCTGCATAGGTAATTAGCTTCCTTAATTATAATTTTATCCACTATATACATGTTGTTAGATTTATTATCACTTATATTCATACATAATTATAGATATTTTGTTTTTATCCTTCTCTTCTCAAAAAAATAGATTTAGTAATATTATTACAAGAAGGTATGGACGGTAATTTTTTCATCACAGCAACTTGAGATGAATAAATAAATGATTTCATGATCTTATTATCACATTTTTGAGGTGTTTTAATATTAGAGTCTTCCATTAATCATTTTTTAGTGGAAACAAATTTCTTTTTCTTTTTTAAAGACTCAATATGTGTCTTTTCATGAATGGATAACTTTACTTCCAATTTTAGACATCTCATATTGAGGGTGGTTTTCTGATCTTTAATCATAATCACTATATATTTACACTCCTTATTCATTATTTCAACTTAGTCACCATGTATCTTAACATTATTTTGTAATAATGAGTAAATTTTCTTGAACTTCTTGGATTTTACTTCCAATAATAAATCCTTGACATCAATGTTGTTTTTCAATTTTCCTTCAAGAGCGTGAATATTTTATTCTACATTTTTCTTGACTACATCATTATATTCAACTTCTTTTATCCATTTTTATTCAAAAAAATTGGAACTTATGTCATGATACACCTTTCTTACTTTAAAGTCTCCAACCTGTTTGGAGAGATTTATACATTCTAGAATTTTTCTTCAAAAGCCTTCTCCATGTTATCTACTTTTTCTTCCAACTAAGTGATCTCCTCCCGCATACTTTAAATAACTATAAAATTATGGAGGATATTTATTTTATAATTAAATGAATAATATCTACTAATATACTAACTAATATATCTTGATGATATGTAGATTGATCATAATTGCTACTTATGATAGGTTTTTCTTCTAGTGTATAGTTTGTACAAGAATCTTAACATCATGATTACATAACATTCTTGATACACTCATGATAATAACATTTTCCTTATCCTTGGTGGTATCTTGAACCACATATTATTAACTTTCCAAGTCATATATGTCTTATTGTCTAACATGGAATGGATAAACCCCACTTCCTTCTTCCTCTTGGTTTGAGAGGGATATCTTATTTAGCTTTATTTTCTCTTTATTTATCATGTTTATCATGGTCTTGGTGGAAATATAATTCTACTTAGAGACAACTAAATCTTATCCAAAACTTATATTCATTATTAAATATGAAACAAATTAAACTATTAAAAATATAATTACTTTGAAATAGATAATCTAATAGAGGTGAACCTTGGCTCTGATACCACTTTTTAGAATCAATTAGGAATATTACCAATGCTGAAAGGGGGTGAATCAGTGTTGGGGCCTTTTAATAAATTATAATTTTTTATCCCTTTATCTCTTAGACCAGTTAGGTTCTCAATTATTTTATTCTCTCTTTTTTCACATGAAAGTATATGAAATAAATTGAAGGATAAAACATGATATTTTTAAAAGGTTCACTAATCAATAATGGTGGAAAGTCCTTACCCTATATGGTGATGACCTGTAGATAAATTATACACTATAATGAGATAAAAAAATATATATTTGTTTTTCCTAGAAATAATCATACACTTAACTGTGGTTCCCTAAACTTTAGGAGGGGGAATAAAAAAACAATACTAAATCCCTATACCGATGAATGCCTAGCCCAAACTACAACTACTAACTAGTTATTTATACTTACTATATGGATAGACATAAACTTCTTAAAGTTATATTGCAACATTAATAAAGTATTATACCTATTGAGACTTCTGTTGGATGTTATAGTATTTCTTGGTTCCAATTTTCCTTCTTTTTCTAATATTACTAACACAACATCAGGAAAGAAACTATACTTTTTCTTCCTCTATCCAGAACCTATTTTCCTGATACTTCCATATGATATTGTCCATCCAATGAAAATTTTCTATTTGATAGTTCATATGATCCCTTATTCTTTACCTTAATATTCTAATACCAATCGATTGAAAAACTATTTCAAGTATCGTTTCATCTGGTATCCTTCATCCACTACTTCTACATCTAGTACACTCTCATCTAATCACTTATACCCTTATTCATTTGGTACTTGATTAATTTTCCTGGGTTTTTACCTCCATCTAGTACCCCTTTCTCTATCTAATAACCCTTTTTTCAAAACTTAAACCAAAATGAAAAATATTATCATTGTTCATGGTCAGAACTTTATTATGAAACTTCACTTATTCAATAATAATCATAGACACATAAATGCTAATAATAATAAATCGAGTAACCTCTCCCTAGTGCATCAAATCCCCTTTATATAGTCAAATTTTCTCCAAAAAACTCAAGGATATTTGAAAACTCAAATTTTATTTTCCATTCCACAAAATTGAATCTCCCACTTGGTTTTTTCTTTGTTTGACCACCATCAAACTTCCTAAAAGATGTGAGTCAATGATCTTCATAGGAACTCCCCTTAGATCTTATAATGAACTATCTTATTCAAGCATTCCTAATATCTTGGCTAGAGTAATGAACCTTCCTTTATGATTATTGAAATAATGATCATCCAACATAGCATCATCACATTGAATGACTTTACAAAAAACTCTCAAGGATATTCGAACCTTTCGTCTAGTACAACTTTATAAAACCTCTTCTATTTGGTGAAATTCTTTATGGTGTTCACTCAAAATATCATATAAATATTTTAGAACATTTTTATACATATCTTCCTATTTTCAATGACTTTCTTTGAATATATTTATATTTTTTATTTTTTAGGAAACCTCTATCTAATGAACTTTATTTGTAAGCATTCATCTGATAACCTTAAAAACATCCATTTAGTGGACTCACAACCTTTCCTATATCTGATAAACTTTAAAACTTTGGTTCATCTGATGGAATTAGTTCTATGACTTTATAAAGTTTCATCTGATGGACTCTATTGGATAACCTTTTAAGATTGTGTCCAATGGGATCCATCTGATGACAATTTTGGGTGACTTTTGTTCAATACAACTCCAAACTTCCTATGATATGAATACTTCATAAATTATTGTACAATGATACTTCGTACTACCATAACTTATTATATTAATAACCTCATACTTATAATCATAAAACTTTAATACTTCATGTGTTAAAAAAAATTTGGACGCACCGTCATCTGATTTACACTTCCTAGCTCCCTTTACTCTTTACCTTTTATAAAAAATTAATTTTCCTATGAATTCATAGAACTCCATCCGAGGAATTTGTAATATTTTTTCTAATTTCTACGTAACATAATGGATAATGAAATACCTAGGAGACTTTTTTTTTTGATGCCTTATCTTGGAATCTTATGTCTTTTGACTTAGCTTGAAATATCCTATTTTTTGTCTTCATAAGCTCTTCTCTTCCTAATAACTCGAAAATGTTTGTCTAGTCATTCTATAATATTCTATCCAATAGAGTATATCTAGTGAATTAGAAATTTCATACAATATAATTCATACTTTATTTTTTTAGTGGCATCCTCATCAGCAGCTTTCATAATACTTCTCACCTTGATCTTTATAAAATTATGTTTGTTAGACTTTTTATCCCTTTTTATAACTTTAATTAGCACTTATCATGGTTCAGGAACCGTAGTTCCACTGAGTTACACCAACTTATTCATTTTATTAACATTATATATAACTATGAATTCTATAGAACAGTCATGATGGTTAATACTTTAAGTATCATTAAAGTATCATCTATTTTAGATCTATTTCATAGATCTATTTTCTTCTTATAGACTTCATATTTGAATCACTACCCACAAGGAATTGTTTTTTTAATCAATGAGAAACACATCACTACAAATTTTCTGTTATATTTTTCAAAAATATATATCTGATAGAGCTATGAAATTAATTATATAAACTTTTAATACCACACTCTTTCCTATGACTTTGATATGTTTAACTATATCTGATGGTCTCATCTATCTCTATCTAGTAACATTCTTTATATAAAATTCTTAAGGAACTTACCTAAGGAAGTTTTATAATAACAAATACGCTTCTATAATTAGTATATAAAATGTTACAGAAATTAATATTTTTACATAAATCATCTTAAGTTTATCATATATTTAAAAAAAGATTCACCTTTAACTAATGAATATATATATATATATTATGTTCTTTGGGGTATAATTACATTTAACACACACACAACACACACATATGCTGGAAAGGCAAGCCATAGTCCCCCCACCCACAAGTGATAAAACACCCATAAAGTCTTATTTATTTAGTACATGGCATAAAGTCCCAGTGGGCATGAAACTCATTACATGGACCAAAGGCTCACAAACTGGATCTGTAACGTCCCAGATCCGGGTGCCCCCCTAAAGGTGTCTTGTACCCAGTTGGCCACATGGCCTCAAGAAAATTTCCCCAAATTCTAGAGTTTGTTGACTAGTAGTGATAGCCTAGGGTGTGATAGTGTGGATACTATGACCTCGTTGGTATAGTAATCATAGTAGAAAACAAATAGTAACAATAACAGAAGCAGTAATACCATAAAATAGAAGTAATCAGAGAAAGACTGATAGTAATAAAACAATTGAATCCATATCATATATATATAATTATTTATGTCGTATGTGTCTAGGAAAGTAGCCAAAACATTTCATAATTCTATAAATACAATACAATCTAAACCAAGGAGAAATCAAGTAAACTCCAACAGCGTTACAAGTCTCATCTCGGTGTCATGCTCTCCAACTCCAACATATAGCAATCAAGTACCTCATGAAAAAGGGTGCTTGAAATTATCTATACATGCAATCATATAATCTATTTGTGTCCAAAACATGACCCAAACATGGTGTGAGATTAATCTCAGTAGGAAACCAACAAAAGATATGTGTCTAACTATCAGTTAATATATATATATATGGATATACAGAAATGAAGCAATAAACTAGGAAGTTCTCAAAAGTAAACAATCCAACAGTTTTCAATTACATTTATTTACATTTATTCTTAAATATGTTGATTAATATAAACCTTTGGATCTATCCTAAGCTCTATAACACCTATTTAAGTAACAAAATAGATGTCTCAGAAGACCATATAAATAATCAAGTAAAACTGAGTCCAATCTTGTGCTTTTTCTTGGAAGACTAGTCACAATAATTTAATTATTCACAAACAACCCTCTGGGAAGCTCTCGCGGTCTAAACCCTCTGGTTTCACATAGTATAGATCAATTAAAAATGACCACCTAGGAAGATATCATGGTCAATACCTCTTGGTCATCATAGCATCAATAAATTATAAATGACCACCTGGGCAGCTCTCATGGTCAATACCCCTGGGAAAACATAGTATAAATCAATTCATTAAAAAATGACCCTCTGGGAAATCTATCATGGTATATTCCCTTCTGGTCAATCATCTACACCAAGGTTCTCACGATCCTATGTAAATAATCTGTAAGTCCCCTCAATATTCCTGGTCTAAGGATCTCATGGTCCATTGGAAAACATGTGTGCATATTACATCAAATCAACTCTTATAATCTAAAACTAATACATGGCTAAAAATTCACAATGCATATCACAGGAATTTCATATAATCAAAAACTTTATCCTAACAAAACAAGGAATGGAAAACAAGGAAAGCCTAAAAGGCATCCTAGACCAAATGATCATAAACAAATAATCAAGGTAAAAGCACCCATGGGGTTTCCCATAAACAAGGTATCCAACCTTACACATAACCAGAAACCATTTATCAATTAAATAAACCATAACAGGTGATAAATAGGGTTAAATTCCAAATCAATCAATACCCCAAATGTGGGTATGCGTCACTTTTAGCACATATAATCCAAAGACGAACAACGAAAGGCACAAACCACCTACCTCTATGTCGTACAATCGATATACTTGAATGTAAGCCCTTGAATTAGACTAGATAGGCGTATATCTACAAAAAGGTGAAAGATTATCAACCTTCAATAATCCATGAGAGAGGAGGAATCAAGAAGAAAGGCTTTAGATGATTTGAGAACTCACTGGTGGGATTCCAACGCAACTGATGGTGTCTCAATCAGAGCTCGGACAGAGAATCGAATGGGGTTCAGAGTTTGTTAGTCATTATGTTACACTCCTATATGAACTACGGGGAGAATAAGGTGGTTCCCGACATGAGATGCAACCCCCTTTAGATATATCAAATAAAAATAAAACTACATGGCATGTTCATTAAATGTATATAATGTGTAGTAGCCTTAACTGACCCCCGACTTAAGTAGTCTTCTAGGTCACCACATGGCCATGTACTCGGTCGTTACACGGCCCACACATGGTTGTATGTGGAAATCTAGGTACATGTCATGTACTTAGAAGTACACTGTGTGTACCTAGAAAATCCCATTTTCTTTCTCTTCCTCAAAAACAACCCAAAAACAAGATTCATACCTGAAATGAAGATTCGGGTTCTTACAAACTTCCCCCATTAAATCAATTCATCCCTGAATTTCCCTTCCAAGGGTGGTGAAGAATAATATGTGATAAACTCCAACCAATGAGATTATATGTCGGTCTCCCTCTCCCAAGTCTTTTCCTTCACTCGGTCATGCTTCCATAGCACCTGTACTAAAGGAATAGACTGGCCATAGAGAACATTTGTGCTTCGATCTGCAATCTGAATAGGGTGCTCTTTGAAGGATGCATCAACCTCCAACTCAACCTCCTCGAGTTGAAAAACATGATACGGGTCTAAAAAGTAACGTCATAGCTAAGAAACATGAAGGACGTCATGCATATCCTGGTACCTCTGAGGTAACTATAACCGATAGGCAACCAGACCGACTCTCTCCAAAACCCCAAACGACCCGACGTATCTTAGTGGAAGCTTACCCTATCTCTTAATCCTCCAGTGTCCTAATCTCAGTGTGAAACATAGGAAAACATAATCTCCGACCTCAAACTCCAGAGGTTGTCTCCATCGATCATCATAATATTTCTAGTGAGACTGTGCATTATCCATCCTCTTCTAAATCAACTCCTCCTACATAGTGGTCTCTTAGACAAGATGAGGTCCCAGCATAGCTGTCTCTCCTGCCTCCAGCCAACATAGGGGTGATCAGAATGGACTAACATACAAAGCCTCATAAGGTTCCATCTGAATCATTGCCTGAAAACTATTATTATAGGGAAACTTCACCAGGGATATGTGTCTCTCCCAAGAACCCTTGAAATCTAGGATGCATGCTCGAATAATGTCCTACAAAACCTAAATCGTGTGCTCAGACTGACCATTTTTATGGGGATGGTAAGTTGTACTCAAAAGTAATAGTATACCTAAAGCCCTCTGTAGTCCCTTTTAGACACGAAAAGTAAACCGGTAATCCCTGTCTGAAACGATAGAGTGAAGAACTCTATGAAAATGTACTATCTCACAGATGTACAACTTTCCAAGATCATCAACACTAAAGGTTTCCTTGATCAGCATGAAATTTTCAACCTTCATGAGTTTGTCAAAAAAACACCCATAAAACATCATTTCTTTAAGGTGACCTTGGTAAACCCATCATTAAATCTATCGCGACATCATTCTACTTCCAATCAGGAATGGTTAACTGATGTAATAGACCTGCCGATTGTTGATGCTCTGCCTTCACCTACTAATAGATAGAACATCTCATAACAAAACTCACTACATCCTTCTTCGTGTCTGGCCACCAATACTGATAATGTAGATCTCGACACATCTTGGTGACACTAGGATGAACTTCCCATACTGAGGCATGAAAATCTCACAACATCTCTTCACGTATGTCTGCTGACACCCATATTCACCCATGAAAATGAAAGACCTCATCCTCTCCTATGGTCCACCTAGGAGTAGGTTTCTTTCTTGACACACTCTCTCATAGAACTAGGCCTTCAAAATATGATAGCTACCTCATTTTCACTTGATCGAATAGAGTATAGGTAACAACTATAGAAGAAATAAATGACTGCCCCTATTTATTGTACACATCAAAATGCATCTTAGAGAATATAGGCATAATCTTCCACTCACTGCTGGCCTTCTGAACTGCTTGTATCTGAGTCCTCCTGCTCAACGCATCAGCCACTGCATTGCCTTTTCCAGGTGTGTAGGTAAGATCAAAGTCAAAGGATTGAAGGTACTCAACCTACCTTTATTGTCTCAAATTAATATCTCTTTGAGTAAATATATACATTAGGATTTCGTGGTTAGTGTATACCAAAAAATTCTCTCCCAAAGGATAATGTCTCCAACAGCGCAAGGCATGCACAACTGAAACCAACTCAAGATCGTGCGTCAGGTAGTTCCTCTCATGTGGCCTCAACTGCCGAGACCCGTACATAACAACTCACTCCCCCTACATAATCATTCCTCCCATCCCAATACCTGGTGCGTCATAGTAAACAATGTAACTCTTTCCCGGCTTTGTAAAAATAAGTATTGGTGCTGAAGTTAATCTTCCTTTCATCTCCTAAAAGGATGAATCACAGGAATTTGTCCACAACTACTTCTCATCCTTTTTAGTTAGGCATTTCATTGGAACTATTAAGCATGAAAAATATTGAATAAAGCGTATGTAGTAACCATACATCCCCAGAAAACTCTTTACCTCAAAGATTTTATTCGACTAATCCTAGGAAACTACTACTCTCACTTTATCTAGATCTACTAATACTCCTATCTCTGAGATAACATGACCCAAGAAATGAATATGATCCATCCAAAAGTGGCACTTTGAGAGCTTAGAATATAACTGATGTTCTCTCAGTGTACTAAATACGATCTCAAGATGGATGACATGGTCATGTCGATTGTGAAAGTACCGCAAGATATCGTCCACAAGGACTACCACAAAAGAATCCAAGTAAGGATGGAACACTTGGTTCATTAGTTCCATGAAAACTACTAGCATTTTTGTAAGACTGAATGTTATAACCAAATACTCGTATAGACTATACCTGCTCCAAAAGTCTGTAAGAGGTATATAGGATGGTTTAATGTGCAACTGATGATAACCAGATCTCAATTCAATCTTAGAGAAAACCCAGGCTCCTCGAAGCTGATCAAAGAGATCATCAATCCACATAAAGGGATATCGAGTCTTGAACTTCAAATGGTTCAACTTATGATAATCCACATAAATTCTGAGGGTACCATCTTCCTTCTTCACAAAAAGGATAGGCGAACCCCAAGGATAAGTATTGGGTCGGATGAATACCTTCTCCTAAAAATCCTCTAACTACATCTTAAGCTCCTGTAACTTTGTTGTAGCCATCTTATATAAAGGAATGGACACCGGTGCCACTCCCGAAAAAAGCTCAATAGAGAAATCCACCTCTCACTCTAGAGGTAAACATGAAAAGTTGACTGTAATGACATCTCTGAAACAATCCACCACTGGAGAAAAGTCCATCTATAAAGTCCTCTGGTCATCAAATATAAACTAGAAATATGGGATTTAATTCATCCCTACCCATGATGCTTAGGTCCAGCTCTGCACTCCTAGATATACTATTCACTATTTTATAAAAAAGACCTTCCCTCTGGTGACATGAAACTCACCCTACAGTGATAGCAGTAAACAAAAGCCTGAAAGGATACCAACCAGTACATTATGAGAATGGCATCGAAACCTATCATCTCTAATACATGGAGGTACCACAAGAAGTGACACCCACCAACCTCAAGAGGGAACTCCTTGCACTGATGTACATTAGCCGTCCTAATCCCCAACAGAGTGTCTAGCATCATAACATAATCATAAGTAAAGATATAGAGCCCAAGGCTCTCCACAACAACAACAGATATAAAAATATGGGAATCCCCCATATTAAAAAGTGAAGAAGCTAAAACTAAGGAAACTAGAATCGTACCTCTAACCATAGAGTTTTCAAGATCCTACTCCTACTAGGTATGCTCCATCAAAAAATCATGACCTGTACCACGGCCCTGCGACCCTACCTGGATACCTTGAGCTGGTACACCCTACTATTGCTGAAAACATATTGTTTGGATTCCACATCCATGACCACCTCCTTGTCCTGAATGGCCTAATGAACTCCAATTACCTAACTGAGGAGAAACTGGTGGTCCTTCTTCTGAACATGGAGTCATAACAGAACCCCTATCACTAGCTACTGGTGAGAACATCTGGAAAAAACAATTAAGATGACCCATCTTTCCGTATGATGGAACTCAATTGGATCTCTCGGGAAATGCAGTCTTGTATGCTAACTCTTTCCACACTGGTAGCACACCACCTGCCTACCTGAAGAGACATCCCTAAGATGCTTCCTAATATTATTCAAAGGAGTACCATCCCTGAATGTTGAACCACACTGGCTCATAGCTCCAAACTCTATCAGATTGCACTTAGTAATCAGCACCTAGTTTACTATAATAGTCACCGAAGTCAGTCTGAAAATATTCACCTGCGATCATATGTCATACCTAATACCATCCTAAAATCGCCTAGCCAGTGAAAACTCATCACCCCTCAGAATAGGTGCAAAGCATTGAATCTCTATAAAGAGAGAATAATAATCCATCACTGAAAGAGCGCCTTGCTCCAAATACATAAACTCCCAGGCTCGGTAGGCCCTCAATGTATCAGGGTAGAAGTAATCATAGAAGGTACTATGAAACTCTTCTCAAGCCATATCTCAATGACATCCTACCTATGAGATAAAATCAAACCATTTATTGGTAGAATCATGTAGTATGTAAGTCACAAGATTCACCCTCCTCTCAGGAGGTGTCTCTAAATGCTTGAAGATAGAAAGAATGTCCACCAACCATGACTTTGCAGCCTCTAGTCCTCCATCCCCTGAAAAAGTGGGAGGATCCTGCTACTAGAACACCCATGTTAGCTCTGACATAGTTGAGGTAGGATGTGGTTCTCCCTAAAAGGTCTTCATCATCCTCATAAATCCTTCACGAAACTATGCATCAGCACTTGTATTCGGTATAACATCTAGTTCCAAGATGGGCATGACAGGAGGATATTCTAATAGTCCCTGATCTACCATTTTTGGTGTTTTTCACCACCATGTACCTAGCATACAACCAGAGGAAATCTTGGTGGCATGACTCTGAAATATCAAGCGCATACCTCAGTATGAGATAAACGGAACTACAACTCATAAGTACAAGTACGGAACAGGTGACGGAACGACTTCATGTTTTCCAAAATATGGTTACATGGTGTGTTCCCTTAATCCTTAACATGGGAATGTACCTTTTCTAACCTTCTCATGAAACACCCCATACACACAGTGTGTTCCTCAAGTGACACGGTGTGTACTTGAATATTCCCTCCTACCTAGGTACTTCTACATGGCTAGAACTACATGATTCTACTGGTGTAACACTAAACGGCGTGCACACTCTAGACATGACGTGTACAACTAAAGTTACATCCACCTGTGTCATTAGTCACACGTCTGGATACACGGTCAACTATAGAACGATGTGTACTTCAAGTACACAATTTTTTCTACCAAAATTTTACCAACCCCATGTATATTCTCACACAGTCAATCACACGATCAACAAATACACAGAGTGTACATACAGTACATGAAGTGTACTTAATAAAAATAATTTCTTCTAGAAGAGAAGAACACATGGCGTGTGTTGATAACATCAAACACTGTGTTTTATGGGTTTTCTGGATAGCAAGCCTCTGAAACTTCTCTGAAACCCCAAAAATCTAAAAATTTGGCCAAGTAATTCCATGTTATGATCTGTGAGATCCCATAATTCCCACGAATTAAATTTTGGGATCCTTATTCATATCATATCTTAACCGAATTCAATTAAAGTTCAAACGTTATCCACCAAATTCTGATCCAAGAGGGAACATAACACTTCTTGGACCAAATCTTGGAGTCCATCCAAATGAAACATTACATATATCAATCCCCTATCAAAATAGATGGTATTTCTATCATGCCATCTATCACAACAGCATGCATATCTAAAACAACATCTATCACAACAGCATGCAATCAGTAATGCACCCTAAATGGCATGACAACAATGCATGACATGTGATCACTAACAAGTGACTATATGATGCATGAGATGTCATACCCTCATCTCATCGGGTTGAAATAGAAATAGAACCACAATGATATCAATAATAAGATCACAAAACAAGTGAATCACCCAATGGTGAAATCAAATCAACTGTAGCAATTGTAGAACCATAAAAATTACAATATTCGAGGTAACTTGGATTTTCCTTGTACACGGGTAAGATACTCCTGAGTACAGCTTATTACCAACTAACTATTCTATCATATCCTAGTCTATTGGCTCTAAATAGTAAGGTAAAGTAGAAAAGAAGTCCTCTGATACCACTTCGTAACGTCCCGGATCTGGGTACCGCCCAAAGGTGCCCCAAACCAGATTGGCCACATGGCCTCAAGGGCATTTCTCCAAATACGAGAGGCTTCCAAATAGAAGTGGGGTCCTATGGAGTGATAGTACAAAAACTATTCCCTCATTGGCAGAGTAAACATAGTGGAAAACAAATAGTAACAATAGCAGAAACAGTAATATCATACAAAAGAAGTAATTAGCAAAAGACTGATAGTAATAAAACAACTAAAGTCATATTAAATATATAAGGATTCATGTCATATGTTTCGAGGAAAGAATCCCAAATAGGTCAGAATTCTTGAAATGCAATACAATCCAAAACAAGGAGAAAACAAGTAAACTCCAACTATATCACAAGCCTAAGCTTGGTCCCATGCTCTCTAGCTCCAACATACATCAATCAAGTACCTGATGAAGAAGGTCACTTACCCTCATCTATACCTATAATCATATAATCTGTTTGGGTCCAAAACATGACCCAAATAGGGTGTGAGACTAATTCCAGTAGGGAACTATCAAAAGATCTGTGCCTTACTATCAGTGAATATATATAGTAGGTAATATGTAGAAATGAAGTAATAAACTAGGAAGTACTCAAAATTAAAAAATCCTATAGTTTTCAATTACATTCAGTTACATTTATTATTCATTTTTTTGATTCATGTAAACCTTATGATCTAGCCTAATCCCTGTATCCCTTGTGTAATTAATAAAATAGATGTCTCAGAAGAATATCTAAACAATAAAGTAAAACTGAGTCCAAGCTTGTGCTTTGGCTTGGAAGACTCATCACAATCATTCAATTATTCACAAAAAACACTATGTGAAGCTCTCAAGGTCTAACCCCTCTAGTTCTACATAGTATAGATCAATTAAAAATGACCAGTTAGGAATCTATCATGGTCAATACCCCTTGGTAATCATATAATCAATAAATTATAAATGACCACCTAGGAAGATCTCATGGTCAATACCCCTAGGTAAACATAGCATAAATCAATTCATTAAATAATAACCCTCTGGGAAAGCTTTCATGGTCTATTCCCTACTAGTAAATCGTCTACACCAAGTCTCTCATGGTCCTGTGTAAATAATCTGGAAGTCCCCTCAGTCTTCCTTGTAGAGACCCGAATCTTATCGTACATGGACATTACATTACTTTTGCGGAATACTTAGTACATAACAAAAAAACACACACACAAGGATCGTAATAGTTTAGTGTCTTTGGAAAACTCGGAATAAAATCTTCTAATCGTGGGGAAAGATCTTCAACATCTCCCATAAAGATCTTCCTTTTTTTTACCTAAAACCTTTCTTTATATCTTGGGGAAAAGAAAACATAAAAGGGTGAGCTCAAATGCTCAGCAAGGGTAAATAAAGGAAATAAAAATCATATCATATCTTTTTGAAAATCAAAACCTGCAAAAGAGATCATAATATCTTAACATGGAATAAATCATAGAAGTGAAAATGAGATCCCCATAATCATAACATAAAACTTGAAACTTTGTGGCATGCACACATAATCATGGAAAATCATTTCTTGTTAGTCATGACTCATTGCCAAGACTATCTTAGTGGACAAAGTCCCTTTCTGAACCGAGTTCACTCCTCGTTTCAGTCCTGTATCACTGAACCGAAATAACCTTCTGTTCCAGCCATGTCTATCTCATGAGATATAAAATCATTACCCAATGCATTGGAGGGAGATATAGGTCCCACCCATCTTATAATGAATCCTTTCTTATGTGTGCCACATAATCATAAAACATACATAATCGCATAACACATGTAACAAAAATGGGATTCTTGAAACATCATGACATCATAAATCAATTCATATAAGATAAAGGAATTCTTAAACATAATTCCATCACAACATAGTCAAATCAATGTAAAAATATGGATAGAAACAGAACCCTTTATTATCTTAGATGGAAAATAATTTTGATAAAACACTTGAACTCCATTCTTGAGGAAAATATCCTTTCTTCTTCAAAATCAATTTCTTTTCACAAAACATCATGCAATTTTAAAAGAAAGAGATTTTATTGAAAATAGTCATGAAATCTTTTAGAGGAATCTTCATGAAAATAAGGCTTTATAAAACAGTATAAATCCGTTCGTGCCGTATAAGTTAAAAAAAACATTCTTCGTACTTTTGTCGGAAAAGTCAAAAAGTACCTCGTATGAAAAAAGCGACAAAAGATTCCTTTCATATTCTTTACTAAAAACTCACCGAAGAGTAAAATTGGATTTAAACTATTGTAATTGGATGGAAACAATATTACATATTGAAGGAACATGGATGTGGATGATAAAATACACCCCAGTAAATACTTACGAATAAACAATCTCGGATAAAAATGAGATTGTGATATTTCCCTTACCTTAGGTCTGACTTGCTTTGTAAGTGTCCGAACCTCCTGTATAATGATTTAAATCATGTTATTGACTTATTACAGAATCATATTCATTGTTATGATATCATATATGGTTCACTTATGACATTATATTACCCGTTCTTTTGTAAATTCCATGTTAAAGAAGAGTTTTGGGTAAAATCGTTTCATTTATCGTAGGTGTTTTGACTTGTTGTTCTTGACATCATTATTACTTATATCATGATTTACTTACTTCCAGAATATAAAATATGATTTATATATCATATATATTCAGTATATATATATATATATAATAGGTAGATAAATAAAATGAAAAACACCGTTCATGGAGACGGTAGTCCGTACGTACGCATGAACGTTGTTTTCCTTTCCTTATTGTCTTGAAATGGAAGTAAGTAGATGACATACATATGTATATATATACATAAATCCAGTAGCTTTATAATCTCATATATTTCATTATTATTTTTTATATATACATTATAATCATTCTTAAATGGTTAACATGGAGAATGAATCTCATCGCGTCGTGGAGACGGTATTCCGTACGTACGCACGAGCGATGATATCATTTCTATAAATATTGAATTGAATTGGAGTGGATTATATAATATATCAGAATCAATATGATGTTGTAATAACTATGTATAGTTATTCTTTACACCATTATACCCATCCATGTAAGGTGGTTGTGGAAAATAGATTACACCACGGCGTGGAGACGGTATTCCGTACGTACGCACGCGCGGTGATTTCTATTTCCGTAGGATGGATAGATGGTGAAATAGGTTTGTTTCATACTTATAATAACATATCAGTATATGAGTGATACTGATGTTATTACTTCATAATGAAACAACCTAAGAAGAAGAAGTGGAAGAAGAAAGAAATTGAAAAGATCGGTAATGGATATTACCTCTTCTTTGGAACGCCTTTTTGAATCCTCCACTTAAGGAACTAAGATTGGTCTTTGGAGAAGACCAGGACCTCTAGGATTATTCTAGGGAAGTGGAGAAGGGAAAATGGCAGGGGTTTGCCGAGCTTGAGTGCTCAAATTGATGTGAGGAGGAGGGGGAGGAGGTGTCCTTTTATAGGGGAGGAGAGGGGCACCTTAGGAATTCTTAAAAATATTAATTTATAATAAATCTAACCCCACTTAAAAACCTCAAAAAATGACTCATATTCGAAGCTTAGATGAGATAGAGTTGTAATATCATCATCCAATCAAATTTAGACATGTTTGGATCTTATTTTAAACCTTATCAATTAGATTTAACTCTAAGTTAAATAATTTGACTTTTACCGTGTCTTTTTGTTTTCTTTCACTATATGGTTAATACACTTACTATAACATGCCAAACGAACCCCAAATTGTTTATTATTAATATATATATCCTTATCTAAGTCATTTGGCCGAACCTTAGATTTTTAAGAATAAAATAACAATTGATAATATAATATTTGATTTAAAAACTATTTTGTGTCAATTTTGACACTATTTGATATATGATTTTTGTGAAAGTCATAACAGAATTAAATGTTCGAACCAAGTTGATTAAACCAACATTAATATATCATAGTAACCTATAAAATTAGTGTAATTCATAAAAATTCTCAAATTACATTTATTTTGGTGTTTATATTATCAATTATGTCAATATTTCATTAATAAGATAATTACTGCATCATTTTTGTGTCATAAATAAATTATATTATTTGATGTCTAAAAATTAAAAATAAAATACCATCATGTAGGAAATCTTTTTAGCTTTCTAATGAATATTTACAATCGAATTTATCATATGTATAACCCTATATTAAAAATGATTTACTTATTAAACTTTGATTTTAACTATTTTAACCCTTCTTTAAATAAATTAATAATAAATGTCCTAATCTAATCCAAGTGGGCCTAAATGATCATATTTTATTCCTAAGTTTGTTTTTGGTCGAATTACACTTGTCCAATAGAATTAGGACATGTGTTAGGGTAATATTAATATCATATTTACCCTTAGTTACCCTATTTACTATTAACCGCGGTAAAAATAGTAAAAAGTTACTATTCACCAAAAAATTATTTTCATCTCATTGAACCACATTTTAGTCCTTGATATTAACCGTGTCTCTCGGATTTTCGAAATTCCATTCACAGAAGCGGTAAAATTAAGTTTTATGCAAAAATTCAGTTTTTAACCTACCACTTAGTAGTTTCACTATTCATCAAAAATTGATGTTTTTCAGAACAATGCCAAAATTTCATCCTAAGCTATATTTCATATTCCGAATTCAAAAATGAAATCTATTTTACCAAATTCATAACATAGAAGTTGCATTAATTAATTTTATAATTAAATCCCGCTGTTAAAATAAATAGCGTGTTTTTAGGAAACAATATATATCAAAAGATTGACACTTGATTATGTCTGGTTTAAATGTGAAATTACAACCAATGACCAACATTGTATTAAATTGTAAAAATATATTCTAAATATCCTTTAAAACCACTCAAATTAATAATTTATCACTATTAATTATTTCTATTAAAAAAGTTGTTTTTAATTATAATTTAGTAATTTTCACTATTCATCAGAATATGAAAGTTATCCGAAAAGTACCAAAATTTCACCTTAGGCTAAATTCGATACTCCGAATCCAAGAATGAAGTTCATTTTGAAAAATAAGATTTACAGAATTTTAAAAAGTGGTTATTACTATTCATAACGGCTAGTTTTAATAATATTTTAATAGCACATCGTTGTTTAGTGAAACTCGGTATTGCGTATTACACACGCTATCGAGGAAGGTCGCGATTGCGTGTAATGCAAGGAAAGACAAGGATGAGTGTTGTGCAAGCTCCTTTTGGTGTAGCGTACAACACAAGACATTAATAAAATTAAAAAGAATATTTTTTTTATAAAATCTTGGGCTGTTACATTCTACCCCCCTTAAAATGAATTTCGCCCTCGAAATTCGTCGGGGTTATAAATGGTTTACTATTCGAAAGTTTCTTTAATAGAAACCCACATCGTAAAAAGGAATATCAAAACCAATCTTTAAAAACAAAAGTATGAAACGTAACGGTTACCCAAATAAACTAATCATTGGGTTTCCACATAGGTGAAAATATGGATATGGAAGAGAAATCTAACCATCATGTTCTGATGGAGAGTGGTAGAGAACATGGCTATGGAAAAGCCAGTAATCACAAATCCATAGATTTGTGATGATATAAGGTACCATCTGATTCATCAGGTATAAGATCACTAGGACAACATTTTTGGTTTTCAAGATCATTTCCCCTAAAGTTGAAATTTTGAATTTTTAATAAATACTTACTTTATTTTCGTACAATCTCACTGTTGTTCGTGCCTTGAACAATTTCCACTTCATCTCTTAAATAAATGAAGTTGAATTTGTTATTCGTGAAGTGTTATAAGATCATGTGATAGAATGACGGGTCATTCCATCTGTCTCAAACAAAAGGTTAGCAAAAATTATATGCATAAATCGATCTATAGTGAGATTAATCATATATGGTTCCTAAAATGGACTTATACTTCATATATCATACTGCTTAATATAATAAAACTAGTTTCTACTAAACAGGGACTTCCTGTAGGCCAGTGGTAGGCGATAAAGGCCAGTCGCACTTCGGTTGTGGGTTCGATTCCCACAGCCTTGTCCGAAGCGATGGGCTGTCGCCCGTCCTGCAGGTTGTCCTTTTTCCAAAACCATATTACTATAACATCCCATTAATAATATCGAAAAAAAATTTCTATCCTTAAACAATACTAACTTATGTACAACATAATCCATTCCAATCTTTAGGCTTATCCATAATACTGCAGTCCACTCTCATAACATAGTGAAAACGATTACCAGAGATTTAATACGATCGTTGATCCCCATATATCATAAGATATGTTTTGTTGGTCACATTCCAAACATTCAAAGTCCTTAATCATGTATACTCTTGAATACCCATTGAACCTTAGTGAAAACTTGAATGCAGTTAAAAGTTAACACTTTACACATACCAAAATCCTCAAAATTCAATATACTCAAACCATGATATCACTTAGTCCTTATATCAATCATGAGCTCATGAATACAATCAAACATCTCATTATCTTCTTATCCTTTCATTATGCACTTATCATCTACTTTCCAAAATTATCTGAATAACCTTTCATGGTTACTGGTACCATTCATCATACACTTTCAAAACTTAAGGAAAGACAACAGTGTAACAATCCTTAGATGTCTCCTTATTCCATGAGATTACTTATACAACATTACACATGATAAACATGTAATCATTCCACTACATTCTTAGACCATTGACCGAGCTTCAACATTTCTTTCATCTCACATATCATTTGTAGTCTCATCATCATCATCCACATAAATACTACCCATACGACCATACTGATGAGACTTTCCCTTATGGCATTGGTTTTCATAATGCTCGTACATTCCACATTTAAAACATTTAACCATTGTTGATGTTGTAGCAATACCATTATCCTCATCCCTGGTGTTAACCGACCCTTTTCCTTTGCACTTACTTGCTTTGTGTCCTTCTTTTCCACACCCAAAGCATCTTCCAGTTCCCTTGAAACATTCTCCTTGATGCCTCTTCCCACATGATTTACATAGGGGAAATTGAACTTTCTTTCCTCTATGATCATCATGGAACTCCATCTTTCTCTTATTAGTCGAGTCAGGAAACTTACCAAATTTTACTTTATTGATCATATTATGAGATTGCTGATTCGGCATAATAATAATCTTTGGACTTCCAAATCCCATTTCATTTGGTTGCTCATAAAGAATATCATTCCATTGTCCATCATATCCTCCATTATCGTGAATCATCTTGTTTCCAGCCATATTCTAAAACCCAAAAAGAATAGTGTGAGAGGCAAAAATCATAATAAAGGGGGAGTAACTTAAATATATATCATCTTTGGTTTAATCTAATATCGTTACCATAGTTCTAGAACTATATCCTATACGTATACTTATCCTTAGGGGCATCCCAAGACATACCTTAGAAATATCTCTAGGGATCTCACTAACGTTTTCGCATCCTAGTTTCCAAAGGTTGACTAAACCTCCCTCTGATACCAACTGTAGAGACCCGAATCTTATCATACATGGACATTACATTACTTTTGCGGAATACTTAGTACATAACAAAAACACACACACACAAGGATCGTAATAGTTTAGTGTCTTTGGAAAACTCGGAATAAAATCTTCTAATCGTGGGGAAAGATCTTCAACATCTCCCATAAAGATCTTCCTTTTTTTTACCTAAAACCTTTCTTTATATCTTGGGGAAAAGAAAACATAAAAGGGTGAGCTCAAATGCTCAGCAAGGGCAAATAAAGGAAATAAAAATCATATCATATCTTTTTGAAAATCAAAACCTGCAAAAGAGATCATAATATCTTAACATGGAATAAATCATAGAAGTGAAAATGAGATCCCCATAATCATAACATAAAACTTGAAACTTTGTGGCATGCACACATAATCATGGAAAATCATTTCTTGTTAGTCATGACTCATTGCCAAGACTATCTTAGTGGACAAAGTCCCTTTCTGAACCGAGTTCACTCCTCGTTTCAGTCCTGTATCACTGAACCGAAATAACCTTCCGTTCCAGCCATGTCTATCTCATGAGATATAAAATCATTACCCAATGCATTGGAGGGAGATATAGGTCCCACCCATCTTATAATGAATCCTTTCTTATGTGTGCCACATAATCATAAAACATACATAATCGCATAACACATGTAACAAAAATGGGATTCTTGAAACATCATGACATCATAAATCAATTCATATAAGATAAAGGAATTCATAAACATAATTCCATCACAACATAGTCAAATCAATGTAAAAGTATGGATAGAAACAGAACCCTTTATTATCTTAGATGGAAAATAATTTTGATAAAACACTTGAACTCCATTCTTGAGGAAAATATCCTTTCTTCTTCAAAATCAATTTCTTTTCACAAAACATCATGCAATTTTAAAAGAAAGAGATTTTATTGAAAATAGTCATGAAATCTTTTAGAGGAATCTTCATGAAAATAAGGCTTTATAAAACAGTATAAATCCGTTCGTGCCGTATAAGTTAAAAAAAACATTCTTCGTACTTTTGTCGGAAAAGTCAAAAAGTACCTCGTATGAAAAAAGCGACAAAAGATTCCTTTCATATTCTTTACTAAAAACTCACCGAAGAGTAAAATTGGATTTAAACTATTGTAAGTGGATGGAAACAATATTACATATTGAAGGAACATGGATGTGGATGATAAAATACACCCCAGTAAATACTTACGAATAAACAATCTCGGATAAAAATGAGATTGTGATATTTCCCTTACCTTAGGTCTGACTTGCTTTGTAAGTGTCCGAACCTCCTGTATAATGATTTAAATCATGTTATTGACTTATTACAGAATCATATTCATTGTTATGATATCATATATGGTTCACTTATGACATTATATTACCCGTTCTTTTGTAAATTCCATGTTAAAGAAGAGTTTTGGGTAAAATCGTTTCATTTATCGTAGGTGTTTTGACTTGTTGTTCTTGACATCATTATTACTTATATCATGATTTACTTACTTCCAGAATATAAAATATGATTTATATATCATATATATTCAGTATATATATATATATATAATAGGTAGATAAATAAAATGAAAAACACCGTTCATGGAGACGGTAGTCCGTACGTACGCATGAACGTTGTTTTCCTTTCCTTATTGTCTTGAAATGGAAGTAAGTAGATGACATACATATGTATATATATACATAAATCCAGTAGATTTATAATGTCATATATTTCATTATTATTTTTTATATATACATTATAATCATTCTTAAATGGTTAACATGGAGAATGAATCTCATCGCGTCGTGGAGACGGTATTCCGTACGTACGCACGAGCGATGATATCATTTCTATAAATATTGAATTGAATTGGAGTGGATTATACAATATATCAGAATCAATATGATGTTGTAATAACTATGTATAGTTATTCTTTACACCATTATACCCATCCATGTAAGGTGGTTGTGGAAAATAGATTACACCACGGCGTGGAGACGGTATTCCGTACGTACGCACGCGCGGTGATTTCTATTTCCGTAGGATGGATAGATGGTGAAATAGGTTTGTTTCATACTTATAATAACATATCAGTATATTAGTGATACTGATGTTATTACTTCATAATGAAACAACCTAAGAAGAAGAAGTGGAAGAAGAAAGAAATTGAAAAGATCGGTAATGGATATTACCTCTTCTTTGGAACGCCTTTTTGAATCCTCCACTTAAGGAACTAAGATTGGTCTTTGGAGAAGACCAGGACCTCTAGGATTATTCTAGGGAAGTGTAGAAGGGAAAATGGCAGGGGTTGGCCGAGCTTGAGTGCTCAAATTGATGTGAGGAGGAGGGGGAGGAGGTGTCCTTTTATAGGGGAGGAGAGGGGCACCTTAGGAATTCTTAAAAATATTAATTTATAATAAATCTAACCCCACTTAAAAACCTCCAAAAATGACTCATATTCTAAGCTTAGATGAGATAGAGTTGTAATATCATCATCCAATCAAATTTAGACATGTTTGGATCTTATTTTAAACCTTATCAATTAGATTTAACTCTAAGTTAAATAATTTGACTTTTACCGTGTCTTTTTGTTTTCTTTCACTATATGGTTAATACACTTACTATAACATGCCAAACGAACCCCAAATTGTTTATTATTAATATATATATCCTTATCTAAGTCATTTGGCCGAACCTTAGATTTTTAAGAATAAAATAACAATTGATAATATAATATTTGATTTAAAAACTATTTTGTGTCAATTTTGACACTATTTGATATATGATTTTTGTGAAAGTCATAACAGAATTAAATGTTCGAACCAAGTTGATTAAACCAACATTAATATATCATAGTAACCTATAAAATTAGTGTAATTCATAAAAATTCTCAAATTACATTTATTTTGGTGTTTATATTATCAATTATGTCAATATTTCATTAATAAGATAATTACTGCATCATTTTTGTGTCATAAATAAATTATATTATTTGATGTCTAAAAATTAAAAATAAAATACCATCATGTATGAAATCTTTTTAGCTTTCTAATGAATATTTACAATCGAATTTATCATATGTATAACCCTATATTAAAAATGATTTACTTATTAAACTTTGATTTTAACTATTTTAACCCTTCTTTAAATAAATTAATAATAAATGTCCTAATCTAATCCAAGTGGGCCTAAATGATCATATTTTATTCCTAAGTTTGTTTTTGGTCGAATTACACTTGTCCAATAGAATTAGGACATGTGTTAGGGTAATATTAATATCATATTTACCCTTAGTTACCCTATTTACTATTAACCGCGGTAAAAATAGTAAAAAGTTACTATTCACCAAAAAATTATTTTCATCTCATTGAACCACATTTTAGTCCTTGATATTAACCGTGTCTCTCGGATTTTCGAAATTCCATTCACAGAAGCGGTAAAATTAAGTTTTATGCAAAAATTCAGTTTTTAACCTACCACTTAGTAGTTTCACTATTCATCAAAAATTGATGTTTTTCAGAACAATGCCAAAATTTCATCCTAAGCTATATTTCATATTCCGAATTCAAAAATGAAATCTATTTTACCAAATTCATAACATAGAAGTTGCATTAATTAATTTTATAATTAAATCCCGCTGTTAAAATAAATAGCGTGTTTTTAGGAAACAATATATATCAAAAGATTGACACTTGATTATGTCTGGTTTAAATGTGAAATTACAACCAATGACCAACATTGTATTAAATTGTAAAAATATATTCTAAATATCCTTTAAAACCACTCAAATTAATAATTTATCACTATTAATTATTTCTATTAAAAAAGTTGTTTTTAATTATAATTTAGTAATTTTCACTATTCATCAGAATATGAAAGTTATCCGAAAAGTACCAAAATTTCACCTTAGGCTAAATTCGATACTCCGAATCCAAGAATGAAGTTCATTTTGAAAAATAAGATTTACAGAATTTTAAAAAGTGGTTATTACTATTCATAACGGCTAGTTTTAATAATATTTTAATAGCACATCGTTGTTTAGTGAAACTCGGTATTGCGTATTACACACGCTATCGAGGAAGGTCGCGATTGCGTGTAATGCAAGGCAAGACAAGGATGAGTGTTGTGCAAGCTCCTTTTGGTGTAGCGTACAACACAAGACATTAATAAAATTAAAAAGAATATTTTTTTTATAAAATCTTGGGCTGTTACATTCCTGGTCTAAGTCTCTCACTGTCTATTGGAAAACATGAGTGCATATTACATCAAAGCAGGTCATGTAATCTAAAACTACTACATGGATAAACATTCAAAATTCATATCATAGGCATTTCAAATAATCAAAAACTCTATCCTAACAAAACAATTCATGTAAAACAAGTCATGGAAAACAAGGCAAGCCTAACAGGTATCCTATACCAAACGGTCATAAACAAACAATCAAGGGAAACACACCCATGGGGTGTCCTGTAAACAAGGTATCCAACCTTATGCATAATCAATAACCATTTATCAATTAAATAAACCATATCATGTGATAAATAGTGTTAAATTTAAAGTCAATAAATACCACAAACGTGGTTATGTGGCACTTTTAGCATATATAATCTAAAGATAAATTAAAAAAAAGGCACAAACCACCTACCTCAAAGTCGTATGATCGATATACTTGAATGTCAGCTCTTGAATCGGCCTAGATTGGCGTAGATCTACAAAAAGGTGAAAAATATCAACCTTAAATAACCTACAAGAGAGTAGGAATTAGGAAGAAAGGCTTTATAGGATTTTAGAACTCACTGGTGGGATTCTAATGCACCCGACACTGTATTAATCGAAGTTCAGACGGAGAATTAGGAGGGTTTTGGAGTTCTTTGGCCATTCTATCACACTCCTGTATGAACCACAGGATGAAGAAGATGGTTCCTGACATGAGACGTGACCCCCCTTTTGATATATCAAATAAAAAAGAAAACTACATGAAATGTTTATTAAATTCACACATTTTGTATTAGCCTTAACCAGCCCCTAAATTAAGTGATCTATCAAGTCACCACACAGCCATGTACTCGGCCATTACACAGCCAGCACACAGCTATCTGTGACCATCTAGGTACACAGCATGTACTTATAAGTACATGGCGTGTACTTATAAAATCCCATTTTTTTTCTTTTCCTCAAAAACAACCCAAAAACAAGATCTATGACTGAAATGAAGATCTGAGTTCTTATAATCTCAAAGGCTGCATCACCATGCCTTCATCATACTCCTCATGTCATCAGGCATGCTTCATGCCAACGTCACCACCTGCCTATAGAAATTCGCTCCCACCGAGATATGAACCTAGGTCTGATGCAGGATTACGAGGAGCCTTTACCACTCAGGTAATCACCTAACTTCCATTAACTAATGAATATATTTAGTACGAAATATATTCCTAATATTTTGAAGGTAAGAACATAATATGTCTTTTTCCAAGATTAAAAGACTTGGGAAATTTTTATTCTTATTCAATGAGAAAGGATACTTCAACCAATATTCCATGCAGCTTATTTAAAACCACTTTGGTATATTAAAAGCAAATAAATTTTTCTAATTCATTGAAAACCATTGACTAAAAATAAAATCATACACAAAATGGTCTCTTCAATATCCCCCTTTGTATTTTTTGGAAATGAATTCAAATTTTCTTAAAAATTATTATGTAAATATGTGAATATTTATATTTTTTCTATACCTTTATTCTCAAACATTCATTTTAATTTGTATCCCCCTTATTGAAAAGAAATAAAAAGTTTTTTGGAAAATTGTGACAATTATTTCTAAAGTAATGTTTCATCAATCATCTCACTCTAATCCTTTTTGATCCATGCTCAATGTAGAATAAAATAGGATTTTATTTAGATAACAAGTTTTTCCTTTATAGAATATTTTTATATCAAGTGAGATGAGAACTCTTAATCTCGTCTTCATGGTTTTTTCACTTTTATTTTATGATTAAGATACCAATTGTAATATAAAACTATTACAAGATAGATCAAGATGAAATTATATCATTCACTTCAAAAAATGGATTAAAAATATTAAATTAAAAATATAAGGATAAATATCATTGGTAAACTTAAATTATTAAACGTTTCTTAAGTGACTGGTTGATTCAATTTATAACTTTTTGTGTTAATATTTTTTATTTTTATCAACCAAGGGTGGGAGATTAATAAAAATAAGAGTTTTCAATGATTCTCCTTCAAGCATATTCTAGAATAATTAGATTTATATGAAATAATGTTTCTGGATGAAAATTCATCAAACTTCACTTGTATACCCCTTAAGGGGATATTCCTTTTGATCTTAATGATGATTAAACTCTCTAGTATATATAATTTAGGATTTCTATGTTGAGAATACAAAAAAATGGATCTTATTTATGTGGCTTTCCATAATTGAAAATTTTTAAATCTTCACCAAGGATGATCTTATTTAATATACTCCTTTGGAATTCCTAGAATAAGATCAAACCAAATGGTATCATATTTAACTTTAGTATCATATGTTGATATAAATCACTTCAATTTCATCGAGGATGAACCTCTGATAAATTAATGTATAATTTTTTTTGAATCATTCTAGGATGAAAACTTCTTTATCTTCAATATACAATGTTGGTAGTTATTTCTCTTACTCAAGTTCTCCCCTTGAGTTCATGACTTACCTTCAGTTCCCTATATTATTTAATACAAATAAAATACATAAGTAATAAGGGAATAATATGGATCTTTATTAATTCTTCAATTTAAACTATAGGTTTGAGGTAGTTTTCTCAGCCAAGTTTCTCTATATCTTCCATTATTCATGATTGAACATCTGAACTTCAGTTTTGATTTATCTTACGGTGTCATGGATCATTTCACATAATCATTTAAATTTTGTGAGGAACATTTATTCTTAATATCCTTTATCAATGATTCATTCTTAATTCTTATAAGGACTACATCTTTTTCCAGTATAATGGTAAAACTACCTTTTTCATTATGACCATCTTTCTTGCACCTCTGGCATCAAACTTACTTATCACAAGAGTTGTCTTGTATCAAAAAACCTCTCTTAAACATTGGCTTCTTCATGAGGAATATTTTACTTACCTTTTTTATTGGACCATAATTATTATTTAGCTCTATTTATTACCATCTCAAGACCTATTGTCCAAACCACTAATATATTTTTAGAGTTTTTTCTATCCTTATTGGAGTATCCACTAACTTGTTCTAAATTTATTCCTTCACATTATCTATTTTAGTTATTTCATTAATCTTTAACTTCTTATATTTTTTAATATAAGTAATCATAACCTTTCCTTATTTATATCTTCTTAGTAGAGTTTTTCTTTTCAATATTCTTCTGATTAAATCCTAAGGCTACTTATTTTTTCTTTACCATCTTCTGTGGTATTCTTTTCTTATTATATGGATGTTACTTATTTATATCTGGGTTTATATCCTTTTTAATGGACTTATTTTGTGACTTAACATTTAGATGATTGTACTGAAAATCCAATGTACAATTCCCAAATTTTTTACCACACCAACATTGAACCATAAACCTTATTCTTCAAATATCTATTGTTGGTTGTTTTTGGGTTTTATTCTCAATTTGTTGGGCTCCACATGGGGACTAAAAATCCTTAATTTTTATTCTATCCAGCATGGACATGGTATTATATTTCATCTCACTTTTATCCATCCATAATTATACAAATTTTGTTTTCTAATCTGAACTTCTCATAAAAAAAATATTTAAAAACATTATTACAAAAAGGTATGGATGGTAACTTTTTCTTAAAAAATAATAGAGATAGATCATTAAAAAATGTCATGATAATAATATCATGTGTTATAGGAAATTTACTATTATATTTCTCCATTCAGAATTATTTATCAACAATAACTTTCTCCTTTTATGAAGTCTCAATATGTGTCTTTTCACAATTGTCTAACATAACTTCCAATTATAGACATCTCATATTAATGGTCGTTTAATGATATTTAATAATAATTATATTCTATTCAAATTTATTCTTCATTATTTCAACTTATTCATCACGTATCTTAATATTTTTTTGCAACAATGATTCATGTTCCTTGATCTTCTTGGATTTTACTTCCAATTGTAAATCCTTGACATCAATACTATTTTTAAATTTTTCTTCAAGAGAATGAATATTTTATTCTAGATCCTTCTTTATTGTATCATTCTGTTCAAATTATTTGATCCATTTGTATTCAAAATATGAGGAACTTATGTGAAGCTTCACCTTTCTTGATTCAAAGTATCCAACCTATTTAGATAGCTTTATATAGTCTATAAAGTTTTCTTTCAAAGCCTTGTCCATGTTATCTACTTCTTATTTTAGCTGGGTGATCTCCTCCTATATACGTTAAAAGAATCCAAAATAAGAGAGACTATTTCTTTTGGAATGAAATGTAGAATATATATTAATATACTAACTGATATATCTTAAGAATTTTTATATTGATCATCATCATCACCACTTATCCTAAGTTCTTATTAATGTGGATATTTTGTACTAGAATCTCCACATAACACATGATTACTTAACATTCTTGATCCACTCATGGTAAGAATAGTGTCCTTATCCTTGGTGGTAGATTAAACTACATATTCTTCACTTTCCAAGATAGATCTCTCTTATTTATTAACATGGAATAGAGAAACAAAACTTCCTTATTCCTCTAGGTTTTATAGGGATATCTTTTTCAGTTTTCTTCTCTCCTTCCTTAAACTATTCATTATAGTCTTTCTAGAAATATAATTACACTCTGAGACAACTGAATATTCAAAGAAAACTTATCTTCATTATAAAAAAATAAATAAACTAAAATTTTCAAAATATAATAACTTTAAAGTATACAATCCAATATAGGTGAATATTGGATTTAATACCACTTTTTAAGACCACTTAGAGATGTTATCAACACTAAAAGAGGGGTGAATCGGTGTTGGGTACTTTAAATCAATTATAAATTTTTATCATTTTACCTCTTAGACCTATTAGGATCTTGATTCAATTATTTTATCTTTCTTATCATAGGAAAGTATATGAAATCAGGTAATTATGGATCATGATATTTTTATAATGTTCACTACTCAATAAGAGTAGATAGTATTTTTCATGTATGGTGATAACCAATACATGGATTCTCCGCTATAAAAAGATACCAAATATACTAGTTTAGCCTATAAATAATCCCATTCATAAGTATAGTTCCCTAAACTTTATGAGGGGGGGTAAGAAAACAATCTTAAATCCATATATTGGTGAATGCATATCCCAAACTATATCTCTAAGATGGTTATTTATACTAACTATATAGATATAATTAAACTTCTTCAGTTTAAATTATAACACCAAGAATGTTTTCTTCCTATTGAGACTTATATTGGATTTAACAGTGTTGTTTGGTTCTTATTTTCCTTCTTCTTCTAATGTTACTTTCACAATAGTGGGAAATAAACTCTTATTTTCCTTCCTCCATCTAAAACCTTTCCATATGACCCTTTCATTTGATATTATCCATATGATGCAAGTTTGTCTGGTGATAGTTCATCTGATCCCTTATTCTTCACCTTGTTCATCTGAAACTAATAGATTGGAAAACTATGTCTAGTATCACTTCATATGGTAACCTTCATTAACTATATCTATATTTGATACCTTATCATCTGATAATTTTTACCCTTTTTTATACATTGTTTGATTACTTTATCTAGTTCTTTCACTTAATCAGGTATTCCTTACTCCTCCAGGTACCTCTTATTTTAAAACCTTGACCCAAATAAGAAATAATCTCACACTTCATGGTTAGAACTTCCTTATAACACTTCACTTCTTTGATGATAATCATATTGATTTCAAATATCATAAAAATAACCCAAGAAACCTCCCACCCCCCAGTGCGTCAACTCTTCTTTATATAGGCATAATGTCTCTAAAAACTCAATGAGACACATGAAATCAAATTTTATTTTCCCACTTCCAAATTAGAATCTCCCGCTTAGTTCTTTTTTTGTTTGACCACCATCAAACTTCTTAAAAGATAAGAGTCAATGATCTTTATAGTAACTCTAATTAGATCTCAGTGTTAGATATCTTCATAAAACTTTCTTGATATATTGGCTAAAATCATGAACCTTCCATCATGATTATTAAAATAATTATCATCCAGCAAAGAATCATCATATTGAATAAATTTATGAAAACTTCACAAAGATATTCAAACATTTTATCTGTTATAACTTCATAACACCTCTTACATCTAGTGAAAATCTATCTAGTACTCCTTCACAATATCATAGAAATATCTCTAATAATTTTAATAAAACTTTACCTACATCCCATTACTTGTTTTGAAAACATTTTTATGTTTCCTTTTCTAGGAAACCTTTTTCTGATGAACTTAATTCAAAAAACATTTTCCTCATAACATTGAAAATTTTCATTTTGTGGACTCAAAACCATTCCCCTATCTGATAAAATTTAAAACTTTGGTTCATACAATAGAATTAGTATGAAGAATGTATTAAGGTTCATTTGATGGAATCTATTGGATGAACTTGTAAGATTTCTTCCAATGGACTCCTTCCAATGACATTATTTGGTGACTTTTATTTCATGCAACTCCAAACTATCCTAGATCAGAAGACTTCCTAAATTTATATCTGATGATACTTCATATTACCAAAACTTAAAATATTCATAACTTGGATATTATAATTGGGTAAATTCAATAATTCATTTGTTGAACTTATTACAGTTGTACCTTCATACGACTGAATCCATCAAGCTCCCTTTCATCCTAGGCTTTTATAATAACTTCAATATCCCATGACTTCATAAAACATCATCTCATGAATTTGTAATAATATATATGATATATTCATACAATTTTGGATGAAAATATATCTTGGATAATTCTGTTTGATTCCTTAGCTTAGAATATTCTTTTTGATTCCTTACCTCATAATCTTCTATTTTTTTCTTTGTAAGATACTCTCTATCTGATGAATCAAAAATGTCAATCAGATAATTTGAAAAGATTCTATCTAATGGGGCCTGACCAATGACTCACAAAGTTTGTATAGTAGACTTAATAATTCCTTTCATCAGCTATAACCTCATTAGAAGCTTCTATAATACTTCTCAACTTGATATTTGTACAAGTCAATCTATTATAATTTGTATAGATCTTTTTAAGACAATAATCTACACTTCTCAATGTTTGAGAACCATAGTTCTATTGAGTTCCAAAAAATTGTTCCTATGAATAACTTTATATGGAATCATGAATTCATTATAATAGTCATTATATTTTATACTTTAATTATAATTAAAGCATCATCTATTTTAGCTCTCTTTCTAGTAGATTTTTCTTCTTCCAGACTTCAACTTTGAATCACAAGCACATGAAATTGTGATTTTTAATCAATGAGAAACACATAACTAAGAATAAACCAATATATTTATCAAAAATATACATCCAAGAGAACTATAAAAATAATCTGATAAAACATTATTATCACCCTTCATCTAGTTACATCAATTCATTGAAATCCATCTGATGATCTCTTCTATATCAGTCAAGTAAAATTATATCCAGAAACTGCTTAACAAACTTCATTAAAGATATATAATAATTTTGATAAAAAAATGTGATTCTATAACCAGAATAGAACATGTTATAGACATTAAGATCATTATATCAACTATCTTAAGTATATAAAATATTCAAACAAAATTTTACCTTTAAGTAATGAATAAATTAAGTACTGAAAATATTCCTAATCTTCCAATTTTAATAACATCAACTGTATTTTTCCAAGATTACAAGAATTTGGAACTTTATTTTCTTCTTCCATGATCATGGACACTTCAACTAATCTTCTATATAGCTTCTTTACAGCCTCTTCAACATATTGATATCAATAAACACTTTCTAACTCATTGATAACCATTGATAAAAATGCAATCATACACAAAGTGTGATCTTCAATTTAATATCCTTCACCCTATACTTGATATCCAAAGCTTGAAAACATGATTGTTGTGTCAATGGATGATTCTTAATGTATCATTTTAAAATGAAACTGGGGAACCAAGATCTTTATTACCCTCAACCAAAGTATTTTATTAAACCTTGTGTAATTTTCATAACAATAAAGAAACCAAGATGTGTGGTGAACTTGAAATGACTTAATTATATCATAATTATAAAAACCCACATCAATTTAAAACTATTAAACACTTTAATTGAGTTGTTTTATTTTTAAAAAAAAATTCCAAACCCCCCCCCCTTCCATTTTAGTTTTCTTTTTTAAAACATGTTGAAAATTCACACTTAAAACCCTTCAATTATCCTTGGGAGACAACCTGGGGTCTATCATATGGTATAAAAACACATTTAAATCAAAATAAATTTGACATTTCATGATAATAAAATAAATTTCTTCACCATTTATATGGATGGATTAAGTTTTTAGGGTGTATTTTTTATAATATTATTTGTGTATTTTATAAAAAATATATTTAAGTTTTATATATCTAGTTTTTTTATAATCTATTTCCTATGTAAGTATTGTGTATGATGAATTATTCTTTGTGGGAACTACCTCCTTTCATAGATGAACTATAGAGGATCCTATGTTAGAGATATCAAGGTAACCAGGATGATCCTTTGAAGAAAGACACACAACCCATCGACAACCACCTTTTAAACCATTATCCTTATAGAACTAAAATTGAAATTGTACTTAATGTGAATAACATGGAAGAAAATAATTGAACACTAAAAGAACTCACTTTAACTTATATTGATATCCAAACCACTTCAAATACAATTAAAAGAACCAAACATTGAACAAAAATATCTTTTATTTCATTTGTTTCCAAAATTTCATAGACTTGATGGAGAAGACCCACATAATAATTTAAAGGAATTTTACACTATGTTTTTGAAATTAAAACATGAAAATTTGGATTAATAATTGGTAAATATTTGAACTTTTCTATTTTCATCAGAAGATATAGGAAACTTGAAAGTGCCCATTCAGGATCTAAGTATCACTAAGAGGGGGAGGGGTGAATTGGTGATATCTTTTTCTTTTAGTTTCCATCATTTTGAAACAATATTATCCTCCAATTAAATAATTATAACCTTAATGAAAAAAAAACATTCATAGGAACACAAGAATTTACAAGTTTCACTACTCAATAAGATTATATATGTCCTTGGTATGGTTTGGAAACAATCCAATACCACACAATCTACTAGAAAATCATCCCTTTTGTGGATACAATGAGTAGGATATGCCCTTACACTCATGAATAACTATGTTCAATAAAATAGTGCATATTCATCAAGTATAAGAAAATGATGTAATACAATTTGTGTAACAAGTCACTAAACTTTCACCAGTTTCTTCAAAACATGTTACCATGCTACCTTGTCAGCTTTCACAAATATTTTCTTCAAAAAAAATCTTCACTTTCCAACCCAGCTGTAGGTAAAAACATCTCTGGACATTGGAATGATAACCAATCTGATACCCAGTCTAATTCCCAATCCAATGATTATTCTGATAATATAAATCTATCTAAATACAACTAAAATAATTATGAACTTCTTTTGTGATTTCCTAGTCTGATCCGGAAACTATGATTATGATCTTCTCTCTTCTCATTTTCTTCTTCTATCTGGAAGACTTCCTTGAGTATGCTTGATCTAGAAACTCATTCTCTATATAAAATTTTATCTCTCATCATTATATATTAAATAATACATTTGTTTCATAAAATATAAAGTACCTACACTATTTATAGGTGACCCAAAAATGGTTTAGGCAGGATTCTGAAAAAACTTTCCCACTCAACCAAATTTATTCAAACTTTAATTACCCTTGAATTTTAGATACATATTTTACTTATTTATCACTTATCAAGTCTTCTTATTCCTTCTTGATCCTTCCCAAATCTTCTCAAGACTTCATATACCTTCAGACTTTCTGAACATTCTTCAGTTTGATTCTTATTGTCACTATGATTTTCTCGTTACGATGGAGCCATTAAGGTCGCTCCAATTTTCTTAACCCATTTGAAAATAAATCATAACTGAAGACTTATCATTACAATTCTTAGTGCCAACTATAATTATTTAAAAATCATTCTTTTATGAACAAAGTTGCAACTTCTATAGATTCTTGTACTTCCTCAGTAGCACTTCAGCATCGATTTCAGACGTCTTCAAATAAGAACTTATCTATTATATGTACACTTCAAGTTACCATTCATAAAAATTTTGTAATTTAATAAATAAATTATCTCTTTTATTATTTTCCTCACACTGATGATCCCACGTTTAATGATTTTTATCAGTGTCATCCTGCGCTAGATGAGACGGTCTCTGCTTCACTCTAATGTAACGGTGTCAACACCAGTCCAATAACTCTTGACCCAATTGACAAAAAAATAAAATTACAACTGTCATAAATGTCCCAAAAACTCATATTTATGGAAATGGTTGACTATATAGTTAATTGAACTCTGATTTTGTTTTTCTTTGTTCTAAAAAACTTCAACTTCTTCATCGGTTGATTGGTCTCTGACTTCCTCACACCCATTGATACCAACAACTTCATTTTCATTTTCATTGCTCCCAAAAATTTCCAATGAAAGAAATTATACATATTATCAATTCATTTAATTATCTATGTTAGGATTACTCCAATGATTAGTGTAACATTGTGTCTAATGAACCGATTTCATCATCTTTGACTTCTGCAGCTTCTTTCCTTCTCTGGTTATTATTTACACCAACTTATTTCTCTAAAGATTTATTTCCAGTGACTTATTGGTATGAATGAAAACCAGCATCTTAGTCTTCTTATATTCTGAAAAAATTCTTACTAGTCTCAAAAAAATTCTATATCTGATGATATCACACCGATGAGATGAGACCAAAAATCTTTGATTTCTTCTTCCACAAATTTCAGATTGTATCATGAATTCTTCATGAATTTGAATGCGTTTATGATCGGCATAGAATAATTTGACATTAATTTTGGAATATCATAACATCCAATTATTCCATAATTTTTATCCCTTATGATCTTTTTAGTATTTCTTGTATTCTTTTTATGTTCTTATAATAAAAATTTACTTTTATGTATTATGCATTACGATCGAATCTTTATTTCGGACCCAAGGTGAGTCTGATGAACCTTTTATTCCAGAAATATTCTTCTCAATACAATCGATTTTCTTAAAAATTTTGATCCTGATCACATGATTATGATATTGAGTCTGATTTCCATTTTTTACAAAGTAAGGTGATTTCATTTCTTCTTTGACAAAAAAAGACAACACTTCCAAAACAAACATCTTTCAACTTCCAAAAATAACTTCTAGCCAACTTGGTCCCAACAATATCCCCATTTAGATTTTGTTTTCAACTAAGTTTTATAAATTATATAACTTTTCAACCTCAAGCTATGGATTACTTATCACAAATTCTAAGCCTACATGAGCTAGCTCATTGTAAGAAACAAGAATTATTGATAACAATACCATGTTGTCTAAAAGTAGTGACTCATTAAAGCTTCCTCAGCTTTACTTCCTATATTTATTCACCTATTTATTTTATTATTCCACTTTCCTATAAAAAAAATATTCATACAACCACTCTAATAAACTATTAGAAAATTTTACACACTTATATGTTGAATTCTGAGATTACCCACAACTCCCCCTATTTACATGATTCCTTAAAAGGTTTAGCACATAAAAACAAATAGATTTATGAAACAATTATCCCCCATGAAAACACTATACAAATACTATATGTGAGAGGGTAAAAATTCACATACCTCAACCTTGATGTGGAATAGTTTGGATTCCCATGTTCAACCTTAGTTTATAAAAAGGTTCCTTTGGAAAATATTTTGTGAAAATGTCAGTAACTTGTTCCGATGTTGGAACATACTCCATATTCAATGTATTCTTCTCCACATAATTTTTTATCAAAATTTATTTGACTTAAAAATGTTTTTAATGATAATGTTTTATTTGGTTTCTTGTAAGTTATATTTCACTTTGATTATCCCATCCCAAGAGCAAAGATAACTTTACTTCAACAATTAAATATTTTAACTGAGTCTCAATCAACATTAGTTGAGTAGAATCTTGAGTGGAAGAAACATACTTAGCTTAATCCATACTAAGACTTACTGAATTTTGTTTTTATGTATTCCAACTAACACAACTTTTCCCCAGAAAGAAAACTACACCAAAAGTGGATCATCTATCATCAAAATTTTCTTCCCGATCAGCATCTGAATACCCAAAAAAGTCAATAATTTCTGAGAAATCATACATAATTCCAAAAAAAATCCTTTGATATATCTGATAATTATTTTTTCTATCCAATAAATGTGATTTTTTTTTAGAACTCTAAAATCATTCATATAAGGTAATAACATAAACAATGTCGAGTCTTGAGGCAGTCAAATATAATAAACTTCCAGTAATTTTACAAAACTCTTTAGAGAAAACTTCCTTAACTTATCCATCCTTTTTCAACTTGGTGCCCACTGAAATTGGTGTGGAAACAGGTTTTTAGTTATCCATGTCGAACATCTTAAAAAGTTCTTTATCATGATTTTCTGGGGAAAGAAAAATGTGTTTATTCTTATGTGATATTTGTAACCCAAGAAAGTATTTCATTTCACCCATCATGGACATTTCAAAAAACTTTTTCATATGTTCAGAAAATATTTCACAAGTTCTTTCATAATTTCCAGCAAAGATAATGGCATCAACATAAATAATTACAATAAGAGAAAAATCTGGACTTTCTTCAATATACAGATTGCTATCAACCCTTCCTTTATTAAAACTCATCTTTCTTAAGTAAGCATCTAATTTAAAATATCATTCCCTCGATTCTTGTTTTAGCCCATATAAGGCTTTCTTCAAATTTCATACATAATTTTCATCTTTCCCAATAGCAAAGCCATATAGTTATTCAAATTAAACTTCCACATCAAGATCACTAATCAAAAACTCTGATTTTAAATCCATCTACACAAAAAAAAATTAACTTTGTTTCACAGCAATAGTAAGAAATTTTTTGATAGTTTATAACCTTTTGACTGGAGAAAAATTCTTATCAAAATCAATTCTTTCAATCTATGAGTAACCTTTACACACTAATCTTGTGTTATTTATTATCACTTAACCATCTCCATTCATATTTTTCTATAAAACTCACTTTGTACCAATAATGTTTTTTTATTTGGTTTAGGTACAAGTTCCCAAGTATCATTCTTTTCTATATGATTCAGCTATTTATTCATAGTATGAACCCATTTCGGATACTCAAAAGCTTCATTCACATATTTCAACTCAACTTTTGAACACAAGTAAGTATGTGTAATAAATTTTTATTTTATTCATGTTTGAACCTTTTGATATTGATCACCAATAATGTTTTCAGTTTCCACTTGTTTACTCATCCAGGGATGCTATTTTTTAGATTCTTTCTCATCACTATAAATATATGAGTCTGATTATTCTTTAGTAGGATTACAATTTTTTTCATCCTTATGAAAATTTATTTTTTCCTAGTCATTTTCCTTATCTGTATGAGTCTGGTTATCTTACTCAGCCTATTAAATAACTTTCACATTAATAGAGTCAAATAATATTCCAAACACTTTTTTGAAAAATATGTATCCTCTTCCTTCTAAATAATATCTAATAGAAATTCCATATTTACCTCTTTACTCAAAATTTCCAAGGTTTTAACTTTATTTATTTATGATGAATGGACTCCCAAAAACTCTAAAATGTTTTAATCATGGAGTTTCATCATAAAACATTTAATATGGAGTCATATCTAAAATTGTTCTATAGAAACATCGGTTTTGAATATACATAGTAGTGCTCATGGATTTCTTCCAAAAGAAATGTGAAAGACCATGTTTAAGAAAAATAGTTCTTCCCATTTCAAACAGACTTTTATTCTTCCTTTCAGCAACACCATTTTTTAGAGGAGTGTATGTTGTACCAAATTCATGCTAAATTCTCTACTTCTCAAGATAACATTAAAACTCTTTATTTTTGTATTCCCCAACATTTTCTATTCTCAACTTCTTTATAGAATACTCACATTCCTTCTCATCTTTCCACCTGAAACTTTTAAACATTTTCAGAGCATTTGACTTATGCTTCATATACAAAACACAAGTAATACAAGTAAAGAAATAAATTAAAGTGATTAAGTACTTATATCCATGAGTTTATTGTTTTATCATTGTCCCATGGATATCAAAATGAATAATTTCTAAGGGTTATTCTAAACAAATTTCAACTTTCTTATGTGTAGGGTTTGTTATCATTCCCTTATGAAAAATATTAGAACACCAATATCTTCTTCTTGACATATCATAAAAATCTTGGATACTATCTTTCTTTGACAACTTGATCATGTTTATCTGAAACATATTTCCCATCCTTTTATTCCACAACTGATTCTATTCCACCATGCCTAAGTAATAAGAGTTTTGAGCCTCACCAACTTTTAACATATTTCATTTTGTACGTTATCCACTTGTAACTATTTTTCCATATTCCTCACTTTTCAAAAAAACCCCATATTTTATAAAAATAACTTTGTTGCTTTCATAAAAAAAATTAAAACACTTAACAGATTGTGTTTCATCCCATCAAAAAATAATTCTTTCTTGGATTTCAACTTTTCTTCTCCAATGATAGTTGATCCAAATACTTTTATTTTAAGAGATTAATCATTTAATAATGTCATTATTCCTTATTTTAAGTCTTTTACATTATTCAATAATTTTAAATCTTCTTTCATATGATAATAATACTTATTATCCAATATCCAAGGTTGTTCTCCTTTTGTAGCGTTGAGAGTGGTTTCAACAACAAGAGATTTTCCTTCCCTTTATCTCTCTCACCATCCATCTTCTGAGAATTGTTAACAAACTTTTGTTGTGTTGATTACAAAATAACACATCCTTTTTCAAGATGTTTGGGTCTTTCGCATCTATCATAAATAGTTTCTAGAGTTTGGAATCGATTTTCCACTTTTAATCCAACCTTCTTAGGTTTCTTAAAATCATCCTTATTAGACTTATTCCTTTGAGAGGATTGACTCCACCTAAAAAATTTTCTTCTATACTTTTTCAAATGGTAGAAATGTTTTTGATTAAACCAAAACATATTTTTCATATGCCTAAATCCACCACAATACCAGTAGTATCCATATAAAGAATATTTTTCTCTAAAACTTTCAAACTGGCTGGAGTTGTGAGAATGTTTTTCAATAACTTTCTTATCTTTCTTATCAGAAATTTGTTGATTGTAAACTTTTCTGTTATCATCCAAAATCAATTTTTTTATCTCAATTTTCATTTTATCCTTATAGGAACTAGAAGTAATAGAAACCTTTGTAAACTCTGAATTTTTAGAAACTTGTTACTTCTCTACTTAGTTGGTTTTGGCCACATACATAACTTTTCTAGCTTCCTTCTTCTCAGAAACAATTTCAAATTTATTCTCAAGCTTTGAAGGTAAATTTTTATCCTTCTCATGTATCCCTTTAAAAAAAACGTTCACCAACTTCAAAGATAGAATATTTGAAACTTTTAACCCTCTACTCAACTTTAGAAAGTTTTTGTTTGATAAGTTTCAAAAATTCTTCTTTTTATTTAAAAATAATTTCCATATGTTCATTATGATTATTATCTTTCTCAAGAGATTTCTTCAAGTCATAAATCTTTTCTAGAAGCTTAAATTTCTCATTAGAAAAACATTATTGATTGTTTGTTGAAGCATTTTCATTTTTCAATTTCCTCATTTCTTTTCCAAGACTCCCAATATTTATTAGACATTATTTCAATTCTTCTTTTATATGAAATTCTAATGGAGTTTCATCTTCTTTAGAACTACTAATTTTGAGCTCTTAATTGTTAACTATTGTAATGAAATTATTTTCTCCAACATTCTTAATAGATATTTTGGGATTATCTTCACTTTCCTCTTCTTCTTTATCTTTATATAAGAAACATTTTTTTATTTGAAGAATTTTTCATCTTTATCTTTGGAATTATATTTATCCTTATTACCCTATTTCTTCCACGATCTTCTTTTCCTTCTATCATATTCATTACTATCCTATTATTTATTTCTTTAAGTAAAATTAGTCTCAAAGTGCCTAGTGGCTCCAAATTCAAAACATTTTAAGGGATATTTTCCATTATATTTACCTATACCTCTTTTCACATTTTTTAAAAACAAGGATAAAGTTTTATAAAGATTTTTACATTCCTCATTTTTAGAAGTAGGGTCAGCAACTTCTTGTTATTCAAGAACCTTATTATACTTACCTATCTTGGAATACTTGAAGGACATTTATATATAAACTTTTTATTTTATTTTCATAGATTTTTACCTTCTCATTTCATAAGTGATGAGAGTACAACGAAAATCATCTTGAGATAATGTTTTTGGATTTATATCTTACAATAAGGAAATTTTGGCATCAATATTGTCAGGAATAATTCTCAAGATATTTTCAACAATAGTATAATCTTCTAAATGTTCACCAAGAAATATAACAGTGCTGAAAATGTATTTCACCCAGGTAAATAAGTCACTAAAAAATTCATACTCACCCATCTTGAGATCTTCAAACTTTAGCCTCCAGATTTGTAATTTTTTTTATTCTCTTTTGTATTGCCTTTATAAATGTTCTCCATCTTATCCCATATACCTTTGGAAATTCTAACACATTTTACTCTTAAAAACTCACTTTCAGAAAGTGATGAGAGTAAATAATTCATACACCTTCCATCATTCTTGAGATTCTTCTATTCAATAAATGTAAGAGGATCTTTTTTATCAATAGGAGGAAATACATCTTTTTGGGCTTAAAGAACATCATACCCAAGAGACATAAGATAAGAAAACATTATATCTTTCTATATATGATTGTTCTTACCATTGAAGAACGAAATCCATTTACTATTCACAAAATTCAGATTCCCTATCCCAACTTATTCTTCAAAACATCATCAAAGAGTAAATAAAGGAAAAATTCATTCTGATACCACTTGAAAGTGCCCAACCAAGATCTAATTATCACCGAGGGTTGAAATAGTGATATCTTTTTCTTTTAAGTTTCCATTCTTTTGAAACAAAATTCACCTCTAGTTAAATAGTTATAACCTTAATAAAAGAAAAACAGTCACACATCCATAGGAACACAAGAATATATAAGGTTCGCTACTCAACAAGAGTATCTAATTCCTTTGTATGGTTTGGAAACAATACAATATCATACAATCCACTAAAACTTTTGTGTGAATAAAATGAGTTGGATATGCTCGTACACTCATGTAGCACTATGTTCAATACAATAGTTCATGTGATTCAAGTAGAATGAAATAATGTAATAAAACTTGTGTAACAAGTTAAGAAACTTTCACTGGTTTCTCAAAAACACGTTACCATGCTACCTTGTAAACTTTCAAAAATATGATCTTCAAAAATATTCTTTACTTTTCTACCCAGCAATAGGTAAGAACTTATCTGAACTTCATAATGATGATCAGTCTGATATCTAGTCTGATTCACAGTCTGATTGTTCAATCCAATAATATAACTCTATCTAAATATTGTTAAAATAATTATGAAGTTATTATATCTAAATCCATATATCCCAATCTAATTTCTCAATATGATCTGAAAACTCTAATTATGATATTCTCTCTTCCAATTTTCTTTTTCTGTCTAGAAAAATTCCTCGGGTGTTCTTGATCCAGAAACTCTTTCTCTCTAGAACCTTTCATTTTTATGCCTTCTCTCTTGAACAGTACATCCATTTCAGGAAGTAAAATTTACTTCCACTATTTGTAGGTGATCCAAATATGGTTTAGGTGGCATTCTATAAAACTTTCTCGATCAACCAAATTTTTTAAAACTTCAATTCCCCTTGAATTTTAGATATATATTTTACTTCTTTATCACTTCTCAAATATTCTCATTTATTCTCAAACCTTCTTAAATATTCTCATGAATTAATATCGCTTGAGACTTTCTGAACATTCTTCAATATGATTCTGATTTTCACTACAATTTTCTCATTATGACGGAGCCATTAAATTTACTCTGATTATCTTTACCCAATTACAAATAAATTTGAACTGAAGAATTTCCATTGTGATGCTCAGTACCAACTATAATTCTTTAAAAACCATTCTTCCATAAACATATTTGCAACATATAAGGATTCGAGTACTTCTTAGGTATCACTTCAGTATCGGCTTCATACTTCTTCAAACAAGAAATTCTCTATTCTCTTCACACTTCAACCACCCCTTGAAAATAATTTTTTTATTACTTTAAGAAATTGCCTAATTTATTATTTTCCTCACATTAATGATCCTAAATCAGATTATGTTTATCTGTGTCAGCCTACACTGGATGAAATGGTATCTACCTCACTCTGATGTAACAGTTTCATTTTTAGTATGATGAATATTGACCTAATTAACAAACAAATCAGAGTACAACTATATTACTTATCCCAACAAATCATCTTGATGAAAATAGTTGACTATATTTTTTATTAAACTTGATATGATTTTTATTTGGTTTAAAAAACTTCAAATTATTCATTAGTTGATGGGTCTCTGACTTCTTCACTAATATCATCCCCAAAAACTTTATTTTACTTTTCATTTCTCCCACAAATTTTCAATGGAAACAATTTTTCCTCCGATCACTACATCTGATTATCAATGTCATAATTATACAGATGATTGGTGGAACACCATGTACAATGAACCAGTGTTAATAGATTCAACTTCAAAAAAAAATTTCCTTCTCTAATTACAATTTACACCAACTTATTTCTCCAAATATTTATTTCCTGTGACTTATTAGTCTGACTGAAAACTATCATCTTTGTCTTTTTAAATTCTAAACAATATCCTTCTCAATCTACAAACAATTCTACATATGATGATCTCACACCGATGAGATGATACTGGAAAGATTTTACTTTCTTCTTCCAAAAACTTCATCCTATATCATGACTTCCTCATGGCTTCTAATACATTTA
This sequence comes from Viscum album, assembly GCA_963277665.1. NCBI lineage: Eukaryota > Viridiplantae > Streptophyta > Magnoliopsida > Santalales > Viscaceae > Viscum > Viscum album. The sequence continues at coordinate 1,438,614,838 of OY728157.1, forward strand.
GTATTAGCATAGAATTGACTAAATTTCGTTTGGGAGTATCATAACTTCCCATTCTTCTAGCACTTCTTTCTTTCCATTTTGATCCTCAATATGATTAGAAGCACTTGTTATCTCCCTTTATTTCATAAGGCCTGTATTTCAAGTTTTTAGAAAAATTATGAATTTTGTGAAATACAAAACATAAAATCATTTTTAGATTTACATTAGATCCATTCACACTCTGATTCTCTTCTGTGTTATGATATAATCTTCATTCTAGACCCAAGGTGAGTCAGATGAACCATTTATTCCAAAAATATTATTCTTAATATGGTTGATTTTATTATGTGTTTTGAGTCCAATCATATAATTATGATAGTGATTCTGATTTTAATATTTTTCAATGTAAGGTGATTTCTTTTCTTCTTTGATAAAAAAAGACAACACTTAAAAAACAAATATCTTTCAACTTCTAAAAAAACATCCAACCAACATGGTCGCAACAAAAATATTGGTTGTATTGTGTTAACTCTCCAATAAGAGGATGGGAAAACATGAAACATATTTTCTTTGAAAAATACTTCTTAGCCTCTTAAAATGAAACTATAAGAAATAAATTTTTAGAATAAGGAAACCTCAAGGGGAAACACATCATGGATATTTAAAATAATTTAAAAGGTTATGTTCAAGATTCCCACACCATCAAATATGTGATAAACTATTAATATAATACTTTTATAAAGATTGAATTCCTATTAAAAAAATATGGTTGATACTACTATAGGTGGCGTACTTATTAATAAGACCCCAATCACTACATGGAACCTCATCGAAAATAGGGCATAGAATACACACCAATTATGTTCAAGGTCCAATGTACCCATTCAAGGTGTCTATGAGGTGAAATTTTTTCAGTTTGAGATGAAGGTGGATATGAAGTTTGAATATTAAAGAACCCTTCTCTAAAACCTTTCCCTATATCAAAGGAAATCTCAGACTCCTCTTATTAATTACAGTTTCTATGTTGCTAAAAACCATTATTCAAACCAATACCCTCAATTGAGTGACCCTCATGATATTTGTGAGGTAATCTTCCCAGGACTCCCATATAAGTAACCATTAGGTAATATCCATACTATCCATCCAACTCTGGATGGAAATATAAACAATTCTGTAGGAAATGGGGTATTATGACTAACCTCAACAGTCCTCAAACCTCCCAAGGTAAGGTAGTCAACCCCAACCACCACCCAAAAATACTAAATCACCAAAAGGACCTTTTCAACATCCCCTATAAAACCTAAGCCTATCCTTGAGGAAATAATGAAACAAATGGATGAAAATAATTTCTAATTCCAACAGAACACCCAATCATCCATGCAACACTTGAAGATTCAAATAGGCCAAATCACCAACTTGGTGGGTGAAATTCAAATTCAAGGGTTAGGTAAAATTATTTCTCAGCCACTGGTTAACCATAGGGATAAAAAAAAGTCAGTAACATTACCCTAAAAAGTGGAACTCGACTTAAAATCTAAATAACCCCTCCATTAGAGTCATCCCCTCCTAGGAAAAACACAATTCCAACCATTGAAAATGATCTAAATGAGGAAAATCATTATCCTAAAATAAAACCTAACAAAGTAAATAGAGTTTATTTTAAGGATCATCCCCGCCCAATCATTCCACTTTAATTCTATTAAAGTGACACTCAATAAAGGAAGCTAAAAGAAAATAAAATTGATAAGGAAATTTTGGAAAAAATCCAGAAAGTGTTGGTTAACATTCCCTTGATTTATTTCAGGAATAAAATTACATGATACACTATGTTTCTAAAGGAGGTGTGTATACACCAAATGAAACTTCAAGGTAACGAATATGTGAACTTAGGGAGGAATGTCTCAGTATTAATAGATCCATTTATTCCCACCAATTGTAATAATCATGGAACATTCTCAATTTCATGAACCGTAGGGGAGTATTTATTTTTTGATACAATGTGTGATTCGGGTTCTTCTATAAATTTCATGTCTCACACTATTTACTCTTAATTATAGTTTGTAGAATTGAAGCCCATAGGAATATTCATTCAACTAAAAAAACTAATTACCACACAATCCATTGGCGTGTTAGAGGATGTTCTTATGAAGGTTAAAAATTTAATTTTTTCCACTGATTTTTATGTTCTTAAAATGGAAGATTATGGGATGAATTGATATTCCAGAATTACATTAGGAAGAACTTTATTGAAACTATTAAAACCAAAATTAATTTCCAAAATGTTACATTATCTATGGATTTTAGTGGTAAAATTTTAAACTTCAATATCCTTGATTCCATGAATCACCCCTCATAAGATAATTCATATCCTTCAGTTAATTCTATTGATGTTCTCTTATTCCATAAATAAAATTATCTTTGTTCCCATGATATCACAATCAAGTTTTCATCATTGATATAAATTATAAGTAATGAATAATGTGATAAATATTGTAATGGTCTAGGAAAATATCATTCATGTTCTTTAATTAATGATTTCTTATGCACTAAGGACACAATGAACATTAATGATATTGTTCACCTTTTAAAAGCTTACTCCTAATCTAAGGATATTACCATTGAGTATTTAGATGAGATCATGGACCTTTATCTTTTTCATTCCCTCCCATAAATCTAAAATCACCCTAAATTAGAGATTAAACCACTACCTAAAAACATGAAATATTAATATATTGATAATGGAAACAATTTTCCTATCATCATAGCCAGTTCACCCCCTCTAGAGAATAAATTTTGATTTATTAAACTTTTTATGGATTATGAATAAGCATTATGATGGAAACTTTCTTAATTTCCTAGTATTATCCCATCAATATGTATGCATCATATATTATTAAATGAGGATTATAAACCATTGAGGTAGGAAAAACATCAAATAAACCCAAAACTATTTGATATTGTTAAAATAGAGGTGACTAAATTATTGGCTTCTAGAATCATTAACCCCATATTTGGAAATGAATGTATTAGTCCAGTGCAGGTAGTTCATAATAAATTTGGTCTTATAGTAATAAAAAAAATGAAAATAATGGATTGCTTCCGACCTGTGTGAATAATAGTGGGTGTGTCTATAGAAATTATTTTCAAATAAACCAGAACACTAGGAAAGACCATTTCCCATTTTCATTTATTGACAAGATTCTTGAGAGGTTAGTAGATAAGTCCCACTAATATTTTCTTGATGGGTATTTTGGATACTTTTAGATCCATATTTCCCCTGAGGATCAGGAAAAGACAACCATTACTTTCTCATTTGATACATTCACATATATGAGGATATTATTCAATCTTTTAGATGCTCTAAATACTTTCCAATGATGTGAGGTTAGTATTTTTTAACTATTTATAGAATTTCATGGAATTATTTATGAATGATTTCACTAAATATGGTTCCTCTTTCTATAAATGTTTGAGTAGCTAAGTCAATTTTCTTCATCAATATATTAAAAATAATATTATATTAAATAATAAGAAATTCAATTTCATGGTTGGGAATGGGATATTTCTTGGACACATCATTTATAAGGATGGTATACAAGTTGATAAATCCAAATTTGATGTCGTTTTTTCCCTACCATTCTCTAAAAATGTGTGAGATGTGTGTTCTTTCTTTGTTCATGAAGGATTTTATCATCATTTTATTAATTAATTTAGTAATATTTAACTATCCCTCTCTAAGTTACTCCAAAAAAGAAAAAAAATTATGTCAGATAAAAAATGTGAGGATTCTTTTAACAAATTAAAATGGAGTCTCACATCACCCCCAGTAATCTAGCCACCTTTTTCGTATTTACCATTTGAGCTCATGTGTGATGATTAAAACTATGAAGTTGGGAAGGTCTTATCACAATGATTCAACTGAGATACACATGTCATTTATTATGCCTCACAAATAATGGACCCTTCTAGAGAAAACTACACCATAATGAAGAAATATTTAATTTCTAGTATATTTTCCTTCGATAAATTCATGTCATACCTTTTATGGTTAAAATTAATAATGTTATCTAACCATGAAGAACTCTAGTATCTTCTTAAGAAATTGATATCCAAACCATGTCCCATTCAATGGATTCTTCTCATTTAGGGATTTAATTTAGAAACCAGGGATCGAATAAGAGTAGATAATTTAGTGGGTGGCCATATTAGTAGGATTATTCCATCATCATACAATAACTCATCCCCCAATATTCTCATAAATAACATTATTCTTGATGAAAAATTGTAGCAAGTGTTAAATGATATTCCCTATTATGTTGAAATTGTAAATTATTTGGTAGAATCTTACATTCTTACTAATTTCAATAAAAACAAATTTTATTGTTTGAAACATGAGTATTGTTGGTAAATTTGGGATAACCCCTAACTTTGGCGCACATGTAGTGATAAATTCCTTGGGTGTTGTATTCCTGATAGTGAGTTTTAGTCCATCCTTATGTTTTTTCACACTCTTTCTTGTAGGGGCTAATTTAGTCCCCAATATACTACTTCCAAGTTCCTTTATTCTATGTTATGTTAGAAAACATTATTTATATATTTCCATGATTTTTCTAGAAATTTTCCTCATTTTAAAATGTTAGGGAATTTATTTAAAATGAGTGAAATTCCAAAATACCCCTTTATTTTCCATGAAATTTTTTATGTTTGGGGAATAAACTTTATAGGGGAATTTTTCAATTCATTTGGAAACATGTACCTTGTTTTGGCAGTAGATTATGTTTTAAATTGGGTAGAGTCATGATCTATAAGGATTGATGATTCAAATATAATTGTTTAATTTTTTAGAACCAAAATTTTATGTTGGTTTGGATTACTAAGGTTCATCATCAATGACTTGGGTTCTCATTTATACAAATAAATAATGAAATAACTTTTTAATTAGTATGGGATCGGGAATCAAGTTTCTATAGCTTATCACCCCCAGACCAATGGGTAATTTGAAGTGTTAAATATAGAGGGAAAAGAAAGTCTTGAAAAACGGTTCAAGACAATATGAAATATTGGTGTCTTAGACTCGATGATACTTTGTGGTCTTAATATAATGATTTCAAAACTCCCATTGTAATGTCACTTTATCATAAAGTTTTCAGAAATATTTGTCACCTCTATTTTGAGATAGGTCATCAGGCCTACTGGGACATTTAATAATGAAATTAGAATATTTCTGGTGCAGGTGGTCAAAGGAAGTTGTAGATTAAGTAGTTAGAGGAAATGGGAAGATACTGTTATGAGAACACCTGAATATATAATGTGAGAACCAACTCTTCCCATAATCACCTCATCCTTCATAATTAATTTCATATTGGGAAGAAGGTCCTCCTTTATAATTCAATGCTGAAGTTTCACCTAGGTAAGATTCATTCCCATTTTTTTGGACCATATATGATGATTAATGATTATAATTTTGATGTTTTTTATGTTAAAAAGGAAGGTAAAAAACAAAAAATAATTATCAATGGGCAGTAACTGAAGCACTTCCATAAAATCATTTAGGAGTCCCCAGTAGAGGGGGTCCACCTTCTAGAAGCAACCTGTCAGTGACGCCCACCAGGTCATATCCTTCCTTCCCACATTATCTTTTATTACAGTGATAAAACTACACATTCTAGGTGTGGGGGTAGATAAATTCCTATGGTAGTTATTATTTCCATCATATTTATTATTTTTCTCTTTTTTTCTCACTGAATGGTATTTTTACTTTCCCCCCTCTATTCTTCATTTTTTTCAATTTTGAACTAGAAAACTCAATTTAAATGCCCACCTAATCATGGAATTTATTGAGAAATAATGATGAATTTCCCAATTTCATGTTGTTTTAACATTTAAAGAATTTTTTTTCATAGATGGTATGTGAGTTTGGGTATGGAATTAATATTGAGGGGTGATTTTAAGTAAAATTGGTTTTTTTCAATGATATAAGTGATTTTATATTTATAAAATCATTGAGATATTAATACCTTCTATGTAAATTTTTTATGGGTTAATTATGTCATTTAACATCTCCACACATCATTGTAATAAACCACTAAGTTTTAATATTTCTTACTAAATTAACAGTACATATAAGTTAGGTTAATGTTTCTTATATTTCAAAAATTAATTTTCCCATATGTTCATTCCTTATCAGATCTATTTCATTACTATACCAAATTGACTAGTACATGTGTACTTTTTATCTAAATAGTGTACACCCTCAAAATCCAAAATTAACAAAAACAACATAATTAAATAATTAGGGGAGTGATGAAATGTAAAACATATGGGGATATCTAAGTCAGGAGATTAAGGTTTAACTTTCAAGAAAGCCTATGTGAGTGGGTCTTGAAATTTGATTTCAAAGGATATAGGATAGGTTTGGTGGAAATAATCGGGTAAGAAAATAATTTTTAAAATAAACTATATTTATTGGATATAAAGTGAAATGAATATCTTGAAGTGTTTATCACACAAAAACATAGTGATTTAGTTACATGGTTGAATTTTTAATTCCTTACTAAGACTATTATCATATATCTCCTTGAATTTTTTTCTAATACAATTTATGAGACACTCATTTCCATGATTATTTAGGTTAAATATTTTGTGTGATTCTTCTTATTCTTACTATTCTATCATGAAATGAATTTACTCTAAATTATAAATCTTGATGATCTCAGGAAAATATTCGTTCATATTTTTTTTGAAATGTGACTTTTCCTAGAAGTGAAAATGTTTAGGTTTGGGAGTGTGATTGCATAGCGATTCACTATTCATTTCCACCTTTATACCACAATGTTAAACTAATTTTGTATTATAAATTCCAAATATAATAAAAAATTAGATTCTCATTTGATTCAATTAGTTAATTTTTATCACTTTTAAAAGGAAAATTTTACTTATTTTATGATTACATTGTAGGAGGATGTTATTTGGAGATTCCATGGTGAAATTCAAGCCAAACAGGCCAAACTGGGAAAGATACAAAGCACACATGTAGATTAAAATATATAATGTGGCTAATCCATGTATAAAATTAGGTTATATATTGGTGGGTAAATGAAAATATTTATGGTTGACAATTATCTAGAAGACTAGGTATCCCAATTCATCCATTTTGAGGTTAAAAAATCACCATCATTGGAGATAATATTATTTGTTTATAGTCTCGAGGTCACTTATATAATTCATCCATATCTAGGGATGTAGGCCTCCAGTTAATTCCAATTTTTTGTGGAGATATTCAAGAGTTGGGGAATAAACATTTTAGTTTTTAAAAAATATTGATAAGACTTTCTGCTATCTAAAATCCACAATCCAAGTGGTTTTAGAAATATAGTGTTCCCAAAACCAACATCCACACTACCTATAAATTGTAACCTTGGGAACCAAATTTGTAATTTTAACCAGGGGTATCAGTTCTTATAATTTGGATATTCTAAGGGTTATTATATCCCATTTAGAGGTTCTTTAGGGACCCCACACTACTAGAATTTAGAACTATATCCATGGATCTATAGCCATGGAAAATAAAAACCATAGTTATAGGTCACTTATACCCACACCTATTTTACTGTCCATGGAACTAGCCCCCCATGTGACCCTCCCCCCCCCCACCTTCATGAGTTTCCCAATCCCCATTACCCCTGTGATCCTCCCCCATCATGCAATCCTCCTCCTCTCCTGACGTCTTCGACACGGCCACCCCACCTCCCCGCGACCCTCCTCTGAGGTGGCTCCAACACGATTCTGATGCGGATCTGGCATGGTTCTGACACGGCCACCCCCCCCCCCCATGATCCTCATCCTCCCTCGATGTCTCTGATGTGACCACCCCTCCTCCCTATGACCCTCCTTCTCCAACACAGCTCTGGAACGGTTCTGACGCAGCTCTGGCATGGTTCCGAGATGGCTCTGGCATGGTTCCGATGTGGCCACCCCACCTCTTAGGATCCTCCTCCTTCAATGTGGCCACCCCACATTCTGGTATCCTCATCATACATGTGATGGATTCATTAAAAAGGTACATTAATTTTGTGTTGACTTCAATGGTACCCTATCTAGTTTTGATCTCACACTTAGAAAAGTTTCTAAGTACGGTTGACTATGGGGATTAAAATCTAGAATACCCAAAAATTGAAATATACATCCTAAAATCAATTCCAATTCCTTCTATTCAAAAAAATTGTGGATAGGATACCACACTTGGTTTGTTGGTTTGTGGGTGGTGTGACATCAATTACTAGAAAGAAAACTTGTTAGTTCATTTTTACTTCATCCCTAGATTCCCAATCCATCACATTTACTTTAGGAATGTGATAATAAACCCTGGGTTTATATCATCATCCCTTGATGAGGATCGTAAGATTTTTTATGATAGGATTTATATTCCCAATGAACTAGATATGTGCACATTATCAAAGTTTACCTTGGGATAATTTAATGCTTTGTAATTTCACTTGTTATTAAGATCCAACCAAGAGCATGATGAGTGGGTGAGCAAAGTCTTGTCTAAATAAATCCCAGTTAAGTTGAACATACATTTTTGTAGGTTCTGCAATAATGGCATACCAACTGAAATTAATATCCATAGAAAAGTAATTTAGATATCTTCACCATGTATGTGTTGTGAGAGGCTAAAATATGAGTTAGTTTAGAACTTATTTTTTGATATAGAATGGGACAGCTTTTCTTAGGACCTTGTTGGTAAACTTATGGGATTTTTTAGGGGGGGATACATCTTTGAATTTTTGTCTACATTATTTCAAAGTGTTGAGAAACATTCATATATGGTTAATCTTCATGTAATAGTGTTTTTAGTGGTGTGTTGGGTGATTTAGGAGACAAGGAAAAAGGATCATGAAGGCAAGAATATCTCCCTCTATTCATTCAAGTCCATGTTCTCTCTCTCTCATGAACAAACTAGGTTCCATTCTTCTTATGTAAAAGAGAATGGATACTAGTAAAGGGATCCTCCCTAGGGATATGATTACAAATAATAGGGCTCCTTTAGGGTGGTGGATCAAGTGGATACCCCCCAATGTTGGAATAAAACATAATGTTAATGGGTACTATAAATATAGAGTTATGATGAGGTATTGTTCATGATTCTAGGGGATCTATGGTTATTGAATATAGTTCCTTTTATGGTTTAGGTAATTCTATCTGGGTGGAGAAAAGATATTTACACAGTGGACTTTAAATTTGGAGGATAGGTAACCTTAATATTTATAGGGTTGATTAGAACTCTAAGATTCTTTTAAGATTCCTATATAATGATGCAAGTGCTTTTTGGTATTCAGTTCATAATATTAGGAAGTGTAGGTCCCCCATCAATCAAGGCATAGATATCATTCATACTTGGAGGGAGGGAAATTTTTCTGCATAAAATCTATCTAGTAAAGAGATACCTTATGAGATTCTTGTTATCTATCATATTACAGGGGATCTTCCACATTACTATAAAATTATTGTTAGTGGTGAAACCCTTAGTATTCACCACTTTAGACTCACAAAGTGTAAGATTTTCTAATAAAAGGTTCTTTTTGAGTGATCGATAATTTCCCAACTATTACATCAATAAAGGAAGTTCTTCTAGGGATACCATTAATGGAGGCGAATGATCTGAATAATCAATAGATTTATGAATAAAATAATATTCATCAATTTTACAATGAAAATACTAAATTCAATTGATTGGATAATCAATTACCCAATAAACACATGGTCTAAATCCTAACCATCTTGAAAATTTTTCAACCCATGACCAAATTCAATCCCAACCATCTCAACATTGAATCCAATATTTTCTATATAAATTATTAGAATAATTTTTTAAAAAAATATTTAAAATTAATTATCAATTTTCATCATTTATATTAGATATATAAAATGTTGAAATGGTTATGGAACCTATTCCCGCTCAGGTTTACCCTTCCTCAATATCTTAGAAGAATCTTTTTACACACAAACCACTCATGAATAACTCAAAGTTGTGATTATTCCAAAGAGTGGGAAAACTATTTTAAAACCTAAACCATTGATTCATAAACCATTATAGTCTTCAAAATAATAGGAAAAAACTGAATAACCAACACTATAAACTGAAAAATCAGATATGGATAATGAGTGAATTGGTTAGGGAATGTTGAAATTTAACCAGAGGAACATGGGGAAATTGTTTATGGGTGTTAAGAAAAGTGATTTTCTATATTCAAAAGAGAAAAATTTTACATCTTGGAAATATTTTCCTAAATATTATTGTATTATTTATGGGAGAGTGTCAAGAAAATATATAAGATTCAAGAGTTTAGATAAATACATAACAACCCTCAAAGATAGACACTTGTAACCCATCCAATGAATAATAAGATTGATATTTCTTATCGACACTAAAATAATAGGAGGAAGATGGACTTGATGTGGCCATTAGATAAATAACCTCATTCCCACTTATAAATAGATTGATCTTAAAAAAAATTATAATATATCATAATGGTTTTTGATTAGTTAAATGTTTTATATGGTGATGTTTTTTAGACTACTATGGTGTGGTTGAGGAGACATTCCCCCATCAAAATACATGGATTTAAATGAATTTTTATTTTCATTTCTCTAGTGTGATTTTCATGAAATAAGATTTTTTCCATATGATTGGTAGATTATTATCTATGCGCCTTTAAATTTTATCATGATTTTATCTATTAATTTGGTTTACACATAATACTACCATAATTTTTATTCATTTATAATATGATACAGGGGAGTGAGGGGTGATAAATGAGTGATTAAGCATTCTCAATTACCATGGGTAGGTGAAAGTAGTGTATTGAAAATCATTTTTTCACTACCTAAACTAACACACTAAAGACAGAGTAAATGGATTGAGATCTTGGGTCATTCCAGGGTATTATTTAGGGGGGTGAATTTATTTTATAAGATATTATTATATAATTAATAAGAGAATTATATAAGGGCACCCTTCATTATATTCATAATTTCTCACTTTTATTTTATTTCTTCCATGCACTTGTGGTTCCACTCCTTTATTATTTCATTATTTTAAAATTAATAGTTTTATATTAGTGTAGGTGTGAGGAGAATTAATGATTATATCCTTCCATGAACTTGTGGTTCTCTATCTATTTTCACCATAAAATGTAGTATTTTTAATTTTCTATTATATTACATTTCTAGATTGGAGTTTCAAATTAGTGTAAATCATGTTTTGATGTATTAATCAGATCTACCTATTGAATTAGAAATCACTGGTGTTTTCATGCTGAACTTTGACCATCCTTTTGGAATCATGATTTTGTTTAAGGACATTCTTATTGAAGACACTCTGTTAATTCATGTATGATAGAATGATTTAAATTTCTATTTCATATAATCATAATCAGTTGAATCTACATTTTATTAACTTGGAAAGAGGGTTGGACAGTGCTTATTTACTTGATTGTCAGGTTAGTCTGAGAGGAATATGAAGACTTTTTGTTAATGAAGTGAAACACTTCTAATTATGGAAGAGCGGAAAAAGTGGATGTTGAAACATGATTTTCTGTATGGAGTTTTTCTACACTTTCTAGCTCATATGGTGACTCATTTTCCTCATTATATAAAGTTTCATATAATTAATTTTTGTATCCTATTTCAATTACTTGTTGGTGCATGCTCATTGCACCGCATTTTTTCAATGTATCTTGAAACTTCAATTTTTTTTCTTAGGGTATGGGTTGGAAAACAAACTCATTCATGTTTTCACTATTGTAGTTCATTAGTTTTGCATTGAATATTTACCTATCATAAATAGTGATCTTAAAATGGGTTTTGTGAATCCTGTAGTCTACGGTTTTTATTGTTGGCTTCAAAAGGGGAATTTCGACTTTTGATTGTCTGCATGTACAAGTTCAACTTTTTAATTGATAACATTAATATATTTTTATCTTTTTAATTATTATTGCATCTACTGTAATATTTTCAAGATCATTATTTATTGCAAGAATAATTTGTCCAGAAGTGGGGAAGGAGGGCTTTGCCGAGGGAGGGGTGTCTAATAGGGGGTGCCCAGGGGGTGGAGGGGGTGTCCAGGAGGGGGGTGTCCAGGAGGGAGGGGGGCTATCCAGGGGTTATCTAGGAGGTAGGGGGTGTCCGAGGGGGGGGGGAGGTCTAGGTGGGAGGGGGTGTTCAGGGGAGTGCCCGGGAGGAGGGCTATCCAGGGGGTGTGTAGGAGGGAGGGGTGTCTAGGGGGCTAGGAGGGAGGGGGTTTAGGGGAGTGTTCAGGAGATAGGCGTGTGCAGGGTGAGGGAGGAGGGGGTGTGCAGTGGGGGTGCAAGGGGCGGGGGAGGGTTTCAAGGTGGGAATGGGGTGTGTTAGGGGTAGGTGGGGGTGAAAGGGGTGAGGGTGTGGGGTAGGGGGTGCAAGGGCAAGGTTTCAAAGAACTTCTTGATAAAAAGACATCATGAGTTTTTAAGAATAATATAGATGAAGTTGATTTGATGCTTGGGTTATTCATCATATCTTAAATCATTGTAATTTGAGATTAATTGGTGATGTTTAAAAAAATAATAGCTTTATTAATGATCATGTTATTTATTATTGGCATGTACATATCAATATGAGTATTATTTGTTCATTGTTGGTTATGGATTCTTGTATCATTTATCATGTACAGTTGACACACTGATCACATATATATAAGAAGTCGTTATATATCATTTGTTTTCCCATTATTTTCTTATAGTGTTATTCTTATGGTGAGGCTGGTTTTTTCCACCACCATCAAAGACAGTGAGTTCAACATCATATTTGGGTAAGTTTTATTTCATTTTTATTCTTTGTCCCAATTTTAATTAGGAATTTTTTATTTTTGGGTTCCTTATATTTTTGTAGTGAAGTTTGGATTTTGTTGAGGTGGATTCAAGTCTCCATTGACAAAGGCTTACATGTGTATGCATAGTTAAGCATATACATATATAAGTTACCCCTTTATATATATTCACTCATGGTAGTATGAATATATATATTGGGGCTAGGTGTTCTTATATATAGATATGAAAAATGCATACATGTGTAAGTGTAAAGGGGTATATGAAAGTATAAACATATATATAAGGAACCCCTTGTTCATATTTTTCCATTAAAATAGGTACATAGGGGCTAGGTTTCCTTATATATATGTGAATTTTCATATGCGTACAAGCAGAAAAAAAGAATATTTGAGTCGTCATCATCAAAAGAAAACGTGCCTTGAGGTTAAGGTAGGTTACCTCTACCTAAACCTTTAATTGGAATTCTATAATTGCCTGATTGATTTGAAAACTTGTTTCCATAATTGATTTATTGTTTTAGAAAATAGTTTTCAAATAACCACCATCTTTTTCAAGGAAGAATATGAATATAGCCCTTGAAATTATTTATAGACCTTTTTCAAAGAGGTTAACAAATTCTAGTAGTTTCTAGATACTAGAACAATAGTTATAAAACCCATACATTGATCATCCTTAGATAAATTCATGGTCTCATTTAACTTCCCATTAAATTCATTGTAAAAGACCACTATTTAATTTAAGGTTCTATTAGTTCCAATACCAAGATTCCTGAAATATTCTCTAGTATCATGGAACTCACCCATAATATTCCTCTTGAAATCTTGCATAAGGGGGTTTGTGGAGGGGGTGTGGTTAGTACCTTTCTTTTTATAGTTGTTTAATATTGATCATTAGATGATCTCAAGATGTTTTTGGTACCAGTTGTAGATATTTTTTCCTAAGAGTCTTCCTATGAACAATGTGTGGAACAATAATTCATCCAATGTCCAATAAAGTCCAAGGTTGACTTATAGATTTTTATATTTTACTTAAAGCTATAATAATTTCATATTGAATATGTTTCTATCATCATCAATTGTTTTTATCTTCTATTCATGGGTCTTCTTGATTTTATCAACTTCGTTATCAAGGATTTTGTTTGTTTCCTATAACAGATGGTCAAACTATTTAATCTTATTTTCTTTGAACTTTATTTCATTATTCATGACAACAAATACTTATTTATATGTATGGTTCCATACATATATCATTTTCAATGATTTTCCTTTCTCTTGTATTTCATTCATCAAATCCATGCAGGTGGGGTGTAAGAGGGAGGGTGCAGGGGGTCTGCAGGGGGAGGAAAATTGGTAAGGGGCTGGCAAGGGGAGGGAAAACTGGAAAGGGGTGGTCTATAGGGGGTGGCCTACAAGGGGGGTCTATGGGGTAGGGGTGGAGGGGGGGAAGGGGTAGGGGAGTGGGAAGGTCTGTAGGGAAGGGGGAGGGGGTCTGTAGGGTAGGGGAAGGGGGAGGGGTGGGTGGAGGGGGTAGGGGCAGGGGGAGGTCTGCAGGGCAGGAGTGGGGGAGGTCTGTAGGGGGGTCTCCAGGGCAGGGGGAGGGTGCATGTGGGATACATGGGGGAGAGGGTGGCGGTATTCAAGGGGGGTCAGCAGGGAAGGGGGTGCGAGGGGGTGGGGCAGTGGGGTAGGGGTGTAATAGGGGCAGTGGGGGAGGGAAAACCGGTAGGGGGAGGGTAGAGGGGGGCATCGGGGTCTGCAGGGGGGTCTATAGGGCAGTGGGGAGGGTGCAGGTGGGGTGCAAGGGGGGAGGGGTGGGAAAGGGGTGAAAGGGGGTGGAGAAGTGGGTAGGGTGTGTAGTTAATCTCTATAGGTTTCTACATTTAGGTAAACTATGCAGGGGTCTGCAAGGTAGGGGGAGGGTCCAGGTGGGGTGCAAGGGGGAGGGGGTGCAAGGGGGTGCAAGGGGGTGGGGCAGTGGGGCAGGGGGGTTAGTTAATATCTATAGGTTTCTTTAATCTTATAGTAGGTTGAATAACCATTAAAATCCATCTCTAACTCCTCCATTTATTCATTATTAGGTTTCTCAAAATATTCCCTCCTATTTATAATAGATTTCTTTCACTAAATCATGGCTTGATATCACTTGCAACAAATCAGATTTTGTATGATACCACTAGTTGTTATTAGTATGGATTTAACACCTTTTCTTTTAAAAATCCAGGCCCTTATGTCCACTTTTTTCATTATAGCTTATAAAGATATATTTGGATCCTGCAGTATGTCCTCCTTTTGGTATGTTGATTCCACTACCACATTACATGAATTTACCTGTACATAGCTAGATTCAATATGATATTTTAAATTACATCTAATCCAAAATCTATAATTATCTTCACATTCTCCAAGAGTGTGATCATGTCGGTAGAGATGGTCAGAATTCATCTTTTGTCCTATTTTATAATTATATCTATTATGTAAGTTAACACATACAATTTTGTATTTATGCTTAAGAATATTTTTGGGATTTATTTCTTAATATGATGCACTTATTTTTAACTTTTTATTTGTTCATATATTCTATTCCACTGTTTTCCATTCAAAATCCCACATATTCAAATCAAACTCATGATCATCCAATGTAGCTTTGAACAAAGTCCCATGTCATATGTATATAACTGTAATACTATGTTGAATTATGGGAGGTATTTAGAAATAAATTCTTATAATCTTATGTGCAGCTACCTTGGCTATCCAGGGGGGAGGGGGCTATCCAGGGGGTGTCCAGGGGGTGGGGGTGCTGGAGAAGAGGGAGGGGTGTGTATAGGGGAGGGGTGTGGGGGGAGGGGGGAGGGGTGTGTAGTGGGGAGGGGGTAGTGGGGTTGTGCATGGTGAGGGGGTGTTTTTACAACTATTCAAGGGAGGGGGTTGGTTCTGGGGAAGAGACAAGGGGGTATAGGGGAGAGGTGTGTAGGGGGAGGGGGTATGCAGTGGGGAGGGGGCAGTGGGGGTGTGTAGGGTGAGGGGGTGTTTTTACAAGTATTCAGGGGTGGGTGGGCTGGTACTGGGGAAGAGGGTAGGGGGTGTGTAGGGGAGGGGTGTGTAGTTGGGGGAGGGGGTGTGGAGTGAGGAGGGGGAAGTGGGGGTGTGCATGGTGAGGAGTGTTTTTACAAGTATTCGTATTTTTATAAATTTAAATCTATTACTCTTGTTAAATATTTTGATACAAAATGAAGAATTTTTTCATGTGTTATATATATGTTTTTTTCTAGTAAGATTTTGTTTTGATTGGTCTCTTCTGTTATTATTGGTTTATACGATTGAATCATGAAGTGTGTTTTGATCATGTTTCATATTTCATGTTATCTAGAGTGAATATGCTAGAAAATGTTTTAGTGATTTATGAAAAGTTAATATCAAAGGATGTTTTTCATATTAGACTCCCTCATTGTACTCAAACCTTCAATAGCACTGACATTTTCTAATAAATATCCTTCTTTAGTTTATTGAGGTAATTTAGACAGGTTTTCTAGCATGTTGTTTTGAGCAGAATCGCTAATTTCATGGGATCATCATGAAGGTTGGTTTTTCTTGGACATTAAAACATAAACCTTTGATGAGGGAGGTCTTCCAGGAGGGGGGTGTGCCAATGAAATGGTAAAAACAATCCTTAATGAGACCCCGATGAGTGTGGAAGACAACACCAAAACTCGAGGTCCTTGGTGCACCTAAATCCACCCCATCAAAATTAAATTTCAATCACCCATAAATCATAGGAATACACTAGATAAACTAGGTCACCAAAGGTTTCTTGATCCTTCCATTAACACCAATAGAACTCAAGATAACCAGGTCAAAAAAATAATTGTTAATCCATCCAGTCTGATTTTTGGAGGTAACTATTATTTCATTAAGAATTTCACCAATTCTAGAATGAATAGAGTGAACATGATTATTAAAAGAAATACCATTCCTTGAACTCCATATATAGGAAATCATAGAATCTACAACACCATGTATAAGAGCTTGGATCTGCTTAGTTCATTCAGTCTTGTGGATGGAATTCATTAGTACCTCAAAGGCACCAAGGTCAAACATGCATCCAAAAAATCCGGAATATAATCCCACAACCGGTATGAAAATCAACAGTGGAAAAACAAGTGATTTAAAGTTTATTAATCATTCAAGAAGAGGAGAAATACAGGAATGAGGTTGAACCCTTCATGCTGGATAAGTCTATGTAGTGGAATCTTCTACTTCCAGATTCTAAAAAGTAAAAGCAAAGCATCTGGAGAAATATAAGGCTTCTTAAATCCCAACATCCAAGAAGGAATAACAATTGAATCCTAAAAATTATTCCTATAGAATTATGTGTATCCTAACCTCAATAACAGTATTGATTATATTAGATGATAGGAAGCATAAAGTCACAACATAAAACATTCCTTCAGTACATAACGTACATAAATTCATATTAATTATTATCACTTTTTTGTCATTTAAACTTTCAATTTATATATTTCATTATTTATTAGTATGTATTTTTAATTTTAAAAATTATTGTAACAGCAGATATACATGTTGGATGATTTTGTAGGTGTTGAACTCATGGATTATTACCTATTATTAACAAATAAAATTCTAGGTAAAGCAAGAGCTGTATTTTCTTGAACTGTTTTTCATTTGGTAATCAAGCTTTTTACATCCATATGTCACACATAATTATTAAAGTCTACACAAAACTTGTAAAAACACGTATAAGGCCCAAATGAACCCTTTCTAACTGCACATGTTCTAATTTTTTCCATTTTTAGGGATTTTATATAGTTGAGGCAGATTATAGGGAATTTTTTGGTTTACTTTTGATTTTATAAGATGTTCCAGCATTGAAGTATTTTGTTCTGTACATTTTAATTAGTATCCTTTTCATGTATTTTTTACAAGCTCTTGAATTGTATTGTTTACTAGAAATTAATGTAAAAATTGAAATTTCTTACATATAATTATGTTCTGGTTGCATAACATTAATATGCAGTTTCAATAACAGTTTGATAGATCCATAGGGTGTCCAGGAGGGAGGGGTGTCCAGGGGGTAGGGGGTGTCTAGGAGAGGGTGGGGGTGACTGGGAGGGTGTTCAGGGGGTGTCTAAAAGGGAGGGGTATCCAGGGGAGGGGTGTCTATGAGGGGGGTGTCCTGGGAGAAGGGGTGTCCTGGAGGGGGTGGGGGTGTCCCGAGGGAGGCGGGTTGTGTCCAGGGGGAGGGGGTATCCAGGGGGGTGTCTAGCCGGGGGTGGGGGTATCTAGGAGGGAAGTTGTCTAGGGGGGAGGGGGTGTTTAGGGGGTTTCCAGGAGGGGGGTGGGGTGTACAGGGGAAGGGAGGGGTGGTGTCCGGGGAGAGGGGGTGTCTAGGAGGGTGTCAAGGGGGGATGTCCAGGAGGGAGGGGTGTCCAGGGGGTATTCTAGTTGTGGGGGTTGTCTAGGGGGAGGGGTGTCCAGGGGGGTTTGGGGGTGTCCAGGAGGTGGGCGGGTTCTTTCCAAGTGGGTGTCTAGGATGTGGGGTGTCCAGGAGGGGGGTCTAGAAGGAAGGGGGTGTCCAGGTGGGAGGGGGGTCTGTCCATGGGGAGAGTGGGGGTGTGAAGGGGGTGAAAGGGGGGATGGGGTGCTTTCTAGGAGGGGGTGTCCATGAAGAGGCGTCCAGGAGGGAGGGGTCTATCCAGATGGAGATTGGGGTGTGCAGGGGGTGCAAGGGGGGAGGGTGCAGGGGGGTCTTTCCGGGGGGTTGTCTATGGGGGTGCAAGGGGGTCTGTCTAGGGAGGGGGGGCTATCTAGGGGGTGCAAGGTTGGTCAGTAGGGGGGTTTGTTTAGGGAAGGTGTAAGGGGGGAGGGAAAATCCTTAAACATGTCAAGTAACACTTTAATCATATGCTCAGACTCTCTTTCATTCTTCGGGTGAAAATTTGTACTTGAGAACACTTGGGAGGGTGCAAGGGGGAGGGGGTGTGTTGGGGGTCTATTCAGGGGGAGGGAGGGGATGTAGGGGGAATGGTGGGGGCTGTGGGGGTGATTTTTTTAGGAAATGGGTAGGTCTATATCTAGAGTTTTAAACCATGGCTATAGGCATATTTCCATGGTTTAAAATTGTGGCTAAATCCCTATATACACGGTTTTAAACCATGGCTATAGGCACTATGTAGCTGAATGTTATACCATAGTTGAAAACCATGGCTATAGAGATATAGCCATGGTTTTAAACCCTGTAAATAGGGCTATATCCATGGTTTGACCCATGGCAATAAGTATTTACCTATAATTTTAAACTATGGCTATAGGTCCTTCCCTATAGCCATGTTAATACTAGCCACGGTCCATTAAATCGTGGCTATAACCTATAACAATGGTTTTTGGGCTTATATCCACGGTTTAAAACTATGGTTATAGTATAAAATTTTAGTAGTGATATCCTCATAGGTAGATAAAGTATTAAGGTTAATTTCCACCTAATCCTCCTCCTCCTCTCGATAGCGAGCGAAACGGTAGGCGGTCATTTTGAAAGAGCTATACACACTTGGATAGGGAGTTCCATCACTTGTTCTTCTACTGGTTTAGTGTAATTTTATTTCAAAACATTTCATTTATATATTATTTTAACATGATTCTCTTTTAAATTAGTTTTTTAGTATGATCAAGTGAAACGATTTTCATTTCAACGCCGATTTGGTTGAGATTTGAAGTTGGAGTCTTGGGTTGTTCTAATTGGATAACACAAGTATCCTTTTTTACTCATGTATACTGATATCTCAATATGAACTCACATCCTTAACTCTATGATAGAGGTAAAAACATTGAAAACATATTTTTTTCATTAAGGGGTGGTTTTTTTGTGCATCGTTTTAAAATAAAAGAGGGGAATTGAGATCTTGATTACCCTTAACCAAAGGATTTCATTAAATGATGTGTAATTTTCAAAAAAAATAAACTAACCAAGATGTGTAGTGAACTTTAAATGAACTCCTTCAATCATAATTCTGAAAAACCCACTTCATTTCAAACTATTAAACTCTTTAATTAAGTAATTTTATTTTTAAAATTTTTTGAAAAAACCCTATTTTAGTTTTATTTTGAAAAACATATTGAAAATGTACACTCAAAACCCTATAATGTACCTTAGTAGATGACCTAAGGTCTATAATATTCTATAATATCATCTTTAAATCATAATCAATTTTAAATTCTATGAAAATGAGTTCAAATTAAATTATCTATGTTTGAAATTATTTAAAATAATCCACCATTATAATACCCAAACATTTCTATGAACCATTAAATTTAAAAAACTGGTTTTCTTTAAAATCTATAATTTTCATTTAATTTATCATTATTATCTCAAAACCATTTACTCTTATAGATTTCTTAATGAAAAAAAATGGGTTTTTCATTAAAACCAAAAACCTTCCCTTTAAATATTTAGAATAAAAAGCATTTTATTTAAAAAAAAGTGATCATTATTAAAATAACATTCTTTAAGGGTGTGAAATTATTTCAAGAATATCTTCAACTAGTTTGAAAACCAAAAAAAAATTATAGGTTTCCTTAATTAAATAACTATTTCTAAATACATGATCTAGAAACTAAACATTATTCTATAGGAAAGAAATAAATATTCACTTTTCAAACTAAAATCATTTTTCTTAAAATCCATTTTCACATAATAAACTAGTTATACTACACCTTTATAATAAAATCATTTCATAATGGTTAGTCAAATAGATTATTAGTATAAAAATTTCCCAAGAACCACCTTGATTATTTTCCCATCAATGAGAGTCACTCAAAGAATAATGTGTTCTAAATAACAAAATAAAATGGATATGGATTCATGCTCGACCTAGCCACGTGGTTGATAGTCAGGTTCTAAGAATTCCAAAACCTCCTTAATTATTTTAAGAGAAAGTGTATATCCACTAAATGGTTTTTTAGGAAATACTAGTTAGTTTCACAACTAGATTCATCTTTCTGTTTACTCCTCCAAATACAAAGCAACCCCCATGGAAATCAACACATTACAATGAGGATCATAGGTCATCATATCAAACCATAACTCATAGAAAAAATAAAATGGAAATTAAATCTCAACTACCCATGGTAACTCAAGTGGTGTCACAAAAGGTGGTTATTAAGAACCTACTCTCCATGTACTCCTTGAGCCTCAAAAATCCTAGATCTATTCTACCAAAACTTGAACAAACCCAAGATGTTTTGTAAAACTTTTGACTCGGTAAGGCTCTGATAACATTTTGTAATGAACCAACCTGGGTCATCCTAACATGTCACTCAATCTATCTTGGCACAAGACTTGAAATGAATTCCTAATCCCCATGGGCTTATGCCAAGAACCTAGGTATCAAAGGAACAAAATCATGGATTGATTTCACCCTAAAAGATTACACCATATATCTCATGTATAATAAAATTAAGAACAATCAAAGTAAAATTTGGAATAAAGATACACAACCATGAGACATATCAAATAATACAAATAGGATAATCTAGAACCATAAAAAACCAAGCCAAATCCAAGTCTCTATGTGACCATCTGTCACCACCAACACAACCCACTATGAAGAAATCATCAATCAATAGAAACCTCCATGCCATGTGGCACCCTTACCTTTAACTTTATACCATAAAACCATGACTAAAAATGGACAAAAAAGAAATTATGGTGTGATTATTAAATCTGATTAGGATACCACCAAAGTATATGTAAAAAATCTATCATCATGAAATCATTAGTTGTAACTTTAAAAACAAAACAAAAATATAAATTAATTTCCTTTTAAAATTTTTTTACAAATAATAATTTGTTTTTATTTAAAAAATACATATTTAAATCCACAAGAATATTAATATAAATAAAAGTGATATAAATAAATGGAATTAATCAAAAGAAACTATATCTCAAAATAAAAACAGGTTATCATCCAACATGAAACAATACCATCATTTAATAAACAAAGTAAAAGTTGGGATCTAGCCTATGGTAATATGGACTAAGATATGTGAAGGAACACTAAACCATAAATACCATGAATCCCACTGATAACAATTCTTTCCATAGTCTATCGGTACCATAAGAATAACCCCTAATGGTGTCAAACACACTAATGTTATCATATGTCCATAACCCAAAGCACCCAAGGTGCTCAATGTTATGTTTTTTAAAAAACATTTAAATAATACATTATCACAATTGTATAAAACATTTTCAAAGAAAATCATCACCTATCCCATTCTTGAAAATACATTTCTGATTAAAAATAATCTTTGAGGCATTTCATCGAACACAAAAGGTATATAAAATTGTTTTTAAGGAAAACCCCTTTAAAACCCCTTTTCATGCCATCCAATATTCAATTTTAATAAACTACCCTTTTTATCAAATCAATAAATTTTACAAACCAAACCAAATGAATGTACATGAACATCAAGTAATTTATGAGATAGAACCTTTATATAGAGACACCAACCTCGCTAAAGGAGATAATCTAGTCGCCTTCAAAAATAGTGATTTGAAATGAAATGATTGGGTATCCATAAGAATATATCTAAGGTAAACACTATAAATTATCTATATAACCCATATATTAGGTTTTCATACCCCATATACATTTTCACAACATGGATAAGATGAGTGATCGGAGGTATATCTAGAAGGAGGAGAATAAAACCACCATAAGTACACACATAACTCAAAGAGAACCATATATATTGATGGATAATCTCTATCATACTAAGGGGAGAACCTCTAAGAGTGTAAATGAGATATTGGTTTAGGATAATGATTAATTATTAGAGGATTATAGGTTAAATCGATCAATAACATCAATGTAATTTTCTAATCTTAGAGGTTCAGATCTAGGTGTGTGGTTATGTTTAATGGTTATAAAAATTATGTTCTAATCCTTTGGTTTCCACTTTTCCTTGAAAACCAAGTCACAAAGTCTCCTAGTAATAGTTGTATGGTTTGAAAATACATGATCAATCCATGAAACAACATATGGACCTAAACTTCGTCACCCGCATGGTTTTCCTAGAAACTCACACTGTTAAAAAAATCATGTTCAAACCATGAAAATAGCCTATAAAAACTATATAAACACTTTAAATAGTTACTTCATGGTAACTTATAACCATTTACAGACTATACATCTAGCCTATTTCTCCCGAAACTTCCATTTTTTAACCTCCGACCCCTAAAATCATCTCAAACCTCAAATAAGATAGACCAAGCTCAAAATTAAACATATATTTGACCCATAGGGGATCATAGTGTTCCTAATAGGAGGGAAAGATGTTTGAGTTTTGTAATAAATTCAAAAATTTCCCTATAAAAGTTAAATATATTCGAGTGATCCCTTAAGGAAGAAATATAAACTTGTGTTGTTTTGTGGAATGTATGGGCACACTTCCAGTTTTTTGTGTTGAGGCATGGGAATATATAAACAACTTTGATGTTGGTTGAAGACATAAAAAAATGGGTTTCCAAGGACAATAAAGGAGTTATAGTGCTTATTCTAATGAATATTATCATTATAACCATGTCTCAATTGAAAATTACCAGAGTATTTTTACTAGAAAAATTGGGTAAATTAGTATAAATTAAAGGAAAGATTTATCCCTCTCACTGACAGATTTTAGGGGGTGGTTGAAGAATATTTCTATGTTGAAAGAAGCTCATGAAGAAGTTATAAATATACTGTAGAAACAAAATCCTCTTGTAAATAAATAAGGAATACCTAGAGGTTAAGACTATAAGAAACTTCAACTATGAAAAAGTGGAAGAGGAATCCCTAGTTGTATAGAAAGAAAAGAATCCACCAAAGAAATAGATATCTAAAATGAAACTTATGTCTATCAAATAATAAGCTTACATAAGTGGTCCTACAAAAACTACCATGAAGAAAGGAAATAAGATTGGTGGAAGTGTCCTCCAATGGAGGAGTAAAATTGATGGAAGATGTAATGTCAAGGAAAAAAGGGAATAAAAATTAACAATTAGTATTTATCTTATAATAAATAATAATCATAATCCAAGGAAAAATAAGCTCACTGAGGTGAATGATCCAAAAGAAAAGTAGGATGATGAGGTGATGTAATTACTCTCCCTAAATATAAAAAAGGGAGAAAAATGGTTAAAATTAAATTTTTGATCCAATCTAGCCCACCCCATTCCCCAGTATGAGGAAATTTAAGGCACCCCTCTCCCTATGCATTAAATATTTTCTAATTTTTTGTATGGTGATGAAGTCATATGGGGTAGAAATGATCCATGGGGTAATTTCTCTATAAAATAAATTGAAATGGATCCTTAATCAAAATATATCTATAACTAAAAAGTGAATGAAAAAATGAATGTTTAGAGTATTTTAAGCCCATAATTGGTATCTAGACTGATCAAAGAAATCAAGGATAAACCTGAATCATATGAAAGTATCAAGGAACAAGTTTACACTTGTCATATACATTTGTAAGTTTCCAGCTAGATGAAAATGTCAAATATGGAATAAAAAATCTTCTCATTAGAATGAAATAGTTTAGTTGATAAAGGATATTTAAAATAAGATGAAAGATGGGTCAAAAAATTATTTGAGATTAAATATGGTATCGAGATTGATATGAGTAAATTCCAATGGTATCAGGTCCTGAAATGGGAGGTAAAAGTCTATTGAAGTAAAGAGGACAAACATTAATACATCCACAATAACGTTTTTACATTTCATGATTTTTTTTGTTTTTTTTATCATTTGGTATCATTTGTCTCTATGTATAAGATACCCATTTTTGTTAACCTAGAGATATTTTTCTATGCTAGTGGAACCCTAAATTGAGCAACAATATTTGGTGTTAAGAGTTAAAGCTAGAATTTAGGGGCAGTTTAAAGATGATCCTTCAAGGTTGTTAAGACTCATTTACACAAATATGAATCCTATAAATAGCTAAGGTATGGAATTCAATAGTTATATCTATGTTATTTTTAGCAAGTGGTGTAAATTTATTTTCAAAGTGGTATGTCACACACCCAATGTGTTTAAATTTTATAAACTAGCTACTTACTATGAAAGTGTGATGAAGATCACAGGTTTTTTGTGGGAAAGTGAAAGATAAATATTCTATAATTTTATTATAACCATGAGTGAAATAGAGATATTTGGTGTTGTCTATAGAAACTAATGTTTCCTACATTGATCTCGGGATTAATAGGCTTATATAATTTGTTTAATATCCCAAGTTTTGAGTGGTAAATTCACTCATTAATTTTATTGATCAAGTATAGCTATGTAAAAAAGTAAGCTCAGAAATTAGGTGGTCCCACTATAAATTTAAAGTTAAAAATTATTCTAAAAAGATTGAAGGATTCCCCAAAAGTGAATCTACAATTCATATCATCAAGTGAATTGATAAGGGGGGTGAAAGATCAAGTAGTTTGATACGGGTGGGGATGGAAAGAGTAGGATAAGCCTTCCCTATCCTTAATGATGGAAAAATAATCTCATGATGATATCCAACCTAAAAAAAGGGGCAGTGTAGCTTTATTATAGTTTCTTCTCACACATTAAAAGGGATAAAAGGATAAAGAGGATAAATATATTTAAAGGTAGAGGTTGAGATAAAAATGGAGAACCCCATTATAAAGGGAGAGTAGATCCAAGAACACCCTAAGGGGGAGAAAAGTAAATGATAAAATATTTTCATGGATGGAACCTTTGTATTTCATTGAAAAGGGGGGAAATATATTGGTATCTTGAAGTGACTTTTCAAAAAAAATCCAAAGGGAGAGATTATTAGACACCCTTTGGTGACTGTTGGATTTTTTGAAAAGATATATGGACTAAGGTCTAGGTGATTTTTTATAAAATATTGGGAGATTGATGGAAACCACGAAGTTCATTGGAGTTATTGACAAGGTGGTTGAGGTTCTATTTGGATTTTTTTACATATGGAGCTTGATCTATATATATGTTGGATTTATTAACAAATATATGTGAAGGCCAAAGTGGTTTGTGAATATTAAAATGGAGGGATAATGGTTGTATATTTGAATAAGGGCTTGTGATATACCTTGTATAATTTATAGGTATGATACATAAATGCCAAAATTTGTGAGAAATAGATCTAGAATAAATTCATATCAAATTTGAAATATGAGTAGATTTTTAGAAATCTAGATAAGTACCCATGCATGGGATTTCCCATATATGTGATTTAGGTAATGGTATATGTATGAAAAATTGGTTATGGAATGGTTATACATAATTTAATTCCAGTGGAGTAAGAAATTTTGGTGATATAAGTAATCTCATGTATGCAGATATTGACATAGGGAAATTTTTCTATATGAGGGAGTTCACATATCCAAATATGGAGACATATGAAAATATATCTAAGTGAAGAAGTTCACGTAAATAAATCCAGTGATGTGAGAAATTATTTTATGTGATGGACTATGAGGATTTTTTTTCCATGTTTATAAATTTTTCTCAGTGTATGGGAATTCTACAGCAACGTAGGAGACTCTCTCTATAGTTATTTTGGGGACATCGACCAATTTTGAAACAACATCGGGTGATGTAGGGTCTATTCAAAAATGTTCAAAACATCAGGAAACTTAAAATGGTAACCTTTAACCAATATAATAATTATGAAGGAATATATAGGTGGGATACAATGAATTATTTAAATAAATTCATGCTACATTGGAGTTTTCACACTGAAAATTAAGGATCTAGCTATAAAATAGTATTTCTGCAAAAAGATTGAAGATATTATTTTATTTATTCATGCTATCATTTTTGGAAATCTGAAAGTAATGGGAAATATTTTTTTGGAGGATCTAGTGTTTTCCATGATGCACACTAAATACAAATAAGGTATATAGTGACATTTAGGTGTAGCAATATGAAAACTTTTATAAAATAAGTAGAATACTCATTTGGAATTGTATAAAATTATTCTCAATTTTCCATTTGTGAAAAATAAAAAAGAACTTATCATTGATATATTTTTCAATAGGATCAAGAAATAAAAATGAAGATCTTACAGGAGATATTCTATCATCAAAATAGAAGAAAAAAAGTAATAAGGGGGTTGAGAGAACTCTCAGTAGTTATACTAAATATCATAGTATCAGAAGGATAGAACTTGCGATCACATTGAAGATCTAATTTCAAGGAAAGAAGAAGTTCTAGTCTTAGAATAGATGGAGTGAACTTCAAAATACTGCTAAAATTTAGAACTAATCACTATTATGCAGTGAATAAAACATTCCATATTTATTATAGAAATAAGGAAAATAAGCGGCGAAGAAGAAGAGGTTCATAGTAAGCTTTGAAGGATCATATTGGAGTTCAATGTTGCATCTATATATACATTTTAGGATAAAATCATCCCATTTTATTCTAATGAAGCGACCTTTAAGTCTATAAACTCTATTAAGTTCTTAATTGGAGTATAGATCAAAGGAGGAAGAAGGAGTAGTGATCTCATGGTAATCCTTCCCTGAAGTAATGTGTGAAGGAGGAAGAAGGAGCCAATGTGACTTTAGAGGCAGTGAGCCTTGTGTGGTAGTAAGTTAACCGAAAACCTATAAAGGTGTTGAGCCTTGGGTGGAAGTGATCCAACCCAAAACCTTTTATAGGAAGTGATCTTAGGCTTGGATAAATCAAAACCTTGTAACCACCAAAATCAATGGTCATAGTAGTTAATCAGTGCATTAACATAATGTCAATAGCATGCTACTTGGAGTAGCCCATTGAAGGTAAACTAAGTAAAAATCAATGTGTCTTTGCATGCATTATATATCTACATTCATATTTGAATTAAGTGACATTGAGGTTCAATATAATAGTTAAACATTATTCCTATTATTGTGGGAATAATATCCTTAAATAAAAATCAGTAAAGAGGTAAAAAATCTTTTAAATTGGGTGCACCCTGATTAACCCCCTCTCAGGTTGCCTAAATTGGTTCTAACAATTGGTACCAGAGCTTATGGTTTTGAGTGTTTTCAAACTATGAAGTGGTTTTTTGAGTTGATTTTTCTATCCTCATATTTTTTTGACATCATGGAAAAGGGAAGAGTTTAAAAATATAAGAAAAACTATAAATGATTTCCACAATGTGGAATAGATTTTGATTATAGTGATATTTAGTGGGAAGAATACAGTAGCCTACAAAAGGAAGGTATAGATAGCTCAGATTGAGAATCCTTTTACCAATTTAATGATGCTGTAAGAATGTTTTAATAGGCCTATATACCAAGCAAGGTTAGTACTATCAATGATAACAAGATCCCAAGAAGAAAAAAGTTATAAGCTATACAACTTCTAGAAGAAGTAGATAAGAAGCTCAAAAAATAGAATTTGGAGTTGAAAGAAGAGAACAAACCATAAGCAATTCATGTCAAGGAACTGAATATTGAGTTGTACAAGTTAAAAATCCTAAATAAGAGGTTTATAGAAGTAACTACTAATCAATGGGAGAATAATGACTCCCAAGATGAAGATTTGAAAGTTATGTCTTACCAATTTTAGTAACTTGAATTTGGTCTTAAGGAGAACAAGCTCAACTCAAAAAGAAGTTCAGTATTTGAATGCCAATAAGGAAGAACTCATTTTACATATGGTATAACTAGTTGAGGAGAAAATGAGGCTGCAATAAGAAAAGTTATTCCTTAAATTCTCTATTTCTCAAATGAATTATAAAATAAAGGAACAAAGTAACATACTTGATAAACTTTCCCATGAACTAGAGGATGAAATGTCAAGTGGAAATACACTCAAAAAAATTATGAATACTCAACATGAAGTTTACTGTAAAAAAATATATCAATTTAAAAATGAAATGTTCCCATCCAATAAGTAGTTGGATACTTGGAAAGATTCATGACATGAGAAGAAGAGAACCATAGATGCTACAAAGAGGATGAAAAATTATTGAAGTTCTAGAAAGAAATTAAAAAAATGTCCCAACAAAAGGTAAATATAACCAAGTGGGCACTCAAGGATGAAATGGAAACATTTGATATTTTTTTGGGATTCACGGGCACACTTATAACTTTTTTGTTGGAAATTTAGAATATATCAACTACCATGAAGCTATTGAAAAACATGAAAAACTATGTTACTATGAAAAAAATGTGGTATGGGACTTATCTGGATGATTATTATCATTCTAACCATGTATTAAGTAGAAATTCTAGGAGGGGTTCAGTTGGAAAAAATGGAGAAACCATCCCACACTAAATTAAATATTTATACTTCATAAGAAAATATTTTAGGGGCTAGTTGAATAATATTTCCTTACTGAAATAATCTTAATAATAAGTTCAAAATCTACTACAGAATCTAAATCTTCTTAAATAGAAAGAAGCTAAAACTAGAGGCTAAAATAATAATGGGCATAAGCTATGAGGAAAGTGGACAAGGCTTCCCTAATTGTGAATAAAGAAAATTATACACTAAATAATGAGATATCTAAAATAGATCTTATAGCCATAAAGGAAGAATAATTTGCAAGTGGTTCTACATAAAACACCACAAATCAAGGAAAGAATATTTATGGAAGGTCCTTTAAGGGAGTATCAAAATTGATGAAAGATGTAATGTAAAGGTAACAAGAGAACAAAAATTCATAGGTTGAATTTCTCTCGCAATAGAGAAGAATCCTAATCTAAGGAATAATAACCTCACCATGAAGAATGATCTAGAAGAAAATGAGTTTATTGACTTGATGGAATTACTCTCTTTAAATCTGAAAAATGGGGAAGGAAAGGTTGAAAGTAAAGGGTTGGTCTAATATTTCCATCCACATTCCTCAACTTGAGGAAATTTAAGGTACCCCTCTCCCCATGTAATGAATGTTTTCTAAATGTTTCTGAGGTGATGTGGTCCTATAGGGGATAAATGGTCCATGGGGTAGTTTTAGTAGAAAAGAACATGTTTTATAGTCTAAATTCAAATCTATCCATAACTAAAAATTGCATGAAATAAGTGAAATTCAGAAGTATTTTAAGTCCAAAATTATTATCAAGTCTGAATAAATAGGTCAAGTACAAACCCAAATCATCCATAAGTGTTTACGAACAAGTTTTAACTCATAATATACACATGTAATTTTCCTAATATAAGAAAATTTTAAATCTATAATAAAAAATTAGTTAACTATAATGAATCATTTTAGTCAATAAAAGAGTCGTAAAAGAAGTTAAAATAGGTTTCAAACCCTTATTTGAGATTAAATATGCTATTAGACTTTATATGACTAATATCCCATGGTATCAAGTTCTGAAATGAGTGGTAGAATTCCATTTAAGTGAATCATACTTACCAAATGATAACGACAACAACATTTTTTCATTTCATGATTATTATTATTTTTGTAACATTTAGTATCATTTGTATATGTAAACAAGATACCCATTGCTGCTGACTTTGAGATGTTTTTCCAACTAGTGAAACCTCTAAATTGTACAATAATATTTAGGTTCAAGATATGAATTTAGAATTCATGGGGATTTTAAAGATGATACTTAAAGGTTTTTAAGCATCATTTTCATAAGGATGAAGGATGTAAAGAGATGAAGGTATAGAATTCAAGTGGTATCACTATTTTATTTTTAACAAGTTGTGTCAATTTATTTT
The DNA here is from genome assembly GCA_963277665.1 of Viscum album. Taxonomy (NCBI): domain Eukaryota; kingdom Viridiplantae; phylum Streptophyta; class Magnoliopsida; order Santalales; family Viscaceae; genus Viscum; species Viscum album. Next base: position 1,438,645,378 of record OY728157.1, read on the forward strand.
ACAAGTGGTATGTTATACACCTAATGTGTTTCAATTTTATAAACTAAATGTTTTGTGTGAAATTTTACTGGAGATTACAAGTTTATTATAGTAATGTGAAAGATGAAGATGCTAGAATTTTATTAGAATAATTAGTGACATAGATAGATTTGGTTTTATTTATATAAAATCATATTTCTTAATCTGATCTTAGTATTATTAGGAATATTAATATTTTTTTTTTTGGCATCCTAACTACTAAGTGGTAAATTCAATCACCGATTTTCTTAATCAAGTGTAGCTATGTAAGAAAATGAAGGTATGGAATTGGTAAATCCAACTATGAATTTGAAGTTTAAAATTATTTAATGGAGATTAAAGGTTTCTCCCTAGGTGAATCAATAATTGGTATCATCAAGATAATTGAAAAAATAAAAGACTGAAAGATTGAGTGGTTTGATGAAGGGGGTGATGGAATGCATAAGAGAATACTTACCTATCCTCAATTAAGTAAAAATAATATCATGAGGAAACCCCTCTTGAACAATGTTCAATGTATATTTATTAGAGTTTCTTCCCACATATTAAAGAGGAGAAAAAGATAGAATGGGATGGCCTAATTTAAAGAGGGAGTTTGAGCTGAAAATAGAGAACCCCATTATGAAGGGGGGGATATCCAAGCACACTCTAAGGGGAGAACAATAAAGGATAAAATATACTCATAAATGGACCCTTTAAATTTCATTTACAAAAGGGGATATTGTAATGACCTGCATTGTCATGGATTGTAGAAAATCATGAGATATTTTAATTTTGTTCTTAAAATTATCTCAGGGGAAAATAGTAATTTCTAATATGATATGATCTTGGATAATTTTTCAAACCAATATGTTCATCCCATAATAGGGTGTTTCCCCTAGGATGGGAGTTTTTTGGAAATCTGGACCATTCAAATTTCACAGAATATATAATATATAATTAATTAAATATTAATTTATTTATGCATGTTCATTCAATGATATCTTTTAAATGAAACATTATATTGATATTTATTCTTCATGGTTGATTTAATAATGGTTTTTTTCATAGGAAAGATATAAAACTGTCACGAGCATCGAGACCAGATCCCATTTCTTTTCTTTTTTCTTTTTTTATTCCTTTTTATTTTTATTTTTATTATTTTCCTTTTGGGATAGGTAAAGAAGAAGGGACTACATGGTGTATGGTTCTCATGGGAAAACCATATAGGGGCACAGGGTGTGGATGAGAATTCTTCCATACACCCAGTATCAGGGAAACATGGTCGTGTGGGTCACATGACTAGTGCCCATGTGATCTACACAGCCAATGGTCATGAACTATATTTAGCCTGACCCTATGTGGGGTACATGACTAGGTAAATGGCATGGTTCCCCATGTGATAGTACATGTTGTGTACTAGATTAACATTTATTATACTTTGGGAGGTATGTTCCATGTTGTCTAGAGGTGCGTGGCATGTGTTATTGGCTGGTGGTACATGTCGTGTACCTCCCATTTTGAGGAATTTTTCCAATTTTCTCAACCTAGAGTCAGAATTAGACTAATGAGTAGTCCATTATGAGTGTTTTTTCCCATATATTACAATGGTAAAATCCTTTTATCATTTAGCGGCCATTTATATGGAGTTTTAGATTGGTAAATCATTTGTAGGAGGATTTCTTTGAGGTTTGGATTCAAAATCCTCCAGTGGGTTGGTTTGTATGAAGCAATACATGAGTGAGGTTTCATGAGATCATTAGTAGGTTTGGATTATAGATTACAGGTTGGTTTTTTAGGATCTTTAATATGGATCTAGAAAGATGATATTGATTAGTATCTTTTAGGAGATCTTAGATTGTCCCTAGATATTGGGACCAGTTGCTCGAGGTTAGAGAATTTGAGGTTTAGATCCTAAGTTTTAATATTGGATATGTTACATCCTTTGATATGGGATGACATTGTGGGATGGTTGTTATGGTTGTTTTTCATTGGGATGTTAACATGGGTCTGAGGGGCCTGTTTGGATTCCCTTATGGGCATGATAGTACCTAGGTATGGGTCGTTTTTTATGGGGGATGAGGCTTTCTTGCAATGGAATTTTATATGAGATTTATCTTGTGTAGAGGATCCATTATAGGGTTTCCTACTTCTGAGTTGGTCTCAATGACAATTTATAATTCTCTTGTAGGTGTACTCATGCTTTTATATTTCATTAAAGTTCTATTGTTGATCGAGGATCAATTTACAGTTGTTGAGGGATGCTTAAGGATGTTTCTTATGTTAGGCTTGGCATGAGTTTTTGGATGAGATGGAGGAACCTCCCATAATGTTTTCTAATCCTATTGGGTCCTTTTTCCATTTGAATATTGTTTTATGAGCATGTCCGAAGATATCGAGTGTAGTAGGGGAATCCATAGTAGTACATTTCTTTATGTTCTGACCTTGGGGATCATGGGAGCCCTAATTTTTGTGAGATAAGAGTTGATTGGAACTTCTAGTTTAGTTTTCTAGATTATGGGTTTGATATTTGAATCAAATCACATCCTGGATGCCCTTTAACAGATAGTTGATCAGTTTTTATCAATCATCTTTTTGGATGTTGGGTTTGAGAGTTGAATTCACCCATGTTTTGGTGTATTTTGGATCAGATGTTTAATTTAGTTTCTTCCCAGTACTTGGTTTGAGGAGGAGAAACTTGGGATATCTTGGATTGTCCATTGGCCCTAAGTTTTTATTTGGTTATATCCTTCACTAGATAACTGTGGTTAGACGGTCGTAGGGAGCTAATGGGCGATCTGGATGTATGCACCCCTCTAGTTGATATTTATACATTGGATAGATGTTACCTTTCATGGATGTTGATCACTCCAAGATACTTGTATGAGACCCCTCAGATAGTGGATCTGTCTAGACCATGGATGGATGTGACCCCAAGGATAGTGTAATATAGGATCCATGGATAGAGGTACCCCTGGGATAGTGTATCTATTGGGAACTCATTTGGAACCAAATTTTTTATCTATAATTTTTATGACATGGAAGGTTCTCTAGGGTCTGGTGAATAGTTTTATCTCTAGTTTGGATCATGCTATTAGATTCCTATAGCCTTGTGTTTTCAAATTTTCAGGTGGATGCATATGGTTAAATCCGGGGGCCCGACATTCATACCATTACATTTAGATGTCTTGGAGATCCTTTGTGGATCTATAGGATTCACCTGAAGTCATGTGGAGGGGTGATCAACATGCTCTAAATCATTTAACATGGGATATATTTAGGGAAGATTTACCTCAGGAGTTATGATAAGGCCTATGATTAATTGGTTATTTTGTTTTTCATCCCCCTTTATATTTATATAGTTTTTTATTTTATCCTAACTATTATTATTTTTCATCTAGGCCGGTCATATAACATTTTCATATACTTATTTATGACAAGAAATTATAGGTTCACCATTGGGGGTGTCCTGCTAAGATTTATTTATCACCCCCTCTACATGCACATTAGTACATGTGTAGAATTTATGTCTACTTTCATATGGAGCACAATTGGCACAGTGGATCAGGTGGAGGCCCAATATTGCTTGATCCAGTGGGGCAGCTCTAGTGGAGTCTTAATATTGGGCTGGTGCAGCTTGAGATTCATGGAGACCGTGTATATAGTTTGGATCAAAGTTGGCAGTAGGTCCAAATGTATTTATTTTGAGTTTTTTTATTTTGTATATATGGTCATCTTGATGGGTGAATATCTATTTTTTTCACATGATTTGAGACTTTATGATCGTATGCTATATTTTAATTATTATACCATGTTGTTGTTTCAATTTATTTATTATGTATACTTTGATGTTTATCATTATGTATGTTTTGGTTATTTAAATTTTTATTTAGATCTGACCAGAGGGTATAGTCTCCCCACTATATCTGTTGGAACTTTTTCACTGGTCGGAAGCCTATGAAATATGTGGAGGCATACATGAGGCCTTTTGGTGGGTCAAATTGGGTGATGTGTAAGGTAGACCCAGACCGGTTTGCTAAAAATGGTATTAGAGCATGTTGGTTTTATGATTTTGGGAGTTCTTAGATATAGATATAGAAATGTGAGGGAACTTATGATGGATATTGGACTAGTGTTTTGTGAATAACATTACTAATAAGAATATCATGTTTACATGGAATGGGATTTCTATTTTTGGTTTTTATTTTTACAATTGTGTGATTTCACCTAGTGTGATGCACTTAGGTTTTTGGATTTATGGTTTATTCTAGATTTTGGCTCTTGACTATGGCTAAGAGTCCTATTTTCATGAATCATTCTTATCAAATAGGATTCATATGAAATATGTATTTATTTTTGTGATTTCACTAATGATGTAGGTTCATTTTTCTGAAGTATTTTCACTAACCTATATGGGTGCGTCACATATAGATCCTTGGTGGAATTTAACTCAAATGAACCTCATGTATATATTTTCTTCTGATTAAAGTTCATGTGAATCTTCTGGAGAGATGTTCTTCAGTGAAGGATATGCACTTCCTTTATCAAGGGATGTATGGGGACCCTTGTGGGATGGTGTGGGATCTAATTTCCCTGATGGTGGTTTGATGAGGGAAAGTATTCATAAGAGATGTTTTTATTGTACTCAAGTTTACCTAGGGGAGTGGTTCCCCTAAATTATTAGGTTTGAGTTTCTTGGGAGGGAGTTTCTATTTCCACATGTTGTATATCGGGTCTTGTAGTGGGGACCATGTGCCTGTTATCATTGATGGATCAAGTGGGTGTGGATGTTCTTCCTTGGTGGGTTTATTAAGGTCTTATATCACAATGATGTAGTTAGACATTAGGGTGATTGGTGTTTGATAAGTAGATTAATGGGAGTGCTCTTGGTCTTGAGGCTGGATTGAGAGGATAGGTTTGGTCATACACCTAGCCCTATTCTTCTTCTTTTTTGATTTGGATAGCATAGTGTCAGCATGGTTTGACATGTGTGTCATTAGATCGACACCCAAGTGGAGGGTGGTTGTGTGGTAGATCTTGGTATGAGTAAGATTCCACAATTTTGAATAGGAGTGTCGAGGTTGCTCTGGTTTAATGTAAATGGCATGCATGAGGAGCATGGTTAGTAGTTTTAGGTGGGTTAGCCTAGCTCATTAGGACTTGGCTTGTGCAATTATAATTCATGTTGCAAGTTCTAGAGTAATCTGAGTAAATCCTTATGGTAGGGAGTTCACCATAAGACATTTTATGTCATGAAACTCATGTTAACTGGTTTGTTAATAATAGAGGTTACTACTCCTGGTGAGCTGGGAATGATTTTTGGTTATTGTAATTTACATGCTAGTGCTCAAGTGTGAGGGGTTTGTTAATTTTTATACATTACATTTCATGATGTACATAGCATGGGCCATGTAGTTTTCCATTTGTTCAGTGGGGTGACAGTAAGGATAATTATATAGTGGGGAGAATCATATTGATTACATAGTAATGTCTCTTATATTTAGAGAGAGTCGTGTATGTTGTGAGACTGGTCATTGAAGGTTGAGATAGATTTAGTTGTGCGAGTACTTGGAGGGAGAGATTGATTATTGGTTGTCCACTAAGGCTTCTTGGGGGTGAGAAGAATTTATAGTGGGGAAATTGTGACAACCCACAACATCACAGGTTGTATAAAATTAGAAGATATTTTAATTTTGTTACCAGAAGTTTCACAGGGGAAAAATGGAAATTTCTCCAGTGACATGATCTCGGATAATTTTTCTAACAACAATTTTGGTCTTGGAATAAGGTTTTTACCCTTGGAGGAGAGTTTTGTGGAAATCCAATCCATTCAAATTTTTCAGAATATTTGATATTTAATTAATTAAATATTAATTTATTCACATGTATTTATTTGGTTGTATCTTTTAAACATAGTTTTGGATTTATATTTCATCTCATTGGTTGAGTCTAGAATGGAGGGTTTTTCCTAGGTGATGTATAAATCTATCACTCGCATCAGGGCTGGGGTCAGGACCCTTTTCTTTTTTTTCTTCATTTTTCTTTTTTCCTTCTTTTATTTTCATTTCTTTCCTTTGGATTCTCACATACACACACATGGGATCTTTTATCTCAGGGTTAAGGGAGGTAGAGGGATAGAAGAGGGTGAGGGAGGAGGATGCACTTCTTTAAGATCTCATCAATAGGTAGATTGGACATTGATGGGTACATGTCATAGATCCAATGTAAAGCTATGATGGTTTCCACCTAGAGGTAGGTATGCTTTTATGTTTTTCTATATAATCCTCATAAAATAGTTGTTTTTAAAGTTTTAAATAATTTATTGGTTTTTTGTCACCCCTTAAGGGTCAATATATAGTCCATTTAGGCTAACTGGGTTTTTTTGGTAGATCATAAATGATTTCCATTTAGGAAACTCGTTTAGAAAATGTGTAGTTCAGAGAACACATATCATGTATTCTTCCTTTTTAGAATAGGTGGGGAAGAAGTTTATACACTATGTATAGTCTAGGTGGACATTTATTTTATGGGTGGCTCAAGGTGTGGTTGTGTATTCATCCATACACCCCGTTTCAGGGACACATGGTTGTGTGGGGTACACAGCCAAAGCTCATACGACATATATAGCCAGTGGTTATATACAATAGTTAGCCTGACCTCGTCTGGGGGACACAAAGAGGTACATGTCCAGGTACCCCATGTGGGAGAACACATAGTTCACCATGGGTATATGTTGTGTACTTTGGAAAGTACATGGTAGGTTTCTTAGAGGTACATTACTTGGGTTACTGGCTAGTGGTATGTAACGACCCAAACTGTTATAAATAAAATTCCCCTTTTTTATTTATTTAAATGTCTCATCATGAAAAATGGTTATAAAAAACATATACACTTATTTTGTTTTATTATATCCTATTGTATTTAAATTTCCATTAGAAATTATTACCACTGATAATATATCCATTGAACAGTGATTACATAATTAGTATAAATATAGGGTTTTAACAAATCCAATTGATACAAACAAAAGAAGTGATGGACTCAACCAGTATAATCATACCCTATGAATCCCATTTATCATATATTATGAGGTAGATAACATTTCTTGGCTTTTCCCTTTACCAATCCCAATCTTAGATCCAACAACTCAAGCATGAGTGAAACCATTAATGAGAGAAGTTCAAGCTCATTGAAATCATATCCCAAACCATGTTCATGGAACCGACCCATGAACATCCCACCATCATAAACCTTACTATTAGGGAATTTTCTGGTGTATTAAATGGATATGTATCAATACCCCAGAAATATGAATATGTACTTTTTTTGCATAGAATAATGAATATATTTTCATCCTATTACCATTACTTTGAAAATGACTTTTATTTTGAAAGGATAAAACACAAATTGTATTTTTGGTTAACATTAAAACCCAATCAATGAATTTATAAATTAATTTATTTTTAAAATAAATAATATTTTAATAATTTTTATCAAATATAAATGATCATATAATTTTTGTGAAGTCAAATTTAATTTTTATAAGGTTTCAAAAAAATGTTATTGTAAAAACCCCATAATTTCTTAATAAATGTAAATTTTATTTTAAAAGTTAAAATTAACATAATTAGAAAATTATTTGGATAAAAATAATATTATTTTTGTAATCATAATGTTGAAATTATCCAATTGTAAATTTTTCATAATTTTCTGAGACAGTCAGATTTTCGGGTAAAAATTAAATACTGTATAAATATACATTGTGTATTATAACATCATAATGACCCAAAAGTGATGTAATAATTACTATAAATGATAACCATGAAAAAATATATGTTTTACCTTTAAAATAATGTGATTTTAAGTTTATTTTATTTATTTTGTAAATCCATTATGAATCCTCCAAAACGTATAATATATTTTAAGGTTTTAAAATCCTTTCTTTAAGAGTTTGACTCACCTCCACAAAATAAAAAGAATTATTTTAATAATTTCAAAACTTGGACTTATAAAATAATAAAAATAAATATCATGTGTTATAAACCATGGGGAAAAACCATGGTATGGTTTGTGGTTTTGGATATTTTATTATGTAGACTCCAAAACCTAAATAATAAAGAAATCCCCCTCTTTTCCTATATAAACCCACTCTAGATCCCATTTATCTTCACTAAAATTTATTTTATCATGACCAAAATCTTCCCTCCACTCCCTAGTATACTCCCATGTTTCCCCCAATCTCTCAATAAGACCCTCCCAATCGTTTTAAGTAACAAACTCAAGTAAGGGACCTTCCTCTTCTTCTTTCAATTCAAGCACCTTATTTGAAAATTTTCTTCTTAATTGTAATTTTTTATGATTTAATTTATTTATAAACATAACCTACTATCCAATTTATGTTATTTTAATTTATTATAATTTATTATATTTCATTTTGACCTTCACCTAAGTCGTTACAATGCTAAAATTCCGTAAGGGATTTCTCTCTTCTCATTTCCATTCAAGAACTCATTTTATATTATATGTCTATTAAATTACATTTTATTTTGTTGTTATAAGTTATTAAATATTACCATTACTATACATTTAATTTATATTTGATTATATCCCTCTTTTAACTCTCATTAATCCTCCCATGATCCTTTATGTACACCTGTTACCATGCCGAAATTTCGTAAGGGATCTCTCTCTTCTCATTTACAATCAAGAACTTATTTTATGTTATGTATCCTAAATTCCATTTTATTATGTTTTTATATGTTCTTACATATTTACCTTAATTTAAATTTAATTTATAAATTATTATAACCCTTTACACTCTCATTAAACCTCCCATGATCCTTTATGTACACCTGTTACCATGCAAAAATATAGTTAGGATTCTTTTATTTACTCAAGTTTATTAATTAAATAATACCTTATATCTCCAATTTATAATTTTGAGATATGTTTTACCATTTCCCTATTACTGAAAATTTTATTTCTATGTGAATATATACCCTCTTTTCTCTTATCAATCCATTTTTATGAATATTTAAGTGACGTTGTTATGCTGCCAAAATTTCACCACAATTTTCCATGCCAAAACAATTGTGTAGTGAATACCATTCCCATTTAATATCAAGGGTAATAAACTTTATACACTTATAACTATTTGAATTAGTACTGACATTTATTTATTTCAAAATCCTTTATCATGGAATAAAACATGATGATGAATGAATCCATGTTGTATAATCTATGTAGCACACTCAAGCATGAGAATGAAATGAATATGATGGGTGTGCCTAGATATCACTCCAATGAATTAGGTAATTCTTATTATCATAATATTTCATGTTGGGATAAGGATTTAACCTGATTCCTTTATAGTAATTTATCTACCATGATGTCTTGGTGGGTTTAGCCTTGGTCTATGTTTATGAATCGGTGTTTTAAGTTGTTTCTGCATTTCCCATGTTATGAATATCATGCCTTATTATTAATGTTCCTTTTATTCCTCATTAATATGCTTATTTTATAATATGTATCACTTATTACATGATTATTCCCTTACTTGGCTTTATAGATCACCCCTTTCTTATGTATTTCCCTAGGTTATCCCATGCAGTTTTAGGTTCGAAGTAGTATTTTGAGCATGTTAAAGAAGTTTTCAATAAATATGTTGTATTATCTATTTTATATTATTTTATAATGTACCTAATTTCCGAATATTATAGAATTATAGATCATACCATTTTTATTAATTGTGGTCTTATGTATTAAATCAAGTATTAATGTGTAATAAACAACATGGTTGTTATAGTTGGTATCAAAGGAAAAGTTTAGTTATTTTTGGGATTAGGATTAGAAAACTATAGAGAAATCCTTAGGGATAAGACTAAGTATAATAAAACATACCTAAATTTTGGTTAGTATATAGTAATTGGTTTATCAAAAAAATACATCACTATCTAGATACTATAAGTGGATGTGGTTCTGGCACAGATGTACCTAGGAGTAACAAATCTGACATGGTGTTTTGGGCCTGACTTAGGGTAACCTTGTAAATGATAACGGGCCTTACTGCACACCTAGTTTGACACTCCCAAGGGATATTCTTTGGTAAATTGAATCGCATTACAAACCATTATTAAGGTAAAAAAAATTCCCTTAAGAATATATGTTAGGAAATATATTGTGGATAACATAGATTGAATCCTAGAGAATCATAAGTAAAGAAATTAAATGTAATTTATAAGTTATCCCTTTAATGTCATTGGATTACCCTTTATGTGTTTAATAGTTTAAAAATATTCATCCCTAATTTTTCCGTTATTCTAGATAATGACCTGAAATAGGAGGAATCAGGTAAACAATCAATTTGAAGGGAGATGTGATGGCTACCCAAATGAGATGTCTATCATGATGGGAGCTCAAGTAAAAAATCTTGTGATTATGCTAAACTAGTTATCAAAAATCCCATTACCAACTAGCACTTTATTGAATACCCAAAGATGTCAAGGAAGAGGAATATAAAATCTCAAGAAAGTTCATCTAATAAAGGTGACAAGGGAAAGAAGTCCCAATTTCCTTTATTCAAAAAGTGTGTAAAGATGCATAAAGGTAAATTTCACAAAGAAACATGGAGGTGTTTCATGTGTGGAAATACAAGGCACAAAGTATCCAATTATCATGAAAAAATGGATAATTTGATGGATATAAAAAAATTATAATCTAACCCACTATATAAATTTCTATGTCATAAATGTGGAGAAGTTGGGAATTACCTAAGACAATGCACTATGATAAAGGATGATAAGCATGATGAGCATCAACGATCTCCAAGATCGAGGGAACAAGGAAAGTATTTTTCTGATATGGATCATGATGAATGAATTACATGTGACCTATACTATAGATTAGTTCATGTCATGTTGTATTTTAATTCATTCCCTATTATCATATCTTTTAAGTTTTTTGAGAACATCAAGTCACCACTTGAAATTATTGTATACCATCAAGGAAAACTTCTATGATAATGTATCACATGTTGAAGTTTGGGAAAATGTTCTTATTGAAAATAATATTAGTCTCCCTTTAGTATAATTTTATTAAATTCTAGGCATGTATTAATTTTCCCTATATAGATCCAACATAAATTTTCGTGTAAATGAAATCACTCTCTATATTGAAAATCGAGCCCTAATTCTATACAAGTGCAAGGGAGGATGAATCTTATTTATCACCATCATCTCAAAAATGGATAGTATTACCCTATTGGAAAGTGTATCTATCTCAAATGATTGAGTATAAGGAAATAATCATCCTCGGAGACATACCTATTGTGATGGAATATGCTAATGTTTTTCTCGAGGAATTTCTTAGTCTTCCTCTTAATTGAGAGGATTAATTTTCAATAGATCTTATACCTAGGTAATTTCCATTATCCAAGAATCCATATATAATGGATATTGAGTAACTCAAGGAGCTAAAGAAACAAATACAATAGAATTTAGATAAAGGGTTCATATGCCCAATTGCTTCACCATGGGGTGATTCAGTCCTCTTCATCAAGAAGAAGGATCGGTTGATGAGCCTTTATATTGATTATCGTGATCTCAACATGATCACAATAAAAAAAAGTACCATTTTCCTCATATTGATGACTTGTTTGATCAGCTATGTCAAGAACATACTTATCCAAGGTGTATCTTCAGTTGGGATATTATTAGGTAAGTGTGAAGAAGGAAGATATCCCTAAGACCGCTTTTTGTATAAGGTATGGGCACTATAAGTTCATGTTGATGTCATTCGGACTCACTAATGATCCAAAAATCTTCGTGTGCTAGATGAATAGAGTCTTTAGAGATTACAATGACAAATTTTTTTTAGTTTTTATAGATAATATTCTAATATAATTCAAAATTGAGGAGGAGAATGATGAGCATCTGAATAATGTTTTAAAGATCCTATGAAAGGATAAGATTTATGAAAAGTACAGAAAATGTGAGTTATAGTTAAAGGAAGTCTCATTCTTGGGTCATATCATCACGAGAAAGGTGATATCTATAGATCCTTAAAATATAAAATAAATTAAAGGATGGACAAGGAAAAAATATGTGATAGATATTCATAATTTCCTTGGGTTAGATAGGTATTATCATCGATTCGTGAGAAATTTGTCATGATTGTAAAACTCTCTTACCAAGATAACTTGGAAGAGAGTCAAGTTTTATTGGAATGATGACTATTAAGAGAGATTCATGGAGTTAAAAAGGAGGCTCATAACTACACCTATTCTCAACTACACACAAGTTGAGAACTCTTCATAGTATTTAGCAATGATTCGAATAAGGGATTGGGCTATGTGTTAATGTATAATTAATAAAACATAGCCTATGATTCAAGGAAATTAAAATTTCATGAGAAAAGATATCCCAAACATGATTTGGAGTTGTAATCTATGATGTTTTCTTTGAAAATATGGTGGAATTATCTCTAAGGGTAGAAGTGTGAGATATATAAAGATCACAAAATTCTTAAGTATATATTCATGCAGAAAGAGATGAATATGCACCAATGAATCTAGTTAGATCTGATAAAGGACTATGAATATTCAATCCACTACTATCTTGGTAAAGATAATAAAGTGATGGATGCTCTAATTAGAAAGTATCCTTTATCTTTATCAATTATTAGAATTTAGAAGGATCCAATCTTCTTAGATCTACAAAGGATGGAAATGGGAATCATAAAGAAAGTAACATCATCAATCCTTTCAAAAATTATTGTTCAACCATCTTTTTTGTAAAGGTTAAAGGATTCTCAAATAAATTATGTGTAAATTTAGAAGAAGGTGGAATCCATGAGCAAGGTTAAGTCCTTGGAGTTTAAAATGTATGAAGGAGGAATTGTGAGATTTGTTTCAAGACTATGTGTTCTATCAAATCCTAAGTTAAGGAAGGAACTATTGTATGATGAACATAGTTCAACTTTCTCCATTCACCTACAAAGCACAAAGATGTATCAAGATCTCATATAGTACTACTGTTGGGAAAATATGAAAAAGGATATCATTAAATATACATGAAAGTGTCTGGTATTCCAGTAAGTAAAGTCTAAAAGTTATAATTCAAAGGGGATGATTCAACCATTACCCATACTAACATGGAAATGGGATAACATTGCCATGTACTTTTTCACCGGAATTCAAAATATATCCAAGGGAAACAGTGAAATATGGGTTTTTTTGGACCATCTTACAAATAAAACTTACTTTATCACAATTCAAGAGGATTTATCATTAGATAAACTTGCATGGATATGCATCAGAGAAGTGGGAAGGCTTCATGGAGTACCATTATTGATTTTATCCAATTGAGATCTGAGATTCACCTATAAGTTCTGGAAAATTATCCAACATGCTATAAACACTAATTTGAACTTCATTTTGGCCTATCATCTTCAAACTGATTTCCAGTCTTAGATAACTATTCAGATACTAGAAGACATGTTGTGAGAATGTTCTATAGACTTCAAAGGAGTATGGGACCAACATCTTCCTCTAGTCGAGTTCTCATACAACAATAGTTTCCACTCAAGTATCCAAATGTCTCCCTATGAATATCTTTATGGGATGATGTGCATAACACCTACATGTTGGGATGAATTTGGGGAAATAAAACTTCTATCCAATTAAATGGTCTAGGAAATGGTGGAAAATGTTAAGAACACTTAGAAGCACATCAAGGCTGATCGGAGTCGAAAAAATAGTTATGCTGACTATCTTTGATGAGACTTAGAGTTTTATTTTGGAGACATGGTATTCCTCTTCATATATCCATGGAAGAAAGTGATTATATTTGGGAATAATTTAAAGCTTATTCCAAGATACATTGGGCCCTTTTATATCCTTGATTACATTGAAGTAGTGGCCTATCAACTAAAACTCCCATCGAACCTATCTCAAGTACATGATGTATTTCACGTATCCCTATTGAGAAATTACATACCAGACCCATCACATGTACTCAATCCATAGGCGGTACCATTGTATAATGACCTTTCCTATGAGGATCATAGATCTTAGATTGTAGAGAAAAATGTCTATGAAATAAGACAATGCACCTTGTCAAAGTGTTGCGGAGAAACAAGAACTTTGAAGAAGAAATGTAGAAATTAGAGGATGTGATGAAGTAGAGTTTCTCTCATCTATTTTAGTGTGGGAAATTAAAATTTTCTTTTAAGGGGGGTAGATTGTAATGACCTAAACTGTTATAAATAAAATTACCCTTTTTTATTTATTTAAATGTCTTGTCATGAAATATGGTTATAGAAAACACATGCACTTTTTTATTTTATTATATCCTATTAGATTTAAAAGACCATTAAGAATCATTACCATTGATAATATATCCATTTAATAGTGATTATGTGATTAGTATAAATATAGGGTTTTAAGAAATCCAATTGATAGAGATAAAGGAAGTGATGACCGCAATAAGTAGGATCATACCCTATGAATCCCATTTATCAAAGCTTCCAAGGGATATATAATTTATGGTATTTTACCTTGATCAATCCCAAACTAAGATCCAATAACTTATGAATGAGCGAAACCATTTATGGGAGAAGTTCAAGCCCATCGAAATCACATCCTAAACCATGTTCATCGAACTGCCCCATGAAAGTCCCACCATCACACACCTTACTCTTAGAGAATTTGCTTGTGTATTAAAGGGATATGTATCAAGACCCTAGAAATATGAATATTTACTTTTTTGTATATAATAATGAATATATTTTAATCACATTATTATTACTTTGTAAATGATTTTTATTTTGATATGATAAATCACAAATTTTATTTTTAGTTAATATTAAAACTCAATTAGTGAATTTATAAATTAATGGATTTTTTAAATAAATATTACTTTAATAAATTTTATCAAATATAAATGATCATATAATTTTTATGAAGTCAACTTTACTTTTTATATGGTTTCAAAAAATGTTATTGTCAAAAAACCGGAAATTTCTTAACAAATGTTGATTTTATTTTAAAAGTGAAAATTCACATATTCAAAAAATTATTTAGATAAAATGGAGATTATTTTTTGTAATTATAATGTCAAAATTATCCAATGGTTAATTTTTCATAATTTTTTGATATATTCAAATTTTTGGGTAAGAATTAAATATTGTATAAATATAATTTGTGTATTATGACATCATAATGACTCAAAATTGATCTAATAAATTTTTTAAATGGGATACATGACCAAATATATCTTTTCTATTTAAAATAATCTAATTTTAAGTTTATTTTATTTATTTTTAAATCCATTATGAATCCTCCAAAATGTATAATATATTTTAAGGTTTTAAAATCCTTTCTTTAAGAGTGTGGCTCACCTCCACATAAGAAATGGTATTATTTTAATAATTTCAACCCTTGAAATTATAAAAAAAACTCCCATTTGGTAGAAACCATGGTATGGTTTTTGTTTTTGGATGTTTTATTATGTAGAGTCCAAAACCTAAATAATAAAGAAATATCCCTCCTTTCCTATATAAACCCAACCAAGACCCCATTTCTCTTAACTCAAACTCCTTGGATCATGAACATACTCTTACCTACACTCTCTATAGTCCTCCAAATGAACCCCTAATCTTCAATAATCTCCTCCTAAGCTTTTTAAGCCACACACTCAAGTAAGGGACCTTCCTCTCCTTCTTTCAATTCAAGCGCCCTCTTTGAAATTTATCTTCTAAATTGAAATTTTCTATGATGTAATTTATTTATAAACATCCCCTAATACCATATTGATGTTATTTTAATGATTTATCATTTATTATCTCTCATTTTTACCTTCACCTAATCCATTACTATGACGAAATTCCATAAGGGGTTTCTCTTTTCTCATTTCCATTCAAGAACTCCTTGTATGTTATTGCTATTAAATTCCATTTGATTTTGTTGGGATATGTTCTTCCATATTATCATTACTATTAATTTAATGTATAGGTGATGATATATCCCTTTTAACTCTCATTAATCCTCCCATGATCATCTATGTATGCTCGTTACCATGCCGAAATTTCTTATGGGATTTCTCTGTTCTCATTTCCAATCAAGAACTTATTTTATGTTATGTATATTAAATTCCATTTTATTATATTGGGATATGTTATTAAATTTTACCATTAATATCCATTTAATTAATAAATTATGATATCCCCTTTCACTCTCATTAAACTTTCCATGATTCTTTATGTACACCTGTTACCATGCCGAAATATATTTAGGATTATTTTCCTTATTCAAGTTTCTTCATTAACTCATACCTTCTATTTACAATTTATAATGTTGGGATATATTTTTTCATGTACCTATTAATTCTCATTTTATTTCTATGTGATTATAGGACTTATTCTGTCTTATCAACCCATTTTTATGAATATTTAAGTGATGTTTTTATGCTGCTAAAATTTTACCATAATTTTCCATACCAAAACAATTGTGTAGTAAATACCATTACCATTTTTTATCAAGGGTATTCACCTTTATACACATATAACTATTTTACTTTCGAATTACATGTATTTATTCCACTATATTTTATCATGTAATAAAATATTATAATTAATGAATCCATGTTAAATGATTTATGATGAACACTTCAGCATGATAATGAAATGAATATGATGGGTGTGTCCAAATAGTGCTCCAATGAATTGGGTAATGCTTAGTATCATGTTACATAACATTGGGATAGGGATCAAACCTGATTCCTTTATGGTAATTTTTCTGCCATGATGACTTGTCGGGTTTAGCATTGAGCTATGTTTATGATTCGGTGTTTTAAGTTGTTTCTACATTTCCCATGTTATGAATATCATACTATATCATGACTTATTATTGATGTTCCATTTATTCCTCATTGATATACCTATTTTGTAACATTTATTACTTATTCCATGTTTATTAGATTATTAATATTTAAATCTCACCCCTTTCTTAGGTATTTCCCAGGTTATCTTATGTAGTTTTAGGTTCGAGGGAGTATTTTGAGCATGTTAAAGAATTTTTCAATAAAGATGTTGTATTCCATGTTTTATGTTGTTATATAATGTACCTAATTCCCAAAGAAACTATAAATATAGATCATCTAGGTTTTATTAAGTTTATTCTTATGTAATAAATCAAGTATTAATGTGTAATAAAGAGCAGGGTTATTATATGGTACATTTTTTTTACTTAAGGTATATGTTGTGTACCTCCCCTTTTGAGGCATTTTTCCCATTTTATCATCCTGATGTTAGAATTGGACCCATGAGTAGTCCATTTTGATTGTTTTTTTAATAGACCATGATGGTGGAATACTTTTGAAATTTAGAGGATGTTTGGGTGGAGTTTTGTATTAGGAAAGTGTTTGTGTTGGAGTTAGCTCCCTAGAACTAACTAATTTTTACTTTAGATAAAATTTATATTCAAACAAGTAAATATTAATCTAAATTATTTATCATATATTGATTTTTATTCCACATAAAATTAATGTGATAATTTTGTAGAGTATCTATCACATTAAAAAGGTCATAGAAGTTCCTCGCTATGATGAGAACCTTTTCAATTCCATTATGATATTCCTAAACCTAGTTCTATATTTGGATAACATTATATTATGGGGATAATATTATGTTGAATTTTAGGTTTGAGTACTCATAAGAAGATTATACTTCATCTCATGAGGTTTGCACATGGTAATCTCTAAGATGAAAGATTATGAGAATAGACCCGCTATTAGGAATTCAACATTTTATGTGTCATCAGATATTATTATATGCGAGTGTGTGTAATAGTCCTTAGAATTTAATATTATTATTAATGTATGTCCTGAATAACACACTTCTATTTACTAACCAAAACCATGGCACCATATGTTCATGGTAATTATGGTACATTGGGTGCATCATGAATGACATATTATTAATTAATAACTCAATGAAGGATTTGTCTCTTCCATATTTATGGAATTTGATATCTTATCCCTTTGATTGAAATGAAAATATTTCATTAAATTCCATGGACATGGTGTAATGATGAGTTCATTTTATATTTTAAAAGAAATATATATCAAGCATAAATGTTGATGACATGGGTGTGCAACCTTCTTGATGAGATATTGTGATAAAGGGATCATATTACACGGTGAGAACTCTTATGTGGTTTTTGATGTTGCGACATTAACTAATTTCTCTTGGGTGTCTTGACCCGTTGCTAGACAGTAATCTTGGACTTTAGACAAGCCTGCCTAATTCAATTGAGAAAGAATCCTAGAGAGTCACACACTAAGTGTTTCTGTTGATATTAATTAAATTCTATTTTGAATTTAATTATTTTAATAAATATTGTTCTCCAGATCGAAGATAATTTTATTCAGTGTTTATCAATCAAAAATATTATTGATAAGGTAATAAATAATAATATATTCATTAATAAATAATTTATTTAATTATGATAATATTTAAAAAATATTTATTCTCTAAATTGTGAATAAAATATTTATTTTATTTATTAAGTTTTTAATAAATATTTATTCAGCCGACTATGAATAAAATATTTATTTTATGAATAAATATTTAATTAAATAATTATTCAGGTATTTAATAAATACTAAGGAGGATAAGAAGACCAATATTTGGTCTGATGATAAATATTAACTTAAAATCCTGTAAAATAATATTTATCATTGCGCCAATTTACACATGCTATGAAAATAATATTATTATTATTATTACATGGCATGGGGTTAAAAAATATTTAATATATTATTTAAGGGAAATTTTGCAATTAAATAATGTTTTAACCCTAACCCAGTCTCTATAAATAGATGATTATGTCTATTATATAGATGTTGATTTAGATTAATCAAAATTGAGAATCTTTGTGTATGAAGAAATCTAGAACTTTCTCCCAAGACTGAAGAATAATCTAGATATTCTCCTAACTTCTTAATCCTCTCAAGAATGAGAGTGAAAAGAAAATTTTTCAATCCTGAGGTAATTGTCTCAGTGATCCAAACAAACACAAAAATATGATTGATCTTTCTTACTAGAACCCGATAATCCATCGACGTTGTTCATAGATCAAAAGAACGCATGTGGATCAGCTCTAGAGTGGTTCTATACTTGGATCCTACAAGTGAAAATATGGTAAATCGAAAATGGTTTTAGATTATCAACAAAATAATCAAAGAAAGATCCAAATATCAAGGTATTATTTATTAAAATTTATTTAAATTATTTATTAATTTAATATGAAAATATATCCCATTGGTTCCGATGTATTTCATTGTCAATATTTTTTAGAATAAAAAATATTAGTCATGATTTTTATGTCTTATACAATATATGAAAGATCCATTGAATCTGATATTTTCTAAGTCGGGATCAGCCTTGATAAGTACTTCTTCTACACCAAGTAACATCAAGTGGTATCAGAGCTATCACATTTAAATTTATAATTATTTGATTGTTGATCGAGTATACGTAATTTTGGTTGGTTTTTCACCTCCATTTTATTTATTTTTTAATATTAATTTTAATTAATATGATTTCGACATATTAATTATCTTCATTTGAGTTTCATGTTTTCTGTAAGATCTCATGATTGTGATGAAGCATGATCAGAGATTCCATTAGAAGGTTCCAAAAATTATGGATGATAGATTCAGTTACAAGGTGTGTATCTAGGGTACATGTCATGTACTCAAGTTCATGGCACCTAGACATATTGTGAGCTATATGACATGTCGAGCAGTTACTACACATTATGCATTTATTGAACAACACATGTTAACCAGGCCAACCTGGCACACTGTTTCTTAGACTACACAATGTGTAGCTACAGTACACAATGTGTATTCTATATGGTTTAGTGATTAAATTCACACTAATTTTGTGGTCAAATACATGTTTATACCTCATGAGACTAAAATCTTGGAACATTAATGAAACACGCATCGTTTAGCTGGTGTAAACATCAGGTGAATCATTAATCCATAAGTATGAAGACCATGTGAGTCAATTAGAAGCTTACAAAAACAAATAGCATATGGACCACACATCATGTATCTAGTGTAAATATCATGTGATCCAGTAATTCCCATGTTCAGGTAACAAGATGAGTCAATCAGTAGGTTACAAAAACACACAGCAAGCATACCACAAGTCATTTAGCTCGTTAGTACACATCATGTGATCCATCCAAGATACGCACTGAGGCTTTAGTTGTTTATCCTAGATACATGACAATTGATTAACATGGTGTGTAGGTCATTATTGCATGTTTTTTAGTCTCCCAATAAAGAATGAAATTAAATTACATTAAAATAATTAATTTTAGCATGACAACCAAATTACATTGTTGGAACCATATATGTTTGAATGTTTAATAATGTTTTTGATGAATTAATAAATTCTCAATAAATTCATTGTAATTGTCTATAATTATTGTTCATACCATTTATTTTCTATGAAATCACTTATGATAGGTCGCTCTAAGAGACTTTTGATGGTCATTAATATGAGGGTAATTAACTAATTAATTAATTGATTGATTAAATCAATACAATTGGTTTTATATTAATAATAAAGAATGAATTTAAGTAAATTATATCTAGTGTTCTTTTTTATATTCATTTCATGTGTATAACTAATCATGAGATTTGATTGGACCTATGTATGAGTTGATTTTATTTAATTAATTTTATTGCATTATTTTTCAATTATTTATTATTAAATTAAATATTATGGTCTATGATTCATTCCTCCCTATTTTATTATATAGGACCCGTGTGTATGAGGTTGTTTATATAATCCCCCTTAACCAATCCTTTGGTTCCCCTCATATATGTGTGAATTATAAGCATATATAATAAAATGAGTATACCAAGATTCATAGAGTTGGTTCAAGATAGAACCAAGATGAATCCAACTAGGGTGATACACAGGTGTATAGGTGGAATGTTGCAACACATTCCAATAATAGAACAAGGAGTGTTCCCTTAGGGTCATAAGTTGATTTATTTTCCTCTCAATAAATCAACCATTAGATGATCTCATGATTGGTTCATTCATTTATTTCTATCTTATGCATGATTTATTTTATACATGCAATTCTATGATCACATAAATAAATATACTAATATGTAAAGATGGAATTTAAATAAATTAATTATGAATAAATTTTTATTGAAACATGGTCAATCACTTGAGTAAAATCCACTTAATATTAACAAGCCATGTAAATAGTAAAACAAGAAAATTTTAAGCACACTAAATAAAACCCCATAACTTAATATTAAGTTAGACTAATACATTTATTACTTTATTATGTATGAAAACCATAGAACTAAGTATTTTACCAACCCTCATTGGAATATTTAATTTTATCATGGAGATATTATGAATGTTTTAAGTTGACTTAACCAGTTTACATCAAGAGAAGTAGAACTAGCTAGAATTGATATAACTTAGAGGTAGGTGTTGAGTAAACCCATGAAAGGGTTTCTCGATTGGGGAGTCTACTCAATGGATCATAGAGCTTCGAGCTCATAGTTATAAAATACCTACCTACCTAAATACCATCGAGTAATTGACCAAGCCCTCACTTGGGTTATGATAAGGGGTATATGGATCCTTTCTACAAGAATTTATGAGAAACTAAACATTTCGAGTCCAATGGTGAGGGTTAATGGGGCTTGATTAAATAGTGGTAGACTTAATAAATTTAAAATTATTATGTATCACATAATTTGTAATTAAGTCAAGTTCTAATCATATGTTTTAATTATTATAGATGGAGAATGGAAAGAGAAACCAATAAAACACTATAATCATTATTTAACTTAGGTTATGTCCTTACAAGTAAAAATTTTATGATATGGTAAAATCATTTATGAAATTCATTATTATTAGAAAAATTTTATTAGATATTGGAATCCTCTACTCTTGTTCTGTCACCCTATAATGTGATAAAAGGTGAAAAGGATGTCTACTGGAGATATGTAGAGGATACTTTATATATCTATTATATTATATTATCAATTATGACTGTTGAGTTAATGATACAACATTAGGATGTTTATCTTTACACCATAATATATCATCTTCTTTTTCTTAATAAGAAGAAGGAAGGGCTTGAAATAAATAAATTTTCAATGCACTATATTAATTTAAACTAGAATAAGGTAATCTAGACATTGATCATTCTTTACAAATAATGGGGTATATTGATCAGTTAGAGAAATTAGGCTTCCACTTGGATCATAAATTATCCATTAATCTAATTTTATTATCCTTACCACCAAGTTTAACCTTATTCACCCAAGCTCGGATGAAAAAAATGGAAAATTTTCTTAGGATTATTTTGACCATACTTCACCAAGAAGATAAGGATTAGTTGAAACATGTTTCTACACCCCTTTCAGTGAAACTTTTTAAGTATAAGGATAAATATACCAAGACTAATCTAAATCAAAAAATCATTTACATCATCCTATAAAGAGACAAAATATTCATAGGTAGAAGAATAAATAGGAGGATATTTTCTTTTCATGTGAAAATAATGGAAATTAGAAAAGAAATTACAATGAATTAAAGAAACAAGTATTTGTATCCACTTTAGGTATATTAACCAATTTTTTAGTAAATATAGTATTATTATAACATACATTTATTTAAATATAGAAAATGTTAAAGAAAAAAAGTTTTTGTAGTGAACTAAAAAGGAGTTGAGAAAGGAGGATTCCTATGTTTTCTAAGGGGATATCACTACATCTGATTTTCAAAATGGATTGATTCAAGTTTTTAATGAGTGTAGCCAAAATATTTATTTTAGTGTATATCTACACACAATTAGACATTATTTTATATTTGGAACAAATTCTATTATGGTATTTCGATGCTAAACTAATGGTTTAGTAATACTTGAATCAAATATATCCATGGAAATGAATGATGAATATAAAATATGAGGATATTACCTAATTATGTAAATATTATTCTTTTTTGAATAAAAACTAAAATTAGTTAAATTTTTTATACCTATAAAAGTGTTTTAGTCTCAATTAAGATAAGGTACTAGATATAAAAACAAACTAATTATCATGTTTTAGATAAATAAACCTTTATAAATAATAATATTCCACAAATATTATAAGATTTAGTTCAACATGGACGCATGAGATATTCTAAAGCTAAAGGTAACTTCATATACTTCATGATATTCCTTTAAGAAATTTTATAAATTCCTAGTGAAGTTAATGAGTGCACTTAGTAAAGATTAAGGAATATCAAAGATGACTTATTAGAGAACATATTATCCAAGTATTCATTGATCATACATGTGGAGTAAAGGTAATAACAAACTCATATTTTATTATATACGTCAATATCATGATGTCATTAAAATAAAGATAAACGGTGATTTTTATATATATTTCAAATCTTCTGTAATTTTTCTAAGACTTGTTTTGTAAATAGAAGTGAAATAACTAACCATATGCCAATAATATTTCCTAATGTATATCCTATCAATTATGATGTGATAAGAATCTATTAGGAAACTACCACAAGTAATTATTGAAAATAATTTGTTAAAATATGGTTTTAACTAAAAATAAACATCAAACACTAAGGTTCATCTGAGTTAATGATCTTATAGCCACTAAGGAACTTAACATATAGTTAATAATGACTATATTTCATTAAAGGAATAATATAACTTTAAGGATGGTGGGATCATACTTAACATCTATGGTTTAAGTATCTAAATGTACATGGGTTGGCATAGCAATGATGGACTCCACTAATAAAAGTGGAAGGAGTAGTTCCAGAGACACATACTACATAGAAATTCATTACCAAATAGGTGGTTTAAGTTCACTATGGTAGGTGATACATATATTATTCTTTTAGAATAAATATTCCTACAAAGTGGTAGTAAATGGAAACATGATAAGGCTAACAAGTATATATAAATTCGAGTAATGGACACCATGTATCAATATTTTAGGATTCTGTATCTTGAATTTTTCAAAGACTTGATACTATTTGTGAGTATTAAATTGAAAATTTACATGGATAATACAGTACGATGCTAATAAATGATGATTTATTATTAAAATTTTTAGTCTATGACAGAAACTATACACCAATCATCATTATTAAAATCATTTTGTATTATACTTGTCAAATGATGCTTCTATAATCATTATATTAGGTTAATGATAGTCAAGGACACCTTATTTTTAGGAATACTTATAGAGGATTTTTATGAGACATTACCAAAAAATACCCTCTAGTATATATCTATAAGGAATAACTATAAAGGATTAATGAAATCAATAAATTCTAATAAGATATACAGATTGAAAAAATTTATTTATTAATAAATCATGAATAATTATAATAAAATATTCATTTGGAATGAATGAGTGACATGTGTCTCTAATAATTTAGTGGGAGTGCTATAAGTTTTCAAGATAAATATGTTGATAACATATATAAAATAAATGTTGTGTCTTACTAGTTTTTTAATACTAAAGAATTAATTTCTCCAAGTATGACATAAATTAGAAACTATGTTATAGGGAATAAGATCTAAAAAATAGATCCATGTTTTTTCAAAATCTATTAATAGTACATATTTTAAAAAGGGATTGAAAAATATAATTTGAAACAATTCAATACCAGATTTTTGTTGGCATATAATCCTTCTAGTAGAACATGTATGTGAATAGGAAGAGATTATTGAGATTAAAAAAATTCACAAGATTAAGTGCTGGGAATTTATCTCATATTTCATTATATATACTGACATTTGATAATTATAGTGCATAATTATTAGTAAGTGAATATAAAATAGATCCAATATAACTTTATAGACTTGAAGTTATAACTATCTTATAGTACTTGAAAAATTAAAACTGTATAAGTTCCTGGTATTTGGAGAAGTGAAAATACCAGCGATCAATGTAATTAAGAACTTGTCTTCACTTAATTAAATTTTATTTAATATCAAAGAAAAGACTATGGTGATATGAATGAAAAACTTAATATGGCTAGTTCTATCCATATCTAAAATATCTGAGTACCTTGTAGTATTTGATTTAGCTTAAGGAGCAGTTTAAAAACTTCCTATTCTTACTTTTTTTAATACCAAAATAAAGAGTTTTTATCATTATTATGATAATCCATAGCAATAGAATTAGTCAAGATGTCAATATTTTTACATGGTAAAAATAGGTGTATACTTGGTTATATCACTATATGAGGAGTTTTCTCAAGGTTGTAATGTTGTAGTAAGAAGATTATTCACATAAACATGTGGTTTTCTTAACCCTAGTCATGGAAATATGGTAGGCCCAATAGTTATATCCACACTCATCATAAGCATGCTTAACATGTGATAACTATCCAGTCATTAAAAGTTGGATCTAGTGAAAGTAGGAGTTTGTTGGATTCGGTTCCCTATAACCAACTACTTTGTACTTTAGATTACATCTATATTAAAATAAGGGAATATTAATTTAAATTCTTTATCACATTCTGATTTTTCTTCTACATGAAATTAATTTGATAATATCCTAGAGTGTATGTCACATTGAAAATTTTGTAGCAGTTACCCGCTATGATGAGAACTTTTTCAAAGCCATGATGATATTCTTAAACCTACTTCTATGGTCAGATAACATTCTATGATGGGGCACATAGTATGGTGATTGTCAGGTGTGAGCACTCATAAGTAGATGATACTTAATCTTATGAATTTCCCACTTGGTAATATATAATATGTGAGAATATGATAATAGACCCGCCATTAGAAATTCTACATGTTTATTTGTTATCAGATATTCATATTTGAAAGTGTGTGTAATGGTCCTTAGACTTTAATATTATTAGTAAGGCATGTCGGGACTCATGCACTTGGATTTGCTGACCAAAATTATGGTTCCACATGTTCACAAGATGAATTGTATGTTGGGTACATCATGAATGACATGTTATTAATTAATAATTTGAGGAAATATGTGCCCTTTCTATATTTAATAAATTTGATATCTCATCTCTTTGATTGAAATGAAACTATCGCATTAAATTCCAAGGTTAGGGTTTAATGATGAGTTTATTTAAGATGGTCAAAGAAATACATATCAAGAATATAGGTTTATGGCACAGGTGTTAAATATTCTTGATGAGATATTATGACAAAGGGATTATATTATATAGAGAGTGCTCATATGTGGTTTTTGACATTGTAACATTCTTTCTCTTGGATGCCTTGACCTATTTCTAGATGGTAATATTAGACTTCAAGAAAGATCTCTTAATTCCAATGAGAAAGAAGCCTATATGGTCACACACTAAGTGTTTCTATTGATATTAATTAAATTCTATTTTGAATTTAATTATTGTAATAAAATTTATTCTCAAGACTGAGGAATAATTTCATTCAGGTTTTATCAATCGTAAATATTATTCATAAGGTAATAAATAATTATGTATTCATTAATAAAGAATTTATTTAATTACATGAATATTAAATAAATATTTATTCTCTATACTATGAATAAAATATTTATTTTATTTATTGAATGTTTAATAAATATTTATTCACCAGACTGTGAATAAAATATTTATTTTATGAATAAATTTTTAATTAAATTTTTAATCATTTATTCGATAAATGTTGAGGAGGAAGAGTGGACCATGATTTGGTCTGATGATAAATATTAATTTTCAATCCTGTAAAGTAGTATTTATCGTTGTATCATATTGTACACACTATGAAAATAATATTATAATTTTTATTACATGGAATGGGGTTGGATAAGGGTTGATATATTGTTGAAGGGTCATTGTAAAATTTAATAATATTTTAACCCTAAACCTATCTCTATAAATAAATGATTCTATCTATTATGTATAGGTTGATCAAGATTGATCAAAGTTGGGAATCGTTGTGCACAATGAAATCTAGAGCTATCTCTCGAGATCATAGAATGATCTATAGATTCTTCTACCTCCTCTACCCTCTCAAAAATGAGAGTGAAAGTAAAATTCTTCAAGCCTGAGGGAATTTTAATAATGATCTAGATAAACACTACAAGATCATTGATCCTTCACACTGGCACCCAGTAATCCATCAGCAATGTTCGAAGATCAATAGAGCAAGTGTGGATCACTGCTAGTGGGGTTCTACACTTGGATCAACAAGAACAATGATAGTAAACCAAAAATGGTTTTAGTTGATCAACAACATCATCAAATAAAGATCCCAAGAATGAGGTACTCTTTTTTCTAGTCTATTTAAATTAATTATAAATTTAACAAGAAAATATCTCCTCTTTTTTTCTGGTGTATTTAATTTTAAATATTACTTGGAAAATTTTCATTGGTCGTGATGTTCACTTACTACATAATATGTGAATAATACATAAAATCCAAAATTTTCTAAGTCGATATCAGCCCCGATAAGTTCTTTCACAACACCGGAAACCATTAGTTTTCAAGAGTATTTCTTTGAGGTTTGGATTCAAAATACTCTAGTGGGTCCATTTGTGCGATGTGAGACATGAGTGAGGGTTGTGAGAATGTTAGTTAGCTTGAATTATAGGTGTTAGGTCAGTTTTGAAATATTTTCTATTGAATGGATCCTAGAATTTATGATCAAGTAATATATCTAAGGATATATTGGATTGTCCCTAGGTATTGGGACTAATTTATTGAGGTTAGAGAAGTCGAGGTTTAGATCCTGTGTTTAAGGATTAGAGCTATTGGAGCCTTCAAGATGGGTTGAAACTGTGGGATGGAGGTTACAGTTAGGTGTAATTATGATTTTGATATGGTTCTAATGGAATTTTTTGGATTCCTTTATGGGAAAGACAGTATCTAAGGATGGGTTGTTTACCAGGGGAGGATAAAATTTTCTCCTAATGGGATTTTCACTAAGGTTTATCTTATTCTAAGGAGTCATTTTAGTTTTCCAGATTTTTATGTGGACATGAGGAGCATTAATAATACCCTTATAGGTGAGCTCAGGATTTTCGATTCCCTTACGGGCATATTTTTTATTGATAATCATTTGGAGGCTACTTGAGTATGGTTCTCATGTCGGTCTTGGCCTGGGTTTTTGGATGAGATAGAGGAACCCCTCATAGGGTTTCTTACTCTTATTATTTAATTTTGGCCATATTTTGGATTGTTTACATTCATGGACCAAGATCTCATGTGTATAAAGGGAGTCTCTAGTTTTATGTCACTTTATGTTGTGACCCTGGGGACTGTGTGAAACCTGAGTTTTGTGAGTCATGATTCGATCGGCACTGTAAGTTTAGATTTTTGGATGATGTGTTCAAGAGTTGGATCAAACCATGTCTAATATTTCCTTTATTCTAGAGTTTATTAGTGATGCTAGTTCAGTTTTTTAGATGTTGGGGTTGAGATTTGGGTTGACCGCATTCTGGAGGCCTTTTTTGAGATGTTTGAGGTAGTTTCTGCTTAGGACTTGTTTTGAGGTAGAGACCCTTTGAATATATTGGACCCGGTGTTGGACCTAAGTTTTGATCTAGTTCTCTTCTCCATTGGATGGTTGTGGTTATATGTGCTTTAGGATTTGATGAGCGTTCTTCATGAGTTCACCCATCAAGTTTAGATTTACGCACTAGCTAGATGTTACCTTCTGTGGATGCTGAGTGCTTTGAGATACCTATATGGGACCTTTGGGAGAGTGTATCTATCAGACACATGGATGGATGAGTCCCTTGGTATAGTGTATCTATCAATCCCTTGTATTGAGAAACCCTAGGATAGTGTTTCTTTTGATCCCTTTTTTAGAGCCTAATTTGTTCTGCAGAACTTTCAGGACATTACAGGTTCTCTAGGGTTAGGTGTAAAATATTATCGCTAGTTCGTATCGTTCTATTAGACTCCAAGATATAGATTGTCTCATGTAATAATTTATAAATATATGATTTCACTCTAATTTATATGATTCATTCCTTTTCATTAAGGCATCTTGGAGCTCCTATGTAGATCTAGTAGACACACTAGATGTTGTGTGGTGGGGTGAGGCACGTGCTATAAATCCTTGGGCATGGGGAAGAGCTGTAACACCCCAAGTTTTTATGAATTATTTTTTTAATAAATTAAATTACTTTAACATATTTAATTACAAGAAATACCAATTTAAACTTCTGTTAAACACAACACTGGGTTTATCTTACGCCACACATGACAATGAGTTTAAACAAAACTGTGATTCATTATTAATATTATTCAAAAGCGACCGTTATAAACTAGTTGTTAAACTTAGAGATATGAATATTAATAAATAATTTTTAAATATTATGTATAATGGTTTTATATAAAACAAAAATAATGCTAAAAATTAATTAATTTTTCAATCAAGTCTATTTGTTTTCAAAATACTATTTTCTCAAAAAATGTTTTTTTATTTATTTTTGTGAACAATAATAAAATTGATTTTTGAAGCTTTTAGAAAATTAATATGATAAAATAAAAATCATTTTCTAAACCATAATATCAAAATTATCTTAAAGTGAACTTTTTAGAATATTCTGAAAAGATTAATTTTTGGATGAATAGTAAAAAATATAGAATTTTAATTGAAATTGAAATTTTCATTTAAATTATTTATAATGTTAAAATATATTTTAATTTTATTTTAAAGTAAAATTATTTAAATTATATATATTTATCCAATTTATGTCATTTGAATCATTTTCATTTTAAATTTTGATATAAAACCCTTGTATAATTTTGAACTTTTTCGCTTTGAAAACCCGCTTTCTCATCACACCTACGGAATTAATTTTAAATTAAATTTTTCCACTTATATGAATTTAATTTTAAAAAATTGATTCAATATTTTGAATAAAAATAATTTATATTATATAATAATTTCAACTTTATTTTACAAAAATGAGTAGTGAAAAGAGTATAAATTAATTATCATGGTTAAGGTAAAAAATGGGTTTACTGGGGGTTAAACTAAAAATATAAGGGTTAAAATGAACTAAAAACTTTTCTCAAATATATTATATGTATATATTTAGACAATATATTTTTTAATTGTTTTTAATACTCAATTTTTTATCCCTATGTAATGATAAAAAACATGGGTACACCTTTTTATTTTCAAAAAATTGCAAGTGCGTCACTCACCTCACTTATAAAAGGTCACTGAATATCCTCTATTATTAACTTTATAAAACCCTTTTTTCATCCAATAAATTCCCAAATAACTTAAAAAATTATTTAATCTCATCCTATAATCATTATTTTTATCATAAATCCATCCTAGGAAGGCTTTTGGGGAAAACCCAAGGAGGTTCCCTAAAAAAGAGGTAATGTTCTTCAATGGGAATTTTTATTTTATTTCTTCCTCCATATCCTTAAATTATTATTAAACCCTGATTATATAATAAACTAAGTATATTACATATAATTATATTTTTTTATGTTAATTTCATGACCTAAAACCATCTCAAATTCCATCAAATGGGATAGGAAATCATCATTCATGTGTACGGTGAACTACCGCCTCGCAAACTGATGTCATTCATTTTCCCATTACAACCTCTCAAGGATAGTTATAATGATGTATGAAATTTTTATATATTATATTTATGATATTATTATACTTTTTTGAATTATTATATCACACATACCTTTATACCTTACATTCTGTGGGAATATGATAACGTCGTTTGTGGGTAGGACGAACTACTGCCTTGCGAAGCGATGTGATTCGTTAAAACTTTACATAAAAGGTAATAAATGAACATATTATATATATATGAAATATAAATTATTATGAAATGGTAATATATCATTTACCTTTATTTATTTCAATCCTTTGAGAAAATGGAAACATTGTCCATGCATAAGTATGGCCCACCATCTCCATTAACGGTGTATTTCATTTTCTATATCTAACTTTTATGGATTACTATAAAAATATATATACTAAATATATATTATTTTTATAATGGTTAAAATTATAGATATTATGGAACCATGATCAAATTAAGAGATCCGAAAATAAAAAATCAAAACATACATGAAAAATAAAGCAGTCATTGCCCAAAACGTGACTTTAACATAGAATTACTAATAAACAGGTAATAGAAAGTCATAAGAAAGAAATATATGGTATGATATATGTGAGGATGGTTCTTTAATAGATTTATAATTAACATATATTTATTAAAAATTATTTTTGAATGTGAAAAAATGAATTCACGACTTAAGGAAAGGGATTTCTAGTCTCTCTTTTATTTCTGGAAGATATATGAAAATTCAATACTCATTTATTTTATGTGCCATATATATTGCCCCTTTGAAAAATTATATCATGAATCTCACTTTTTAATGATATTATAAGTTTCATTTAATATTATTCCTTCATTGGTAATACAATTCAAAGTTATCAAAGTGGTAAATATTTTATGTTACAATCCCATCGCTTATTGGGATTATTTAAGATTATGTTTCCAATGATGAAATATTTTAAACAATTTCTCAAGAAATTCATTACTTTTCTTTTAATCTGGTTATTTTATGAGAATATTTGTTTTCCCTTAATTTTATAATCTTTATGTACTCAAGAGTTCAAAATAATGTTCTTAAGAAAAAAAATTGTATTTATTTATCTCTTCGGTCGAAAAAACCTATTTTTCTTCAAAAACCATTTTTTATAAAAAATATTTTCAAAATATTTTTAACATTATTCAAATGATTTATTAAATAAATTTTTACCCATGTTTTATTTTTTTTAAATGTTTTGAAATTAATCATCATGTCATTTTCTAAAAATATCGGTTTGTATTTTATCGAAAATGTGAAAGGAATCTTTATTTTAACGTGTATGACATGAACAGAATTTCCCACCATCATGACCATTATTTGATTTGAATATTACTTTATAATTTTTCAAGGTTATTTTTAAAGAAAATTATTTTAAAAATGTTTTATATTTTTCAAAAAAGTTGTTTTCAAAGTGTAAATGTTATTTTCCACAAAAAATGTTTTAAATTATTTTTAAAGATTATTTTATGTGTTTTCAAGTTTATTTTAAAAGAAAGGGATTTCCAAAATATTTTATGAATTTTTAGTTTTTAAAAATTCTTTTCAAATAAAATTTATTTTCCTCAATAAATTTTTTGAGTGATTTATCTTTGAAAATCATTCCCTATATAAGATGACATCCTTTGAAATAATTTGTGCTTTTTGGGGGAAATGAACCAAGGATACCATTCTTATTATTACTCTAAATGGTTTATAATGAAAATATGTTTATGAAACCAGTTTCCCTTACACTAGTTATACCATGATAAAAATTTTATGAAACCCACTTCTTTTCATGGGTTATTCTATGATAAAATATTTAAATTATTATGAAACCTATCAATTTTCCACAAGTTATGATATGATGAAATGTTTACAAAACCCCTTTCATTTCATGGGTTATGATATGATGAATATTTTATGATTTGTTGGCACAAATATGTATGATTTTCATTATGTTAACAGTGGGACCTATATCTACCTATAAGTGCATTAGGAATAGACAAGGCTATAATGGGGATTGAACCCAGTTTAGTAGGGTACTTTGTCCACTATGATGGTCTTAAGAGTGAACCTTGAATACTATGATGGTTTGGGGAGTTAACCCATTACACTATAATAGCCTTGGTAGTGAGCCTTGACTACTATGGAAATGATTTTCTATTCTTTTGTTTATGGAAAAATTACATGCCTTATGCTAATGTTATGATCTCATGTCTCTTGTTCCTTGATTTCCTTTATTATTCATGTCTTATGAACTACCAAGATTGATTCCATGTCTCAATATTATGATATTTGATATAAATAGTATGGATTTAGAATGTTATACTCATTTTCTCGTACCCTTATTCTCATGTCATGCTTATGTGATCCTTGGTATCTCACTTTATTACCCTTACTAATAATCTAAGCTAACCCTTTCTTATGTTTCCTATCCCCAGGTTACAAAGAAAGGTTTTAAGTAGGGTATGTTTGTAAAGAATACTAAATGTGAAGATATTTATGGGATATATTTAAGATCTTTCACCAAATTAGAAGATTGTGTAACTAGTATCCAAAGACACTAGACTATTATGGTCCTCAGGCATGTGTTTGAGTAATGTATTGAATATTCATCTAAAAATATGAAATATCTATGTATTAAAATCCTAGGTCATTATAGTTGGTATAAGAGGAAAGGTTTAGTTAACCTTTTGAAACCAGGATAAGAAAATATTAGTGAGATCCCTAGAAATATTTCTAAGGATATTTCTAGGGATGTATCTAAGGATAAGTCTAAGTATGATTCAATGTATAGGAAAATGTCTTGGAATTTTGGTAAAGGGTAGATTGAGTTGTTTCTAAGAAATTACATCTTTTTATGGATACTAAAAGTGGATATGTCTCTAGCATAGAGTTACCTAGGGGTAATATCTCTGAAAATGGTACATTGATCTAGACTCAATCATCACCTGGTGCACGATAACGGGCCTTGTTGCACACCTGGCTTAACACTCTCAAGGGATGTGCTTTGGAAATTCACAGACTCTTTAAGAACCATTATGAAGGATTTGAATAATGACCATGATTAGATAAGTTTAAACCTAAGGTTTCATATATTAAAAATAAGGGGTTATGATTTAGACATCCTATAAGTAATTTTTCATTATTATTTGGTTCTCTATTATGATTATTATTTTTTACACTATGCTTTTTGATTTTAGTGAATTTTTTTAAGGAACTATATAAATTATGAGTGAAATGGAAAGTTCAATGATTTTCCTCTTGAGCATCCAAATGTTATGTGAGATGGAATGGAAAATATCATTACTATTCTCACACAACATTCTCAATCTATGAATCGTGATGGACTTCTAAATGAACAAAGGAGAGAACAAAATTCTGTTGAGTCCTTCATGAGGAAATTTACCCCTTTTTTCAATGGTTATTTTAATCCTTTGGTTTCTGAATAATGGATCGGTGCCAATGAAAAGATATTTTCTATTCTCCGTTGTTCAGAACATAAAAATTCATTTTGGTTATCTACCATTTAGAAGGTGAAGTGGATCAATGGTGGAATCTTATCAATAAGAAAATTCAGTATGATGAAATTTAATCCATGGATTGGGATGAGTTCAAGAACTTATTTTTCAATAATTACTTTCCTTGTATTCTTCATAAAAATATGTAGAAGGATTTACTTATGCTAAACAAAAAGGATGATGAATCTATTGGTACCTATAAGAGAAATTTTACAAGACTTGTGAGGTACACTTCTTGTATTATCATACAACCTATAATTAAGGAAAATGTATTATTTAATGGATTAAAACCAAGTCTTATATAGGCATTATACATAAGAGACTTTAGTATCTATGAATATATTGTTCGATGTGCTATCAATGTGGAAATAGAGGTTAGATTTATGTATTAATCTCATGGTTTTGATAAGATAGAAATATGGAATTAAAATTAAAATATAAAAACCATGGAGAGAAGAATATGAGATTTCTTTTATGCTCATAGTGTGGGAATAAATATGGAGGAAATTTTCTTAAGTGAACTAGTAAATTTTTTAAGTGTGAAATGGAAGGTCATCAAGTGATTGATTACTGAAGTGATGGGAAGAAGTTAGCTAACAAAGTGAATAGAGATAAAGTTTCATAGAATAAACCACCCATACTCCTATGTTTCAAAATAAAGGAGTATGGGAACTATGCTAACCAGTTCCCAAATCTTAAGGTTAATGATGATGATCTACATTAGTAACCTCTTAATCTGAGAGAAAAATGGAAATCTCATGTGATCATTATTTATGATGAGGGGTGTGATAATAAAATAGTGGAAGGTACACTTACCATCCACTATAGAACTGTTAATGTCATATTTGACTATGGATCAACCCATTATTTCATAACTGGATAATTTTCTAACGAAATCAATATTCCGCCCAAAAAATTTGATGGATAATTAGTATTGAAAACCCCTAATGGTACAATGTTTGCATCTTAATTTTATGACTCCTCTCTAGTTGAAGTTGGTGGGAATGTGCTTCCTTCAAATCTTGTTATTCTTCCTTTGGTTGAATTTGATGTTATCTTAGTCATGGATTATATTTTTATACATAAATACCACATAAATTATCAAGGAATGGAAGTCATATTTGATATTTCAAACCAAACTATGATCATCTATCAATGTGATGATAGGTGTGAAATTTCAATAAAGATCAAATCTATTGTATGGGTATTAATCCCCATTCATAAGGGGTGTTTATCTCAAATGGTTGGGGAGAAAATTGACATCAATGATATTTCTATTGTGTGGGAATTTTTTGATGTATTTACAATAGAGTTTCACAGTCTTTCATTGAATCGTAAAGTTTATTTTTCAATATAACTCATACCTCATGCCACACCAATTTCAAAGACTCTCTATAAAATGGATCTGATTGAGATGTGTTAATTGAAGAAGAAACTCTTGGAAAACCTTGAAAATGGATTCATTCATCCAAGTGTGTCACCTTGGGGTTCACCTATCCTTTTTATTAAAAATAAATATGGATTGGTGTAATTCTACATTTATTATTGGGATTTAAAAAAATCATGATCAAGAATAAGTATCCTCTACACCATATTTATGGCCTATTTTATAAACTATGCGTAGTTCAATACTTTTCAATCATTGAACTTAATTCTTGATATCATCAATTGAGGTTTAATAAGGTAGATATACCCAAGATAGCATTTTGTGAAAGGAATAGACACTGTTAATATATAGTGATGACATTCGTTCTTACTAATGGACCATTATCTTCATGGACTTAATGAATAGAGTCTTTAGAGGTTACATTGATCATTTTATGGTAATATTTATTGATAATATTCTTATCTATTCAAATATCAGGTAAGATCATCAAGATTACTTGAGAATTATACAAAATACCCTAAGGAATGAGAAATAGAATGAAAAATTTACAAAATGTGAATTTTGGATATAAAATGTTTCATTTTATGGTCATATAATATCAAGAGAGGGTATATCGATATATCTATTAAAGACGGTGGATATTGAATGTTGTCCTAGACCAACCATGGTGAATGAGATCTATAGTGTTCTTGGTTTATCTAGATATTATCAATGGTTTGTAGATAATTTCTCATGATTATCTAATCCACTCACCAAGTTAACTTTTAATGGATAAAAGTTCCTCTAGATAGATGAATGTGAGGAAAATTTCAAGGAATTGAAGAGAATATTAGTCAGTTCATCTGTGCTTACATTAACTCATAGTGTAGTAGGGTTTTTGATCTATACTGATGCATCCAAGAAGGGATTGAGATGTGTTCTCATGTAGAATTACATGGTTATATCTTATGACTCATGGTAATTGAAGGTTCATGATCAAAATTTTCCAACTCATGATTTGGAGTTAGTTGTGGTAATTTTTGCATTAAATATATGGAGGTGTTATATTTATAGATAAAAGTTTGATATATATACCAATCAAAAAATTAAAGTATATATTTACATAGAAGGAGTTGAATATGAACTGGATAAAATGGTTAGATCTGATTAAATATTTTGACTGTTCAATACATTACCACTCGAGGAAATCAAAAAAGGTGGTTAATGCCTTGAATCGAAAGGATCATGCTATCTTATCTATGATGAGGATCACAAAAGATTTAATATTTCTAGATTTTCAAAGGATGAATCTAGAAATCATTAATGAAGGGTAGAAATCTTATCTTGCTCAATTGAATGTTCAACCTTCTATCCAAGTAAAGATTATGAGGTAATGAAGGAAGATGTAGAGCTATAAAAGAAGGTTTGAAATATTCCTGAGTGTAACCTTGATCATGATAGAATGATAAGGTTTAGGAACTGTGTATGTGTTCCTTCCATACCATATTTTAAAGAGTTTTTAGAGGAATCTCATAGTTCTTAATTCTCTATTCATCCTGAAAGTATGAAGATGTATAGAGATTTGAAAGAATACTTATGGTGGGATGGCATGAATAGAGATATCACAAAGTTTTTATCTCGATACTTGGTATTTTTTTAAGTTAAGGTTGCTGACCAAATTATAAAGGGATATTAAATCCATAACCTATACCATAATGAAAATGGGAAAACATCACCATGGATTGTGTTGTTGGACTTCCCAAAATATCTAAAGGGATTAATGCTATATGGGTTTTAGTCGATCTCCTTACAAATTCATCACACTTCATCACTATCAAAGAATAATTATATTTGGATCAATTTTCTAGTGTATACATTGAGGAAGTGGTATGGTTGCATGGAGTACCACATTTCATTGTGTTTGATCAGGATTTGATATTTACCTCAAAGTTCTAGAAAAATATTTTATAAGATATTGATATGGAGTTGAGTTTCAATGTTGCATATCATCCTTAAAAATATGGTCAGTCTGAGAGAAAAATTAAAACACTATAGGATATGTTGATATCTTCTTGTTTGGATTTCAAAGGTGGTTGGTATCAACATCCTCCTCTAGTTTAGTTTTCATACAAAAATATCTTTCAATCAAGTATTCAAATGGCTCCTTATGAATCCCTCTATGGAAAGAAATGTATAGCTCCAACATGCTAGAATGAAGTTGGAGAATGAAATCTATTGAGACCTAATATAGCTAAAAAATGGAATAGAAGGTTAGATCCATTCAGCGACACATCAAAGCAGCTCAGATTCGGAAAAAAATTTATCTTTACAATCACTGGTGTGATCTAGAATTTTAATTTGGTGATAAGGTGTTTCTAATAATTTCACCATTGAATAAGGTTATGAGATTCGGGAAGAAAGGTAAACTAAACCCTAGGTATATTGGTCCCTTGAAATTATTGACCATAACGGGATGGTATCCTATCAATTGGTGCTTCCACGAAATCTCTCTCAAGTGCGTGATGTTTTCTATGTATCTCTCTTGAGGAATTATATACCTTTCCCTTCACATGTACAATACTCAGATGTAATTTCATAGGAGTAAGATCATTCTTATGAGGAAAAACCGGTGGATATTATAGATTATATAGAGAATTTTATAAAAAATAAGACCACTCATCTGGAAAATGTTTTGGGGAGAAACCACTAGTTTGAGGAGGCTACGTGGGAACCTGAGGAAATGATGTACGAGAAGTATCCTCATTTGTTTGTATCAAAGTGAAAAAAATTAAGGGAGAAATCCATTTTAAGGGGGGGAGAATATAACACCTTGAGTTTTTATGTATTATTTTTTTCCAAATAGACTAAATTTCTTTGATATATTTAATTACATGAAATGCCAAGTTAATCTTTCATTACATGCAACATTGGGTTAAGCTTGCGTTACACATGATGTTGAGTTTTAACAAAACTGTGATATATTATTAATATTATTAAAAAGAGACCATTATAACCTAGATGTTAAACATATAAATATAAATTTTAATAACTATTTTTAAAATATTAAGTATAATGGTTTTATATAAATAAAACACATTGATAAAAAAATTACTTAATTTTTTAATGAAGTATTTATATGTTTCAGAAATACTATTTTCTGAAAAAATATTACTTTTTGTGAATAATAATAAAATTAATTATTTAAAATTTTATGAAATTTATTTGATAAATTAAAATTCATTTTTTAAACCATAATATCAAAATCAATTTATGGTGAATTTTTGAGCATTTTTTGAAAATATTAATTTTTTGATGAATAGTGAAAATGTTGAATTTTAATTGAAAACTGTCTTTTTATTTAAATTATTTATAAATTTAAATTATATTTTAATTTAGTTTTAAATTAAAATTAGTTAAATTATATTTCTATTAATCAAATTAGTCCATTTTAATCTTTTTCATGTTGAATTTTGATATAACAACCTTGTAAACTTTTGAACTTTTTCTCTTTGAAAATCTGTTTTATCATCGCGTCTTCAGAGATTAATTTTAAATTAAAATTTTCCACTTATGATAATTTAATTTTTAAAAATGGATTCCATATTTTTAATAATAGTAATTTATATTATATAATAATTTAAACTTCATTTTTGACCAAAATGAATGGTGAAAATAGTAAAAATTAATTACCATGGTTAAGGTAAAAATGGGTGTACTGGGGGGTTAAACTAAACATATAAGGGTTAAAATGAACTAAAAACTTGTCTGAAATATATTTTATGGACATATTTATAAATTATCATGTCTAATTATCTATAATATTCTATTTTGAATCTTTTTTTAATGAGAAAATTTTAGGTACACCTTTTTATTTTCAAAACATTACAAGTGTGCCACTCAACACACTTATAAAAGTTCGCACCCTATCATCTCTTATTCACACCTTAAAATCATTTTGGTTCATCTAATAACTACAAAAATAAACTCCTAACTTCACTCATCTCATCTTATAATCCTTATTTTGTCCATAAATCTATCCTATTAAGGCTTTTGATGCAAACCCAAGGAGGTTACTCGAAGAAGAGGTAACGTTCTTCAATGAGAATTTTTATTTTATTTCTTCATCCACCTCATTAAATTATTATTAAAAAATAATTATATAATAAATTTAATATATTAAATATAATGATATTTTTTATGTTAAGGTAATGACCTATAATCATCTCCACTTCCATCAAATAGGTTACGAAATAATCATTCGTGTGTACGGTGGACTACCATCGTGCGAACTGATGTTATACTTTTTTCCATTACCACCTCTCAAGTATGGTTATAATGATGTATTAAATATTTATATATGATATTTATGATGTTATTATTCTTATTGAATTATTATATCACCCATACCTTCATATTTTTTATTCTTTGGGAATACGATAACATCGCTCGTGTTTACAGTGGACTACTGCCTTATGAAGCAATGTGATTCATTCACACTTTACATGGAAAGTAATAAGGATGGTTTTAATGAAAATATATGATATATATATGAAATAAAATTTTTATGTAATGCTAATTTATTATTTACATTTCTTTCTTTTAATCCATCGAGAAAATGGAAACAATGTTCATATGTACGTACGACCTACCATCTCCATGAACGATGTATTTCATTTTATATCTATAACTTTTATGGATTACTATAAAATAAATATAATGAATATATATTATGTATATATAATGTTTATTATTATGTATATTATTGAACCAAGATCAAATTATGAGTACTAAAAATAAAAAATCAAAACATACACAAAAAACAAACTAGTTATTGCCTGAAATGTGACTTTAACATGAAATTATTAATAAAAAATCATAAGAAAGACATATAAGGTCTGATATATATTAGTATGGTTATTTAATAAATTTATAATAAACTTATATTTATTATATAGGAGTTTTAAACATGTATGAAATAAGTCGAGACTTAAATTAATGGATTTCTAGTCTCTCTTTTATGTTTAGGAGACATATGCAAATTCACCTCTCGTTTCTTTTTCTTTTTTGTGTATATACTACCCTTTTTACATGTTATATCATGAATATCATTATTTTTATGATATTTTAATTTTAATTAATATTATTATTTCATGTTTCTTACAATTTAAAGTTACCAAAGTGGTAAATATTTTATGTTACAATTTCATCGTTTATTGGGGTTGTTGATGATTATGTTTCTAATGATGAAATATTACGATCCATTTATAAAGAAACACATGAATATTCATTTCCTATGGCTATTCCATGAGGATATATTTTTCCCCTTTCATTTTCCTCTCTTTATGTACTCAAGAGTTCAAAATAATGTTTTTAATAAAAAAAAATCTTTATTTTTCTCTTCGATCGAAAGACCCATTTTTATTATAAAACCATGTTTTCAACAAAAATAAAAATGTATTTAACATTCTTAAAATTATTTATTAAATAAATCTTTACCCATATTTGACTTTTTACAAAAAAAAATTAAAATAATCATTGTGTCATTTTCCAAACAATGCTCATTTGGATTTTATCGAAAATGTGAAAGGAATCTTTGTTTTAATGTGTACAGCATGAATGAAATTTCACACCTTTATGACCATTATTTTCTTTGAATATTACTTTATAATTTTTCAAGGTTATTTTAAAATAAACATATTTAAAAAATGTTTTATGTTTTAAAAAAAGTGTTTTCGATGTGGAAAAGTTATTTTCCAGAATAAATGTTTTAAATGATTTTTAAATATTTATTTATATGTTATCAAGTTTATTTTCAAATAAAATAATGTCCAAAATATTTTATGAATTTTTAGTTTTAAAAATTGAATTTCAAAGAAATTTTATCTTCCTCAAGAAACATTCCATGTGGTTTATCTTTCAAAATCATTATCTATTTAAGATGGCATCCTTAGAAATAATTTACGATTTACTAGGAAAATGAACCAAGGATGCCATTATTGTTCTTACTATGAATGGTTTATGATGAAAATATATTTATTAAACCATTTTATATTCCATGGGTTATATCATGATAAAATTTTTATGGAACCTGATTCTTTTCATGGGTTATGCTATGATAAAATGTTCAAATGATTATGAAACTTGTCTCTTTTACATAGGTTGTGGTATGATGAAATGTTTACAAAACCTATTTCATTTCATGGGTTATGATATGATGAATGTTTTAGTATCTTATAGAACATATATGTATAGTTTTCATTATGTAACAGGTGATACTTATATCTCCCTCTAA
Source organism: Viscum album (assembly GCA_963277665.1). NCBI lineage: Eukaryota > Viridiplantae > Streptophyta > Magnoliopsida > Santalales > Viscaceae > Viscum > Viscum album. The sequence goes on from OY728157.1 coordinate 1,438,687,193, forward strand.
TGCATTGGGTAAAGATCTATATCTCATGAGATAAACAGGAATGAAATGAGGAGTAAACCTGGTTCAATAAGGGAATTTGTTTGTTATGATGGTCTTGGGTGTGAACCTTGATTAGTATGATGGTTTGTGGTATAAAATCATTCCACTATGATAGCCATGGAAGTGATCCTTGACTTCTATGGAAATTATTTTATATGTTTATGTGTATTCCATAATTCCATGTCTTATGTCAATGTCATGCTCTCATGCATCATGTTCTTTGATTTACTTTATGATTATTGTATTACGAACTACCAAACTTTATTCCATGTCTCAATATTATGATCTTTGATATATAGGGTATGGATTTCAAATGTTATACTCATTTTTTCATACCCTTATGATCATTTCATGCTTATGTGATCCTTGATATCTCATTTTATTCCCCTTACTGAGCATCTAAGTGATCCCTTTCTTATGTTTCCTTTAACTAGGATATGAATAAAGGTTTTAAGTTGGGTATGTTTTTGAAGAGTACTAAAAGGAAATATCTTTATGGGAGATGTTGAATATCTTTCACCAAATTAGAAGAGTGTGTACCTAATATCCAAAGACACTAAACTATTATGGTTTGCAGGTGTGTGTTTATGTAATGTATTGAATATTCATCTAAAAATATGCAATATCTATGTATGAAAATCATGGTTCTATATAAGAGAAGGGATATATTTACCTTGGGTGTCAGGATAGAACTTGTGGTTGGCTATTTTCTTTGTTTTTTAGGTCCCTTTATTTTTATGTAGTTTTCTATTTTATCCCAACTGTTACTTGTTTTTGGGTAATATGGGAATATCTTGTTTGCATGAACTTGTATATGATAGTAGATTATAGGTTCACTATTGGAGGTGGTGCACTAAGATTTATTTCTTACCCCCTATGCATGCACCTTAGTGTGCGTGCAAACATTATGTCTTCTTTCAAATGGAGCGCAAGTTGTGCAGTATACCCAGTAGAGGCCCAATGTTTCTTGATCAAGGGGGGTCACTTTTATGGAGTCTCTGGATCGAGTTGTTTCATATTGAAAGTCATGGAAACCAGGTATGGGGGTTTTCTTGGATTTGGAAGTAGATCTTGATGTATTGTTTTTAGTTTAATTATTTTTTATATGTGGTCATCCCAGTGGGTGAATGTATGTTATTTGTTTCAAATTCTTTGAGTTTGTATGACTATATGACACATTTCATTTATTATAGCATGTTGTTGTTTTATGTGTAGTCGAATGTTTATCCTTGTGGATGTTTTAGTTATTTATAATCTTATTTTTTTCTAACTAGAGGGTATAGTCTCCTCACTTTATCTATTAGACCCTTGTCATTATTCATCAGCCTCTGAAATATGGAGAGGCACACTTAAGTACTTATAGTGGTCCGAATCATGTGATATGTAAGGTGAACCTAGTTTTTTTTACTAAAAAATGGTATTAGAGCATGTTGTTTTTATGATTTGGGGAGTTATTAGATAGGTGTACTAGGAATGTGTTGGAAATTGTGATGGATATCGGACTTGTGTGTCATAAACACCTTTAATGATAGGAATCCTAAGTTTCTAGGTAATGGAATTGTTGTTTTTGGTTTCCATTTTTACAATTGTGTGATTTCACCTAGTGTGATGCACTTTGGTGCGTGGATTTTTGTTTTATTCTAGTTTTCTTATCTTGGAGCATAGTCAAGATTCCAGTGTTCATGCATCAATATAGGAACATATGATTCATATGACATATGCTTGTATGTGTGTGATTTCACTGATGATGGAGGTTCAGTTATTTGAAGTGTCTGTAATGACCTATGTGGTGTGCCACATATATATCCTTGGTGGAATTTTACTCAACAGAACAACATGTATATATTTTATTCTGATGATAGGTCATGTGAATCTTGTGGTGAGATTTTCACCAATGATAGAGATGTAGTCCCTTCATCAAGGGATACATGGGGACCCTTGTGGGTTGGTGTGGGCTCTAACTACCATGTTGAAATCCTGATGAGGGAAAGGGTTCCTGAGATATATTTGGATTGGGATCAAGTTTCCCTAAGGTGGTGGTTTCCATTAATTCCTAGGTTCGAGTTTCTTAGGAGTGAGTTGTTCTTACCATGTGTTGTTTGTTAGATCTTGTAGTCGGGCTCGTGTTCCTATTATTACTGATGGATTGGGTGGGTATGGATGGTCTTCCTTAATGGTTTCATTAAGTTGTGATATATCTAGGGTCTGTTTAATCATTATAATTCCTATTTTTTTAGAATTTGATCACTGGGAGTTCTCTTGGTCTCATGGATGGCTTGAGAGGGAAGGTTTGTTTGGACACCCAGCTCTATTTTAGTTGTGTTTAGGGTGGCACGGTGAGAGAATGGTTAGATTCTTGTGTCCTTGGGTTGAAACTTGAGTGGAGTGTGGTTTTGTTATTGATCTTGGCATGAGGGATATTCCATGATTTTAAATAGGAGTGTTGAGGGTGATCTGAATTTTTGGAACTGACCTACGTGAGGGCAAGGTTAGTGGTTTTAGGCATGTCATCCTAGCATCATTAGGACTTGGTTGGTGTAAGAATTAGTCTCATTTCACGTTCAATAGTGGTTTAAGGAAAGACTTGTGAATTGGTTCTGGGTGTAGAGGAAGCGTGCATTGGTGAGTGATATATTAAAATTTATTTTAATAATCATTGCCTGAAATCAAGATCGAGGATCTTGCACGTCAAATTTATAATTAATTTATTTAATATCCGAAGAAATAAATATCTGGTGTTTGGAACTTTCTTCATTGATGATTGTTTATCGTCCAAAAAGGCCCTTTCGGATTTCCTTTGTTTCACTTGCGATGATCCAAGGGTAGAATACCTCTAGCAATGATCCACACATGCTTCAATGGTCTCCGAGCAACGCCACTCATTCTTCGAGAGCTAGTGTAGTGAATTGAATTTCTTATTTTATTCATTCTTTATTGCTCATTCTTTGGTTTGGAAGAAATTCTCTCTGGGGTTTCTCATTCTTGAGAGGGTGGGAGGAGGAGTATTCGAGAGAGAATTCATTGTGCATAACAATTCTCTATTCTCAAACATGGAATTGGTTTCTAATGAATTACACAATAGACGTAGTCATCTATTTATAGAGTTGGGATTTCAATTACAAAATTTAATTTCATAACAGCCATTAAATATAATCATAACTATTAATGAAATCTCATGCCACATAATAATAATAATAGTATTATTATTTTATGGTGTGCCAACTTGCGCAAAAATGGATAAATAATATTTATTGACTCATAAATAATTATTTTATCACTGAACACGGTCATGGTCAGTTCGAACTCCTCTTGTATTTATTGAACACCCGAATAAATATTTTTTTCTCTTAAATAAATATTTTATTCACAAACTAGTAAATAAATATTTATTAATTATTCAATAAAATAAATAAATATATTTTATTCACAATCTGGTGAATAAATATTTATTTAATTTATGCGGTCATTATAACTTAAATAAAATTATTACTTAGTATCATTAATTAAATTCAAATATAATTTAATTGATATCATCATAAACACTTAGTGTGTGACCCTCTAGGATTCTTTCTCATTGTCATTAGGTGGGTTTTCCTAAATTCCAAGATTACTATCTAGCAACAGGTCAAGGCACCTAAGAGAAAGAACTTAAAGTCACAATGAAGACAACCACATACGAATGCTCACTATGTAATATAATCCCTTTGTTACATAATCTCATCAAGAAGGTTGCATAACGGTGTCATCAACCTATATGCTTGATACATAATTCTTTAACTATCTAAAATAAACTCGTCATTACACCATGGACATGAAATTTAGGGCAACACTTCTATTTCAATCAAAGGTCAGAGATATCAACTTCCATAAATATGGAAGGGATAAATCCTTCCTTGAATTATCCATTAATAGCATGTCATTCGTGATGCACCCAACGTACCCTACTTCCTGAAAACATATGGTGTGACGATTTTCATCAGCAAATCTAAGTGTGCGAGTCATGACATGCATAAAATTGTGAGAGCTACCGCTATATTATTATCAAAATAGAGTGTGATGGGATCTTTACTACTAGGTACCATATCAAAATTTTAGATAAAATTGTGCATCCAAACTGCTTTTTAGCTACCTCAGAAGCTCCAATATACTCAGACTCTACTATAGAATCTGCGACCATAGCCTTCTTTGAGCTCTTCCAACTCACAACACCTCCATTCAAAGTGAAGATGTATCCTGTTTGTGACTTCATGACATCTTGATCAGTCTGGAAACTAGCATCTGCATATCCTCTAATGAATAGTTCATTATCTCCTCCATAAACCAAGAACATATCCTTAGTATGTCTTAGATACTTAAGGATAGTCTTGACAGTCATCTAATGGCGGTCACCTAGATCAGCTTGATATCTGTCTATCGCACTTAATGCGTAGGAGACATCTAGCCTAGTACATAGCATAGCATACATGATTGACCCAATCACTGATGTGTATGAAATCCTTTCCATTCTATTTCTTTCCTCATGGGTATGAGGACACATTTTCTTGGAAAGATTAATTCTATGTGACACTAGAAATAATCTCCTCTTGGATTATTCCATACTAAATCTCTTCAGTATCTTGTCAATGTATGTACTTTGACTTATGCCGATAAACCTATTGGATCTATCACGATGGATCTTGATCACAAGAATATATGTTGTCTCACCCAATTCTTTCATAGAAAAGAATTTATTCAACCATGCTTTAACAGACTGTAAGACTAGTATTTCATTTCCAATAAGTAATATTTCATCAATATATACTATTAAGAAAATGAGTGCACTCTCACTAAACCATTTGTAGACACAATGCTCACATTTATTCTTTTTAAAACCAAATTTTGTTATGGCTTCATCAAAATGAATGTTCCATGACTTGGATGGTTTCTTTAATCCATAAATGGATTTTTTTTAACTATTATATCTTATTGGCATCCTTTGGAGTCACAAACCCTTCAGGTTGTGTCATGTAGACATTTTATGAAGGTTCTCTTTAAGGAAGGTTGTTTTGACATCCATTTTCTAAATCTCATAGTCATGGTAAGCTGCAATGGAAAGTAGAATTTTGATGGATTTTAGCATTGAAACTAGTGAAAAGGTTTCATCGTATTCAATATATTGACATTGTTTAAACCTTTTTGCAGCCAATCTTCCTTATAGGTAATAACTTGTCCTTCCATTTCTAGTTTCTTCTTGAATACCCATTTATAACCAATAGTCTTTACATCCACTATATGATCTACCCAAATCCATACTTGGTTTTGGTACATGGAATCCATTTCATAATTCATGGCTTCTTGCCACTTGGAAACATCTGTGCCACTTACTGCTTCCTTGTAGGTTAGAGGATCATTATTATCAACTAATAATGAGTCACCATCCTCGTTAACTAGAAACCCATACCATTCTGGTTCTCTAACCTCTCTTGTACTCCTACGTGGTTCTTCTGTCTCTGGAACAGTTTCTTCTTCCATGGGGCTTTGTGGAATCTGATCCTATACCAACTTGTGTGTTCCTTGATCCTCAACTTTATTGAATGTTATCTCACTCCCACTGTCTCTTTGGGATATGTTATCCCTCTCAAGGAATATGGCATTTCTTTCCACTATAAAATTTTTTTCTAAGTGGTCTTATAGTTAATATCCCCTTGTTTCCTCGGGGTATCCTATAAAGGTACACTTTGTGCCTTGGGTGAAAGCTTGTTACCTGGAGCGGCCTTAACAAACACTTCAATTCCCCACACATGTAAATTCGATAACATGGTTTTTCTTCCACTCCAAAATTCATATGAAATACCATTTATTGATTTAGTTGGTACTTGGTTTATTATGTGTGTCGTTGTTTGTAACGCATATCCCCAAAAGGATAATGGAAGACTTTCATGACTCATCATTGATCTCACCATGTCCAACAAGGTGTGGTTCCTCGTTTCGCTTACACTATTCCACTAATGCGTGTAAGGAGGAGTTGGTTGGGATAGGATCCCAAACTCCCTTAAGTAATCAATGAAGTCCTAATTAATATATTCTCCACCTCACTCTGAGTGGAGCTTCTTAATCTTCCTACCAAGATGGTTCTCAACTTCATTCTTATATTCCTTAAATTTATAAAAAGAATCTAACTTATACCTCATTAAGTAAATATATCCATATCTACTAAAATCATCAGTAAAAGTTATGAAGTATGAGTACTCATCCCTTTCTTCAACAAGAATGGTCCACACGCATCGGTATGAACTAATTCAATAAGCTCTTTAGCCCTTTCACCTTTCCCACTAAATGGATCTTTGGTCATTTTTCCTTGTAAACATGTATGACATACACCAAGTGGTTTTGGTTTGAAAGAATCTAAATATCCATCTTGATGTAATTTTTTCAAGCGTTTTTCATTAATATGATTAGCTAATGATTCCAAAGTTGGGTGTGGTGTGATTCATGTGAAGTAACTTCATTATCGATTGTCATTACATGGTTCGTGTAATCCAATATGTAAAGATTGTTATGTAAATGTGTCTTACCATAACAAATTCTATCTTTATAAAAGTGACATTTATTTCCAAATTTGAAGATGAATCCATATGTATCTAGTCTGGATACAGAAATAATGTTTTTGGTAACTAAAGGAACATAATAAAAACCCTTTAAAACCAATATCATTCTGGTCACAAATGTGAGGTGGTAGTCCCCAATATCTACAACAGCAAGTTTAGCTTCGTTGGATGCTCGTAGATCTACCTCCCCTCGATGATTTTTTCTGAATCTACTTGGTTCCTGTATTTGAATACATATGTGATAACCACAAGATGTATCTAATACCCAATTTGTAGAAATATATAAATTTCACTCAATAACAAACACACATGAAGCTTCCCCTTGATTCTTTAGCTGGATGTGATTTTTCTTCCAGTGTCCCTTCTTTCCACATGCGAAACAGACAATATCTTGTTACTTTGCTTCCCCTTTGATCTTCTTCTTCTTGGAAGGGTGTGAAAAAGATTTGGGCTTAAATATATTTGCTTTCCCTTTCCATTTTTTCACCATAAATACAAAAGGTTTTTCATGCTTCATATCTTTATCTACTTGGAGAAGGAGGATAAGAAGATCTGGAAGAGACTTCTCAATGTTGTTCATATTAAAATTCACAACAAAATTGGAGAAGTTCTGAGGAAGTGATTCCAGAATGAGATCGGTGCTCATTTATTCGAGGAGTTTAAACCCTAGAACCTCTAGGTGATCAATGTATCCAATGAGCTTGACTACATGAGCCTTAGTTGGAGAACCCTCTCCAAGCTTACTCTGAAAGAGCGTCTTGGAAATCTCAAATTGTTCATGTCTAGCTCTCTCTTGGTAAAGACCACGGAGGTGCTCAAGCATGCTATATACATCCATGTTTTCGTGAGACTTCATGAGTTCACTAGAAATAGAGGAAAGCATAAAACATTGAACTTTGACCGTATCATTCATATGTTTTTCTTAGACTGGGAAATCTTCATCACTCGCCTCTTGAGTAGGTGGATCAGGCATTGAGGATTCTAGCACGTAAGATTTTCGTTCATTGTGTAGAACAACTCAAAGGCATCTAAACCGCTCCTGGAAGTTACTATCAGTGAGGACATTGTCTTTATCCAATATTGATCATAGGGATAGTGAGCTTGTCATTTTATTCTACAATTAAAAGAGCGGAATATTAGTAATTTTCTTGATTACAGATTTTGTAATAAATAATTAATTGATTTTATGAAATCTACCACTATTTTATCAAGTGTCAATAGCCCCCATCATTGAACTTGGAATTTCTAGTTTCTAGGACATTCTAGTGGCAAGGATTCATATTCCCCTTTGCATAACCCCAACAAGGGTTGGTCAAGCTATTTTGAAGCTATTTAGGTAGGCAAGTCTTTGCCAAATGTAGGCTTGAAGCTCCTTGATCTGTTGAGTGGACTCCCCAATCCAGAAATCTTGACTTGAATTTTCACAACACTTGCCTCCAAATTACACCAAGTCTAGCAAGGGATACTCCTCTTGATGTAAAATGGTTAATTCAACCCGAAACTTTCATAAGAACTCCCCTTATAAAAGTAAGTGTCCCAAAAAGTGTTGGTCAAACACATAGTTCAATTGAGTTTTGTTCCTAATCAAGTAACAAAAGGCTTAGTTGACTTAATATTAGAATGAGGGATTTTATTTTCTTATGAATAAATTTTTATCTTGTTTTATCCTTTACATGTCTTGTTAATATTAATTGTATTTTTACTTAATTAATTAACCATGTTTGGATAAAACATTTACACATAATCAATTTTATTTAAATTCTGTATTTTGCAAATTAATTCATTCATTTATGTGATTGCGTTATTTCATCAATAAATATAATTTTAATGAATTGGATAGAAAATAAATAAATTAATAAATGACTCAATCGTGAGATTATCTAATGGTTTATTTAATGAGTGGACATTAAATTAACCTACAACCTAGGAGAAATAACTCTTTATGTCGGACTTGGCATGAACTACACCATTCCACGTGTCCACCTATGTATCACCGAGTTGGCATCATTATGGTTCTGTCGTGAAAAATCCCCACACGTTTTGGGATGATTCATTAATTAAAAATATTTATTACTCATACGTAAATGAGGGGAACCAAAGGATTGGTTAAAGGGAATTGCATAAATATCCTTGGACATGTAGGTCCTACATAATAATGGAGGGAGGAATGACCCATAGGCCATATTTTAATTTAATATTAAATAATTGAAAAACCATGAAATAAATTTAATTAAATAAATGTCAACACATACATAGGTCTTGGTTAAACTCATGAACGGTCACACATACAACGAATATGAAAAAATAAACGGCTAGCATTCATTTATTTGTTCTTTTATTATTTAAGATAAACACGGTTTCATTAATTAATTAATTCCCTTTCATCTTAATGATAATACGATCTTATTTGGAGATACCCATCATTAATGGAATTCATGTAAAATAAATGGAAGAACCAATAATGACATATTAGTTACAATAAATTAATTGATCATTTTAAAATTCTTTAAAACCATTATTAAATTGTCAAACACACAACGGTGTGTTAATCAATAAAATAAAGTTTTAATGTTGTAATTTCAAATTTAATGTAATTTTAATTTTTTTTCCATTAATAGGAGACTACACAGCGTGTACATACAGCTACACATCATGTACCTCGGTTGTCGTATATCCAAGTCACATGCTTGGGGCTTCAGTGTGTTGACTCGACCAGACTACATGGTGTGTACATGCCAATTACACACCTTGTATCTGATTGTCGTGTGCTAGGTTGGCCCGGTCAACATGCGGTGTGCAATAAAAGCATCATGTGTAATTAATTACTCAACGCATCTAGATACATTGTGCATAGCAATACAGTGTGTGCTTCGGCCCTGCATGTCGTGTAACCCAGTTTTATCGGCCAATGATTTGGCACTTCCTAATGGCATCTCTGGTCGTTCTTCATTTGTTCTTAAACCGTTAATAAAATGAAACATTGTACGAACATAATTAATATGTCGATAACATGCTAATTCAAATCGGATTAAAGAACAAATAACATGAAATAAAATCTAACCACAACTATGCATAGATCAACAATCAATTAAATAATTATAAATTTAAATGTGACCGCTCTGATACCACTTGTTGTTTACGGGTACATCAGAAACGTGTGTTGGTGGGTGATATATTAAAATTTATTTTAGTAATTGTTTCCTGAAACCTAGAGTGAGGATCTTGCACGTTAAATTTATAATTAATTTATTTAATATATGAAGAAATAAATACTTGGGCTCAAGAATTTTCTTCATTGATGATTTTTTATCCACTGAAAAGGCCTTTCTGGATTGCCTTTATTATGCTTGAGAGGATCCAATGGTAGAATCCCTCTATCGGTGATCCATACATGCTTCAATGGTCTTCGAGCAATGTCACTCGTTCTCCGGGTGCTAGCGCGGCGAATCGAATGTCTTGTGTTGTTCGTTCTTGATCGTTCACTCTTCGGTCTTGAAGAAATTATCACTTGGGTTTCTCATTCTTGAGAGGGAGAGAGGAGAATTCGAGAGAGAATTCATTGTGCACAACAATTCTCTATTCTCAAACTTAGAATTGGTTTCGAATGAATTACACAATAGACATAGATGTCTATTTATAGAGATGAGATTTTGGTTACAAAATTTAATTGCATAACATCCATTAAATATAATTATAACCATTAATGAAATATCATGTCACATAATAATAATAATAGTATTATTATTCGGTGGTGCGTCAACTTGTGAAAAATGGATAAATAATGTTTACCGACTCGTAAATAATTATTTTATCACTGAACATTGTCTTGGTCCTTTTGAACTCCTCTTGTATTTATTAAATATTCGAATAAATATTTTATTATCTTAAATAAATATTTTATTCAAAAACTAGTAAATAAATATTTATTAAATATTCAATAAAATAAATAAATATATTTTATTCAAAAATTTGGTGAATAAATATTTATTGAATTTATGCGATCATTGTAACTTAAATAAAATTATTCCTCATTCTTGAGAATAATATTTATTCCATTAATTAAATTCAAATAGAATTTAATCGAGACTACCAGAAACACTTAGTGTGTGACCCTCTAGGATTCTTTCTCGTTGGAATTAGGTGGACTTTCTAGAAATCCAAGATAGCAATGGGTCAAGGAACCCAAGATAAAGAACTTAAAGTTGCAACGACGACAACCACATACGAACTCTCACTGTGTAATATAATCCTTTGTCACATAATCTCATCAAGCAGGTTATATGACAGTGTCATCAACCTATATGCTTGATGCATCATTCTTTGACTATCTGAAATAAACTCATCATTACATCATGGACATGGAATTTAGGGCGAAGGTTCTATTTCAATCAAAGGGTCAAGATATAAACTTCCATAAATATGGAAGGGACAAATCCATTCTTAACTTATCCACTAATAACATTTCATTCATGACGCACCCAACATACCCTACTTCCCACCAATATGGCGTGACAGTTTTCATCAGCAAATCTAAGTGTGCGAGTCATGACATGCATTAATGATAATCTTAAAGTCTAAGGACCATTCCACACACTCATAGATTGGAATATCATATGATACCAAAACATGCAGAATTCCTACTGGCGGGTCAGTTCTCATAATCTATTGTCTTGAAGATTGCCAAGTGTGAACATCATGGGAAGAAGTCTCATCTACTTACGAGTACTCACACCTGACGGTCTATATAATATGTGTCTCATCATAGTATTTTATCCAACCGTAGAACTATATTAAGAATATTATCATAGCACTGCAGGGTTCTCATCATAGCGAAGAACTACTATGACCTTATCAATGTGACAAATACTCGAGGACATTATTATATTATGGCCATGCAGAACAATGAATAATATGTAATAAGATATTTAATTTAATATTTAATACATCAAATATTCATGTAATCAAAGTAAAAATAGTTGGTTCTAGGACACCAACTCTAACATTATGGTGGGGAGTGCACCATAAGCCATTGGAGTTCGTGAACCTCATTTTAAGTTGTTTGTTGAGCATGGAGGTTTATGTTCTTGGTGAGTCGAGAATGAGAATTTGTTGTTTTGTTTTTCTTACTGGCACTCAAGTGTGAGCAGTTTGACCATGTCTATCTATTGCGTTTAGTGATGGACGTAGTGCGGGTCATGTGGTATATCATTTGGGCAGTGGGGAGATGATAAGAATACTCCTATAGAAGTGAGAATCAAATCGGTCATAGAGTAATTTTTATCATGTCAGGAGAGATCTTAACTATTGGTTGACAATTGGGGCTTATTGGGGGAGAGAAGCATTTGTGGTGGGGAGTTTGTAATGACTTGCGTCGTCACGAGTTGCAGAAAGTCAGGAGAAATTTGAATTTTTTCCCAGAAGTGTCTCAGGGTAAAATGGTAATTTATCCTATGAGATTATCTCAAATAATTTTTCTGACTACTTTATTGGTCTTAGAATAGAGTGTTTACCCTAGGATAGAATTTTAGTGGAAATATGGGCTGTTTGAATTTCACAGAATATTTAATATTTAATTAAATAAATATTAATGTATTTGTGCATGTTTGTTCGGTGATATTTTTTAAATGGAGTTTTGGATTGAGATTCTATCTCCATGGTTGAGTCTAGAATGGAGGTTTTCCCTAGATGAGATATAATCACATCATGGGAACCGGGGTCGGGGCGGGCCTATTGCGGAATCATTAGGAGTCCCAATGATAGAAATGAGATACGAAAGAAAATGAAGAGGAAAAGAAAAAACACAGAACACACAAATTTACGTGGTTCGGGAATAATACCTACATCCATGGAGAGGAAGAAATTCACTATGATTCGAGAGCACATATTACTGAAATTTATCACACAAATCCTATCCTGAAAAAGATCTACAAAAGGAGGAAGACGATCCACTGTTCCACACAGGAAAGTCTGTGTCGCTATAGTTGTGGACCACAAGCATTCAACCTAATCGGATCGGGCTACATCAATCCAACAATCTCCCACTTAGAGCCTGATCCACTACGCAACTCTACTTTGATGTCACTTACTAAGACAACTTACTTAATCTGAGTTCTTCCTCTTCTCCACTCACCAGTGCGCGTGCTTTCCATTCACAGCTCCAATTTGAAATTGGCGATTCATGAAATACAAATAGTATTCCTCTTGTGCTCCCATCGTGTCCTCCCTTATTCTGTCTCTCATCCTTCATTCATCAGTGGAGACCAATAGAGGCATAGCAGTGCCTCAACTTCTGTATTACCATGGGCTTCGTCAACATGTCTGTCAGATTGTTGGTTCCACAAATCTTCTGTAATATCAGCAACCCATCGTGTATCAAACCTCTGATGAAATGGTACTTCAACTGAATGTGCTTCGTTCGGGCATGAAACAATGGGTTCTTTGTAAGATTTATAGCACTCTGACTATCACAGTGCAATACATTCTCCTCTCTCTTTCTTCCCAATTCATCCAAGAAGTTCTTCAGACAAACCATCTCCTTCTCAGTTTCTGTTACAGCAATGTATTCTGCCTCTGTGGTGGATAAATCCACCACCTTCTACAATTGTGATATCCAACTTATTGCAGTCCCTCCACAGGTAAATACATAACCCATGGTACTCATCTTGTTGTCGATGTCGCCTCCAAGTTTAGCATCCACATACCCCTGTAATGAATTTCCTTTCCCAAAGCACAGGGATACCTCTTTATTGCCCTTTAAATGTCTCGGTATCCACTTCACAGCTTCCCAATGTTGTTTTCCATGGTTATCCATATACCTGCTCAAAACTCTCACTGCATGAGCGATGTCAAGTAAAGTACATACCATGGCATACATCAAGCTTCCAACAGCTGATGCGTATGGAACTCTTGCCATGTACTCAACCACTTTTGTCGTCTTTAGTGATTTCTCCTTTGATAGTTTGAAATGGCTCACCAGGTGAATAGAGACTGTCTTTGCTTCCATCATACGGAATCTTTTCAAAACCTTCCCAATGTAATCATCCTATGACAGCATCAATGTTCCAGTTGTGCGGTCTCTCTTGATCTTCATCCCCAGAATCTTTTCAGCTTCTCCAAGATCTTTCATTTCAAACTCCTCAACTAACTGCCCTTTCAGCTCATTAATCCTCTACATACATGATCCTACAATGAGCATGTCATCCACATACAGAAGCAATATAATATATTCATCACCAAAGGATTTTATGTAGCAACATTGATCCATGACACATCATTTGTATGCATTTTTAGTCATGAATGCATCAAACTTTTTGTTCCACTATCTGGGTGTCTACTTCAACCCATACAAGCTCTTCTGGAGTTTTCACACTAGGTCTTCCTTCCCAAACTCTACATATCCCTCTGGCTGTTTCATGTAGATTTCCTCCTCCAAATCTATATTAAGGAAAGAAGTATTGAGATCATGCTGCTCAAGGTACAAGTCTTTTGACGCCACAATGCTGAGAACCACCCAGATGGTGGTAAGATTCACTACAGGTGAAAAAAAATTAGTGAAGTCCACACCTTCCTTCTGTTGAAAAACTTTCACCACTAGTATTGCCTTGTACCTCCTCTTTCCATCATGTTCTTCCTTGACCCAGTAGACCCACTTGTTCTATAATTCTTTATTTCCTGATGGCAGAGGTGTCAACTCCCAAGTGTTGTTACATGTAATGAGGAAATTTCCTCCTTCATAGTCAGCTCCCACTTGCTCGACTCCTTTAGCTGCATTTTCTCTTCAAAGCATTCTGGTTCTCCACTGTCAGTTAATAACAGATAATGCAAGGACGGTGAATACCTCTGAATAGGCCTTCTCACCCTTGTTGACCTCCTCAAATCCACTGAAGTAGTAGGTTCCACCGGTTCTGATGTCTCGTGATCGGGTACACCTTCAAGATCTACTTGCTCTTTACACTCAAATTCAATGTTCTCATTTTCATCTTCAACTGTATGGTGATCCTTGTACGTAACACCTTCATTGAATACCACGTTCTGGATCCTAATGACCATCTTCTTGAGATCATCCCAAAAGTGGTAACCAAACTACTCTACACCATAGCCAATAAAGAAACATGGCTCAGACTTAGCATCAAGCTTCTCCCTTGAGTTAGCATCAATGTGTACATAAGCCAAACTGTCAAAGACTTGTAAATGTGGGAGTTTTACCTCTTTATCAGACCATATCTCCTCGGGTAGACGCTCTCCCATTGGCACAGATGGACTCATGTTGATCAGATATGTTGTCATGTTCACTGCATCGGCCCAGAAGGTCTTAGGTAACCCCGAGTGTAACCTCATGCTTCTGGCACATTCATTCAATGTACTATTCATCCTTTTAGCTACACTATTCTGTTGTGGTGTTCCTGGGATAGTCTTCTTCCACTGAATTCCATTATTAAAACAGAATTCTATAAACTCCTGACTATCATACTCTCTACCGTTGTCAGACCTCAAGCATTTCAGCTTAGCTCCTGACTCATTCTCCACCATGACCTTCCACTTCTGAAACATCTTAAACACATCAGATTTACTTTTTAGAAAGTAAACTCATATCTTGTTGAGTCGTTGATGAATGTCACATAGTATTGTGACCCTCCAAGAGAATATACCAGTGTAGGACCCCAAACATCTGTGTACACCAAGTCCAACTTCCCAGCCTTCGGTGTTCTGCCTCCTTTTACAAAAGATGTCTTCTTTTTCTTTTCGAAGATACAATCTTCACATAGGCCAAAATCCACTGATTTTAACTCTGGTAGAAACCCTTTTTTTGTGAGCACATTCATCCCCTTCTCCCTCATGTGGTCTAGTCTGTAGTGCCACAGTTGTGAATCTCCAACAGCTTTTAATGATGTAGCCATGTCTATGCAAGTTTATGTCATGTTGTATAGGGTACCATTCTTTACTCCCTAGGCTATGACCATAGATCCTTTGATGATCTTCCATGCACCACCAGTGAATGTCGTACTCAACCCTGCATCATCAAGTTGTCCAATAGAAATAAGATTTCTTCTCAAGCCATAGATATACCTCACAATTTCCAAAACCAGTAGACTCCAACTGTTGGTCTTGATCCGTGCATCTCCTTTCCCCACAATCTGCAAGGGTTCATCATCAGTAAGATGTACCTTGCCGAAATTTCTAGAAACATAATTTTTCAGGAATCCCTTCTCCGATGTAGAATGGAAAGACGCCCCATAGTCTAAAATCCAAGACTCCATTGGGCTATCCATGCTCAACAGCAGCGCATCATAAGTTCCTTCAGTTGTCGTATTTTCTCCACTAGTTTTAGGTCCCTTCCGATTATCTCTACACTCCTTCTTGAAATTTCCTTTCTTCCCACAAGTCCAGAAGGTAGGACCGGGCCCCTTTGCCTTGTCTCGGCCTTTCCCTCTTGACCTTGATCGCCCTCAATGATTGTCTCGTTGTGGGTACATTCCTCTTCCTTCAATGTTCAAAGAAGAACTAGAGAATCTGTCTGATTCTCTTCTTCGCACATCCTCGTTAAGGATTAGGTCCCGTATATATTTCAGAATCAGTTTGGTATTTCCTGAAGTACTGATCACAGCTGTTACAATTGCTACCCAACTATCAGGTAAATAAGATAGTAAAACCAACGCACATACCTCATCACCAAGATCAATTTTCACTGATGTCAGCTGACTTCTGATGGTGTTGAACTCGTTGATGTGGTCTACAACAATTCTCCCTTCAAACATTTTCAGGTTGAACAATCATTGCATCAAATGAACCTTGTTTTCCGTAGAAGGATTCTCATACATATTCTCGGGAGCTTTCATCAGATCCACCGTCGTCTTCTCCTCTCTGATGTTGAATGCCATGTTTTTTTCTAGTGTAAGGCGCACAACGCCCAGAACCTGCCGATCCAGCAACTCCCACTCTGACTGCTCCATGTCTGTTGCCTTCAAACCCAAAAGCAAAAAGTTCATCTTTTTTTATAAAGATAATCCTTGATTTGCATCCTCTAGAAACTGAAGTTAGTTCCATCGAAGCGGTCGATCTTCACTTAGCCTTCATCCATAGCCATTATTGAAGAATTCCAAACCCACCCTTTGATACCAGTTTTTGCGGAATCGTCGGGAGTCGCAATGATAGAAACCAGATACGAAAGAAAATGTAGAGGAAAAGAAAACACACGGAACAGACAAATTTACGTGGTTTGAGAATAATCCCTACGTCCACAGAGAGGCAGAAATTCACTATGATTCAGGAGCACAGATTACCGAAATTTCTCATACAAATCCTAGCCTAAAAAAGAGCTACAAAGGGAATAAGATGATCTATTGTTCCGCACGGGAAGTCTGCATCGCTACAGTTGCGGACTACAAGCATTCGGCCCAACCGGATCGAGCTACACCAATGTAACAGGGCCCCTTTTCTTTTCTTTTTCTTTCTTTTTCTTTCTTTTTCTTTCTTTTTATATTTTCCTTTTTTTTCTTTTCCTTTATTCACTTTGGATTCTTTCATACACCCCCGTGGGATCCTATATCACATGGATGATATGGGGATAGGGAGATAAGAGGGAGATGGAGGAGGAAGTGTGGCCTGAAGAGATCAACTAGAGGTAGATCGGGTGTCATCAGGTGCGTGGCGCGGATCTAGTGTGAAGCTATGATGGTTTCCACACATAGTTAGGCATGTTTTTATGATTTTTTTCCACAAATCTCCATAGTTTAGTTGTTTTAAAAGTTTTAAATCCTGTTATGGGTTTTTAGGGACCCATTGATAGTCAATTCGTGGTCCTTTGGGGCTAATTGGGAGTTTCAGGGAGATTGCAAGGGATTTCTATTTGGGAACCATGTTTACAGGGCGTGTAGTTTATAGAAAACATGCCATGTGTTCTTTTTGGGAGAGGTGATAAAGAAGGGACAACATGACATGTAGTACTGGTTGGCACACTGTGTAGGGGTGGCTTAGGGTTTGGTTGGGTATTTGGCCAAACACTCTGTGTGAGGGGCACATGGCTTTGTGGGGCACATGGCCAGAGCCCGTGTGATGTACACGACTAGTGTCCATGTACTGTAGTTTTCCTTGTTGGAGTCAATGCCTTAGAACTAACTTTTATGTACTTTATGATAACCTCCGCTCATTATTTTGAATATTAATAAACTTTTTATCACATCATGTGTGTTCTTCTGTGTGACATAGTATGTGATAATGTCCTAAGTGTAGTTGTCACGCTGAAAGGTCATAACAGTTCCCCATTATGAATAGAACTCAAAAGTGACATGATAGTATTCTTAAATATATGTTCTATATCTAGATGAAATTATTTGAGGGACACAAATGATATAGGCTATCATGGTGGAGACTCATAAGACTTTGAGGCACCATCTCATGGTGTACGCTCTTGGTAATATCTAGTGTAGAAATTTTGAGAACGGGACACACCAGTAGGAAATCCATATTTAAATGTGTAATTGGAGACTCATAAGACTTTGAGGCGCCCTCTCATAGTGTACGCTCTGCGTAATGTTATTATTAATGCATGTTATGAGTTATGTATTTTGATGTATTGATGAAAATTGTGATGACATGTGGTCATGGAGAAGTTGGATACATTGGGTGTTTCACAAGTAATATTTCATTAATGAATAATACACTTTGATGGAAATGATAGAGCCTAAATAAATCTATGGTCATAGTGTTATATAGGAAAGTTCCATTTCTATAAAGTCAAAAGAAATGACATTGATCGCATAGGTTGGTGGCACATGCATGCAATTTGCTTGATTAGAGATATCAAGATAAAGGTATTATATTACATAGTAAACATCCATATGTGGTTTTGTATCATTGCGACATTAACTTCTTTCTCTATGGTTGTATTGGCTTGTTGCTAGACACTAACCTTGGTCTTTAGGATGCTTCACCTAATGCCACTGAGAAAGACCTATAGGGTCACAAACTAAGTGTATTCAAAACCTTAGTTAAATAATAATATTATTTATTATATAACAAGTTGAATAAATATTATTCCTGCATGTGGTTTAATAATTATTCATGTTTTCTTGATCGTATATACTTTGTCACTAGTTATTTGAGAGAATATTTTGTGAGAAAAATGTTTAATAACATTTATTTACTATTTAGTGAATATAATATTTATTTATTTATTGGTGAATAATGCGGTGATATTTATTTATTAAATAAATATTCATTATTTAAGGTCCAATAAATATTTTGGATGAATAGAGGACCGATATTAATGGTCCGGTGAGAAATAATATATATTTAATATTATTTGAATAAATAATATTTAATTTAATTTGTGAGTTTAGCACATGTTAAGAAATAATAACCTTATTATTATTATTGATGTGGGGTTCCACATGAATCAAGAAAAAAAATGGCAGGGCATGAATAATTGTTATTTTCTAACCCTAGCGTATAAACCCAATTATATTATTTTCATAAGATGTATCCAATTTCATTTGTTGTGAAAAATGACATCCAGAGAGAATTCTCTTAAAGCCCTAGAGATATCTCTCTCCAAGAATGCTCTCAAGAACAAAGAGTGGTCATCCTCCACCACCACTCTCAAGTCTAGAGAGATCGAAGAGAACCCTTAAAGAGATTCTCATAGTGATCAAAGACGAATGACACAAGCATTAGGATCTATCGTGCTAGCACCTAGAGATTTCTATAGTGATATTTGAATGTTTGTATAGCACATGTGGATCACCACTGGAGGGAATATACTCTTAATTCCAACAACACAATGATGGTACGACATGGAGACATTTTCAGATCCATCAATGAAGAAAGAATTCATCGTAAGGTAATTCTTAATTGTTTAAATTAATTATAAATAATATGTGATGATCCTATGATTTGGTTCCAGTATTCTCAATCACCAATTAATCTTTTATTCAACTTTATTGATCATGATGTTTTTCATCATATAAATCTCAAATTAATCATCGAGTATGACAAAAAGTTGCTTTGGGCATGCTTCATCCAGCGCTTCTGCTACGCCTGGAACCTTCAAGCCTAACCCCATATGGGGGACATGACCAGGTACACAGCCAGGTACCCCATGTGGGAGTACACACTATATACTAGAGGAACAAGCTATGTACTTTGATAAGTACATGCCAGGTTGGACAAAGTTATATGCCCTAGGTTGATGGTTGGTGGTACATGTCAAGTACATGAGATACATCTTGTGTACCTCCCCTTTTGAGGCATTTTTTCCATTTTCTCGCCCTAGAGTCAAAATTGGACCTGTGAGTTGTCTATTCTAAGTGTTTTTTCACATAGATCATGATGGTGGAATCCTTTCAGAATTTAGAGGTCATGTGGATGTATTTTTGGATTGAGTGATCATATTTTGGAGGATTGCTTTGAGGTTTGGATTCAAAATCCTCCAATGGATTGGGTTATGCGATGTGAGACCCAAGTGAGGGTTGTGAGTTCATTAGTTGGTTTTACTTGTGTATTTCGGGTTTATTTTTGTTATAGGTTCTTTTAGAAGAATCCCAGAAGGCATAATCAAGTAGTGTTTATGAGGAGATTTTGGATTATCCTTGGATATCGGGACCGATTGCTCGAGGTTAGATTAGTTGAGGTTTAGATTCTGTATTTGAGGATCAGATCTATTGGAGCCTTTGAGTTGGGTTGGCACTATAGGATAGCAGTTATGGTTGGGTGTCTTTTAGATGTTGAGATGGGTATGAGAGACCCATTTGGATGCCCTTATGGGTGAGATAATACCTGAGGATGGGTTTTTTATCAGGGAGCTGAGGTTTTCTTACAATGGTATTTTCTTCAAGGTTTTTCTTATACTGAGGATCCCTTATAGGGTTTCCTGCTTTTGAGGTATTCATGAGGATCATTGAGAATTCTCTTGTGGGCGTGCTCATGCTTTTGGATTCCCTTATAGTATCTTTTTTAATCAAGGATCAGTTGGATTCCACCGAGGTTTTCTTGAGGATCTTTCTCATGTCGAGCTTGGACCAAGTTTTTGGATGAGATAGAGGAATCCCTCCTGGGGTGTCCTATTCTTACTATATACTTTTGTCCTTTTAGGATCATTTGATGAGTGTGGTCCTAGAGCTTGAGTGTAGCAGGGAAGTCCCTAGTAAGATGTTGCTTTATGTTGTGACCCCAAGAACCATGGGATCCCAGAGTTTTTTGAGTCAGGAGTTGATCAGCGCTGCTAGTTTAGATTTTCAGATGATGGGTTCAGGATTTTGATCGACCCACATTTTGGATAGCCTTTAGTTGAGAGTTGGTCAACATTGCCAGTTCATCTTATGTATGTTCGGTTTGAGTGTTGGATCAACCCACTTTCTGGTGGCCTTTGGCCAAGATGTTTGAGGTAGTTTTTTCTCAGGACTTGGTTTGAGGAGTCTCATGGGATATCTTGGATCAGGCATTGTCCCTGAGTTTTGATCTGGTTCTCTCCTCCATTGGTTGGTTGTGGTTAGACAAGATTATGGAGCTAATTGGAGATTTGGATGAGTGCACCCATATAGTTTAGAGTTACGTGTGGCATCCCTCCTTTTTAATACATAACTTTTCATTACATTTTACATACAGAGGATCTTTAAAGTCTATTGTCTTGGAAATCGGGAACAAGAAAACTTGAATACAACATAAAACATTATTCTAATCCAATTGTAAGGCTTCATCTTAAGATCATCCTAAGTACGATTACTGCCTTTCATATCCTAGAGACATGCATCAAAGGAAAGGGTGAGCAGAAGGCCTAGTAAGGGTAAACAAGGGAATCAATATACTTGTGAAATCAATAAGAACTTGAATAACAACATAAAGATATAAGAAATGGAAGTATAGGAATATCATAATGAAAATAACTTGAAACATAACTTGAATATGTGTCTACAACATTTCATTTAGACATTCAAGAACATATCAAAAAGGTCTGTCCCCAAGGTGTCATAAAAATTACAAGGTAATTCACCAAGGTATCGTGAAACTTGTCATCTCTAAAGATTAAATCTTTACCCAATGCATTGGAGCGCTATCAGGACGCACCCTTAATATGTCTTTACTTACATGTGAGCCACATAGATCATATTCAAACATTTCATAAATAACCCGTAGAGAATAAAAGAAATGAGTTTCATTTCAAAATCGTGACGTTTTAAAAGCTCTTAAAAATAAGATCATTATACCATTTATAACTCATGGAAAGGGAGTGAGGGTTATATGTATGTCCATTCCAGAATCAAATATATCATATTTATATATTTTTGAACACCCATATAACTGAAATAGGTCTGGAAATTCACATAAATAAACAAGGGAAATTCCTGAGAGAAAGAGATCGAAATTTTGAGACGAAATTTCTGTAGCATAATGGTTATATAACATGGTTTTAGAAAACATTGAAAAGAGAGGGGACAATGGTCACCCACTCATAAATAATTCATAATATAGTATGGGTAATGAATAAGATCATGGAATGGATATTTGAATTACATACCACATGAAAAGAAAACATGAAAGAAAAGAGAAGATGCGATTTCTTTTACGATAAATTCGGCAGCCTAACGGCGTCACATAAAAATTCAGAAAACAAATTCATGAGAGTAGAAAAGGTCTCTCAACAATTAGACATGAAATGGACAGAAATGAGAACATATAAGAACATATCCTCAACATAAAGAGATGGAAATTATAAGACACAACATAAAGGAAGTCATGACTTAAAAGAGGAGGGTGAAAGGATCTCTTGCCTTGAAGAGTAACTTCGAAAGCTTGAAGGTTGGGACCTTGGGAGGCTTGAGGGCACCTTGGGAGGACTCCTTGGGAGGTAAGGAGACCAGAACTTCGTTGAGATGGATTTGGAGATGAAAAGGATGAGGGAAAGGCTTGGTATTTATAGGAGAAGTGAGGGGACAAGTCATTAATGGCCAAGGGACACCTCATCGATTGTATTGGAAAAACCATGGGTTTGCCCATGGTATTTTCACATGGTATTGGTCACTTGGGACACCTCATACCTTATCTTACTATTCATAAGTCGACCAAAATGATTACATAATTATTACATCCTTAATGATTTCATTAAACACCCGAAACTAAAAACTGTATTTTCACTATTCACTGAAAATTTATTTTTTTCAGAAAAAACCTCAAAAATCACCTTAACCTAATATCAATGCTCTGAATTAAAAAATGAACTCCATTTTATAAAAATAATTTTCTAAATAATTTTAATTTAATTTTTAATTAAAAACACTATTCACCTAGAAAAAACTAATACATGACTAATAATTTCTGAAACAGTTATTTACCTATTTTATTGAATCACATTACTTAATCAAGGTGCCTAAATTATATTAATACATTATTTAAGTGAGATTACTAATCCATTTGGTCACATAACTAATCCTAAGCTTAAAATCACAATTCATAATTTACTATTCACAAAAAATTAAGTTGATCTTATTAGATTCTAAATTTCTTACTGAACATATTTCCAGAAGACCATTATTTGAAAATCATTACACATCATTAATTATTTAAGGTTTACATAAATATTTTAAAATATCCTCTTTCCAAAATTCGTCAATATACATCCAATATTTATTCGAATATCTGGAAAAAAAAACACAAACTTCACCATAGGAAGAAATCACAATTTTATTTATCTCAAAGGATTACACATAATAGCTACGGTCTCGTTACATAGCCCCTTATAACCACAACATAGGACCTAAGTGTAAGGTGTGCTAAGGTGAGAGAATCCAAGGGTGGCTTGGCCAACATTGCCCGAGTAGTGATTTCTATAAGCTTGAACTTCTCCCGAAGGCGATTCCGCAAACGCAACATTTAGTTTTCAACGGTCATATTGACCAACCGTCATATTGACCAACCGTCATATTGACCAACGGTCATATAACAGTCGAAACCCAACGGTATCATTTTAATTATACTCACATCATTAATTAAAGAATATACTTTTGTTGAGTATAAACTAAAATAACACACAAAATTAGGAAACAAAAATTCATTCAAAATTTCGGGTCGTTACATTCTTCCCCCCTTAAGAAATTTCATCCCTGAAATTTTAACTCGTATCCTCAGAAAAGAAAAGGTGTGGGTACTTCTGCCTCATAGACTCCTCTGGTTCTCACGTGGCTTATTTATATTTGTGGTTTCTCCACAACATCTTAACAAGGTGGGTAGTCTTGTTGTGTAGAACCTTGTCTCTATGATCCAAGATCTCCATCGGCTGCTCCTCATAAGAGAAGTCATGTTCCAGTTGTACCACCTATGAGTTTAGTACATGTGAAGGGTCAGGTATATACTTCCTCAAGAGGGATACGTGGAAGACATCATGAACTTGTGCTAGATTTGGAGGAAGTGCAAGTCGATAGGTCACTGCTCCCACGCGATCAAGGATTTCATAGGGGCCAATGTACCTAGGGTGGAGCTTCCCTTTCTTCACAAACCTCATGACTCTCTTCCAAGGTGAAATTCGAAGAAACATTGTCACCGACATCAAACTCCAAGTCCCTTCGACGGTTTTCGGCATAGCTCTTTTACCGAATTTGAGCAGTCTTAATGTGTTGTTGGATGGCATGGACTTTTTCAGTCATCTCTTGCACAAGATCAGACCCAAGAAGCTTTCTCTCACCAGCTTCATCTCAACAAGTAGGAGTTCTACATCGCTTCCCATATAGAGCTTCATAGGGTGCCATTTGAATGCTTGAGTGGAAGTTGTTGTTGTAAGAGAACTCAACTAAAGGGAGATGTTGATCCCATCCACCCTTAAATTTCATTGAGCACGTTCTCAACATGTCCCCGAGTGTTTGAATATTCCTTTCAGATTGGCCATCAGTTTGGGGGTGATAGGTCGTACTGAAATTCAATTCAGTGCTCAGAGCTTGTTGAAGACTTCTCCAGAATTTTGATGTGAACATTGGTTCACGATCAGATATGATAGAAAGTGGAACTCCATGCAGTCTTACCACTTCCTTTACGTAAATCCTGGCAAGTTGATCAAGAGAGAAATCTTCTCGAATATAGATAAAATGGGCAGTCTTGGTGAGACGGTCCACAATAACCCATATCGCATTGTTTCCTTTGGAAGTTCTCGGAAGACCAGTGACGTAATCCATAGTGATATTGTCTCACTTCCATGCTGATATGGGTAGTGGTTGCAATACCCCTTTAGGAAGTTGTCGCTCTGCCTTCACTTGCTGGCATACTAGGCAACTTGAAGTGTAGTCAGCAATCTCCCTTTTCATATTATCCCACCAATAATGATCACGAAGGTCCCTATACATTTTTGTGCTTCCAAGATGTATAGAGAAAGTAGAACTATGAGCTTCATCCATCAGCTCCTTTATTTCCGGAATAGATGGAACACATAGTCTTGTATGAAATCTCAATACACCTTCTTGATCAATATTGAACTCAGGAAACTTTCCATCCTTTACAGCCTCAAACTTCTCTTGTAACAAAGGATCTTATTTATGAGCCTTCTTGATCTTCTCTAGTAATGACAGTTGAGAAATCATTTGGGTTAGGGTTGATGATGTCCCTTTCCATATAATTCTCATGTCCAGCTTTATTAGGTCATTGATCAAAGAATCTTTTTGAATCTTCATCATGGAAAGAACAACTGGGTTTTTCCTGTTTAATGCATCAGCAACTTTGTTTGCTCTCCCAGGGTGATAATGAATTGAAAAATCATAGTCTTTAAGAAGTTCCAACCATCTCCTTTGTCTCATGTTCAATTCCTTTTGTGTGAAAATATACTGCAAACTTTGATGGTCCATGTATATATCACATTTCTCCCCATAAAGAGAGTGCCTCCATATCTTCAGAGAAAAAATGATCACAGCCAGCTCCAGATCATGTGTAGGATAATTCTTCTCATCAATCTTCAACTGTCGAGATGCATAAGCAAGGACCCTGTCATTTTGCATGAGGAAGCACTGAAGCCCTTTTAGAGATACATTACTAAAAATATCGAATCCTTCTCCACTTGAGGGCAAAGTTAACACAGATGCAGTAACCAATCTCTTCTTCAGCTTTTGGAAAATTTCCTCACACTCCTTTGTCCAGATGAACTTGGCCCTTTTTCGAGTTAACTTGGTTAATGGATTAGAAAGTCATGAAAAGTTTTTCACAAACCTCCTATAATATCCTGCTAATTCAAAAAAACTATGAATATCAGTTATTGTTGTAGGTTGAGGAAACTCCTCTACAACTTTTGTCTTTGCAGGATCAACTGTGATTCCCTCATTGATTACAATGTGCCCTAAGAAAGTGACTTGTTGTAACCAGAAATAACATTTACTGAACATTCCAAAAATCATCTCCTTCTGCAGAGTTTGCAAAATAACCCTCAGATGATCTTTATGCTCCTCGTGACTTTTGGAATATATCAGAATATCATCAATAAAAACTACCATAAAATTATCAAGGTAGCCTTTAAAGACTCTATTCATCAAATCCATAAAAATAGCAGGTGCATTAGTCAGTCTGAAGGGCATAACAATAAACTCATAATGCCCATATCTTGATCGGAAAGTAGTTTTTGGAATATCTTCTTTCTTCACCCTCAATTGATGATAACCAGATCGAAGATCAATCTTAGAGAAGAATTGATCCTCATGAAGTTGGTCAAATAAGTCATCAATTCTTGGAAGAGGGTATTTGTTCTTCATTGTGATCTCATTCAGTTCTCTATAATCAATGCATAGTCGCATCGATCAATCCTTCTTCACAAAGAGAATAGGTGCTCCCCAAGGAGACACACTTGATCGGATAAACCCCTTCTCCAAAAGATCTTAGAGTTGTTTCTTTAATTCCTATAGCTCAACATTTGTCATCCTATACGGGGTCTTTGATATCAGATGAGATCCAGGTACGAGTTCGATGGAGAACTCTACCTCTCTTTCTGGGGGAGGTCCAGGCAACTCCTCCGGAAATACATCAACGTATTCCTGGACGATGGGGACATTTTTTATCATCAAACTCTCATCTCCTTCTTCTTCTTCACCGATCAACTCCGTAAACAAGGATATAGGGGGTTCTTTTAGACAAAGATGGGGTTGAGATATCTCTCCTTGGAAGATAACTGTAGGTTTTCCATTCAAGACTACTGATATTTCCTTGCTTCTGCAATTAATCTTAGCATTATACTTTGAGAGTCAGTTCATCCCTAGTATAATTTCAAATTCCAGCATGGGAATGACTACTAGATTTGTGATAAGATTTTGCTCACTAAAGTAAATACTAGAGTTTCTAAACACTGATGATGCTTGGATAGTCCCACCAAGAGTCTTGACTGACAACTCTACTTTTAGCAATTCGAGGTTGATTCTAAATTCCTTGCAAACTTGGAGGAAATAAAGGAATGCGTAGAACCATAATCAAACAAATTACTTACTAGCTTTGAGAGTACAACAAGAGTACTTGCTACCACATCATTCGGAGCATCAACTTCAGCTGTCGCGATAGCAAAAGCACAGCCTTGATCCCTTGGCCTTTGCTGAGGCTGATGGTGGTTCCCCTCTACTGCCCTCAGATTTGGACAGTGATTGGAAAAGTTCTCACGTTGTCCACACTTGAAGCACTCGACATCAGGTAGGGTCTGCACCATCTTCCCCTTGTTGTTTGTGTTTGGAAGTTGAGGTTTCACCTCACCATGACAATTCCTCGCAATGTGGCCATCTCTGTCACACTTGTAGCACTTCCCACTCCCGAGCAGGAAGTTCCCTGAATGCTTCTTCCCACATTTATTACACGTGGGAAGTTGCACTTTCTTTCCTCCTCTTCCCTGATCAAAAGTCCTCCCTAAGCTGGGCTTCATCGATCTCTTCTTGTCATTGGATTTATGAGACCACTGCATCTCACCAAACTCTAGCTCGACTTTCATCACACTCTGCACGATCTCCTCGTAGCTGTCATAATCTCGGTTGACTAGATTCTTTCGCAGATGAGGTCTTAGTCCACCGAAGAATCTACCAATCATACCGTTTGGATCCATGACAAAGCTAGAGGTATATCGTGAAAGCCTTGTGAAGTTCATCTCCTAGCTTCCCACATATTCATTCTCCTTCTGCTTCAGCTTGAGAAACTCCTCCATTCTTGTTCTCATGGAACGAGGGAAATACTTACTGAAAAAGATCACTCTGAACTCTTCCCACTCCATAGCTTCAACTTTCACTCTTTGCCTCGTGTTTTTGATCAGTTCCCACCACTGATCAGCTTCTCCCTTTAAGCGATAGACAACCATGGTGACCTTCTCTTGCTCTGAACAACACAGCACAGAAAAGATCTTCTCTATAGAGCTGATCCATTTCTCAGTAATCAATGGGTTAGTCGATCCACTGAAGGTTGGTGGTCGTTGGCGCATAAAGGACTCAACAGAATGTTGTTCCCTTCATGGTGAGATCGACCTCTCAGCTTGATTCAAGTTATTACTCATAACTTGAGTCAGTTGGTTCATCATTCACATGAATGTTTCCATTCCGGCTTCCATCGGAGGTCCGTCAGCGCATGGTCCATTGCGGTCACCATTTGCACAGTTCCTTCTAGTGCCCGCCATTTTCTAAAAGAATAAAATCTTAGTGAGAAACTTGTTTCAATTATGAATCTTTTAACTATAAAGGATTCTACGTATTAAAACTTTATGCTTAAACAATTATATTTCTCTATAATTCTTTCATAATGATTCATAAAAAGCTTGCGATTAACCAAACATATCCTCCGGGAGTGTCGTAACCAAGAGTGCAGTAAGGCTCATTGTCATGCACTAGTTCCTGTTCAAATCTAGCTCAAAGCGGTGTTTTCAGGTTTTACCCCTATATACATCTGTGTCAGAGCCGCCTCTATCTGCTCGTATACAGACAGGGATGTATTTGTTTGATAAACCACTTACTCGTTACTCACCGAAATACTAGGAAGATTTCCTATATTTAAACTTTTCTATAGGGTTTTTCCTAAAGTTTTCATATCCTAATTTCCATAAATAACTAAACTATCCTTTGATACCAACTGTGGCATCCCGCCTTTTTAATACATAACTTTTCATTACATTTTACATACAGAGGATCTTTAAAGTCTAGTGTCTTGGAAATCAGGAACAATAAAACTTGAATACAACATAAAACATTATTCTAATCCACTTGTAAGGATTCATCATAAGATCATCCTAAGTACGATTACTGTCTTTCATAACCAAGAAACATACATCAAAGGAAAAGGTGAGCAGAAGACCCAATAAGGGTAAACAAGGGAATCAGTATACTTGTAAAATCAATAAGAACTTGAATAACAACATAAAGATATGAGAAATGTAAGTATAGGCATATCATAGTGAAAAGAACTTGAAACATAACTCGAATATGTGGCTACAACATTTCATTTAGACATTCATGAACATATCACCAAGGTCCATCCTCAAGGGGTCATAAAAATTACAAGATTATTCACCAAGGTATCGTGAAACTTGTCATCTCTAGAGATTAAATCTTTACCCAATGCATTGGAGCGCTATCAGGATGCACCTTTAATATGTCTTTACTTACATGTGAGCCACATAGATCATATTCAAACATTTCATAAATAACTCATAGAGAATAAAAGAAATGGGTTTCATTTCAAAATCCTGACGTTTTAAAAGCTCTTAAAAATAAGATCATTATACCATTTATAACTCATGGAAAGAGAGTGAGGGTTATATGTATGTCCATTCCAAAATCAAATATATCATATTTATATATTTATGAACACCCATAGAAATGAAATAGGTCTGGGTATTCACATAAATAAATAAGGGAATTTCTTGAGAGAAAGAGATAGAAATTTTGAGATAAAATTTCTGCAGCATAACTATTATATAACATGGTTTTAGAAAACATTGAAAAGAGAGGGGACAAGAGTCACCCACTCAAAAATAATTCATAATATAGTATGGATACTGAATAAGATCATGGAATAGATATTTAAATTACATACCATATGAAAAGGAAACATGAAAGAAAAGAGAAGATGCGATTTCTTTTACGAGAAATTTGACAACCTAACGGCGTCACATAAAAATTCAGAAAACAAATTGATGAGAGCTGAAAAGGTCTCTCAACAATTAGACATGAAATAGACAGAAATGAGAACATATAAGAACATAACCTCAACATAAAGAGATGGAAATTATAAGATACAACATAAAGGAAGTCATGACTTAAAAGAGGAGGGTGAAAGGATCTCTTACCTTGAAGAGTAACTTCGAAAGCTTGAAGGTCGGGACCTTGGGAGGCTTGAGGGCACCTTGGGAGGACTCCTTGGAAGGTAAGGAGACCAAAACTTCATTGAGGTGGATTTGAAAATGAAAAGGATGAGAGAAAGGCTTGGTATTTATAGAAGAAGTGAGGGGACAAGTCATTAATGGCCAAGGGACACATCATCGGTTGTATTGGAAAAACCATGTGTTTGCCCATGGTATTGGCCACTTGAGACACCTCATACATTATCTTACTATTCATAAGTCGACCAGGATGATTACATAATTATTACATCCTTAATGATATCATTAAACACCCGAAACTAAAAACTGTATTTTCACTATTCACTGAAAATTTATTTTTTTCCAAAAAAAACCCCAAAAATCACCTTAACCTAATATCGATGCTCTGAATTCAAAAATGAACTCCATTTTATAAAAATATTTTTCTAAATATTTTTAATTTAATTTTTAATTAAGAAACACTATTCACCTCGAAAAAACTAATACATGACTAATAATTTCTGAAACAGTTATTTACCTATTTTATTGAATCACATTACTTAATCAAGGTGCCTAAATTATATTAATACTTTTTTTAAGTGAGATTACTAATCCATTTGGTCACATTACTAATCCTAAGCGTAAAATCACTATTCTTAATTTACTATTCACAAAAAATTAAGTTGATCTTATTAGATTCTAAATTTCTTACTGAACATATTTCCAGAAGACCATTTTTTGAAAATCATTACACATCATTAATTATTTAAGGTTTACATAAATATTTTAAAATATCATCTTTTTCTAAAATTCATCAATATACATCCTATATTTATTCGAATATCTGAAAAAAAAAACACAGACTTCACCATATGAAGAAATCACAATTTTATTTATCTCAAAGGTTACACATAATAGCTACGGTCTCGTTACATAGCCCCTTATAACCCCAACATAGGACCTAAGTGTAAGGTGTGCTAAGGTGAGAGAATCTGAGGGTGGTTTGGCCAACATTGCCTGAGTAGTGATTTCTATAAGCTTGAACTTCTCCCGAAGACGATTCTGCTCCAACTTCACACGATGAAGTTCAGCTTAGGTTTGGTCCAGAGCAAAGCTCAGTGGTGCTACCTCCTTCCCAAGTTTAATCAGATGGGCTTTGATCGGCCCGAGACTACTGGATGAGGCCATCGAATCTTCTTTTTGTATTAATTAACCAATATCACTTGTATTTAGAGACAACAAACGCAACATTTAGTTTCCAACGGTCATATTGACCAACGGTCATATTGACCAACGGTCATATAACAGTCGAAACTCAACGGTCTCATTTTAATTATACTCATATCATTAATTAAATAATACACTTTTGTTGAGTATAAACTAAAATAACACACAAAATTAGGAAACAAAAATTCATTCAAAATTTCGGGTCATTACATTCTTCCCCCCTTAAGAAATTTCATCCCCGAAATTTTAACTCGTTTCCTCAGAAAAGAAAAGGTGTGGGTACTTCTGCCTCATAGACTCCTCTGGTTCCCACGTGGCTTCTTCATATTTGTCGTTTCTCCACAACACCTTAACAAGGTGGGTAGTCTTGTTGCGCGGAACCTTGTCTCTACGATCCAAGATCTCCACTGGCTGCTCCTCATAAGAGAAGTCATGTTCCAGTTGTACCACCTCTGAGTTTAGTACATGTGAAGGGTCAGGTATGTACTTTCTCAAGAGGGATACATGGAAGACATCATGAACTTATGCTAGATTTGGAGGAAGTGCAAGCCGATAGGCCACTGCTCCCACGCGTTCAAGGATTTCATAGGGGTCAATGTACCTAGGGTTGAGCTTCCCTTTCTTCACAAACCTCATGACTCTCTTCCAAGGTGAAATTCGAAGAAACATTGTCACCGACATCAAACTCCAATTCCCTTCAACAGTTGTCGGCATAGCTCTTTTACCGACTCTGAGCATCCTTAATGTGTTGTTTGATGGCATGGACTTTTTCTGTCATCTCTTGCACAAGATCAGGCCCAAGAAGCTTTCTCTCACCAGCTTCATCCCAACAAGTAGGAGTTCTACATCGCTTCCCATATAGAGCTTCATAGGGTGTCATTTGAATGTTTGAGTGGAAGCTGTTATTGTAAGAGAACTCAACTAAAGGGATATGTTGATCCCATCCACCCTTAAATTTCATTGAGCACGTTCTCAGCATGTCCTCGAGTGTTTGAATAGTCCTTTCAAATTGGCCATCAGTTTGGGGGTGATAGGTCGTACTGAAATTCAATTCAGTGCTCAGAGCTTGTTCAAGACTTCTCCAGAATTTTGATGTGAACCTTGGATCACGATCAGATACGATAGAAAGTGGAACTTCATGCAGCCTTACCACTTCCTTCACGTAAATCCTGGAAAGTTTATCAAGAGGGAAATCTTCTCGGATAGAGATAAAATGGGCAGTCTTGGTGAGACGGTCCACAATAACTCATATCGCATTGTTTCCTTTGGAAGTTCTCGGAAGACGAGAGACGTAGTCCATAGTGATATTGTCTCACTTCCATACTGATATGGGTAGTGGTTGCAATACCCCTTTAGGAAGTTGTCGCTCTGCCTTCACTTGCTAACATACTAGGCAACTTGAAGTGTAGTCAGCAATCTCCCTTTTCATATTATCCCACCAATAATGATCACGAAGGTCCCTATACATTTTTATGCTTCCAAGATGTATAGAGAAAGTAGAGTTATGAGCTTCATCCATCAGCTCCTTTATTTCCGGAATAGATGGAACACATAGTCTTATACGAAATCTCAATACACCTTCTTGATCAATATTGAACTCAGGAAACTTTCCATCCTTTACAGCCTCAAACTTCTCTTGTAACAAAGGATCTTCTTTCTGAGCCTTCTTGATCTTCTCTAGTAATGAAGGTTGAGAAATCATTTGGGTTAGGGTTGATGATGTCTCTTTCCATATAATTCTCATGTTCGGCTTTATTAGGTCATTGATCAAAGAATCTTTTTGAATCTTCAACATGGAAAGAACAACTGGGTTTTTCCTGTTTAATGCATCAGCAACTTTGTTTGCTCTCCCAGGGTGATAATGAATTGAAAAATCATAGTCTTTAAGAAGTTCCAACCATCTCCTTTGTCTCATGTTCAATTCCTTTTGTGTTAAAATATACTTCAAACTTTGATGATCCATGTATATATCACATTTCTCCCCATAAAGATAGTGACTTCATATCTTCAGAGCAAAAACGATCACAGCCAGCTCCAGATCATGCGTAGGATAATTCTGCTCATGAATGTTCAACTATCGAGATGCATAAGCAATGACCTTGTCATTTTGCATGAGGACGCACCGAAGCCCTTTTAGAGATCCATTACTAAAAATAACGAATCCTTCTCCACTTGAGGGAAGAGTTAACACAGGTGCAGTAACCAATCTCTTCTTCAGCTCTTGGAAACTTTCTTCACACTCCTTTGTCCAGATGAACTTGACCCCTTTTCAAGTTAACTTGGTTAATGGATTAGAAAGTCGTGAAAATTTTTTCACAAACCTCCTATAATATCCTGTTAATCCAAGAAAACTACGAATCTCAGTTATTGTTGTAGGTTGAGGCCACTCCTCTACAAATTTTGTCTTTGTAGGGTCAACTGTGATTCCCTCATTGATTACAATGTGCCCTAAGAAAGCGACTTGTTGTAACCAGAAATAACATTTACTGAACTTTCCAAAAATCATCTCCTTCCGCAGAGTTTGCAAAATAACCCTCAGATGATCTTCATGCTCCTTGCGACTTTTGGAATATATTAGAATATCATCAATAAAAACTACCACAAAGTTATCAAGGTAGTCTTTAAAGACTCTATTCATCAAATCCATAAAAATAGTAGGTGCATTAGTCAGTCCGAAGGGCATAACAATAAACTCATAATGCCCATATCTTGATCGGAAAGCAGTTTTTGGAATATCTTCTTTCTTCACCCTCAATTGATGATAACCAGATCGAAGATCAATCTTAGAGAAGAATTGAGCCCCACGAAGTTGGTCAAATAAGTCATCAATTCTTGGAAGAGGGTATTTGTTCTTCATTGTGATCCCATTCAGTTCTCTATAATCAATGCATAGCCGCATCGATCCATCATTCTTCTTCACAAAGAGAACAGGTGCTCCCCAAGGAGACACACTTGGTCGGATAAACCCCTTCTCCAAAAGATCTTGGAGTTGTTTCTTTAATTCCTCTAGCTCAATATTTGTCATCCTATATGGGGTCTTTGATATCGGATGAGATCCAGGTACGTGTTCGATGGAGAACTCTACCTCTCTTTCTGAGGGAGGTCCAGGAAACTCCTCCGGAAATACATCAATGTATTCCTGGACGATGGGGACATTTTCTATCATCAAACTCTCATCTCCTTCTTCTTCACCGATCAACTCCATACAGAAGGATATAGGGGGTTCTTTTAGACAAAGATGGGGTTGAGATATCTCTTCTTGGAAGATAACTGTATGTTTTCCGTTCAAGACTACTGATATTTCCTTGCTTCTGCAATTGATCTTAGCATTATACTTTGAGAGTCAATCCATCCCTAGTATAATGTCGAATTCCAGCATGGGAATGACTACTAGATTTGCGATAAGATTTTGCTCACTAAAGTAAATACTATAGTTTCTAAACACTGAAGATGCTTGGATAGTCCCACCAGGAGTCTTGATTGATAACTCTACTTTTAGCAATTTGGGGGTTGATTCTAAATTCCTTGCAAACTTGGAGGAAATAAAGGAATGCGTAGAACCAGAATCAAAAAAAGTATTTGCTAGATTTGAGAGGACAACAAGAGTACTTCATACCACATCATTCGGAGCATCAACTTCAGCTGTCGCGATAACAAAAGCACGGCCTTGATCCCTTGGCCTTTGTTGAGGCTGATGGTGGTTCCCCCCCACTGCCCTCGGATTTGGACAGTGATTGGAAAAGTGTCCACGTTGTCCACACTTGAAGCACTAGACATCAGGTAGGGCATGCACCATCTTCCCCTTATTTGTGTTTGGAAGTTGAGGTTTCACCTCACCATGAAAATTCCTCGCAATGTGGTCATCTCTGTCACACTTGTAGCACTCCCACTCCCGAGCAGGTAGTTCCCCGAATGCTTCTTCCCACATTTATTATACGTGGGAAGTTGCACTTTCTTTCCTCCTCTTCCCTAATCAAAATTCATCCCTAAGCTAGGCTTCATCGATCTCTTCTTGTCATTGGATTTATGAGACCACTGCATCTCACCAAACTCTAGCTCGACTTTCATCACACTCTGCACGATCTCCTCGTAGATATCATAATCTCGGTTGACTAGATTCTTCCGCAGATGAGGTCTTAGTGCTCCGAAGAATCTATCAACCTTACCGTTTGGATCCATGACAAAGCTAGAGGTATATCGTGAAAGCCTTGTGAAGTTCATCTCGTAGCTTCCCACAGATTCATTCTCCTTCTGCTTCAGCTTGAGAAACTCCTCTATTCTTGTTCTCATGGAACGAGGGAAATACATACTAAAAAAGATTCCTCTGAACTCTTCCCACTCCATAGCTTCAACTTTCACTATTTGCCTCGTGTTTTTGATCAGTTCCCACTACTGATCAGCTTCTCCCTCTAAGCGATAGACAGTCATGGTGACCTTCTCTTGCTCTGAACAACGCAGCACAGAAAAGATCTTCTCTATAGAGCTGATACATTGCTCAGCAATCAATGGGTCAGTCGATCCAATGAAGGTTTGTGGTCGTTGGTGCATAAAGGACTCAACAGAATGTTTTTCCCTTCGTGGTGAGATCGGCCTCTCAGCTTGATTCAAGTTATTACTCATAACTTGAGTCAGTTGGTTCATCATTCGCATGAATGTTTCCATTCCGGCTTCCATCGGAGGGCCATCAGCGCATGGTCCATTGCGGTCACCATTTGCACGGTTCCTCCTATTGCCCGCCATTTTCTAAAAGAATAAAATCTTAGTGATAAACTTATTTCATTTATGAATCTTTTAACTATAAAGGATTCTACGTCTTAAAACTTCATGCTTAAACAATTACATTTCTCTATAATTTCTTCATAATGATTCATAAAAAACTTGCGATTAACCAAACATATCCTCCGGGAGTGTCGTAACCAAGAGTGCAGTAAGGCCCGTTGTCCTGCACTAGTTCTCGTTTGAATCTAGCTCAAAGCGGTGTTTTCAGGTTTTACCCCTATATACATCTGTGTCAGAGCCGCCTCTACCTGCTTGTATCCAAACAGGGATGTATTTGTTTGATAAACCACTTTCTCAATACTCACCGAAATACCAGGAAGATTTCCTATATTTAAACTTTTCTATAGGGTTCTTCCTAAAGTTTTTATATCCTAATTTCCATAAATAACTAAACTATCCTTTGATACCAACTGTGGCATCCCGCCTTTTTAATACATAACTTTTCATTACATTTTACATACAGATGATCTTTAAAGTTTAGTGTCTTGAAAATCAAGAACAATAAAACTTGAATACAACATAAAACATTATTCTAATCCACTTGTAAGGCTTCATCATAAGATCATCCTAAGTACGATTACTGCCTTTCATATCCTGGAGACATATATCAAAGGAAAGGGTGAGCAGAAGACCCAGTAAGGGTAAACAAGGGAATCAGTGTACTTGTGAAATCAATAACTTGAATAACAACATAAAGATATGAGAAATGTAAGTATAGGCATATCATAATGAAAAGAACTTGAAACATAACTTGAATATGTGGCTACAACATTTCATTTAGACATTCATGAACATATCACCAAGGTCCATCCCCAAGGTGTCATAAAAATTACAAAGTTATTCACCAAGATATCGTGAAACTTGTCATCTATAGAGATTAAATCTTTACCCAATGCATTGGAGCGCTATCAGGGTGCACCCTTAATATGTCTTTACTTACATGTGAGCCACATAGATCATATTCAAACATTTCATAAATAACTCATAGAGAATAAAAGAAATGGGTTTCATTTCAAAATCGTGACGTTTTAAAAGCTCTTAAAAATAAGATCATTATACCATTTATAACTCATGGAAAGGGAGTGAGGGTTATATGTATGTTCATTCCAGAATCAAATATATCATATTTATATATTTATGAATACCTATAGAAACGAAATAGGTCTGGGTATTCACATAAATAAACAAGGGAATTTCTTGAAAGAAAGAGATGGAAATTTTGAGACGAAATTTCTGCAGCATAACGGCTATATAACATGGTTTTAGAAAACATTGAAAAGAGAGGAGACAAGGGTCACCCACTCGTAAATAATTCATAATATAGTATGGGTACTGAATAAGATCATGAAATGGATATTTGAATGACATACCACATGAAAAGGAAACATAAAAGAAGAGAGTAAAAGGAAACATGAAAGAAGAGAGAAGTTGTGATTTCTTTTATGAGAAATTCGGCAGTCTAACGACGTCACATAAAAATTCAGAAAACAGATTGATGAGAGTGGAAAAGGTCTCTCAACAATTAGACATGAAATGGACAGAAATGAGAACATATAAGAACATACCCTCAACATAAATAGATGGAAATTATAAGACACAACATAAAGAAAGTCGTGACTTAAAAGAGGAGGGTGAAAGGATCCCTTACCTTGAAGAGTAACTTCGAAAGCTTGAAGGTCGGGACCTTGGGAGGCTTGAGGACACCTTGGGAGGACTTTTTGGGAGGTAAGGAGACCAGAACTTCGTTGATGTGGATTTGGAAATGAAAAGGATGAGGGAAAGGCTTGGTATTTATAGGAGAAGTGATGGGACAAGTCATTAATGGCCAAGGGACACCTCATCGGTGATATTGGAAAAACCATGGGTTTGCCCATGGTATTTGCCCATGGTATTGGCCACTTGGGACACCTCATACTTTATCTTACTATTCATTAGTCAACCAGAATGATTACATAATTATTACATCCTTAATGATGTCATTAAACACCCGAAACTAAAAACTGTATTTTCACTATTCATCGAAAATTTATTTTTTTCAGAAAAAACCCCAAAAATCACCTTAACCTAATATCAATGCTCTAAATTCAAAAATGAACTTCATTTTATAAAAATAATTTTGTAAATTTTTTTAATTTAATTTTTAATCAAAAAACACTATTCACCTAGAAAAAACTAATACATGACTAATAATTTCTGAAACAGTTATTTACCTATTTTATTGAATCACATTACTTAATCAAGGTGCCTAAATTATATTAATACTTTCTTTAAATGAGATTACTAATCCATTTGGTCACATTACTAATCCTAAGCGTAAAATCACTATTCATAATTTACTATTCACAAAAAAAATTAAGTTGATCTTATTAGATTCTAAATTTCTTACTGAACACATTTCCAGAAGACCATTTTTTGAAAATCATTACACATCATTAATTAGTTAAGGTTTACATAAATATTTTAAAATAACCCATTTTCCAAAATTCATCAATATACATCCTATATTTATTCGAATATCTGGAAAAAAAACACAAACTTCACCGTAGGAAGAAATCACAATTTTATTTATCTCAAAGGATTACATATAGTAGCTACGGTCTCGTTACATAGCCTCTTATAACCCGAGCATAGGACCTAAGTGTATGGTGTGCTAAGGTGAGAGAATCTGAGGGTGGCTAGGCCAACATTGCCTGAGTAGTGATTTCTATAAGCTTGAACTTCTCCCGAAGGCGATTCCGCTCCAGCTTCACACGATGAAGTTCGGCTTGGGTTTGGTCCAGAGCAAAGCCCAGTGGTGCTACCTCCTTCCCAAGTTTCGTCAGATGGGCTTCAATCGGCCCGAGACTACTGGATGAGGTCATCGAATCTTCTTTCTGTATTAATTAACCAAGATCACTTGTATTTAGAGACAACAAATGCAACATTTAGTTTTCAATGGTCATATAACAGTCGAAACTCAACGGTCTCATTTTAATTATACTCACATCATTAATTAAAGAATATACTTTTGTTGAGTATAAACTAAAATAACACACAAAATTAAGAAATAAAAATTCATTCAAAATTTCGGGTCGTTACATTACGCACTGGCTAGAGCTTACCTTCTATGGATGTTGAGTGCTTTGTGTTACTTAGATTGGACCCTTGGGACAATGTATATTTCAGGCCCATGGATGGATGTAACCCTTGGGACAGTGTATCTATCGGACCCATGGATGGAGGGACCTTGGGATAGTGTATCTTGTGGGCCATCGTTTAGAGCCTGATTTGTTTTACAAGACTTTTGGGACATGACAGGTTCTCTGGAGTCCAGCGTGGAGCCATGTCTCCAGTTTGGATCATGCCATTGGAGTCCTAGATCCCGATAGTTGTGGTTTGTCATGTAGACACCTATGGTTATGCCATAGGGTCCAAAATTCAGGCCTTTGCATTTAAATGTCTTGGATCTCCTATGTAGATGTGGCGGATGCGACTGATGTCATGTGGCGGGGTGAGCCACATTCAATAAATCCTCTGGTGTGGTCCAAAGCAAGGGTAAATCCTATGATTTGTTCTATAGGACTTTTGGGACATGACAGGTTCTCTGGAGTCCAACGTGGAGCCCTGTCTCCAGTTTGGATCATGTCATTGGAGTCCTAGATCCCGATAGTTGTGTTTTGTCGTGTAGACACCTATGGTTATGCCATAGGGTCCAAAATTCAGGCCTTTGCATTTAAATTTCTTGGATCTCCTATGTAGATGTGGTGGATGTGACTGATGTCATGTGGCGGGGTGAGACACATTCAATAAATCCTCTGGTGTGGTCCAAAGCAAGGGTAAATCCTCTGATTTATTCTACAGTACTTTTGGCACATGACAGGTTCTTTGGAGTCCAGCGTGGAGCCATGTCTCCAGTTTGGATCATGCCATTAGAGTCCTAGATCCCGATAGTTGTGTTTTGACGTGTAGACACCTATGGTTATGCCATAGGGTCCAAAATTCAGGCCTTTGCATTTAAATTTCATGGATCTCCTATGTAGATGCGGTGGATGCGACTGATGTCATGTGGCGGGGTGAGCCACATTCTATAAATCCTTTGGTGTGGTCCAAAGCAAGGGTAGATTTACCTCAGGTATCACGCTAGAACCCACGGTTGGTCGTTTTATTTTATTTTTTTCGTTAGCCCCCTTTATTTCTATGCAGTTTTTTATTTTATCTCAATTGTTATTAATTTTTGGATAGGTTGGGAATATCACGTGTGCATGCACTTGTATACGACAGCAAATTATAGGTTCGATGTTGGGGTGGCCTATTAAAATTTATTTGTTACCCCCTGTATGTGCAGTATAGTGTGCATGCAGACCTCATGTCTACTTTTAGATGGATCACAGGTTGCGCAGTGGATCGGGTGGAGGCCCAGTGTTTCTTGATTGAGCGAGGCCACTCGTGTAGAGTCTCGGGACAGCCTACTGCAACTCTAGAGTCGTGGAGACCAGGTATGTGGTTCGACTCGAAGTTGGTTGTAAGGAATGATGTAATTATTTTTAGTTTCTTTATTTTGTATATGTGGTCAACCCAGTGGGTGATCGTCTACTGTTTGTTTCGCATGCTTTGAGTCATTATGGATGTATGCCACATTTCATTTATTATAGCATGTTGTTGGTTCAATTTATTTATTATGCATACTCTATGTTTTTCCTTATTGATGTTTTAATTATTTCTGCTTTTATTTTACTTTGGATGGAGGGTATAGTCTCCTCAATGTATCTGTTAGACCCTCGTGACTAGTCGATAGAATCTAGCATATGAGGAGACATGCTTAAGACCTTATGGTGGGCCCGATTGGGTGATGAGTTAAGTTGACTCGGTTCGGTTCGCTATAGATATATTGTGGTATCTAGAAGTGTCTTGTCAAAAAAATACAAAGGGGGGGGATTTTTGGACACCCTTTGTTGGGTGTTGGATTTGTTTACAAGTTGTGTGGACTCGTTTCGAGGTGATTTGTTGATAAGATGGGGAGATTTATGGATACCCCTAAGTTCATTGGAGTTGTTGACAAGGTGGCCGAGGTGCTGTTTGGATTTGTTGACAGATTGAACTTGATTGATAAATAAGTTGGATTTTTTTACAGAGAAGTGGAGGCAAAAGTGGTGCATGGAGCTTGACATTGAGGGATAATGGTTATATATTTGAAGAAGGCCATGTGAAATCCCTTGGAGATGTTCATAGGATGATCCAAGAAGGCCGGAAGTTGTGGGAAATAGATCTGGAAGCAGTTCAGATCAAATCTAGAAGATGAGCAGATTTTCAGAAATCTGGCTAAGCACCCACATAGGGGATTCTCTCTCTGATTTTTCTGAGAACGTTGTCCAGCTGTGAAATAAATCCGACGATGCAAGAGTTGTTCAAAAATGTTCAAAACATCAAGGAACTTCAAATGGGATCCATGATTCAAGCCGAGAATGAATAAGGAATTTGCGGGTGAGATGCAGTGAATTATTGAAATATATTCAGGATGCAGAGAATGAATTAAGGAATTTGTGGGTGAGATGCAGTGAATTATTGAAATATATTCACCATGCAGTGAAGTTTTCACATCGCAAATGAAGGATCCAGCTGCAAAGCAGTATGCCTGCATGAAGCTGGAAGAGATTATTTTATTTATTCAAGCTGGTATTTTTGGAAAGCTGTAAGTATTGGGAAATCACGGTTTTTGAAGGATCTAGTGTTTCCCATGATGCATGCCAAATACATGTTTTTTCTATCATGTGGAAAGTAATAAAGTTATACAAAAGAAGGGAAGTTACAATTTGGTGTTGTAAAAAAAGTATTCCCGGGATTCCATTTATGTAAAATGGAAAACACCTCTCATTGACTTATTTTACAATAGGATTGAGAAAAGAGAAAAAAGATCTCACGGGAGATATTCTGCCTTCAAAATAAAAGAACACAAGGAAGAAGGTGGTAGAGAGAACTCTTTGGTGTTCTAGTGAATATCAGAGTATCGAGAGAAGGAGATGAACTTGTGCTCACCTTGGAGATTTGATTTCCAGGAAGGAGAAGAAGTTCCAGTCTTGACTAGGAAGGATAGAACTTGGAAAGCCTGTTAAAGTGAAGAAGAGGAATCACTGATGTGCGGTGAAGAAGACATTCCAGATTTATTCAGGAAAGAAGGAAAAGAAGCTGAAATGAAGAAAGAGGGAGTTCACAGTAATCCTATAAAGGATCGACAAGGAGTTCAATAGCCCATCTATATATACATTTGAGGATGCACTCAGCCCATCTATATATACATTTGAGGATCACTCAGCCCAGTTGACACTGCAAAAGAGACCTGAATGTCTATAAATTGTGTGGAAGTTCTACCCTAGAGTAGTATGCAAAGGAGGAAGAAAGAGTAGTGAGCTCGTGGGAATCTTACCCCGTAGCAGTGTGCGAAGGAGGAGGGAGGGAGGCGTTGCACCTTTAGAGGCAGTGAGCCTTGGGTGGTAGTGAGCCGACCCAAAACCTATAAAGGCAGTGAGCCTTGGGTGGCAATGAGCCAACCCAAAACCCTGTAAGGATGATGAGGCCAAGCATAGAGTTACCATAGCCTTATAACCCGAAAACATTGAGACTGGTGGTTAATCGATGTATCAACACAATATCAATAACATGCTCCTAGGAGTATCCCAATGTGGATGAACCAAATAAAAATAAATCTATCCCTGCATACATCACATCTTTGCATTCATATGAGAATTCAGTGAGGTTGAGGTTCAAGAGAATGGTTAAACACAGTTCTTATGCATATGGGAACAAGATTCTTAAAGTCTAATCAATAAAGAGGCAGAGAAAAGTTTTAAATTGGGCGCACCCTGATTCACCCCCTATCAGGGTGCCTAAAGGGGACCTGACAAAGACCTTCAAGGTGTGAGCACTATCACTGCTTATGTATATGTATATCTTGCATGACTGTTATATTGCTTCTCCCTTGTTTTATATTAAATGTTAGATAACATGTTCTTGTCTTAGTGACGTGTATGGGAAGCCTATGGAGGATTGCCAACTAAGTTGATATACTCATCCCTGCATATGAACTTTGGTGCATGTGGAGGCCTTGTTTGTCATTATATAGGTAAGGGGTATATTTCATTCTTTACCTGTGGAGCACCTTGATGCCATGGTTAGGGTTGCTGGGAGTTGGCATGGAGACAGTTGTGTGATGGAGTCTAGGGCGATGCCACTTTGGTGCCTTGAGACTTGCATGTCTCGGAATTGTAGACTTCTTTTATATTCTGGTTTTATTGTATGCTGTTACACTCTGATATTTATGATTATGGTTTATTTATGTCATTGGAGCTCTGTTGTTTTTTATATCATGCATCGTATTACGTCTCTTCACTATCGTATGTTGTAGGTTGTTTACTTAAGGAAAAATCATCCCCCACAATTTAATAAAGTTCTTGGCATTTATTGCTAACATTTGGTGTCCAGGAGACGTCACTAAAGGTTAGTGGCACTTCAGTCCTTCCCAAGCCAATGGGTCGGATCGGGGTGTTATAGTACTATTATTCCTATAAATTTGAGAGTTTCTCTTTGATCTCTCTCATTTC
Organism: Viscum album; assembly: GCA_963277665.1. Classification (NCBI taxonomy): domain Eukaryota; kingdom Viridiplantae; phylum Streptophyta; class Magnoliopsida; order Santalales; family Viscaceae; genus Viscum; species Viscum album. The sequence goes on from OY728157.1 coordinate 1,438,730,674, forward strand.
ATAGAATGAGAAAGGAGAGTTTGGAGCACCGAGATCCAAGATCTCCTTCCAGGATCAAGTAATCGATGCTCCGACGATCGAAAGTATGTCAAAAGCCACTTCGATTTTCCATGCTAGCACTCAAAATTTGCAGATTGATGTACCGACAAGCTTTGAATCACGTGTGGATGATCTAGAGTGTCCCCACTTTGGATCCTTAACCAACGACCACCAGCGACGAACAAAACGCATCAATGTCTTCAAATCAAATGAGGTATCATTTCAATTCTCCATGCTAGCACTCAAAATTTGTAGATTGATGTACCAACAAGCTTTGATGCATGTATGGATGATCTAGAGTGTTCTCACTTCAAATCCTTAACCAACGACCACCAGCGATGAACAAAACGCGTCAATGTCTTCAAATCGAATGAGGTATCATTTCAATTTAGTTTTTGTTTAAATTACATAAGATCCTCTCGTTGATAACCAGGTAATCCTACACCAGATCTAATGTTACAACATCGATCTAGTGTAAAAATTTAAGTTTACCTGCTTTTGACTCTTCTGTTGTGTACCTGATACCAACAAGTTGAATGTTACAAATGATTTGTAATGCGTTTCGTAGTTCTAACATTTGTGAAGCATTTGGAATGATATAACATTGAATGTTTATTAAAAATTCAATGATATGGAGATTTCATGATGTGAAACTCCTTGAACCGAGTATCTCATTCCTTCTCTCTATAATTAAGGTTCTAGTATATAGCGGGAAAGAGAGAATTCTTCCCAAACATTGAGAAATTCATAATGGCCCATGGATATCTTAGGAGGAAGGACCTCCTTAACTTATTTTTAGTGTTTTTCATCATCCACGATGAAGAAAAAGAAACTCGATTTCTTCCGAGAAAAGGAATGTTTTTTGTGGTTTGTTTACACTGTCATTGGAAAAGGATTGTCACCACTAAAACCCATCAAATATGTAGGTTGAGAAACCCTCTGCCTCCTTACCACAAAGTGAGGCGGAGGCATTCTTTTATAGATGAGTAAAAATAATTACAAGGAGGGTAAGTCCGATGTGGGACTCAGAAATACCCATTAAACTTAAATGGGGTCCAACACTCTCCCTCAAGCTGGACATGCCCAGATTGGATTGAGTCCCACAAAGAAAAAGATGACAAGACATAAAGACCATCTCATACTCTCCCTCAAGCTGGGTCATGGATGCTGTGAATACCCAGCCAGGTAGTGAGAGAGTCAAGGCGAGCTCCTGGGAGGCCTTTGGTGAAGATATCGGCAAGCTGATCTGCCGTCGGATTATGGCCAAAGCTGATATGTTGCTGCTCCAGATGGTGGCGAAGAAAGTGGCAGTCCACCTCGATATGCTTCATCCGTTCATGGAAGACGGGATTTGAGGCAATCTTTGTGGTTGCCTGATTGTCACACCAGATATGAGCAGAGGTTTGTGCCGGGAAGCCGAGCTCATGGAGGAGATGACGAAGCTAGAGGATCTCAGTGGTGACCGTGACCATGGCGCGGTATTCGGCCTCTGCACTCGATCTGGAGACGACAGTCTGCTTCTTGCTGCGCCAAGAGATGAGGTTACCGGCGAAAAACACGGCGAATCCCAAAGTAGACTTGCGGGTAGTGAGGCAACCTGCATAGTCCACATCACAGAATGCCTCAACATCCAAATGAGCATGATGTGAGTACTGAAGGCCACGTGCAAGGTCTTTCTTGATGTATTTGGCAATGCGGAGGACAGCATCCCACTGAAATCTGGTTGGATGCTCCATGAACGGGCTGACTTTGCCAACGGCGCAGGCAATGTCTGGTCGCGTCATGGTGAGGTGGTTAAGTTTACCCACCAGACGCCGATAGCTCTCGGGATGAGGAAATGGTTCCGAGTCGGTATGGAGAGAGCGTTCCCCAGGCTCAAGAGGAGTGTCCACTGCAGTTGTTGTGCTCAAACCTGCATCCTGCAAGATATCAAGAGCATACTTGCGTTGGCAGAGAGAGATAGTGTCCTCAGAACGGGAGACCCCGATGCCAAGGAAGTAGGTGAGGGGACCAAGATCTTTGGTGTGAAAGTGGTGGTGAAGATGCGCCTTGAGGTTGGCGATTCCTGTGGAGTCGCTCCCTGTGATGATGATATCATCCACATAGACCACCAAGAGGATACAGCCAACAGGAGTCGTTCTGTAAAAAACTGTGTGATCCTTCATACTTCGAGAGAGGCCAAAATCAGTGACAACAGTGCTGAAGCGGCCGAACCAAGCACGAGTAGATTGCTTGAGGCCGTACAAAGAGCGGCGGAGTCGACAGACTTGAGACTCGGTGCCGGAGGCACAAAAGTCGGGTGGCTGTTGCAGATAAACCTCTTCCTCAAGAAAGTCATAGAGGAAGGCATTTTTGACATCCAACTGATAAAGAGGCCAACGATGATGTGCCGCTAGAGAGATGAATAACCGGACGGAGGTCATCTTGGTCACTGGAGAGAATGTATCAAAGTAGTCCACCCCGTAAGTTTGTGCAAACCCCTTAGCCACAAGGCGGGCTTTGAGTCGATTGAGAGTGCCATCGGGATTTAGTCGGATAGTGTAAATCCATTTGTTGTCAACCGTCTGTTTGCCTGCTAGAAGGGGGACAAGATCCCAAGTATGATTTTCTTCCAGAGCCTGCAATTCATCCCGCATTGCTGCTAGCCACCCCGGGTGAGATTTTGCATCTCCAACGGTTCGAGGAATCGATACTGTCTCCAGAGCTGACAGACCCCTGTATGAAGATACAAATAAAGGTGTACGCTGGCACGAACGAGTACCTTTCTGGAGTGCAATGGGCAAGTCGTCTGGTGCCGGGACAGGAGCATCGGACGAAGCGGGGACGAAGGTGTCCTCAGCCGGGACAGGGGGTACAGGCAATGTCCGGCGAGAGTAGACCGCACCAAAATGGTGATCAACAGCAGCAGGGGGAGACACTAGTGGAGGGTGGATGATGAGGGGAAGACAGTCATCAATGTCAGTGTCTGGATGGGGAGAGAGATGTGAAAAAGGAGATCTCTCAACAAACGAGACGTCAGCAGAGATGATATACCGCCGTAGGTCCGGAGAGAAGCATCGATATCCGCACTGAGTACGGGAATAACAGAGGAATATGCAACGGGGGGATTTTAGGAGAGAGTTTGGAGAGACCGGGTCGAGTGTCACGAACATAACAGAGACATCCAAAGACACGCAAGGGAAGGGAGTGAGGAGGGAGGGAGGAGAACAGAGTTCGAAAAGGAGTCTCCCCCTGAAGGATAGAAGAAGGGAGGCGGTTAATGAGGTAGGTAGCAGTCAGGATAGCATCGCACCAAAATTGGAAAGGCACCTTCATGTGAAATAGGAGGGCACGAGCAGTCTCCAGAATATGGCGGTGTTTCCGCTCGGCCACTCCATTCTGCTGCGGTGTATCGGGGCAAGATGTCTGGTGAATGATATCTTTATCCTTGAGAAACTGCTGAAGGGTGGAGGATAGATATTCTCGTCCATTGTCAGAGCGGAGACATTTCAGCGAGGTTGAGAATTGAGTGTGAATTTCATTGTAGAAGGTCTGAAAGGTAGAACACACTTCAGACCAATCACGAAGAAGGTATAGCCAGGTCATGCGGGAGTAGTCATCAATAAAGGTAATATAATACTGGTACCCGGGCTGGCTAGGAACCCTGCAAGGACCCCATACATCGAAGTGAACAAGGTCGAAAGGATTCGCGGCACGCGGGTCCAAGCGAGGTACATATGTCACCCGATGATGTTTTGCAAATTTGCAAGGTTCACAATGGAATGAAAGATTAGGACTAAAGTGGGGGCAAAGTTTATGTAGGACGGAAGTCGGCGGATGACCAAGGCGAGAATGAAGGTCAAGGGCACGGGCTGAGGTGGATGGGCAGGCAATAGGGTGTGGGATATCGAGTATGTACACCCCGGCCTGAAGATGACCTCGACCAACTTCCCGATTCGTCGATCGCTCCTGAAACACAACACCAGAAGATGTAAAAATAGCAGTACGGTTTAAATCTTTGGTGAGTTGGCTGATGGAGAGAAGATTAAACGGGCTGTGAGGAACGTGAGCAACGGAAGACAGACTCATAGATGGGGTCAAAAGGCATGTGCCAAAGCCCGCAACTGTTGGATTGGTGTTGCCCGATCCGGTTGGGCCGAATGCTTGTGGCCCGCAACTTTCGCGGGTCGAGCTCCGCGGTGAGCTCGTTGGGGGTTGCAGGGGGCAACGCGCCCCTGCTCCGGGGGTCCGGGGGCCGAAGGCACCCGGCCCAAATTTTCGGACTGTAGCAATGCTGACCACTGTAGCGGAGCTGACCGACCGACACCGACAGACACTGTAGCGGTGCGGACTTCGGGGTCAACTTTACTGTAGCGCTTTTGACAAAGCCAGGCGCCGTTCACTGTAGCGACGCGGACCACTTTTTCGAATAGTGATCGTCTTCTCCATTTGTTTTATAGCCCATTTCGGGCTAGGGTTTGTTGTTGGAAATCCTCTGTAATTTCTGTGCTCCCGAATCATAGTGAAATTCTGCCTCTCCTGTGGACGTAGGGATTTTTTCCCGAACCACGTAAATCGTCGTGTTCATTGTTGCTTTTCTTTCTTTCGTTTTTCTCGTTTTCTGTCGTTCTGTCTCCCGGTGATTCCGCAACAGCAACGGGGATTGTTGATCCATCGGCAACAGTGATTGGAGAAGCACTGGTCGATGGATGGTAGGTAGTGAACATACCAAAATCTCCTGTTAGATGTTGATACGCACCGGAGTCGAGCATTCAGACTGACGGTCGATGAGATAGGCAGGCGGTGGAGCTATCAGTCTGAGCAATGGTGGCTGGATAAGAGGGTCGATGCTCAGGACGGGGTCGGGAAACCGCTGGAGGCGGACCGAGAGACCGCATCGGATGCAGGAGCCGAGAAGCGTCGGGAGACTGTCCAGCGACACGTCGTCGGGAGTGCCGCGGGAGGGCGGGGCCGGATGACCGCATTGGATCCAGAAAACAGGAAAGTCCTGGATTGCGGGAGGAAGCACTGGACTGGAGGGCCGTTGTCGCCTGGTGGTGGTACGGCCGAAGGAGAGAGTCGGCCTAAGGGGCACTCGGCGGAGCGGCTTCGAGCTGGGACGTCAGGGAGCTCCGGCGCTAGTTGGAGGGAGCCGCCTGGACCGGTTCGCCGGGAGGGAGTCAGTCGACCGGGACAGAGCAAAGCCGGGAGGAGTCCGGGTTGCCTGGACGGGGCCGGTCTGTCTGGAGGGAGCATCCGGGGCTGGTTCGCGTGGACCGGGTCGCGGCTGGTCGGAAGCCGCGCGCAGAGGAGGCCGTCGAGGGGGTTGCGCGCATAGGAGGCCGCCGGGAAGGTTGCGCGCATAGGAGGTCGCTGGGAGGGTTGCGTGCATAGGAGGCCGCCGGGAGTGTTGCGGGAGCCGTGGCGGAGGCGCGCACAGGTGGAGGTGCGACGGGGTGCCGGGGAACCGCCTGAGGGAGATGGGTTCGCCGGGAGGAGACGTCGGGCCAACGGGAGAGGCGGAGCAGTTGCGTATCTCTCGCCTGGAGAAGCGGGAGGTTGTTGTTGGCTGTTGCGGGAGCCGGAACGGCCGCCGGGGAAGGCGGGTGTTGTTGAGGATGAGTGCGGTGCGGAGCGGGAGATGCGGGAGCCGCGCGGTGGGACGGGGCCGAGCCGACGGGAGACGCGCGCAATATCGGGGCAGCAGGGAGGAGTCGTCGGGCCGGCGGGAGGAGTCGCCGAGAGCCGCGCCTAGAGCCGGGGGCCGGTGCTGGGTGAGGGCGCTGGGAGGGGAGACGCGCCGGCAAGAGATGCAGGGGCGGGGGGGAGTCCGCCGGAGCAGCGCGAACGGAGGGCCGCCGAGCGGGAGTTCAGGAGGGAGGCGTCGGGGAAGAGGGTGGCCACCTTGGGCAGAGGAGGGAGGCCCGCCGGGAAGGGCAAAGGCAGAGGGGAGAGAGGCGGGGCCGGACAGAACCGGGAAACCGCAGGGGAGGGAGGGTTCGAGATTAATTTCCCTTTGATACCATGTAGGTTGAGAAACCCCCTGCCTCCTTACCTCAAAGTGAGGCGGAGTCATTCTTTTATAGATGAGTAAAAATAATTACAAGGAGGGAAAGTCCGATGTGGGACTCAGAAATACCCATTAAACTTAAATGGGGTCCAACAAAATACAAAATTCAAATAGAGAAAATAAGGGGATAAGATATAGATGAATACTTGAACAAAATGCAAACCTCTCTTTAATTTCTTCTTTATCTCAATGAACAAATGAATGCAAAATATAACATGTAATTTTTACATGGTTCACCTACAATAAGAATTGTGTGTTTGGTATAATTGAATCACTCTATTATACATATCATCCATTATTGAGTAGATTACAAGAGGGTGATATCAATCCTTTGAACAATTTACATAAAGTTTTCCAATTTTTTATTATGCACTCCTACACTATCATAATGATTAATCAAAATTCCTAATAACCACTTCAAATGTTTTCCAAATCACTTCAAACTCCTCTCAAACATCTGAAATCCTTAAGACTATTAGTTGTGTCACCGGGTATTGAATCCTCTTCTCACCACTTCAAAAGTTTATGAATCACTTCAAACTCCTCTCAAACAAGTTCACAGCAGATTTATTTTTGATAGCACCAAAATTACAGGACAGTAGTGTACAACATGCACAAGAATATATTACCAAAATGGATGGATGAGAGACATCGCCCTACGTTTCTTCAGTACAGACAACTCCCATTGTCACTCCTCGCCGTGGGATCGAAATTTGCTGCGGAACGATCGGTGCAACCCTCTGGGACAGGGACACCGATTTGCTGGGCGGCCTTACCTGCACCCACCATAGCAGAAGCTTTGAAGACACCGTCCGCTCACAGCAAATTCAAACCTCCACCCGGAAAAGTGTGCTAACCATAGAAGGATTCGGCTCTGGCTGCATCGTCCCGGTTTTCATCCCCGAGGGACGCCTCACTCATGTACTTCTCTGCCAGCTGAACCCTCTTAACGTTTTCCTGTTCCTGGACCAGCATGTTCCCGTACTCCAGGAGCTTCTCAATCGTCATCTTTGGCTGATCGAAGGTCGGCGGACCCTCCTTCGAGTTCACCAGCTTCTTCCCAATGCTCTGAACCCCCACCCCGGATATCCATTTCCTCACCTCATCATCATAAACCCGAGCTCTCAGGGCGCCGAAGAAGTCTGCCACATTACATAAGGGTTTAGTGTTCTGGGATTGCTTCATCGGAACAAAACATGATCCTCAACATACTTACCAATAGACTGGCCGGGGAAGTTGTCTACCAGGTTGTCAATCTGGTGGCCAGGGACATTGTCTGTCCTGAAGATACCCTTGCAGACACCGATGCGGTCTTCCCGGGTGGGAGCCCAGTAAAACTTCTCCATCCTGCCGTCACGAATGAGGGGTGCATACAGCGTGGAGAAGTCATTCCCTGTGACGATAATGGGGACACGGGGAATCTCCTCCTTGTTGTACATCCCAGGGAGCTGGACATTTGTGGGGCTATCAGCGATGTTCATGAGCGTGGCGTTCACCATCTGGTTGTTGACTGTGTATTGGGTGGTTCCTCCCATCCGGCCAGCACCGGCATCAAGATCGTTGATGAAGAGACAGCACATTTTGCCTTTTCGGATGATCTCGGCTGCCTCACGGTACCGTTGTCTGATCAGTTTTGCGGGCTCTCCGGCGTTGCCACTCTCCAGTTCTCCAGCACTCATCATGATGGGGCTGCACAGGGATTAGATTCAAAGTGTAGTTAGCAATCAAGAGGAAGAAAAGCGAGAAAGATGTCTGAAAAGGCATCTTGGACAGACTTGATCCCCATCTTGGCAAAGACAAGTTCGCACTGGAAAGACTTCCCCTGGCCCTTTCCTCCCCAAATACCCAGAATCAGAGGAACCTGAAATTAAAACATCACAACACAGAAAACTAGATCCTTGCTTGCATTGCATAACCATGATAGATATCATTTAGTAATAACCTTGATGTTAGGCAAGGTCATATAATTCTTGGTGATATGAACCACTAGCTTGTCCATGAAAGATGGAGCTATGTAAAACCCATCAATGGTGTTGTCCAAGTTGTAGCTGCATCATATGATGTCAGTCAGAGGATTAAACAAAATCAAGTCCAGGCAAAGACAACAGAGGGTTCATTAAATTCTTACTGGCGAAGTCCGGTACTGATGTAATCATACGACGACATGACTGCATTGTGGGTTCCATCTCCCATGGGAGCCTGGAATAGAGAATCAACCATTCCCTTCCCTCTGGTAATATCCTGCTGGTCGTCAGAGGTGTCATAGGCAAGCCCTGACCATCTATCCTTTGAGGTTTGCTTGGTTTCATCCACTTCGGCTACGATCTTCAAACTTCCGGGTGCAGCCTTGGGATGGTTGCTTCTAGAGCTCACCTTCTTCAAGCCGCTTCCCAAGAAGGCTGAGCTGGGGACCGAGCTCCCAGAACCAGAGCCAGTCAAGCTCATCTGCAACAAATGTTAACTCCCAACATCTGAACTCAAACCGATTCACAGTCCAACAACGGTTGTTGTTTCGCACAAAAATCGCAAACTAACAGACTCAGCCTTACAGAATCAATAAGCAGTCTATGAAACGGAGAAAGCTATGAATTCAGTCCAACTGGGGTTGGTGTTTCACACAAAAATCATAATCTAGCAAACGCGGCCTCAAAGAATCAATAAACAGCCTACGAAACAGAGAAAACTATACCCCGCCCTCCCCCACGCGTCATGAATTCACAGCCCAGCTAGGGTTGATCTTTCACACAAAAATCGCATAATCAATAAGCAGTCTATGAAGTAGGACGGAATCAATAATCAATATATACATATCATAACAAAAGAGATAAACGTCCAGAACTCGCAAGGGAGTTCAATCAGAATCACCAAAATCACATTCTGAGTCATCAGAGATAAATGGCTCAGTATAGTATGACTTCTACAAGTCAAGAACAACTAAGACGGGAGGAGAAAGACACGGTACCGAAGTCAGCTTCACGGCTCGGACGGCTAAGATAGTCGTGGCAGCCATGGATTCGATGGATGCAGATTCGACGAAGGTTGAGAACCCTACTGATGGCCGGACGAGGAAGCCGATAAAGGAGGAGACGGTCTATCGGCGGTTGGAGTACAAGGGCTTCGGACTCGGAAAGCACTATTAAGCTGCGCGGGTTGGGCTGCCAGCTGCGGACGGCCACACAGTGTGGATTGGGCAGGAGACACGTGTCACTCTCTATATGGCAGCAGTTGGTGCCGCGACCGCCATTGGATATTCCCGCTCGCTCTGCAATGTGACCGTTGAGGTCGGGGATGAAGCTCCCATACCGACCACAGAATTTGATAATTTTGGATTTTTATCGGTTAATTTAATATAAAAAGGAATTTTATGAACCTTCGAGTAATTAAATATTGCTCATATAACACTTTTGGAGATATCACGTTTTGTAATTGTTTATTTGATGAATTGTATTTAAAAATAAATAAACATTGTTCATCAAATTATTAAAAAACGGTTTGGACATATTTTGAAACAAATTGAAAATTTTATTCCTTCTAGCAATGAAACATACAATATTCCCCAACCAAATCAAAAATAAAAACCCAAAGTGATATAATACAATTCATATTATAATATCAAAATCCACTTTGAGAATAGACCTGTGTTATCGATTATCCATCCCTAAAAAAAGTCTCTAAAATATGAATTTCATTGAACCACTGTGAAAAATCAAAAGTCCAGCCAATAGGAGTTAGCTTGAATCAAAACCACATGCATGCGGTAAAACGGGCCAAACAAAACCCAAACCTCACAACAATCAAGGGGAAAAACAAACATTACAAGCAACTCCAAACCAACCGAACTTAGGTCATTTCAAAGGGATTGCCCCAACACTGAGACTGACGAAATTGCAAGGACCCTAGCAGACCCGATCAATCTCTCACACCATCCACAGAGCTTGCCTCGAGCCACCCGTCGTTTGGAGAATTCTCTTCATTGAACATTAACGACCTGACAGTGGATCACCAGTCGATAAGCCCAAGTTTCATCATTGATGTGTTCAAGCAACAAAACAATCATCACAAAACCGACAAACAATAGTTGAAGAGATTTATGTTGTTTCAACATGTCTCAGTGCTTTATGTGTTTTGATGATTCACAAAATCCCTATTTATTTTTCTAATTAATTTATCTTAAGTGTTTCAGGATTTGATCTTAGCCAAATTTTTTAACTCTTTTTAAAAGCTAGGAGTTCGTTGTCGAATAAATTCTAAAGGGGTTTATCTTACATAGATAATACATCAAAGCAATTTATCATATGAGCACAACGAGAATTATTCTACAGACACTGAAATTCAATTTCTGCTAAAGGACATTATCTTACATGGAAAAGTTCATCTTGCGCGTCAAAGAATTCTCTTACAAAGCGAATTTTATGTTACCCTGAAATTTCGGTCCGCGTTAAAGTATTTTATCATCTGAAAGATCGGTGTAAAAGGATTATCTCACTACATAAGTAAATTATCTTACAGAGTAAAAGGATCATTTTTCAAAGACAAATCAAGATCAGAAAGCTAAGTCAGATAGATTATAATGACCCGGACTTTTATAAATGAAATTTCTTTTTTAAATGAATAAATGTCTTATTAATTAATGCAATTATATAAAACACATGCAATACTTTGGTTATTTTGGACAGTTATAGTCTATCTGATTTAAAATATCATTAAACATCATAACCGATGATAATATAGTCATTGTACGATGATCTTCAAAATTAGTATATATTAAAGGATATGATAAAGTCCAATTGACAGAGACATAAGAAGCGATGACCTCGACTAGTAGGATCATACCCTATGAAGTCCATTTATCGGAACTTCCGAGGGAGATAACATCACTGAATTTTTCCCTTGACCAAACCCAAACTGATATCCAAAGACTAAAGCACGAGAAAACCCATTTATGGGAGAAGTTCAAGCTTATCGAGATCATGATCCAAACCATATTCGTCGAACCATCACAAGAAAATGTCACAGTCACACAATTTATCCCAGGACATACACTCGTGTAATAAGGAGTTATGTATCTTGAACCTAATAGTATGAATTTATATATATTTATTTTTTAAAAAATAATGATTATATTTGATAAAAATTAGTTTTCGATACGATCAAACTCAAATTGTATTTTTGGGAAATATGTAGTTTCAATCAAGACATTGTTTTGATGAATTCAAGATTTTTTTTAAATAAATATAATTTTAATAAAATATTCTTATTAAATAATATTTATTTAAATATAAAGGATAATATCACGACCCGACCCAAGCTGGGGCTCGAGCCGCAACTACCCCAAGCCCACCTCCATAGGCTAGGGGCGACGACAAGTGCTTAAGGCATATCTAACACGAGGAGCCCTTTTCCTATGCACCTGTACACACACACATAGTCATCTCGATGCGGAAGTGCAGAGGCAAAGAGTAAAAGATGCAACACAGTTAGAAAGTAAACCAAACATGCATAACATCTAGGGTGTAAAATAATACGACAGTGTAAACTGAAAAATAATGGGGCAAAATACACACCCAACCAAAAATATGTCCCGACCTGACAAAATTGAAAAGGTAAACTACTGAGAGAGTCTAGCTTCTGAATCTCAAGCTATGACCACCGTACACGGTTCAAAGTATCAGGTATCTATAAGCTCCTCTAAAGTCATCACCGACTTGTCCGTCGTGTGCATAAGACATGACAGGTGTGGGAAAAGCCAATATAGGGGTGAGTATATACATACTCTGTAGGACGCCTCGAAAGTTGAAGGGGGACAATAAGAGATAAAATAGGAATATAAAGACAGTATATGCAAAATATAGTCAAAGAGAACAGTTCAACCTAAACAAGCATAAAAATAACCTCATCCAAACACAAGAGGCTCAACATAGTGAGTAGATGAACTACACATCGAGTCTTCGACACCTATAATAGGAGAGTATACTCATCAAACCACTAGAAACTAGACACGGAAAGCACGTGGCATACCCTGTGCGTCTTCGCCTCTCATGGAAAGAGAGTAACCAAGTCCAAGGTGTAGATATAGAATAATATATATATATATATATATATATATATGATTAATAAAATAATCCCAAATGAGAGATTAAGGGGATCTCCATGTCACAGCTCAGCCTAAGAAGAAGAGTCATCAACAGTTCCAAAAGTCTATCAACAATGCTCAATATCTCATGCATTTGCCCAGAAGTAACTATGCAAGTCAAGTCATGCCTCATCACTGTGTCGCACAGTCTAGTGAGAAAAAACTCTAAGTAGAGGACCCACACCCTAGTACGAAGTGGGGGGGGGGTTCCACTCTGTAAGTATTTGTAGAGGACTCGCGCTCATGTCGATGGGGGGTTCCACTCTAGTGTCACGATGACTCATTCCCTATGCTGATAGGGGGTTCCACTCGATAGGTAGAGGACCCGCGCCCAAGATGATGGGGGGTTCCACTCTATAGGTTGAGGACTCATGCCCTGGTGTGACAGGGGGGGTTCCACTCTAGTCATCAAGGACCTGCACCCTATCCAATAGGGGATTCCACTCCAAAGTCGAGTACCCGTGCCTTGGTACCACAGGGGGTTCCACTAAAGTCATTGAGGACCCGCGCCCTAGTACATCAGGGGGGTTCCACTCTAAAGGTAGACGTAGAGGACCCACACCCATGTTGAAAGGAAGGTTCCACTCCAGTCATCGAGGACCCACGCCCTACCCAATAGGGGGTTCCATTTGAAATAAGCCTCTAGATATTTTTCCTGATTAATTGTAACATCCCGACCCCTCTAGGCTGGAGTCAGTGCATTACTTGTGATATTGACATGGTTAGAAGGAATGAAAATCCCGAAGGAACGATCATTTTAGTAGTCTTGAAGAAACTAGATACATAGATGTTCTCAAATTATAGTGGAAAAGTTACAAAATACAATACATAATGAAACTAAAAACTGCATCCACAAGTACTCAATAACGATCTCCTCTTTGTCACCTGTTGAAAGTAAACAATAAAAGGGGTGAGCTCAAATGCTCAATAAGGGTTACAAATAGCGGGAGCATGAGTACAATAATAAGTGAATCACAATCAATCTGACATAATCAATCTGAAATAATCAATATGGCATAGTGAATAAATGAATAACTAATGTCATTAATAAACTGAGAATGAAACTGCATCCATAGATTTTGTCATAGTGAAAACCTCATTGATAATAATAATAACTGATAATGAATAAAGAGAATGCTTATTAATTGGACATCATGTATCTGACACATGAAACCATAATACCGTTAAAACGGTTTAGTTTTATGGGTAGAAACCCGTCTGATTTTTGGAAACAAACTCAAAGGGTTTGTCACCAACTGATTTGTCTCATGAGACCTACCGATGCATCGAGGGGATATAACGGGCCCCACCCATCACTGAATGTCCAGATAATTCTTTATACATTGATCCAATACAAGAGCAATATGCCTTTTCAATATCCGTATAGATTAGAGTATACAGATTCATCAATATTTCCATAATAAAAATAACTTTCCAAACAAACACCGTATGTAAAATGGTATACGGTTTAGACAACAAACATATACATGACATGAGATTATGGATATTTAAAATAAATATGATTTTTAAATGAAATGTGATCTCAAATGGGCATTAGGTACACCACATAAGGATTTTTAGGTGCACAATACAAAGTTAGTCACAACAAAATAGTAGTTGAGACAAAGACTATTACCACAATGTAAACGGTCGCATCATATGAATAGAACTTAATAAACATCAAATGAATCATTGAATAACATGAATATAAATAGAATAATGTTATTATATATCAAATGTCAGTACACATATACCACATACAAGAGATAAGTGGCGAACACTGAAAATCTCACAGAAATGAAAGTGAGATGAGAAACCTCTTACAAACATTCCGGCATGGTAACGAGTGTTATTGTGAGGGATTAATGAGAGGTAAATGAGTATTAAATTATTTATATGTCACAAGGTAAGTATGGGGGAGGTTTGAAAACATACCCCATCATTAGGAATTAAAAATAAAAGGGCACAACATAAGGGGGATTCTTGAACAAAAGTGAGAGAGAGGATCCCTTACCTTATGCTCGAAGGTGTTCTTGATTGTTCTTAATGACCTGAATAATAAAATTTAGATTCATTAATTAATAATTACATAACCTAATAAACATTTAATTTATATGGTATAACCTTATTAAGTTCATTAATGGACTTTTTGATGGGTTTAAGAGGTTCAATTTTATTGTTTTGGAAGCTTTTTCTTACTTGGTTTCATGATTTGTTTACTTGTATTCATGAATGGAAGTTGGTTTGAAATATGGTTAAACATACAGAATTGTTAATATACATTATTAGTTACATTAAAGAGATATAAATGATATTTTAATGATTCTGGTTGTATACCATGAGGATGACTCATTCGATGAGTTAAAAATAAACGCTTGAATTTGGCTTGACAGTTTTGTGCTCAATAAACTTATTTTGTATTATTATTCCATATTATGTACATGTAAAGATTACAGAACATTAATAAAGATAAAATACATATATTATGACCTGGTTCAACCATAAATATGGTTTCATGACCAGTAATGAAGGAACGATTGAATAACGAAACTTAGTCGTCCACGAAGGTTATAAATCGGAACCTCATGAACGTTGATTTCGTTTATAAAAATAAAAGGGAGAGAGTAAGTATATTGATGATGGTTCTTCCATTCACATTATATAAATCTATTATATAGATGATACTGGAGTTATCATGATCATTTGGACAAAGGAGGTGAGGAGAGGATAACAAATGAAGATAAATTCAAATGAAACTAAAAGAAAAAGAAAGGTGTTTTACCTCTTGAAATAACTTCCTCGAGAACCTCCTTAAGGGAAGAGATTTTGGTCTTTTGGAAAGACCCAGAGATTCTTGGTCATGGGGAGTGACTAGGGAAGGATATTTGGGCAGAACTTTGAGGAGCTTCAAGGCTTAGAGGAGTCAAGAGAAGAGGGAGTGGTAAAGAGTTTTTTATAGTGGAGGAGAGGGGTAAATTTTGAGTATTTAATTCATTATTTTATTATTTCCCTCAAGACAACCAATAGTGTTGTTTCATGTGACCCCTAATAGTAAAAAGTTCATGCGAGTTAGAACCAAGTGACCTTGGATCACTTATGATGTCATAAATAGTGTATTTAACTGATAATTTTCATATACGATATTTTATCGTATTTCACTATTCATCAAAAATTCTATAATTTCAGAAAAATCCCAAAAATTTACCCAAACCATTTTTCGATGTGTAGAATTCAAAAATGAACTCAATTTTTCAAAATTAATTTTCTAAATATTATTAATTTAATTTTTAAATAAAGTCAAAGTTAATTCGAAAAATAACAATCTTAAAGTGCAATTAGTTTTATTTCTCATTGAAAAACTAATTAAGATATCATTATCTTATTGCCTTAAGAAAATCAAATAATAATATTATTTACTATTCATAAGGGTCATATTACTATTCATATTACTATTCATAAGGGTATGTTACTATTCACCAAAAATCCAGTTTGTTCTATCAGACTCCAAATAACTTACTGATCATAACTCTAGATGACCATTTTTCGAAATTCAAAACATAGAAGTGGAAAATTTATATTTAATGGCTAGGTTTTGACTATCTCCTAAATAACCTAGTGTTGTTTCAAAGGAACACAGTGATGAATATAATGTATTTAAGATAAACATACCATAAAATGTTTGGGGTTCTACATTATTCCCTTATTTGGAAATTTTATCCTCGAAATTTTATGTATAAAGCCCACAAAAAAGATGTGGGTGATTCTCTTTCATAACATCCTCAGGTTCCCATGTTGCTTCCTCCATATTATGGTTTCTCCAAAGAACCTTTACTAGACGAGTTGTCCGATTTCTCAATACCTGCTCCCTTGTGTCAAGAATCCTGATAGGCTTTTCACAGTATGACAAATCAGGTTCTAGTTCTATTTCTTCATATGTGAGTACATGCATTGGGTCTGTCATGTATTTCTTTAACAATGATACGTGGAACGCATCGTGAACTCTGGAGAGATTTGGCGGCATCGCTAAATGTTAAGCTACAACTCCGATTCTTTCCAGAATTTAAAATGGTCTGATGTACCTGGGGCTTAGTTTCCCTTTCTTACCAAACCTTAAGACACCCTTCTATGGAGATACTTTCAGAAATACATGATCTCCCACTTGAAATTCCAAGTCCTTTCTCTGGTTGTCAGCATAACTCTTCTGCCTACTTTGGGATGCTTTAATATGAGCATGTATTTTCTTCACCTTTGTCATGGTATCTTCAATAAGTTCTGGGCCTATAAGTTTCCTTTCACCAACTTCGTCCCAAAAAGTTGGAGTTCGACATATCTTTCCATATAATGCTTCATATGGATCCATTTGAATACTAGAATGAAAACTATTGTTGTAGATAAATTCCACTAAAGGCAAGTATTGATCCCATATACCTTGGAATTCAAGAGAGCATGATCTCAACATATCTTCCAGAGTTTGAATAGTCCTTTCAGACTGTCTGTCAGTTTGAGGGTGATATGAAGTACTCATATGAAGCTCAGTATTCAAAGCCTTCTGGAGACTTTTCTATAATTTTGATGTAAACCGAGGATCTCAATCAGATACAATCGATAGAGGTGCACCATGAAGTCTCACAACTTCATTAATATAAAGTCTTTCAAGGTGATCACGTGGTAAATCCTCTCTTATTGTAAGTAAATGTTCTGATTTAGTGAGACGATCAACAATTACCCATATTGCATCATTCCTTCTAGGTGTCCTCAGCAGTCCGGTGACAAAATCCATTGTAATGTTATCCCACTTCCACATAAGAATAGGTAGAGGTTGCATCACTCCTTTGGGATGTTTTCTCTCTGCCTTCACTTGTTGACAAACTAGACACCTTGACACATAGTCAGCAATTTATCATTTCATATTATCCCACCAAAAATATTCCTTCAGATCTCTATACATCTTGGTGCTACCCAGGTGTATAGAGAAATTTGAGCAATGGACATCGTCTAATAATTCCCTTTTTAGCTCAGGTACTGATGGAACACATAACCTCTTCCCAAACTTCAGAACTCCTTATTTATACACGAAGTCAGCCAGTCTCCCATCCTTAACTGCATTAATTTTCTTATACAAATTTTCATCATCAGATTGAGAAATTTTTATCTTCTCTAGTAAATATGTTTTAGCAATCATTTGAAAGAGGAGTGGTGTTTCCCCTTCCTTAAAAATTCCCATATCCATCTTCAGTAGATCCATGAACATAGGATCTCTTTCAATCCTCATTTGAGTCAGAAGGCAATGATCTTTCTTGCTTAATGCATCTGACACCTTATTTGCCTTTCCTGGGTGGTAGTGTATTGAAAAATCGTAATCTTTGAGTAACTCGAGCCATCTTCTCTGACTCATGTTGAGTTCTTTTTGTGTGAAAATATATTTCAAACTCTTGTGGTCTGTATAAATCTCACATCTCTCTCCGTAGAGATAATGCCTTCATATTTTTAGAGCAAAGATTATGGATGCTAACTCAAGATCATGATATGGATAATTTTTCTCATGAGTCTTCAAATGTCTTGATGCATAAGAAATAACTTTAGTGTTTTTCATAAGGACGCAACCCAGTCCATTCTTTGATGCATCACTGTATATTACAAATCCATCACTTCTAGATGGAAGAGTCAAAATTGGAGCATTGATCAATCTTCTTTTCAATTCATCAAAGCATTCTGTACATTATTTTGTCCACACAAACTTAACTCCTTTACATGTGATCTTGGTTAGCGGGTTAGCTAGTCAGGCGAAATTCTGAATGAAACGTCGATAATAACCTGCTAAGCCAATAAAACTGCATACCTAAGTTATGTTTGTTGGCATGGGCCAATCTTGGATTGCCTTTGTCTTTGCAGGATCTACTAGGATTCCATTCTTAGAGACAATATTGCCTATAAAAGAAACTAATTGAATCCAGAATTTGAACTTGCTAAACTTCCCATATAATTTATTTCTTCTAAGAGTTCTCAGAATAACCCTCAAGTGATTCTTATGGTCTTCATAGCTTTTTGATTATATGAGGATATCATCGATGAATACCACAACAAAGTTATCAAGATATTCCTTGAAAACTTTATTCATTAAATCCATAAAAACAGAGAGTGCATTTTTTAGTCCAAAAGGCATCACTGTAAACTCATAATGCCCATACCTGGTCCAAAATGCTGTCTTAGGAATATCTTTTTTCCTCACACTCAACTGATGATATCCGGATCAAAGGTAGATCTTCGAAAAGTATTGATCTCCATGAAGTTGGTCAAATAAATCATCCATCTGGGGCAGAGAATACTTATTCTTTATTGTAATAGCATTGATTTCCCTATAATCAATGCAAAGCCTCATGGATCCATCTTTCTTCTTGACAAATAGAACAAGAGCTCCCCATGGAGAAACACTAGGTAGAATAAATCCTTTTTCACTCAAATCCTATAGTTTTTTCTTTAGCTCTACTAATTCCACAATGGTCATTCTATAGGGAGTCTTTGATATAGGTCTTGCATCAGGAATTAAATCAATATAGAACTCAACTTCCCACTCTAGAGGATGTCCAGGTAAATACTCTAGAAATACATCAATGTACTCTTTCACTATGTTCACATCTTCAATTTGAAGATTTCTTTCCTTTCCCATAGATATTGGTTTATCTTCCTCTCCAAGTATTGTATTTAGTAAAGCTACTGGGGGTTGTTCTAGATAAGAATCAGGTGGTGAAGTTTCTGCCCTAAAGACAAGGGATTCTAAACCATTTTCAAAAATTGTAACTTCCTTATTCTTACAATAAATCTTCACATCATAATTTGACATCCAATCCATACCAAGAATTATATAAAATTCAGTCATTGGTATGATGATAAGGTTAGCAACTAGAGCACATTTTGGTGTCTAGAGGGGGACTAGTCGACATGCCTTGGTTGCAATGATACATCCCCTAGAAGTTTTGACTGATAACTCCTTTATTAAATCAAACTAGACATATCTAATTTTCTTGGAAAATTGGGAATATATAAATGAATGCGATAATACAGAATCAAATAAAGTGTTGGCTAAGTTTGAGGAAATAATTAAAGTACCTGCCACCACGTCATTAGGAACTTCAACCTTTACGGTTGTAATCACAAAGGCTCTCCCTTGTTCTCTTGGCCTTTTCTAAGTCGAGTTTCCTTGATGCTTAGGACACTCATTTGCATAGTGTCCCATCTCTCTGCAATTGTAGCATTGAATATCATTGAATTGTTTCTTCCCCTTGCATTCATCATATCGATGACCCTTTTTTTCGCAGTTATAGCAGACTCCCATGCCTTTCAAGCATTTCTTGAGATGATTCTTTCCACATTTCTCACATAATAAGAATAGCTTTGTTCCCTTGTTATTATTTGGTGCTTCTCATTTTCCATTGTTATCTGAGTATCGCTTCTTATCTTGGTTTCCTTTGAAAACATTTGATCTAGCAAATTCCCTATCTGTTTTGATGGCACTTGATACAATTTCATCATATGATGAAAATGATTGAGAAGCCAGTGCCCTTCGAATACTTGGCTTAAGACCTTAAAAGAAATGATCAATCTTGTCTGTCGAGTCACATACGTAATCTACGGCATACCTATCCAACCTTGTGAAGGTAACCTCATACTCTACAACACTGTCTTCTTCCCTTTGTTTTAATCCAAGGAACTTCATCTTCATTTCGGTTTGTTTCTCATGAGGGAAATATTTTTCGAAGAATATTTCCTTAAAATTCCTACATTCCATATCTTCTATTTCTTCTTCCTCTGTGGTATTTTGAATCAGGGACCACCATTTATCTGCACCACCCTTGAGACAATATACCGCCAGTACTACCTTTTCATTTTCATTGCATCTTAACGCCATGAATATCTTTTCAAGGGACTTGATCCATTGCTCAACTACCACTGGATTATTAGTCCCGTTGAAAGATGGGGGCTTCTGCCACATGAAACGATCCAACATAGGTGTGGAATGGTTATTCGTTATAACTTGAGTAAGTTGCCCCAATATGGTCATGATCTGACCTGCTCCAATGTTGATTGTGTTGACTTGCTCAGTAGGGAGATCCCTACCTTGACCATGAGTATTGATTCCCCTTCTTTAATTAGACTCCATTTCTAAATAATGGGATACACTAGGTTAGTTTATGAATCTCAAATAGAAAATCACTCAACATAGATTGAAATTCTATGCATATCTAATCTTATAAACATGGTTTCTTTGAGGAAAAATTTACATTAAACTTCTTTATAATGGATTGTAAAGAAAATATGAATTATCCTAAGCATATCCTCATGAGTGTCGTAACCAAGAGTGCATCAAGACCTAGTGTCGTGCACCAGTTCCCGTTTGAGTCTAGATCAAAGCAGTGTTTTCGGGTTTTACCCCTAGATACATCTGTGCTAGAGCCGCCTCTACCTGCTCGTATCTAGACAGGGATGTATTGCTTGAAATATCCACATAATCTATTCCATACAAAAATACCAGGATGTTCTTGTATTTTTATCCCCAAATACTACCTTAGGGCTTTGTTCCCTACTATACATTTCTTACTCTAGTTTCCAAGTTTTCTACTAAACTTGCTTTGATACCAACTATAACACCCCGACCCCTCTAGGCTGGAGCCGGTGCATTACTTGTGATATTTTCATGGTTAGAAGGAATAAAAATACTGAAGGAACAATCAGTTTAGTAGTCTTGAAGAAACTAGATACATAGATGTTCTCAAATTTTAGTGGAAAAGTTACAAAATACAATACATAATGAAACTAAAAATTGCATCCACAAGTACTCAATAAACGATCTCCTCTTTGTCACCTGTTGAAAGTAAACAATGAAAGGGGTGAGATCAAATGCTCAGTAAGGGTTACAAATAGCAGAAGCATGAGTACAATTATAAGTGAATCATAATTAATCTGACATAATCAATATGACATAGTTAATAAATGAATAACTAATTCCATTAATAAACTGAGAATGAAACTGCATCCATAGATTTTGTCATAGTGAAAACCTCATGGATAATAATAATAACTGATAATGAATAAAGATAATGATTATTAATTAGACGTAATGTATCTGGCACATGAAACCATAATACCGTTAAAACGGTTTAGTTCTATGGGTAGAAACCCGTCAGATTTTTGGAAACAAACTCAAAGGGTTTGTCACCAACTGATTTATCTCATGAGACCTACCAATGCATCAAGGGGCTATAGCAGGCCACACTCTGTTTAAAGAATAGAAAAATAACTATTATTGTCGAACATAATTTATTCTTATCGAATAAGTATTTAATAAAATATTTTAAATAATAACTATAACAACATAACTGATTTGTTTGTTTTCTCAAATGTGAAATATATATATATATATAGACATATTTACAAATCGGGTTTGAATTAAAATACTATTATCAAAATTATAATTTGATATGCGATTATACATGACATAAAATATTGTTATTTTAAAATATTTTTATGACATTATTTTTGCGCTATTATACAGACAATTATTTGATCTATCATATGAGTTCAAAAATATATCATATACATATGTATATATAATGTAATAAATATTAGATTATAAATTAACATTTTTGAAATTTTTCTTAATAAAATTATAAATATAATAATAGAATGATTAAAATTATACATATGAACTTTTAATAAAATTATAATCATTACATTTGTTTTAACAAGTTTCAAAATTACAAATAATTTCTACAAATTATGAAAATTAATATTTTGGAAACACATTTTCAATTGTCAATTATTAATTTCATCTATAATAACATTAAGGGTATATAATATATGATATATAAATATATGTTTTATAAAATAATTTAGTAATAATAACATTTAATTTTTTAAATTATTGATAAGAAAAGTATAATAGATTAATAACTTTTGACTTCTTAAAGTTATTAATAATATATGATAATTAAAATAAAGATAAAGTGGAAATAATAGTGACATTATTATAATAGATTGATTGGTGAAGGAATCTCGTAGGGCATGTGTGATCCATCTAGGAGGGAAACAAACAAAGAAAAAAAAGATAAGATAATAAGGATATAAAAATATATAAAAATATATATCAAAAGGTGGGGATCCATGTGAAGAGGGGGGTCCTGGTTTTTGAAACCCAGTTTAGGGTTTCCTATAGGCGTCGGTTTGTGGGTGCGTCGCAGGAAGGAGTCCTCAACAGGTCTGGAATTACGGTCATCGAGCAAGAGGCCGATGGGGTTTTCAGCAGGCCGTGGTTTCATGGGGCGCCGTCCAGGTCGAGCGGAGGTCTGCAGGGCCGAAGTCGAAGCCAGGGTCGTGCAGTCGAGGCCGGAGCTGCTAAGAGTTGTGCTATCGGGCGAGGTCGGGGACAAGGCCGCTAGTCGGAGACGTCGCATTGAGCACAGATGCGAGTTCAAACGGTTAGAGTCTAGAATTCTTGGACCTAAATCGAGGTATATTTTTGTAGGATGTTGACCAAAACCTTTTTTTAGATCTTTCCGATTCACATGTCTCACTGTTTGACCGCATGATGCTGTGAACTATTCTGTTTTTGACTTTTGAACCTTTCCAAACTGTTGTCGGCTTTGGCTGTTGTAGACCCTAAATTACTTCCTTATTTGGCCTTTGATTTTGGTCTGTGAATGTATTCTTTAAGTGAAAATTTATATTGTTGTTGCCTCAATCATGCCCTGCTCCTTTAGAATTTGAATATTTCAGTTTGTTTTGTTCCGCACCTGTCTATCACCTTGAAATATTATATCAATTTTATTGATGTTTAAAATTGTACACGGTTGTTGTGCATGTTTTGAAAATGGCTATAAAGAGACTTATTTTCAGCCTTTTTCTTGTGTTTGAGAAAGTATAAGTGGATCAACGTTTCTACATTAAGGTAAGGGTTTAATATACTTGTCTTGAATGTTTAATTATTTTATAACCTTATGTTTGTAAGTGTTGTATTTTTTCCTTGTTATGTTTATTTTAGAATATATACTTATATATGCTCCTAATGGTATGTTTAAAACTTTGCAGTAGTTTAAAAATTCTTCTGTGCTGAACCTGGGTCTTCGGATTTTTGGGTTCAGGTGATATAATGGATGTAATGGTTATGTTTTAATTAAATGTATATTATTTAATGGTTAAATACTTGTCTCGTGCATTTATTTATCTTATTTTATGTAAGGAAGATTTATTTATACCCTCTATTTTCTAGTTGAGTAAGGGAAACATGTTTTAGTGTTCAGATTTTACAAAGTATTATTTTCAGATTTTAATTTATGATTTTTTGTAAGGGTTTTATAATTGCCTTGTTTAGTTTCTATGAGAGTATATACGTGTGTGTGTGTATATATATACATTCTCATGAAAGGATAACCTTGCGGTTTAGTTTAAAAAAATTTCTACGTTTGAATCCGGGCCTTCGGGTTTTGGGTTCGGATAATATGAAAGATGTAAGGGTTTAATATATTTTGTCTTTCCTTTTCAAAAATTAATATACACTAGTATATATATCATATACACATTTATATAGTTTTATTTAACCCGGTTCTAAATCTTATAAGTGATGATTTGAAATTATGTTTTAGAATGTGATGGGTGGAAATTATTTTCAATTACGGTTTTTGGTATTTAAATTGGGAATGAGGAGAGAATTATTAAATTTATCTTATTTATTTTAATTTATACAAGTCATGTTTCATTTAAGGTGATGTAAGGGTTATGTTTTAATATTCTTCATTAAATGTATATTTATAAGGGTTTAGTTAATTTGATCAACCTTGTCATTTATTTACAAAGGTATACACATATATACATGTGTATAAATGTTTATATGAACCTAAATAACATATTATTTTCCGAACTGGGTTATGATTTTAAAATCTATGTGTTGAAAGGGTGTTAATTTTTTTTCTCAATCCATGTTGTTATAAAATGTTATATGTGTGTATATATATAGACACACATATATAACTTATTATTTTATGTGTACATAAGTTAAGAGTCATTTTTATTTTCTGCACATTCGGACATATACACATAATTCAATCTATTTCTACTTTATGTTATTAAATGTTTTATTACAATATTTGAATAGAGACTTGGATGCGAATTAAGTTTTAGGTTCAAATGGATTAGCATATTTATTACACATACACCCATAGAGTTTTAATACACCTGGTTAATTTGAAAATGATGTAATGTAAATTTATTTATATATATTTATACTCTCTAATTTTCTAGTTCTTGCAAAGGAGTTCATTTGATTAAAATATAAATTACTGTTATGATGTTAAGGCTGTAATTATTAAACAAATTACATTTTTTGTAAGCTGTTAACACACACACACACACACACACACATATATATATATATGTATATGTAATTTTTAGTTTTCAGAATTTATAAAGGGTGAGACATGCACATATTTTATGTATATATATATATAGTTATGTGTATGCACCTATAAGTTATAATCATAATCTGAATTAACTTGGCCTAAATAAAATTCGACGGTTAAAGTATGTTTTTGATATGTTTAATATATGAATTAGATAAAACAAATGATGCGCTGCAAAACAATTGTCCTTATATTCTATGTAACATAAGGCACGACCATTTAATAAGACATGACTATTTATCAGCGTATGTTTTGTGTACAAATGACATCTATATTACTTCAAAATTAGTCAATTTAAACTATAAATATTTATTTCCGTAAATCGAGGAATTTTAAAATTAAGGAACTATCATTTTATGTGGTAACCCCATCCAATTATTACTTATGTATTTTGAATCAATATCACATGTGCAAATAACGTTTACTATGTACTGCTTGTTGTTGATAAATTTATTACCTAAATGATATCTGACACATTATAATTTAGTCCAACGTCATTTCTTTTTATCATCACATGAATTGAGCATGAATAATGAGCATTTATTTTAATGCATTAAAAGTTTGTTACTATGGAAGAGTTGTAAGGTTATTATTTTATGTGATAATAAAACAATTTATTATTTATAATTTATGAGATAATCATTTAATTATTCAAGGTGGTATGAGATACTTTGAATAATGTGAATTAAGAAACCAATTAATATGTGTACTAGGAATGATAAGTGATTTAATAAATCAAAGTGGTATGTGCACTTTGATTTAGAGTTATGAGGAATGCATTGGACCTAGTATGTTCCGGGGTGGGGACCAGTAAAAGTAAGCCCTCCGGGTTGGGGTCCGGTTACAGCAGACCCTCCAGGTTGGTGTCCAGTTACAGAGACACTCCGGGTTGGTGTCCGGTTATTAGAGGCACTCCGGGTTGGAGTCCGGTTATAGAGGCTCTCCAGGTTGGGGTCCAGTTACAGTTAGCCCCTAGGTCTTGACACGAGGCCTTGACACGGTCCGACATATTCACTTCCCTCATTATTATATATGTATATGTAATTTTTATATTTTAGAATTTATAAAGTAAGGGTGCGACATGTACATATTTTATGTATATATATAGAGTTATGTGTATGCACCTATAAGTTTTTAATCATAATCCAAATTAACTTGGCCTAAATAAACTTCGGTGATTAAAGTGTGTTTTTGACATGTTTAAACATAAAAGAAATGATGCGCTGCAAATCAATTGGCCTTGTATGTCATGTAACATAAGGTATAGCCATTTAATAAGACATGACTATTTATCAGTGCATGATTTGTGTACAAATGACATCTGTCTTATTTCAAAATTAGTCATTTAAAACTATAAATATTTATTTCCATAAATTAAGGATTTTGAAAACTAAGGAACTATCATTTTATATGGTAACCCCATCCAATTATTACTTACGTATTTAGAATCAATATCACATGTGCTAATAACGTTTACTATATATTTCATGTCGTTGAGAAATTTATTACCTAAATAATAACTGACACATTATAATTTAGTCCAACGTCATCAGCACATGAATTGAGTGTGAATAATAAGCATGTATGTTATTGCATTAAAAGTTTATTACTATAGAAGAGTTGTAGAGTTATTATTTTATGTGATAATCAAATAATTTGTTTTAATTTATTAGTTAAGAATTTAATTATTCAAGGTGGTATGAGACTCTTTGAATAACGTGAATTAAGAAACCAAGTAATATGTATACTAGGA
This sequence comes from Viscum album, assembly GCA_963277665.1. NCBI lineage: Eukaryota > Viridiplantae > Streptophyta > Magnoliopsida > Santalales > Viscaceae > Viscum > Viscum album. Next base: position 1,438,757,097 of record OY728157.1, read on the forward strand.
ATGATAAGTGATTTAATAAATCAAAGTGGTATGTGCACTTTGATTTAGAGCTATGAGGAATGCATTGGACCTAGTATGTTTCGGGGTGGGGACTGGTAAAAGTAAGCCCTCCGGGTTGGGGTCTGATTACAGCAGACCCACCGGGTTGGTGTCTGGTTACATAGGCACTCCGGGTTGGTGTCCGGTTATTAGAGGCACTTCGGGTTGGAGTCCGGTTACATAGGCTCTCCGGGCTGGCGTTTGGTTATAGTTAACCCCTAGGTCTTGGCCGAGGCCTAGACACGATCCTATATATGCACTTCCCTCATTATGACTATGTAATTTAATTAACCAGAAAAATATTCAACTAGTAAAATATTTGGTTAAAGAGTTTATGGATTTTTGGCTGAGGCCTTAAATCATTAGACGTCTTGGACAAGGACTTGATAAAATGTTTCAAAATGTCCTGTATATTTGTGGCATGACATATGATTAGAACTCAGTGATTTAGTATTCAGTGTATGAAATTGAAGTTACTATTTTATGCGCAACTCTGATTATTTATTTCAATTAGCTGATTAATTTATACTTACATATTCTCATGACATACATGTTTAGAATTTCTTTAATTCAGCATGCCTAAGATCGAATCGTGTGTCATGGTTATTCTGCTAGCATGTTTCTAATTAAGAACTTTTAATATGACATGTCACCTGTGTTCCAGCTTTTCTTTAGAAAGATTGTTTTATGAATGGTTTAAAGAATGTTTTCAAAAGTTATTTTGGGTATAGTATGTTATTTTTTTTAAAACCTCTTACTGAGAATTCGTATGCTCACCCTACATTTTTGATTAAAATTTTTCAGGTAAAAGCTTTTAGCAGATGAAACATTTCGGCAGTAGCTGGGAAGCACACCAAACATTTTATGGTATGTTTCTCTTAAATACATTCTATTCATCACTATTTTCTTTTGAAACAACACTGTTATTTAAAATATAGTCAAAACCTAGCCATTAAATATAAATTTTCCACTTCTATGTTTTGAATTTTGAAAAATGGTCATATAGAGTTGTGATCAGTAAGTCATTTGGAGTCTGATAGAACAAACTTGATTTTTGGTGAATAGTAACATAACCTTATGAATAGTAATATGAATAGTAATATGACCCTTATGAATAGTAAATAATAATATTATTTTATTTTCTTAAGGAAATAATATAAAGGGATCTTAATTAGTTTTTCAATGAGAAATAAAACTAATTGCACTTTAAGATTGTTATTTTTCGAATTAACTATGAATTTATTTAAGAATTAAATTAATAAAATTTAGAAAATTAATTTTGAAAAATGGAGTTCATTTTTTAATCCTACACATCAAAAAATGGTTTGGGTAATTTTTTGGGATTTTTCTAAAATTCTAGAATTTTTGATGAATAGTGAAATACGATAAAATACCGTATATGCAAATTATCAGTTAAATACACTATTTATGACAAAATAAGTGATGCAAGGCCACTTGGTTCGAACTCACATGCACTTATTACTATTAGGGGTCACATGAAACAACACTATTGGTTTTCTTGAGGGAAATAATAAAATAATGAATTAAATATTTAAAATTTACCCCTCTCCTCCACTATAAAAAACCCCTCACCACTCCCTCTTCTCTTCACTCCTCAAAGCCTTGAAGCTCCTCAAAGTTCTGCCCAAATATTCTTCCCTAGTAACTCCCAATGACCAGGAAGCTCTTGGACTTTCCAAAAGACCAAAATACCTTCCCTTAAGGAGGTTCTTGAGGAAGTTATTTCAAGAGGTAAAACACCTTTCTTTTTCTTTTAGTTTCATTTGAATTTATCTTCATTTGTTATCCTCTCCTCACCTCCTTTGTACAAATGATCATGATAACTACAAAATCATATATATAATAAATTTATATCATGTGAATTGAAGAACTATCATCAATATAATTACTCCCTCCCTTTTATTTTTATAAATGAAATCAACGTTCATGAGGTTCCAATTTATAACCTTTGTGGACGACGAAGTTTCTTTCTTCAATCGTTCCTTCATTACTGGTCATGAAACCATATTTATTGTTGAACAAGGTCATAATATGTTTATTTTATCTTGATTAAGGTTCTGAAATATTTACACGTACATAATATGGAATAATAATACAAAACAATTTTATTGAGCACAAAACTGCCAAGCCAAATTCAAGCGTTTATTTTTAACTCATCGAATGAGTCATCCTCATGGTATACAACCAGAATCATTATAATATCATTTATATATATTTAATGTCACTAATAATGTATGTTGAAAATTTTGTATGTTTAACCATATTTCAAACCAACTTCCATTCATGAATACAAGTAAACAAATCATGAAACCAAGTAAGAACATGCTTCCAAAACAATAAAATTGAACCTCTTAAACCCATCAAAAAGGCCATTAATGAACTTAATAAGGTTATAAAATATAAATTACATGTTTATTAGGTTATGGAATTATTAATTAAAGAATCTAAATTTGATTATTCAGGTCGTTAAGAACAATCAATAACACCTTCAAGCATAAGGTAAGGGATCCTCTCTCTCACTTTTGTTCAAGAATCTCCCCTATGCTTTTCCCTTTTATTTTTAATTCCTAATGATGGGGCATGTTTTTTCACCTCCCCCATACTTTCCTTGTGACATATAAATAATTTAATACTCCTTTACCCCTCATTAATCCCTTACAATAACACTCGTTACCATGCTGAAATGTTTGTAAGGGGTTTCTCATCTCACTTTCACTTCTGTGAGATTTTCATTGTTTGATACTTATCTCTTGTATGTGGTATATGTGTACTGAAATTTGATATATAATAACATGATTATATTTATATTCATGTTATTCAATGATTCATTTGAGGTTTATTAAGTTCTATTCATATGATGCGACTGTTTACATTGTGGTAAGACTCTTTGTCTCAACTACCATTTTGTTGTGACTAACTTTGTATTGTGCACCTAAAAATACTTATGTGGTGTACCTACTGCCCATTTGAGATCACCCTTCATTTGAAAATTATATTTATATTAAATATCCATAATCTCATGTCATAGATATGTTTGTTTTCTAAACCTTATAGCATTTTACATATGGTGTTTGTTTGAAAAGTTATTTTTATTATGGAAATATTGATGAATCTGTATACTCTACTCTATACGGATATTGAAAAGGAATATTGATCTTGTATTGGATCAATTATAAAGAATTATTTGGACATGAAATGGCGGGTGGGGCCTGTTATAGCCCCTCGATGCATAAGTAGGTCTCATGAGACAAATTAGTTGGCGACAAACCCTTTGAGTTTGTTTCCAAAAATCAGACGGGTTTCTACCCATAGAACTAAACCGTTTTAACGGTATTATAGTTTCATGTGCCAGATACATGAAGTCCAATTAATAAGCATTCTCTTTATTCATTATCAGTTATTATTATTATCCATGAGGTTTTCACTATGAAAAAATATACGGATGCAGTTTCATTCTCAGTTTATTAATGGCATTAGTTATTCATTTATTTACTATTCCATATTGATTATGTCACATTGATTGTGATTCACTTATTATTGTACTCATGATTCCACTATTTTAAACCCTTACTAAGAATTTGAGCTCACCCTTTTCATTGTTTACTTTTAACAAGTAACAAAGAGGAGACCGTTTATTGAGTACTTGTGGATGCAATTTTTAGTTTCGTTATGTATTGTATTTTGTAACTTTTCCAGTGTAATTTGAGAACATATATATGTCTAGTTTCTTCAAGAATACTAAATTGATCATTCCTTTGGGATTTTCATTCCTTCTAACCATTCCAATATCACAAGTAATGCACCGGCTCCAACCTAGAGGGGTTGGGGTGTTACAGTTGGTTTCAGAGGAAGTTTAGTAGAAAACTTGGAAACTAGAGTAGGAAATGTATAGTAGGGAACAAAGCCCTAAGGTAGTATTTGGGGATAAAAATACAAGAACGTCCTGGTATTTTGGTATGGAATAGATTATGTGGATTTTTTAAGCAATACATCCATGTCTGGATACGAGCAAGTAGAGGTGGCTCTGACACAAATGTATCTAGGGGTAAAACCTAAAAACACCGCTTTGAGCTAGACTTGTACGAAAACTGGTGCATGACAATGGGCCTTGCTTTACTCTTGTTTACGAAACTCCCAAGGTATATGCTTAGGATAATTCATATTTTCTTTACAAGCCATTATGAAGGAGTTTAATGTAAATTTTTCCTCAGAGAAACCATGTTTATAAGATTAGCTATGCATAGAATTTCAATCTATGTTGAGTGATTTTCTATTTGAGATTCATAAACTAACCTAGAGTATCCCATTATTTAGAAATGGTGTCTAATAGAAGAAGGGGAATCAATACTGGTGGGCAAGGTAGGGATCTCCCTATTGAGAAAGTCAACACAGTCAACGTTGGAGCAGATCAGATCATGACCATATTGAGGCAACTTACTCAAGTTGTAATGAATAACCATTCCACGCCTGTTTTGGATCGTTTCATGCGGTAGAAACCCCCATCTTTCAGCGGTACTACTAATCCAGTGGTAGCTGAGCAATGGATCAAGTCCCTTGAAAATATATTCATGGTGTTAAGATGGAATGAAAATGAAAAGGTAGTACTGGCGGTATATTGTCTCAAGGGTGACATAGATCAATGGTGGTCCCTGATTCAAAATACCATGGAGGAAGAAGAAATAGAAGATATGGAATGGAGGACTTTTAAGGAAATATTCTTCAAAAAATATTTCCCTCATGAGCAACGAACTGAAATGAATAGGAACTTTCTTGGATTAAAACAAAGGGAAGAAGACAGTGTCGTAGAGTATGAGGCTACCTTCACAAGGCTGGCTAGGTATGTCGTAGATTATATACGTGACTCAGAAGACAAGATTGATCATTTCTTTGAAGGTCTTAAGACAAGTCTTCAAAGGGAACTGGCTTCTCAATCATTTTCATCATATGATGAAATTGTATCAAGTGCCATTAAAATAGAGAGGGAATTTTCTAGATTAAATATTTTCAAAGGAAACCAAGATAAGAAGCGATACTCAGATAAAAAAGGAAATGGAGAAGCACTAAATAAGAGAAAGAGAACAAAGCTATTCCCATTATGTGAGAACTATGGAAATAATCATCTCGGGAAATGATTGAAAGGAATGGGAGTCTGCTATAACTGTGGAGAAAAGGGTCATCGATCTGATGAATACAAGGTGAAGAAACAATTCAATAATATTCAATGCTACAATTGTAGAGAGATGGGACACTATGCAAATGAGTGTCCTAAGTGTCATGGAAACTCGACTCAGAAAAGGCCAAGAGAACAAGGGAGAGCCTTTGCGATTACAACCACAGAGGTTGAAGTTCCTAATGATGTGGTAGCATATACTTTAATTGTTTCCTCAAACTTAGCCAACACTTTATTTGATTCTGGATCATCGCATTCATTTATATCATCCTAGTTTTCCAAGAAAATTATATACGTCCAATTTGATTTATTAAAGGATTTTTCAGTCAAAACTTCTAGGGGATATATCATTGAAACCAAGGCATGTCGACTAGTCCCCCTCCAGACACCAAAATGTGCTCTAGTTTCTAACCTTATCATCATACCAATGAATGAATTTTATATAATTCTCGGTATGGATTGGATGTCAAATTATGATGTGAAGATTTATTGTAAGAAGAAGGAAGTTACAATTTTTGAAAATGGTTTATAATCCCATGTATTTAGGGAAGAAACTTCCCCACCTGATTCTTATCTAGAACCACCCCCAATAGCTCCACTAAATACAATACTTGGAGATTAAGATAAACCAATATCTATGGGCGAGTAAAGAAATCTTCAAATTGAATATGTGCACATAGTGAAAGATTACATTGATGTATTTATAAAGGATTTACCTGGACATCCTCCAGAGCGGGAAGTTGAGTTCTCTATAGATTTAATTCCTGATGCAAGACCTATATCAAAGACTCCCTATAGAATGGGAACTGTGGAATTAGTAGATCTAAAGAAAAAACTAGGGGATTTGAGTGAAAAAGTATTTATTCTACCTAGTGTTTCTCTATGGGGAGCCCTTGTTCTCTTTGTCAAGAAGAAAGATGGATCCATGAGGCTTTGCATTGATTACAAGGAAATCAATACTATTACAATAAAGAATAAGTATCCTCTGTCCCAGATTGATGATTTATTTGATCAACTTAATGAAGCTCAATACTTTTTGAAGATCGAAATTCAATACAGATATCATTAGTTGCGTGTGAGGAAGGAAGATATTCCTAAGATAGCATTTCAGACCAGGTATGGGCATTACGAGTTTACAATGATGCCTTTTGGACTGACAAATGCACACTCTGTTTTCATGGATTTAATGAATAGAGTTTTCAAGGAATATCTTGATAACTTTGTTGTGGTATTCTTCGATGATATCCTCATATACTCAAAAATCTATGAAGACCGCGAGAATCACTTGCAGGTTATTTTGAGAACTCTTAGAAGAAATAAATTATATGGGAATTTTAGAAAGTGAGAATTCTGGCTTCAATATGTTTCTTTTATGAGCTATATTGTCTCTAAGGATAGAATCCTAGTTGATCCTGTGAAGAAAAATGCAATCCAAGAGTGGCCCATTCCAACAAACATAACTGAGGTACGCAGTTTTATTGGCTTAGGAGGTTATTATTGACGTTTTGTTCAGAATTTTGCCCGACTGGATAACCCGCTAACCAAGATCACATGTAAAGGAGTTAATTTTGTGTGGAAAAAAGAATGTACAGAATTCATTGATGAATTTAAAATAAGATTGTTCAATGCTCTAATTTTGACTCTTCCATTTGGAAGTGATGGATTTGTAATATACAGGGATGCATCAAAGAATGGACTGGGTTGCATCCTTATGCAAAATGATAAAGTTATTGCTTATGCATGAAGACAGTTGAATATTTATGAGAAAAATTATCCAACTCATGATCTTGAGTTAGTAGTCATAATCTTTGTTTTGAAAATATGGAGGCATTATCTCTACAGAGAGAGATGTGAGATTTATACGAACCACAAGAGTTTGAAATATATTTTCACACAAAAGGAACTCAACATGAGGTAGAGAAGATGGATCGAGTTATTCAAAGATTACGATTTTTCAATACACTACCACCCATGAAAGGTGAATAAGGTGGAAGATGAATTAAGGAGGAAAGATCATGGCATTCTGACTCAAATTAGGATTGAAAGAGATCCTATGTTCAAGGATCTACTGAAGATGGATATGTGAATTGCTAAGGAAGGGGAAACACCACTCCTCTTTCAAATGATTTCTAAACCATCTTTACTAGAGAATATAAAAATTTCTCAATCTGATGGTGAGAATCTTCACGAGAAAATTAATGCAGTTAAGGATGGGAGACTGGCTGACTTCGTGTATGAAGAAGGAGTTTTGAAGTTTGGGAAGAGGTTATGCGTTCCATCAGTACCTGAGCTAAAAAGGGAACTATTAGATGATGCTCATAGCTCAAATTTCTATATACACCGGGGTAGAACCAAGATGTATAGAGATCTGAAGGAATATTTTTGGTGGGATAATATGAAGCGAGAAATTGCTGACTATGTGTCAAGGTGTCTAGTTTGTCAACAAGTGAAGGCGGAGAGACAACATCCCAAAGGAGTGATGCAACCTCTACCTATTCCTATGTGGAAGTGGGATAACATTACGATGTATTTTGCCACCAGACTACTGAGGAAACCTATAAGGAATAATTCAATATGGGTAATTGTTGATCGTCTCACTAAATCAGCACATTTCCTTCTAATAAGAGTGGATTTACCACTTGAGCACCTGGAAAGACTTTATATTAATGAAGTTGTGAGACTTCATGGTGCACCTATATCGATTGTCTCTGATCGATATCCCCAGTTTACATAAAAATTCTGGAAAAGTCTCCAGAAGGCTTTGAATACTGAGCTTCGTATGAGTACTGCATATCACCCTCAAACTGACGGACAATCTGAAAGGACTATTCAAACTCTGGAATACATGCTGAGATCATGCTCTCTTGACTTCCAATGTATGTGGGATCAATACTTGCCTTTGGTGGAATTTTCCTACAATAATATTTTCCATTCTAGTATTCAAATGGCTCTATATGAAGCATTATATGGAAAGAGATGTCGAAATCCAAATTGTTGGGATGAAGTTAGTGAAAGGAAACTTATAGGCCCCAGAATTATTGAAGAGACCACCACAAAGGTGAAGAAAATACAAGCCCATATTAATGCAGCCCAAAGTAGGCAGAATAGTTATGCTGACAACCAGAGAAAGGACTTGGAATTTCAAGTGGGAGATCATGTATTTCTAAAAGTATCTCCATGGAAGGGTGTCTTAAGGTTCGGTAATAAAGGAAAACTAAGCCCCAGGTACATCGGACCATTTGAAATTCTGAAAGAATCGGAGCTGTATCTTACCGTTTAGCGATGCCGCCAAATCTGTCCAGAGTTCACGATGTGTTCCACATATCATTTTTAAGGAAATACATGCCAGACCCAACGCATGTACTCACATATGAAGAAATAGAACTGAAACCTGATTTGTCATACTGTGAAAAGCCTATCAGGATTCTTGACACAAGGGAGCAGGTATTGAGAAATTGGACAACTCATATAGTAAAGAATCTTTGGAGAAACCAAAATATGGAGGAAGCAACATGGGAACCTGAGGATGTTATGAAAAAGAATCACCCATATCTTTTTGGTGGGCTTTATACATAAAATTTTGAGGACAGAATTTCCAAAGGAGGGAATAATGTAGCACCCCAAACATTTTATGGTATGTTTCTCCTAAATACATTTTATTCATCACTGTGTTCCTTTGAAACAACACAAGGTTATTTAGGAGATAGTCAAAACCTTTCCATTAAATATAAGTTTTCCACTTCTATGTTTTGAATTTCAAAAAATGGTCATCTAGAGTTGTGATCAGTGAGTCATTTGAAGTCTGATAGAACAAACTTGATTTTTGGTGAATAGTAACATACCCTTATGAATAGTAATATAAATAGTAATATGACCCTTATGAATAGTAAATAATATTATTATTTTATTTTCTTAAGGAAATAAGATAATGAGATCTTAATTAGTTTTTCAATGAGAAATAAAACTAATTGCACTTTAAGATTGTTATTTTTCGAATTAACTATGACTTTATTTAAAAATTAAATTAATAATATTTAGAAAATTAATTTTCAAAAATGGAGTTCATTTTTGAATTCTAGACATCAAAAAATGGTTTGGTTAAATTTTTGGGATTTTTCTGAAATTCTAGAATTTTTGATGAATAGTGAAATATGATAAAATACCATATATGCAAATTATCAGTTAAATACACTATTTAAGACATCATCAGTGATGAAAGTCCACTTAGTTAGAACTCACATGCACTTATTACTATTAGGGGTAACATGAAACAACACTATTGGCTATCTTGAGGGAAATAATAAAATAATGAATAAAATATTCAAAATTTACCCCTCTCTTCCACTATAAAAAACCCCTCACCACTCCCTCTTCTCTTAACTCCTCTAAGCCTTTAAGATACACAAAGTTATGACCAAATATCCTTCCCTAGTCACTCCCCACAACCAGTAATCTCTTGGTCTTTCCAAAAGACCAAAATCCCTTCCCTTAAGGAGGTTCTTGAGGAAGTTATTTCAAGAGGTAAAACACCTTTCTTTTTCTTTTAGTTTCATTTGAATTTATCTTTATTTGTTATCCTCTCCACACCTCCTTTGTCCAAATGATCATGATAACTCCAGTATCATCTATATAATATATTTATATCATGTTAATGGAAGAACCATCATCAATATACTTACTCCCTCCCTTTTATTTTTATAAACTAAATCAACATTCATGAGGTTCCAATTTATAACCTTCGTGGACGACGAAGTTTCGTTCTTCAATAGTTACTTCATTACTGGTTATGAAACCATATTTTTGGTTTAACCAGGTCATAATATATGTTTTTTATCTTTATTAATGTTCTGTAATATTTACACGTACATAATATGGAATAATAATACAAAACAATTTTATTGGGCACAAAACTGCCAAACCAAATTCAAGCGTTTATTTTTAACTCATCGAATGAGTCATCCTCATGGTATACAACCAGAATAATTATAATATAATTTATATATATTTAATGTCACTAATAATTTATATTAATAATTCTGGATGTTTAACCATATTTCAAACCAACTTCCATTCATGAATACAAGTAAACAAATCATGAAACCAAGTAAGAAAAAGCTTCCAAAACAATAAAATTGAACCTCTTAAACCCATCAAAAAGTCCATTAATGAACTTAATAAGGTTATACCATATAAATTAAATGTTTATTAGGTTATGTAATTATTAATTAATGAATCTAAATTTGATTATTCAGGTCGTTAAGAACAATCAAGAACACCTTCGAGCATAAGGTAAGGGATCCTCTCTCTCACTTTTGTTCAAGAATCTCCCCTATGTTGTGGCCTTTTATTTTTAATTCCTAATGATGGGGTATGTTTTCTCACCCCCCCATAATGCCCTTGTGACATATAAATAATGTAATACTCCTTTACCTCTCATTAATCCCTCACAATAACACTCATTACCATGACAAAATGTTTGTAAGGGGTTTCTCATCTCACTTTCATTTCTGTGAGATTTTCATTGTTCACCACTTATCTATTGTATGTGGTATATGTGTACTGCCATTTTATATATAATAAAATTATTATTTTTATATTCATGTTATTCAGTGATTAATTTTAGGTTTATTAAGTTCTGTTCATATGATGAGATCGTTTACATTGTGGTAAGAGTCTTTGTCTCAACTACCATTTTGTTGTGACTAACTTTGTATTGTGCACCTAAAAATCCTTATGTGGTGTACCTACTGCAAATTTGAGAACACCTTTCATTTGAAAATTATATTTATATTAAATATCCATAATCTCATGTCATGGATATGTTTGTTGTCTAAACCGTATACCATTTTACATACGGTGTTTGTTGTAAAAGTTATTTTTATTATGGAAATATTGACGAATCTGTATACTCTACTCTATACGGATATTGAAAAGGCATATTACTATTATATTGGATCAATGTATAAAGAATTATTTGGACATGCAGTGGTGGTTGGGGCCCGCTATAGCCACTCGATGCCTCGGTAGGTCTTATGAGACAAATCAGTTGGCGACAAACCCTTTGAGTTTGTTTCCAAAAATCAGACAGGTTTCTACCCATAGAACTAAACCCATTTTAATGGTTTTATGGTTTCATGTGTGAGATACATGAAGTACAATTAATAATCATTATCTTTATTCATTATCAGTTATTATTATTATCCATGAGGTTTTCACTATGACAAAATCTATGGATGCAGTTTCATTCTCAGTTTATTAATGGCATTAGTTATTCATTTATTCACTATGCCATATTGATTATATTAGAATGATTTCCATTCACTTATTATTGTACTCATTCTTCTGCTATTTGTAACCCTTACTAAGCATTTGAGATCACCCATTTCATTGTTTACTTTCAACAGGTGACAAAGAGGATATCGTTTATTGAGTACTTGTGGATGAAGTTTTTAGTTTCCTTATGTATTGTATTTTGTAACTTTTCCACTATAATTTGAGAACATCTATGTATCTAGTTTCTTTAAGACTACTAAACTGATCATCCCTTTGGGATTTTCATTCCTTCTAATCATTCCAATAACACAAGTAATGCACCAGCTCCAACCTAGAGGGGTCGGGGTGTTACAAGGGAAATACTTTGAGGGTATCTTTAAATGTTTTACCCTAGCCAATAATTTCTTTTCTCTTGAGGAATTTGAGGAGGATGCATAAGGGGGCGACCTCCGGGCAGCATATTTATGTCAAATTTTGACCTACAGTCTCCATGGTCGAGTTATGGACTTTGAAGCCCTTGAGAAAGAGAATAATCATTTGCATTATTGGAATCAAGTTCATGCCGATGTCACTCAACTTGATACCAGACATGCTTCTCTCAATCTGAATTATAGATGTCCACACACGGCTGATCCTAGTTGCAAAGGTTGCATCTGGACCAAGGAGATAGAAGAATTTAGAACGGCATTGGGAATCCGTTTGTCTGAGAACTAGGGAAATACCCAATATCGGTGGAATCTATGAGGAGTCATCCTAGAGGACGTTAGGAAATCCATACTAGTGTTTTGTGAGAGGGCACAAGAGATTATGTAATTTCTTGAGTTTTATAAATCATGTCTAATGAATGGTGTTGTATACCCTGTTTTGATATGACTTTGTATTAAACAAATGACTTTGCTTAAACTAGAATTGCCAAACTGAGGGATGACTTCTTAAAAATTTCCAGATAGAAGATATGAGTTCACAAACCAATATTTTATCACTACCTATGAAGTTGTTAGAGACTATAATTGTCAAGACATTATCCAAAGAGGACTGACCCTATGACAACCTACGCCTGACTTGTAAACTACTCCATTGGGTATCGAATCGTCCAAACATTCTCCATCTTTACCAAGGAAGAAATCTGGTCTATTACCGTATTACATATGCACAATTTGCTGCATATAGGAAAAGTAGGAAGTATCATGAAGCTCTTTTCCTATGTTTTACTTTGGCTGATAACTACCGAGCTGTAGGTAAATTCCTAGAAGCTTCTTTGGATGGTGACCATCGAGCGGCCTACCTATTTCAGGTCCTGAGTTTTAGTATGTATAGAGAACTCTTCGACATTGATATTTTAAAAAATGATGTGGTGTGTGGGACATATAAGGATTTAGTTCACTCTGAACTTTCCAACCTCTACACTTCTCATTCCTCTTTATGGAAGGCCGAGTGCTTTAGGCACAGATTCGACCCTATCTGTTTGTAGTGTGTCTAGGCCAAGGAAACCGAACAACTGAATACTACCTTAGGGATCCACCTAAGGTCGTCATCACCCTACCATCAGTGGTGTTCTAGGTAAAGGACTTCTAAAGTGACGTGTGTTTAGTGTTGCGGTAGATTGTGTACGAGCATTTTAAAATTGCGAGGATGCAATTCTTTGTAGGGGGAAATAATGTAACGCTCCAACCTTTTTACGTGTAATAATAGTAATTTTTTGTTTTAATTATCATATTAATCAGTGAAGTTGTCAAAGGAAATATTATCGCACTCTGTTTAAAGAATAGAAAAATAACTATTATTGTTGAACATAATTTATTCTTATCGAATAATTATTTAATAAAATATTTTAAATAATAACTATAACAACGTAACTGATTTGTTTGTTTTCCCAAATGTGAAATATATATATATATATAGGCATATTTGTAAATCAGGTTTGAATGAAAATGATATTATCAAAATTATAATTTGATATGCGGTTATACATGACATCAAATATTGTTATTTTAAAATATTTTTATGACATTATTTTTGCGCTATTATATGGACAATTATTTGATCTATCATATGAGTTCAAAAATATGTCATATACATATGTATATATAATGTAATAAATTTTAGATTATAAATTAACAATTTTGGAATTTTTCTTAATAAAATTATAAATATAATAATAGAATGATTAAAATTATACATATAAAATTTTAATAAAATTATAATCATAGCATTTTTTTAACAAGTTTCAAAATTACAAATAATTTCTACAAATTATGAAAATTAATATTTTGGAAACACATTTTCAATTGTCAATTATTAATTTCATCTATAATAACATTAAGGGTATATAATATAAGATATATAAATATATGTTTTATAAAATAATTTAGTAATAATAACATTTAATTTTTTAAATTATTGATAAGAAAAGTATAATAGACTAATAAATTTTGACTTCTTAAAGTTATTAATAATATATGAAAATTAAAATAAAGATAAAGTGGAAATAATAGTGACATTATTATAATAGATTGATTGGTGAAGCAATCCTGTAGGGCATGTGTGATCCGTATAGGAGGGAAACAGACAAAGAAAAAAAGATAAGATAATAAGGATATAAAAATATATAAAAATATATATCAAAAGGTGGGGATCCACGTGAAGAGGGGGTCCTAGTTTTTGAAACCCAGTTTAGGGTTTCCTATAGGCGTCGGTCTGTGGGTGCGTCGCGCGAAGGAGTCCTCAGCAAGTCCGGCGTTGCGGTCGTCGAGCAGGAGGCCGATGGGGTTTTTAGCAGGCCGCAGTTTCATGGGGTGTCGTCCAGGTCGAGCAGAGGTCTGTCGGGCCAATGTTGAAGCTGGGGTCATGCAGACGAGGCCGGAGCTGCTAAAATTTGTGCTCTCGGGCGAGGTCGGGGACAAAGCTGCTGGTTGGAGATGTCACGCTGAGCACAGATGCGATTTAGAACAGTTAGAGTCCAGAATTCTTAGACCTAAATCGAGGTATGTTTTTGTAGGATGTTGACCAAAACCTTTTTTTAGATCTTTACGATTTCCATGTCTTGCTATTTGACCGCGTGATGCTGTGAACTATTCCGTTTTTTACTTTTGAACTTTTCCAAACTGTTGTCGGCTTTGGCTATTGTAGACCCTAAATTACTTCCTTATTTGGCCTTTGATTTTGGTTCGTGAATTCATTCTTTAAGTGAAAATTTATATTTTTTTTGCCTCAATCATGCGCTGATCCTTTAGAATTTGAACATTTTAGTTTATTTTGTTCCGCAACTGTCTATCACCTTGAAATATTTTATTGATTTTATTGCTGTTTAAACCTGTACACGGTTGCTGTGCATGTTTTGAAAATGGATATAAAGAGCCTTATTTTCAGCTTTTTACTTGTGTTTGAGAAAGCATAAGTAGATCAATGTTTCTACATTAAGGTAAGGTTTTAATATACCTGTCTTGAATGTTTAATTATTTTACAACCTTATGTTTGTAAGTGTTGTAATTTTTCCTTATTATGTTTATTTTAGAGTATATACTTATATATGCTCCTAATGGTATGTTTAAAACTTTACAGTAGTTTAAAAATTCTTCTGTGCTGAACCTGGGTCTTCGGATTTTCAGGTTCAGGTGATATAATGGATGTAATGGTTATGTTTTAATTAAATGTATATTATGTAAGGGTTAAATACTTGTCTCATGCATTTATTTATCTTATGTTATGTAAGAATATTTATTTATACCCTCTATTTTCTGGTTGAGTAAGGGAAACATGTTTTAGTGTTCAGATTTAACAGAGTATTATTTTCAGATTTTAATTTATGTTTTTTTGTAAGGGTTTTATAATTTCCTTGTTTTGTTTCTTTGAGAGTATATATGTGTGTATATATATATACATTCTCATGAAATTATAACCATGTGGTTTAGTTTAATTTTTTTTTCTGCGTTTGAATATGGGCCTTCGGGTTTTGGGTTCGGATAATATGAAAGATGTAAGGGTTTAATATATTTTGTCTTTCCTTTGAAACATGAATATACACTAGTATATATATCATATATACATTTATATAGTTTTATAGTTTTATTTTACCCGGTTCTAAATCTGCTAAGTGATGATTTGCAATGATGTTTTAGAATGTGATGGGTGGAAATTATTTTCAATTATGGTTTTTGGTATTTAAATTGGGAATGAGGAGAGAATTATTAAATTTAACTTATTTATTTTAATTTATACAAGTCATGTTTCATTTAAGGTGGTATAAGATTTATGTTTTAATATTCTTCATTAAATGTATATTTATAAGGGTTTAGTTAATTTGATCAACCTTGTCATCTGTTTACAATGGTATACACATATATACATGTGTATAAATGTTTATATGAACCTAAATAACATATTATTTTTCGAACTGGGTTATGATTTTAAAATCTATGTGTTGAAAGCGTGTTAATTGTTTTTCTCAAACCATGTTGTTATAAAATGTTATATGTGTGTATATATACACACACACATATAAAACTTATTATTTTATGTGTACATAAGTTAAGAGTCATTTTTATTTTCTGAACATTCGGATATGTACACATAATTCAATCTATTTCTACTTTATGTTATTAAATATTTTATTACAATATTTGAATAGAGACTTGGATGCTAATTAAGTTTTGGGTTCAAATGGATTAGCATATTTATTACACATACACCCATAGCGTTTTAATCCACCCGGTTAATTTGCAAATGATGTAAGGTAAATTTATTTATATATATTTATACTCTCTAATTTTATAGTTCTTGCAAAGGAGTTCATTTGATTAAAATATGAATTACTGTTATGATGTTAAGACTGAAATTATTAAACAAATTACATTTCTTGTAAGGTGTTAATATACATACACACACATATATACATATATATATATATATATATATATATATATATATATGTCTATGTAATTTTTAGTTTTCATAATTTATAATGTAAGGGTGCGACATTTACATATTTTATGTATATATATATAGTTATGTGTATGCACCTATAAGTTATTATCATAATCCGAATTAACTTGGCCTAAATAAACTTCGGTGGTTAAATTATGTTTTTGATATATTTAATATATGCATTACATAAAACAAATGATGTGATGAAAAACAATTGGCATTATATACTATGTAACATAAGGCACGGCCATTTAATAAGACATGACTATTTATCACCGTATGTTTTGTGTACAAATGAAATCTGTCTTACTTCAAAATTAGTCAATTTAAACTATAAATATTTATTTTCGTAAATCAGGGAATTTAAAAATTAAGGAACTATCATTTTATGTGGTAACCCCATCCAATTATTACTTATGTATTTTGAATCAATATCACATGTGCAAATAACGTTTACCATGTACTGCTTGTTATTGAGAATTTTATTACCTAAATGATATCTGACACATTATAATTTAGTCCAACGTCATTTCCTTTTATCAGCACATGAATTGAGATTGAAAAATGATCATGTATTTTAATGCATTAAAAGTTTATTACTATGCATAGTTGTAAAGTTATTATTATATGTGACAATCAAACAATTTATTATTTATAATTTATCAGATAAGCATTTAATTATTCAAGGTGGTATGGGACACTTTGAATAATTTGAATTAAGAAACCAAGTAATATGTGTACTGGGAATAATAAGCAATTTAATAAATCAAAGTGGTATGTGCACTTTGATTTAGATTTATAAAAAATGCATTGGACCTAGTATGTTCCGGGTTGGGGACTGGTAAAAGTAAGCCCTCCGGGTTGGGGTCCGGTTATAGCAGACCCTCCTAGTTGGTGTCCGGTTACAGAGACACTCCAGGTTGGTGTTCAGTTATTAGAGGCACTCCAAGTTGGAGTCCAGTTACAGAGGCTCTTCGGGTTGGTGTCTGGTTACAGTTAGCCCCTAGGTCTTGGCACGAGGACTTAACACGGTCCGACATATGCACTTCCCTCATTATGACTATGTAATTTAATTAGCCAGAAAAATATTCGACTAGTATAATATTTGGTTAAAGAGATTATGGATTTTCGACTGAGGCCTTAAACCATTAGACGCCTTGGCCAGGGCCTTGATAAAATGTTTTAGAATGTCCTATGTTTTTATGGCATGACATATGTTTCGAATTCAATGATTTAGTATTCAGTGTATGAAATTAAAGTTATTATTTTTTTCACAACTCTGATTATTCATTACTATTAGCTGTTTAATTTGTGATTACATATTCTCATGACATACATGTTTAGAATTTATTTTATTCAGCATGCCTATGTTCGAATCATGTGTCATGGTAATTATGCTAGCATGTTTATAATTAAGCACTTTTATTATGACATGTCACATGTGTTACAACTTTTCTTTAGGAAGACTGTTTTATGAATGGTTTAAAGAATGTTTTCAGAAGTTATTTTGGGTATAGTATGTTATTTTTTTAAACCCCTTACTGGGCATTCGTATTCTCACACTAAATTTTTGATTAATTTTTTTTTCAGGTAACAGCTTTTAGCAGATGAAACATTTTAGTAGCAGCTGGTTTCCCAGAGCCTGAACTAAATTTGATCCTCTGTATGGAACTGGCTCTGGGTACTCGGGATCTGGGGCGCGATTGTTGGTATCATAGGGTTCAGTTCAGATAACTCAAGAAAAACAGAACTGAACAATGAAAATTTACATAAGCAAATACTAAGAGCGATGTTCTCAAAATTTTCATATGGAAAACCAAAGTGCTAGTCTTTTGTCTCTTCCAAAAGAAGTATTAGAGACCATAGTGGGAAAATAAAGTGTAGAAAACTTTGAGACTTATGAAAATATTCATCTATCATGCAAAACCCTCTACCGAGTATTCAATTCTCCTCGTGTACTCCAACTTCACCATGGAGCAGGTTTCGTCTATGACCTCATGATGAACGCTCAATTCCAGTTCTATGTATGACAAGGGAAATACTTTGAGGGTATCTTTAAATGTTTTACCCTATCCAATAATTTCTTTTCTCTTGAGTACTTTGAGGAGGTTGCACAAGTGGGCGACCTCCAGGCAGCATATCTATGTCAAATTTAGACCTACGGTCTCCGTGGTCGAGTTATAGACTTTGAAGCCCTTGAGAACGAGAATACTCATTTGTATTATCGGCATCAAGTTCATGCCAATGTCGCTCAACTTGATACCCGACATGCTTCTCTAAGTCTTAATTCTATATTTCCACATGCGGCTGATCCTTGTTGCACACATTGCATCTGGACCAAGGAGATAGAAGAATTTAGAACCGCGTTGGGGATCCGTTTGTCTGAGAACTGGGGAAATACCCAACATCGGTGGAATCTATGAGGATTCATCTTAGAGGACGTCAGGAAATCCATACTAGTGTTTTGTGAGAGGGATCAAGAGATTACATAATTTCTTGAGTTTTATAAATCATGTCTAATGAATGATGTTGTATACCCTGTTTTGATATGCCTTTATATTAAACAAATGACTTTGCTTAAACTAGAATTGTCAAACTGAGGGCTGACTTCTTAAAAAAATTTAGACAGAAGATATGAGTTCACAAACCAATATTTTATCACTACCTACAAAGCTGTTAGAGACTATAATTGTCAAGACATGCTCTGAAGAGGACCAACCTTATGCCAAACTACGTCTGACTTGCAAACTACTCCATCGGGTATCGAATCATCCAAACATTCACCATCTTTACCAAGGAAGCAATTTGGTCAATTACTGTATTGTATATGCACAATTTTCTGCATATAGGAAAAGAGGTAAGTATCATTAATCCCTTTTCCTATGTTTCACTTTGGCTGATAACTACCGAGTTGTAGGTAAATTCCTAGAAGCTGCTTTGGATGGTGACCATCAAGCAGCCTACCTATTCTAGGTCCCGAGTTTTAGAATGTATGGAGAAATCTTCGACATCGATATTTTCAAGAATGACGTGGTGCGTGGGACATATATGGATTTAGTTCACTTTGAACTTTCCAACCTCCACACTTCTCATACCTCTTTATGGAAGGCCGAGTGCTTTAGGAACAGATTCGACCCTAGCTGTTTGTAGTGTGTCCGGGCCAAGGAAATTGAGCAGCTGAATACTACCTTAGGGATCCACCTAAGGTCGTCATCACCCTACCATCAGTGGTGTTCCCAGTAAAGGAATTCGGGAGTGATGTGTGTCTAGTGTTGTGGTAGATTGTGTACGATCATTTTAGAATTGCGAGGACACAATTCTTTGTATGGGGAAATAATGTAACACTCTGACCTTTTTACGTGTAATAATAGTAATTTTATGTTTTAATTATCATATTAACCAGTGCGGTTGTCAAAGTAAATATTATCGCACTCTATTTAAAGAATAGAAAAATAACTATTATTGTCGAACAGAATTTATTCTTATCGAATAATTATTTAATAAAATAATTTAAATAAAAACTATAACAACAGAACTAATTTGTTTGTTTTCCCAAATGTGAAATATATATATATATATATAGACATATTTGTAAATCGGGTTTGAATGAAAATACTATTATCAAAATTATAATTTGATATGCGGTTATACATGACATCAAATATTGTTATTTTAAAATATGTTTATGACGTTATTTTTGCGCTATTATATAGACAATTATTTGATCTATCATATGAGTTCAAAAATATGTCATATACATATGTATATATAATGTAATAAATGTTAGATTATAAATTAAAATTTTTGGAATTTTGCTTAATAAAATTATAAATATAATAATAGAATGATTAAAATTATACATATGAACTTTTAATAAAATTATATTCATAACATTTTTTTAACAAGTTTCAAAATTACAAATAATTTATACAAAATTATGACAATTAATATTTTGGAAACACATTTTCAATTTTCAATTATTAATTTCATCTATAATAACATTAAGGGTATATAATATAAGATATATAAATATATGTTTTATAAAATAATTTAGTAATAATAACATTTAATTTTTTAAATTATTGATAAGAAAAGTATAATAGATTAATAACTTTTGACTTCTTAAAGTTATTAATAATATATGAAAATTAAAATAAAGATAAAGTGGAAACAATAGTGACATTATTATAATAGATTGATTGGTGAAGGAATCTCGTAGGGCATGTGTGATCTGTGTAGGAGGGAAACAGACAAAGCAAAAAAGGATAAGATAATAAGGATATAAAAATATATAAAAAAATATATCAAAAGGTGGGGATCTGCGTGAAGAGGGGGGTCCTGGTTTTTGAAACTCAGTTTAGGGTTTCCTATAGGTGTCAGTCTGTGGGTACGTCGCGTGAAGGAGTCCTCAGCAGGTCCGGCATTGCGGTCTTTGAGCAGGAGAACGGTGGGGTTTTCAGCAGGTCGCGGTTTCATGGGGCACCGTCCAGGTCGAGTGGAGGTCTGCAAGGCCGAAGTCGAAGCTAGGGTCGTGCAGTCGAGGCCGGAGCTGCAAAGAGTTGTGCTGTCGGGCGAGGTTAGGGACAAGGCCGCTGTTCAGAGATGTCACGCCAAGCACAGATGCGAGTTTGAATGGTTGGATTCTAGAATATGCGGACCTAAATCGAGGTATGTTTTTGTAGGATGTCGACTAAAACCTTTTTTTAGATCTTTCTGATTTCCATGTCTCACTATTTGACCGCGTGATGCTGTGACCTATTCCATTTTTGATTGTTAAACCTTTCCAAACTGTTTCCGGTTTTGGCTGTTGTAGACCCTAAATTACTTCCTTATTTGGCCTTTGATTTTGGTCCATGAATGTATTCTTTAAGTGAAAATTTATATTGTTGTTGCCTCAATCATGCACTGCTCCTTTAGAATTTAAACATTTCAGTTTGTTTTGTTCCGCAACTGTCTATCAGCTTGAAATATTATATCGATTTTATTGCTGTTTAAAACTGTACATAGTTGCTCTGAGTGTTTTGAAAATGGCTATAAAGAGCCTTCTTTTCATCTTTTTGCTTGTGTTTGAGAAAGCTTAAGTGGATCAACGTTTCTACATTAAGGTAAGGGTTTAATATACTTGTCTTGAATGTTTAATTATTTTACAACCTTATGTTTGTAAGTGTTGTAATTTTTATTTGTTATTTTTATTTTAGAGTATATACTTATATATGCTCCTAATGGTTTGTTTAAAAGTTTGCAGTAGTTTAAAAATTATTCTGTGTTGAACCTGGGTCTTTGGCTTTTCGGGTTCAGGTGATATAATGGATGTAATGGTTATGTTTTAATTAAATGTATATTATGTAAGGGTTAAATACTTTTCTTGTGCATTTATTTATCTTATGTTATGTAAGGAAGATTTATTTATACCCTCTATTTTCTGGTTGAGTATGGGAAACATGTTTTAGTGTTCAGAATTTACAAAGTATTATTTTCAGATTTTAATTTATGTTTTTTTGTAAGGGTTTTATAATTGCCTTATTTTGTTTCTTTGAGAGTATATACGTATATATATATATATATATATATATATATATATATATATATATATATTCTCATGAAAGGATAACCTTGCGGTTTAGTTTAAATTTTTTTCTGCGTTTGAATCTGGGCCTTCGGGTTTTGGGTTCGGATAATATGAAAGATGTAAGGGTTTAATATATTTTGTCTTTCCTTTGCAAACATGAATATACACTAGTATATATATCATATATAAATTTATATAGTTTTATTTCACCTGGTTCTAAATCTGCTAAGTGATGATTTGAAATGATGTTTTAGAATGTGATGGGTGGAAATTATTTTCAATTACAGTTTTTGGTATTTAAATTGGGAATAATGAGAGAATTATTAAATTTATCTTATTTGTTTTAATTTATACAAGTATTGATTCATTTAAGGTGGTGTAAGGGTTATGTTTTAATATTATTCATTAAATGTATATTTATAAGGGTTTAGTTAATTTGATCAACCTTGTCATTTATTTACAAAGGTATACACATATATACATGTGTATAAATGTTTATATGAACCTAAATAACATATTATTTTCCGAACTGGGTTATGATTTTAAAATCTATGTGTTGAAAGGGTGTTAATTGTTTTTCTCAATCCATGTTGTTATAAAATGTTATATGTGTGTATATATATAGACACACATATATAACTTATTATTTTATGTGTACATAAGTTAAGAGTCATTTTTATTTTCTGCACATTCGGACATATACACATAATTCAATCTATTTCTACTTTATGTTATTAAATGTTTTATTACAATATTTGAATAGAGACTTGGATGCGAATTAAGTTTTATGTTCAAATGGATTAGCATATTTATTACACATACACCCATAGAGTTTTAATACACCCGATTAATTTGAAAATGATGTAATGTAAATTTATTTATATATATTTATACTCTCTAATTTTCTAGTTCTTGCAAAGGAGTTCATTTGATTAAAATATAAATTACTGTTATGATGTTAAGGATGTAATTATTTAAACAAATTACATTTCTTGTAAGGTGTTAAGACACACACACACACACACACACACACATATATATATATGTATGTATGTATATGTAATTTTTAGTTTTCAGAATTTATAAAGTAAGGGTGCGACATGTACATATTTTATGTATATATATATATAGTTATGTGTATGCACGTATAAGTTATAATCATAATCCGAATTAACTTGTCCTAAATAAACTTCGGTGGTTAAAGTATGTTTTTGATATGTTAAATATATGCATTACATAAAAAAAATGATGTGCTGCAAAATAATTGGCCTTATATACTATGTAACATAAGGAACAACCATTTAATAAGACATGACTATTTATCAGTGTATGTTTTGTGTACAAATAAAATCTTTCTTACTTAAAAATTAGTCAATTTAAACTATAAATATTTACATCCATAAATCAAGTAATTTAAAAATTAAAGAACTATCATTTTATGTGGCAAACCCATCCAAATATTACTTATGTATTTTGAATCAATATCACATGTGAAAATAACGTTTACTATGTACTGCTTTTCGTTGAGAAATTTATTACCTAAATGATATTTGGGACATTATAATTTAGTCCAACATTATTTCCTTTTATCAACACATGAATTGAGCATGAATAATGAGCATGTATTTTAAGGCATTAAAAGTTTATTACTATGGAAGAGTTGTAAAGTTATTATTTTATATGATAGTCAAACAATTTATTATTTATAATTTATAAGATAAACATTTAATTATTCAAGGTGGTATGGGGCACTTTGAATAATGTGAATTAAGAAACCAAGTAATATGTGTACTGGGAATGATAACTGATTTAATAAATCAAAGTGGTATGTACACTTTGATTTAGAGTTATGAGGAATGCATTGGAGCTAGTATGTTTCGGGGTGGGGACCGGTAAAAGTAAGCCCTCCAGGTTGGGGTCTGGTTATAGCAGACCCTTCGAGTTGGTGCCCAGTTACAGAGAAACTCCGGGTTGGTGTCCAGTTATTAGAGGCACTCCGGGTTGGAGTCTGGTTACAGAGGCTCTTCGGGTTTGGGTCCGGTTACAGTTATCCCCTAGGTCTTAGCACGAGGCCTTGACATGGTCTAACATATGCACTTCCATCATTATAACTATGTAATTTAATTAGCCAGAAAAATATTCGACTATTAGAATATTTGGTTAAAGATATTATGGATTTTTGGAAAAGGCCTTAAACCATTAGATGTCTTGGCCAAGGACTTGATAAAATGTTTCAGAATGTCTTGTATATTTATGGCATGACATATGTTTAGAATTAAATGATTTAGTATTTAGTGTATGAAATTGAAGTTATTATTTTTTGTGGAACTCTGATTATTCATTACTATTAACTGTTTAATTTGTGCTTATATATTCTCATGTCATACATGTTTAGAATATCTTTTATTCAGCATGCCTATGTTCAAATCGTGTATCATAGTAATTTTGCTAGCATGTTTCTAATTATGCACTTTTATTATGACAAGTCACATGTGTTACATCTTTTCTTTAGGAAGGTTGTTTTATGAATGGTTTAAAGAATGTTTTCAGAAGTTATTTTGGGTATAGTATGTTAATTTTTTTAAACCCCTTATTGGGCATTCGTATGCTCACCCTACGTTTTTGATTAATTTTTTTTCAGGTAACATCTTTTAGCAGATGAAACATTTTAGTAGCAGTAGGTTTCCCAGATCCTGAACTGAATTCAATCCTCTGTATTGCACCGGCTCCAGGTACTCGGAAGCTGGGGCGTGACAGTTGGTATCAGAGGGTTCAGTTTAGATAACTCTAGAAAACCAGAATTGAACAATGAAAATCTACATAAGCAAATACTAAGAGTGATGTTTTCAAAATTTTCAGATGGAAAACCAAAGTGCTAGTCTTTTGTCTCTTCCAACAGAAGTATTAGAGACCATAGTGAGAAAATCATGTGTAGAAAACTATGAGACTTTTGAAAATATTCTTCTATCATGAAAAACTCTCTACTGAGTATCCAACTCTCCCTGTATACTCCAAATTCACCATGGAGCAGGTTTCGTCTATTACCTCATGATGAATGCTCAATTCTAGTTCTATGTATGATAAGGGAAATACTTTGAGGGTATCTTTAAATGTTTTACCCTAGATAATAATTTCTTTTCTCTTGAGGACTTTGAGGAGGCTGCACAAGGGGTTGACCTCCAGGCAGCGTATCTATGTCAAATTTCGACCTATGGTCTCCATGGTCAAGTTATGGACTTTGAAGCCCTTGAGAACGAGAATAGTCGTTTGAATTATCGGCATCAAGTTCATACCAATGTCACTCAACTTGATACCCGACATGCTTCTCTATATATGAATTCTATATGTCCACACGCGGCTGTTTCTAGTTGCACATGTTGCATCTGGACCAAGGAGATAGAAGAATTTAGAACCGCATTGGGGATCCGTTTATCTGATAACTGGGTAAATACCCAACATCCGTGGAATCTATGAGGAGTCATCTTAGAGGACGTCAGGAAATCCATACTAATGTTTTGTTAGAGGGAGTAAGAGATTAATTAATTTCTTGAGTTTTATAAATCATGTCTAATGAATGATTTTGTATACCCTATTTTGATATGCCTTTATATTAAACAAATGACTTTGCTTAAACTAGAATTGCCAAACTGAGGGATGACCTCTTAAAAATTTTCAGATTGAAGATATGAGTTCAGAAACCAATATTTTATCACTACCTAACGAGCTGTTAGAGACTATAATTTTCAAGACATGCTCCGAAGAGGACCAACCCTATTCCAACCTACGTCTGACTTGTAAACTACTCTATTGGGTATCGAATCGTCCAAACATTCTCCATCTTTACCAAGGAAGCAATCTAGTCTATTACCGTATTGCATATGCACAATTTATTTCATATAGAAAAAGAGGGAAGTATCATGAAGCCCTTTTCCTTTGTTTCACTTTGGATGATAACTACCAAGCTGTAGGTAAATTCATAGAAGCTGTTTTGGATGGTGACCATCGAGCGGTCTACCTATTCCAGGTCCTGAGTTTTAGTATGTATAGAGAACTCTTCGACATCAATATTTTAGATAACGATGTGGTGCATGGGACATATAAAGATTTTGTTCACTCTGAACTTTAAAACCTCCACACTTCTTGTGCCTCTTTATGGAAGGTCGAGTGCTTTAGGCATAGATTCGACCCTAGATGTTTGCAGTGTGTCTGGGCCAAGGAAATCGAGCAGCTGAATACTACCTTAGGGATCCACCTAAGGTTGTCAACACCTTACCATCAGTGGTGTTCTTGGTAAAGGACTTCGGGAGTGATGTTTGTCTGGTGTTACGATAGATTGTGTAGGAGAATTTTAGAATTGCAAGGACACAATTATTTATAGGGGGAAATAATGTAACGCTCCTACCTTTTTACATGTAATAATAGTATTTTTATGTTTTAATTATCATATTAACCAGTGAAATTTTTAAAATAAATATTATCGCACTCTTTTTAAAGAATATAAAAATAACTGTTATTGTCGAACATAATTTATTCTTATCGAATAATTATTTAATAAAATATTTTAAATAACAACTATAACAACATAAATGATTTGTTTGTTTTCCCAAATGTGAAATATATATATATAAATATATATACATATTTGTAAACCGGGTTTGAATGAAAATACTATTATCAAAATTATAATTTGATATGCGGTTATACATGACATCAAATATTGTTATTTTAAAATATTTTTATGACATTATTTTTGTGCTATTATACGAACAATTATTTGATCTATAATATGAGTTTAGAAATATGTCATATACATATTTATATATAATTTAATAAATGTTAGATTATAAATTAACATTTTTGGAATTTTTTTAATAAAATTATATATATAATAATAGAATGATTAAAATTATACATATGAACTTTTAATAAAATTATAATCATAACATTTGTTTTAACAAGTTTCAAAATTACAAAATAATTTCTAAAAATCATGACAATTAATATTTTGGAAACACATTTTCAATTGTCAATTATTAATTTCATCTATAATAACATTAAGGGTATATAATATAAGATATATAAATATATGTTTTATAAAATAATTTAGTAATAATAACATTTAATTTTTTAAATTATTGATAAGAAAAGTATAATAGATTAATAACTTTTGACTTCTTAAAGTTATTAATAATATATGAAAATTAAAATAAAGATAAAGTGGAAATAATAGTGACATTATTATAATAGATTGATTGGTGAAGGAATCTCGTAGGGCATGTGTGATCCGTATAGGAGGGAAACAAACAAAGAAAAAAAGATAAGATAATGAGGATATAAAAATATATAAAAAATATATATTAAAAGGTGGGTATTAGCGTGAAGATGGGGGTCTTGGTTTTTGAAACCCATTTTAGGGTTTCCTATAGGCGTCGGTATGGCATCCCGCCATTTTATAACATAAACTTTCAATACATTACACAAAACTGAGGATCTTTAAGGTCTAGTGTCTTGGAAACCAGGAACATAATATATGAAAACAATATAAAACATTCTTCTTAAACACTTGAAAGGCGTCTCCTTAAGTTCATTCTAGGTTCATTACTGCATCTCATAACCTGGGGACATACATCAAAAGAAAGGGTGAGCAGAAGGCCCAGTAAGGGAAACAAGAGGAACATTTTACATGTGAACTTGGTATACTTCAATAAGGACATGAAAAGAACTTTAAGGCATGAGAAAGAAAATCATGAGGCATTTCATAATAAAAATAACATTTTCCATAACTTGAAGATGTGGCTACATCATTTAACATAGACAATCATGAACATATCACCAAGGTCCATCCCCAAGGTGTCATTTGAAAATTACCAAGGTTATTCACCAAGGTATCATGAAAATTGTAATCTCTAGTGGTTACATCATTACCCAATGCATTGGAGCGCTATCAGGGCGCACCCTTAAATTTGCCTTTATTATCATGTGAGCCACATATATCATCATCAAACATTTCATAAATAACCCACATAGCATAAAATAAATGGGTTTCATTTCATAATCATAACGTTTTAAAAACTGCTTTAAAGACATGATCTTTACGTCACTTTAAACCCACAGAAAGGGAAAGCGGGTCTCATGTATGTAAATCACAGAATTTAAAAAGGAACATTTTGATATATATGTGAATACCCTTGTAGAAATAAGAGCTTTGAGTATTCACTTTATAACATAAAATAATTTTTGAGAAAAGAGAGAGGTATTTTGAGGGGAAAATTCTGCAGCATAACGGCTAAGTTTCGGGGTTTTAGAAAACATTGAAATGAGAGGGGACATGGGTCACCCACTCATAAATGATCCATAAAACAGTAGGGTGAAAGAATAATAAGGACATATGGAAATGGTAATGAAATTTTAGGGACATACCATTTGAAATGAAAAACATGGAAGGAAAAAAAAATTAGATTTCTCTTATGAAAATTCGGCAGCCTTACGGCGTCACTTATCTTCAAAAGAAAATGATTTGACAAGATCAAATAGGGTCCCTCATCATATGATCATAAGAGATCAGTATTATAGATATAGAGATCATACCACAACATAATAAAAAGGAACTTGAAAGACTTGACATGAAAATCGAACATGAAAAATGAGAAGGGTGAAAGAATCCCTAAAAAATTCGGCAGCCTAACGGCGTCACTTAAACTTTCATAAAACGAAATGATGAGAGTAAGAGGGGATCTCTCATCATATAAACATGAAAGGGAAGTAAGAGGAATATAAAAGAACATCCTCTCACATAAAAACATGGAGCAGAAAAGGAATGACATAAAAGAGATTACATGAAAAGAAAGAGAGGGGTCGGATCCCTTACCTTAAAACGTGACTCTTGAAACTCAAAGGATTGGACCTTGAGGGCTTGGGGGCACCTTGTGAGGACTCCTTGGAAGTTAAGAAGACCATAACTTCATTGGGGGAGAGTTGGGAGTGAAAACTAAAGGAGGAAAGGGTGGGTATTTATAGGGAAAGTGAGGGGACAAAGCATTAATGGCCAAGGGACACCTCACTAGTGGTTTTGGAAAAACCATGGGCTTGCCCATGGTATTTGCCCATGGTATTGGCCACTTGGGACGCCTCACACCTTATCTTACTATTCATAATTCGAACATATTGAATATATACTTAATACATCATTTAATGATGTCATTAAACACCCGTAACTTAAAAACTATACTTTCACTATTCACCGAAAATTCAACTTTCTCAGAATAATCCCAAAATTTCACCTTAAACAAATATCAATGCTATGATTTCAAAAATGAACTCCATTTTATAAAAATAATTTTCTAAATATTTTTAATTTTATTTTTAAATAAATACACTATTCATCGAAAATTCATTTTTTCAGAAAAATCCCCAAAAATTACCATAACATAATATCGATGCTCTGAGTTCAAAAATAAAGTCATTTTTATAAAAATAATTTTCTAATTATTTTTAATTAAATTTTTAATTAAAAAACACTATTCATCCGAAAAAACTAATACTTGAATAATAATTTATGAAACTGTTATTTACCCATTTTATTGAATCACATTACTTAATCAAGGTGCCTAGATTATTTTAAAACTTTCTTTAAGTGAGATTACTAATTCATTTGGTCACATTTCTAATCCTAAGCGTAAAATCACTATTCACTATTTACTATTCATCAAAAAATAAGTTGATCTTATTAGACTCCAAATTCCTTAATGAACACTTTTGTAGAAGACCATTTTTTGAAAATCATTGCACATCATTAGTTATTTAGGGTTTACATAAATATTTCAAAATATCCCTTTTTCAAAATTCATCAATAAAATACATTCTAAAATTATCCGGACATTTGAAATTTCACAAACATCACTAAAGGAAGAAATCTCAATTTATTCACCCGAAAGGACTACACAAGGAAGCTAGGGTCTCGTCACATAGCCCCTTATAACACCGGTATAAGACCTGAGTGTAAGGTGTGCTATGGTGAGAGAATCTGAGGGAGGCTCAGATAACATTGCCCTAGTAGTAATCTCTACTAACTTGAACTTCTCCCACAGGCGTTTCCATTCAAGCTTGACACGCTGGAGTTCGGCTTGGGCTTGGTCCAAAGCGAAGCCCACAGATGCTACCTCCTTCCCAAGCTCTGATAAGTGGGCTTCATAAGGGTTGAGTCTACTGGATGAAGCCATCGACTCCTCTTTCTGCATTAACCATTAACATCTTATTAAATCAATAAGAGTAAGTTAATATACTACTCAAAAAAAATTGGGTCGTTACAGTCGGTCTGTGGGTACGTCGCGCGATGGAGTCCTCAGAAGGTCCGGCGTTGCGGTCATCGAGCAGGAGGCTGGTGGGGTTTTCAGCAGACCGCAGTTTCATGGGGCGCCGTCCAGGTCGAGCAGAGGTCTGCAGGGCCGAAGTTGAATCTGGGGTCGTGCAGTCGAGGTCGGAGCTGCTAAGAGTTGTGCTGTCGGGCAAGGTCGGGGACAAGGTCACTGGTCGAAGACATCACGCCGAGCACAGATGCGAGTTTGAACGGTTAGAGTCTAGAATTCCCGGACCTAAATTGAGGTACATTTTTGTAGGATGTTTACCAAAACCTTTTTTTAGATCTTTCTAATTTCCATGTCTCACTGTTTGACCGCGTGATACTGTAAACTATTCCGTTTTTGACTTTTGAACCTTTTCAAACTGTTGTTGGCTTTGGCTGTTGTAGACCCTAAATTACTTCCTTATTTGGCCTTTGATTTTGGTCCGTGAATGTATTATTTAAGTGAAAATTTATATTTTTGTTGCCTCAATCATATGCTGCTCCTTTAGAATTTGAACATTTCAGTTTGTCTTGTTCCGCAACTGTCTATCACCTTGAAATATTATATCGATTTTATTGCTGTTTAAAACTGTACATAGTTGTTGTGCGTGTTTTGAAAATGGCCATAAAGAGCCTTATTTTCAGTTTTTTGCTTGTGTTTGAGAAAGCATAAGTGGATCAAGATTTCTACATTAAGGTAAGGGTTTAATATACTTGTCTTGAATGTTTAATTATTTTACAACCTTATGTTTGTAAGTGTTTTAATTTTTACTTGTTATGTTTATTTTAGAGTATATACTTATATATTCTCCTAATGGTATGCTTAAAACTTTTTAGTAGTTTAAAAATTCTTCTATGCTGAACCTGGGTCTTTGGATTTTCGGTTTCAGGTGATATAATGGATGTAATGGTTATGTTTTAATTAAATGTATATTATATAAGGGTTAAATACTTGTCTCGTGCATTTATTTATCTTATGTTATGTAAGGAAGATTTATTTATACCCTCTATTTTCTGGTTGAGTAAGGGAAACATGTTTTAGTGTTCAGAATTTACGAAGTATTATTTTCATATTTTAATTTATGTTTTTTTGTAAGGGTTTTATAATTTCCTTGTTTTTTTTCTTTGAGAGTACATACATGTATATATATATATACATACACATTCTCATGAAAGGATAACCTTGCAGTTTAGTTTAATTTTTTTTATGCGTTTGAATACGGGCCTTCGGGTTTTGGGTTCAGATAATATGAAAGATGTATGGGTTTAATATATTTTGTCTTTCCTTTGAAAACATGAATATACACTAGCATATATATCATATATACATTTGTATATTTTTATTTCACCCGGTTCTAAATCTGCTAAGTGATGATTTGCAATGATGTTTTAGAATGTGATGGGTGGAAATTATTTTCAATTACGATTTTTGGTATTTAAATTGGGAGTGAGGAGAGAATTATTAAATTTATCTTACTTATTTTAATTTATACAATTCATGTTTCATTTAAGGTTGTGTAAGGGTTATTTTTTAGTATTCTTCATTAAATGTATATTTATAATGGTTTAGTTAATTTGATTAACCTTGTCATTTATTTACAAAGGTATACACATATATACATGTGTATAAATGTTTATATGAACCTAAATAACATATTATTTTCCGAACTGGGTTATGATTTTAAAATCTATGTGTTGAAAGGGTGTTAATTGTTTTTCTCAAACCATGTTTTTATAAAATGTTATATGCGTGTCTATACACACACACACACACACACACACACACACATATATAGCTTATTATTTTATGTGTACATAAGTTAAGAGTCATTTTTATTTTCTTCACATTTGGACTTGTAAACATAATTCAATATATTTCTACTTTATTTCATTAAAGATTTTATTACAATATTTGAATAGAGAGTTAGATGTGAATTAAGTTTTGGGTTCAAATGGATTATCATATTTATTACACATACACCCATAGAGTTTTAATCCACTCGGTTAATTTGAAAATGATGTAATGTAAATTTATTTATATATATATTTATACTCTATAATTTTCTAGTCCTCGCAAAGTAGTTCATTTGATTAAAATATGAATTACTGTTATGATGTTAAGGCTGTAATTATTAAACAAATTACATTTCTTGTAAGGTGTTAACACACACACACACATATGTATATGTAATTTTTAGTTTTCAGAATTTATAAAGTAAGAGTGCGACATGTACATATTTTATTTATATATATATATAGTTATGTGTATGCACCTATAAGTTATAATAATAATCCGAATTAACTTGGCCTAAATAAACTTCAGTGGTTAAATTATGTTTTTGATATGTTAAATATATGCATTACATAAAACAAATGATGCGCTGCAAAACAATTGGACTTATATACTATGTAACATAAGGCACGAACATTTAATAACACATGACTATTTATCAACATATGTTTTTTATACAAATGAAATCTTTCTTACTTCAAAAGTAGTCAATTTAAACTATAAATATTTATTTCTGTAAATCAAGGAATTTGAAAATTAAGGAACTATCATTTTATGTGGTAACCCCATCCAATTATTACTTATGTATTTTGAATCAATATCACATGTGAAAATAACATTTACTATGTACTGCTTTTCATTGAGAAATTTATTACCTAAATGATATCTGACACATTATAATTTAGTCCAACGTCATTTCCTTTTATCAGCACATGAATTGAGCATGAATAATGAGCATGTATTTTAATGCATTAAAAGTTTATTACTATGGAAGAGTTGTAAATTTATTATTTTATGTGATAATCAAGCAATTTATTATTTATAATTTATGAGATAAGCATTTAATTATTCAAGGTGGTATGGGACACTTTGAATAATGTGAATTAAGAAACCAAGTAATATGTGTACCGGGAATGATAAGTGATTTAATAAATCAAAATGGTATGTGCACTTTGATTTAGATTTATGAGGAATTCATTGGACCTAGTATGTTATGGGGTGGAGACCGGTAAAAGTAAGCCCTCCGGGTTGGGGTCTGGTTACAACAGACCCTCTGGGTTGTTGTCTGGTTACATAGACACTCCGGGTTGGGGTCCGGTTATTAGAGGCACTCCGGGTTGGAGTCTGGTTACAGAGGCTCTCCAGGTTGGGGTCTGATTATAGTTATCCCCTAGTTCTTGGCACGAGGCCTTGACACGGTCCGACATATGCACTTCCCTCATTATGACTATTTAATTTAATTTTCCAGAAAACTATTCGACTATTAGAATATTTGGTTAAAGAGATTATGGATTTTCGACCGAGGCCTTTAACCATTAGACGTCTTGGCCAAGGCCTTGATAAAATGTTTCAGAATGTTTTATTTATTTATGGCATGACATATGTTTAGAATTCAATGATTTAGTATTCAATGTATGAAGTTGAAGTTATTATTTTATGCACAAATCCGATTATTCATTACTTTTAGCTGTTTAATTTGTGCTTACATATTCTCATGACATACATGTTTAGAGTTTCTTTTATTCAGAATGCCTATGTTTGAATCGTGTGTCATGGTAATTCTGCTAGCATGTTTCTAATTAATCACTTTTATTATGACATGTCATGTGTGTTACATCTTTTATTTAGGAAGATTGCTTTATGAATGGTTTAAAGAATGTTTTCAGAAGTTATTTTTGGTATAGTATGTTATTTTTTTAAACACCTTACTAGGCATTCATAAGATCACCCTACATTTTTATTAATGTTTTTTCAGGTAACAACTTTTAGGAGATGAAACATTTCAGTAGCAACTGGTTTCCTAGATCCAGAACCAAATTCGATCCTCTGTATGGCACCAGCTCGGGGTACTCGGGAGCTGGGGCGTGACAGTTTACCACAATGTAAACGGTCGCATCATATGAACAGAACTTAATAAACCTCAAATGAATCATTGAATAACATGAATATAAATATAATCATGTTATTATATATCAAATGGCAGTACACATATAGCACATACAAGAGATAAGTGGTGAACAATGAAAATCTCACATAAATGAAAGTGAGATGAGAAACCCCTTACAAACATTTCAGCATGGTAACGAGTGTTATTGTGATGGATTAATGAGAGGTAAATGAGTATTACATTATTTATATGTCACAAGGGTAGTATGGGGGAGGTGCGAAAACATACCCCATCATTAGGAATTAAAAATAAAAGGGCACAACATAGGGGTGATTCTTGAACAAAAGTGTAGCGACTCGAGTTTTGGCCCTGTCAGACTTTGGAATATTTCTACGGACAATTCCAGAGCTAAGCGCGAAGAAGGCGTGCAATTCTGAGGCCCGGTGTGCACGAAATTAATTTTATAAAAATATTAGGTATTTTTATACTATGCACGTGGCGGGGGTGTGATATCTCTTAAATGGTAGCTCATAATGGGAATCTGAGGGCACAATTGCATCCAGAACGTGCCATTTACCCTAGGCGAGATGTAAACTTTGCGGGCGCGGGCCTGATGTGGAAAACGCCACCAGGGGAATTTTCGTAAATAAGTGAAAAAGTTTAATATCAAGCGTCGGCTCAAATAACTTCTAAAAGGATTCTCGGATCGAAAATATGTGTCTATCATTGCATTCTGAACGGTGCGTTTACTCTAGGGGAGATGTTACCTTTGTCTGCATCGGGCATCGGGCGGAAGCGGGTCGGGAGCCGGAGGTGGGATAGTTTTCTTAAAAAAATATATATTTTCTATTACCACCCCTTGTTGGATGTCTTGTTCACAGAGGAAGAGATCCTCCTCCTTCCTCATCCTTCTCCTCCCCTTCCGACGGTGAATCGGCGACCGAATCGCACAATCAAGGTGTCATCGAGCTCAGATTTCGATGGCGGACGCTTCAGGATCATACAACAGAAGTTTTGGAGTGAGTATCTAAGTCAGAATGTCGGTGTTTTGTCCGCAAGGTAGGCGTTTTGAGTTTTAATCCCTTGATCCCATTTATGCTGCGTTATTCTTCGATTTTTCCTCATAGCAGTGAAGATCGGGTCCCGAGGGTCGCGCAGACACCTCCAAATCGAAAAACGGACCCCCGAGGTGGTCCCGGTGGTCCGTGGAAGACTCGCCGGTGTGGCACCGGTGCGGCGGTGCCAGTGAGTGGCGGCTGGCCACGGTGGGCCGGCGCGGTAAGGCGGCGGCTCTGGCCGACCCCTTTTTAACACACGAGGGTTTTTAAACCCCCGTTTCTTGCAATCCAGGAGTCTGTTTCGCATTCCGTTTGTGATGACGAGACCCTAGAGATGAGTAAAACCCTTCGGTGTGAGTTCAAGAGTTTTAAGTTTCGGGATCGTGGCCCGGGAGCTTGAAACATCAAATAAAATAATAATATTTTATTATTATTTGACTTCGGGCCGTTGTATCTTCTACCCGAAGCATCTGATTGACGTGCCGTTAGTGGCGTTGAGACCCTAATGATACAGCGGTCTTTTCTTGATGGTTTCTAGGTGTTGGGGCCAAGTTTGGGGTGCGGGTCCCATGAGGCCGTGTTTTGGCGTTTGCGGAGAAACGCAACTTTCCCACCAGGAGTCCGATTTTGGAGGATGAATAGTCAATCCTGTGTGTTTTTCTGAGAGTATCACAATGGTGCGATCTGTTTGGTGAGTTTCAGGATTGAGACGTGGGCCCCACCCAAGCTGGCTTTGGTGAAGAGTGCCTTTTTCACCAGGTTTCCGTTTGGGATGAACGAGTAGTCGATTCCGTATGTTTTTCTGAGGGGATCGCTGTGGTATGATCCACTTGATGAGTTTCGAGATCATTGTGTGGACCCCACACGGGCTAGCTACGGTGGATAGTGCTTTTTTCACCTGTAGTCCATTTCGGGCGAGTAAGCAGCCTATCCTGTGTGTTTTTCCGCATGGATCATGATGGTGGCCTCATTATCAACCTTGGTGCTGCGCAATGTGTCATTGTTGCGGGTCACTCGGGTTAGCGATGTTTGGATCAGCAGTGGTTGAGGGTACTCCCTTGGTTCGTACTTATGAGGGTTCGCGCGACATCACAACCATCGTATAGGTTTGTGATCCTCTCGATGGGATGTTTAATCTGTTAGAGTTGTAGCATCGCTCCGGTGGGCCTGGAGTGGGATACTCTAACATCAATTTCCCTAGATCGGGTTATTGGTATCGTTGTGACCACTTTTCCACAGGTGGAGATCCTCTATCTAGCAGGATAGCCCTGTAGGGTTTGGGTATCATTGGGAATATGATTCCCTACGTAGTGGGCCGCGCTCAGTAGGGTTGTGGCATCGTTGGGTATACGATCCCCTACTCAGCATGAGGTTTATAGTAGGGTTGTGGTATCGTTGGTAATACAATACCCTACTCAGTGTGTGGTTTCTATAGGGTTGTGGCATCGTCAGTTTGATCCCCTACATCATGAGTTATACCAGATAGGGTTTCGGTATCGTCGTGACCACCTTTACGTGGGCGACGATCCTCTATCTGAGTGACGTGTTTCTGTGGAGCGCCAGATCTGGTTGTGGTATCCCTCAGCGGATCCTGGGTGTGATCCCCTATCTGTGAGATCTACAAATGCCAAATCGGGTTGCGGTATCCCCCAGCGAACCCTGGGAGTGATCCCCTATCTGTGAGATCTTCGTATACCAGTGTGGGTTCTGGTATCCCCTAGCAGACCCTAGGAGTGACCCCCTATCCGAGGAGTTTGTTGTTCTTGTTGTTTCAACGTGGTTTTATCAGTGATGATATCCGATGAGCGTGATCTCTTGGGTGGGTGTCTGAGATGTTTGTGTGGGACCTGATGGAGTGTATCTCTCGGACGGGTGTCATCTGGGATGACGATGATCGTGGAGTGTGTTCTCCTGGTTGTGGACAATTGCCGGTGATAAGGTCGGTACCTCATGCGGCTTGGTGCGTGAGCTGAGTATATCTGGATGTTCAAGGTGTGTGTATGGGAATACACCTGGTTTGAGATGACTAGTTGTGTTTAGCTAAGGATGGTCATTAGATGGAGTTTCTCTCTCGTCTGGGTTCCCTCTGGCAGGGATGAGCGGACTGTTGCCTTTCAGTTGCTCTCTTTTGTTTTGGGTTTTGGGGTGCCTACTGAGTATTGTTATACTCACCCCTTCACGGGCTTTTCCCTCACATGTTTGTGTCTTGTGCAGACCACAGGCCTTTTGACAGAGTCCCAGGAGGACCCGGAGTAGGTGGAGCTTAGTGAGTGGGTTTGACTAGAGTGTTTACCGGACCTGTGCCGAGGAGCTTACCAGCAGGTGTTTTGGTAGTGTTTTCCCTCCTTTAGATCAATATGGACACTTTTCACTTTACTTTTGGTGGGCCCTATTTTTCACGCTTTTACTTTCGTTGTACTCTGTTTTGGGTTAGTTGTATGCATGCATTTTCTTTCCAGTTTTTATATATCTCTGCACTGTTGCATGGAGGTGTATGTGGGTGCGTGTGTACAGGTACCTTAGGCTAATGACTCCCATGTGTGTGATATCCTACTCGGTGCTAGTCGCTAGCCCTTGGCCTATTGGAGGCGGGCTTGGGGTGTCGCGGCTCGAGCCCCGTTGGGTCGGGTCGTGACAAAAATTGAGAGAGAGAATCCCTTACCTTATGCTCAAAGGTGTTCTTGATTGTTCTTAACGACTTGAATAATCAAATTTAGATTCATTAATTAATAATTCCATAACCTAAATGTAATTTATATGGTATAACCTTATTAAGATCATTAATGTCCTTTTTGATGGGTTTAAGAGGTTCAATTTTATTATTTTGGAAGCATTTTCTTACTTGGTTTCATGATTTGTTTACTTGTATTCATGAATGGAAGTTGGTTTGAAATATGGTTAAACATATAGAATTGTAAATATAAATTATTAGTGACATTAAAGAGATATAAATTATATTATAATGATTCTGGTTGTATACCATGAGGATGACTCATTCGATGAGTTAAAAATAAACGCTTGAATTTGGCTTGGTAGTTTTGTGCCCAATAAACTTGTTTTGTATTATTATTCCATATTATGTAGGTGTAAAGATTATAGAACATTAATCAAGATAAAATACATATATTATGACCTAGTTAAACCATAAATATGGTTTCATGACCAGTAATGAAGGAACGATTGAAGAACGAAACTTCGTCGTCCACGAATGTTATAAATTGGAACCTCATGAACGTTGATTTCGTTTATAAAAATAAAAGGGAGGGAGTAAGTATATTGATGATGGTTCTTCCATTCACATGATATAAATCTAGTATATAGAATATAATAGAGTTATCATGATCATTTGGACAAATGAGGTGAGGGGAGGATAACAAATGAATATGAATTCAAATGAAACTAAAAGAAAAAGAAAGGTGTTTTACCTCTTGAAATAACTTCCTCGAGAACCTCCTTAAGGGAAGGGATTTTGGTCTTTTGGAAAGAACAAGAGCTTCCTGGTTGTGGGGAGTTACTAGGGAAGGATATTTGGGCAGAACTTTGAGGAGCTTCAAGGCTTAGAGGAGTGAAGAGAAGAGGGAGTGGTGAGGGGGTTTTTATAGTGGAGGAGAGGGGTAAATTTTGAATATTTAATTCATTATTTTATTATTTCCATCAAGACAACCAATAGTATTATTTCATGTGACCCCTAATAGTAATAAGGGCATGTGAGTTTGAACCAAGTGGCCTTTCATCACTTATGATGTCATAAATAGTGTATTTTACTAATAATTTTCATATACGGTATTTTATCGTATTTCACTATTCATAAAAAATTCTAGAATTTCAGAAAAATCAAAAAAATTTACCCAAACCTTTTTTCGATGTGTATAATTCAAAAATGAACTCCATTTTTCAAAATTAATTTTCTAAATAATATTAATTTAATGTTTTAATAAAGTTAATGTTAATTTGAAAAATAACAATCTTAAAGTGCAATTAGTTTTATTTCTCATTGAAAAACAAATCAAGATCTCATTATCTTATTGCCTTAAGAAAATAAAATAATAATATTATTTACTATTCATAAGGGTCATATTACTGTTCATAAGGGTATGTTACTATTCACCAAAAATCAAGTTTGTTCTATTAGACTCCAAATGACTTACTGATCACAACTCTAGATGACCATTTTGCAAAATTCAAAACATAGAAGTGGAAAATTTATATTTAATGGCTAGGTTTTGACTATCTTCTAAATAACCTAGTGTTGTTTCAAAGGAACACAGTGATGAATATAATGTATTTTAGAGAAACATACCATAAAATGTTTGGGGTGCTACATTATTCCCTCCTTCGGAAATTTTTTCCTTGAAATTTTATGTATAAAACCCACAAAAAATATGTGGGTGATTCTTTTTCATAACATCCTCAGGTTCCCATGTTGCTTCCTCCATATTATGGTTTCTCCAAAAAACCTTTACTAGACGAGTTGTCTGATTTTTCAATACCTGCTCCCTTGTGTCAAGAATCCTGATAGGCTTTTCACGGTATGAAAAATCAGGTTCCAGTTCCATTTCTTCATATGTGAGTACATTCGTTGGGTCTAGCATGTATTTCTTTAACAATGATATGTGGAACATATCGTGAACTCTAGAGAGATTTGGCGGCATCGCTAAACGGTAAGCTATAACTCCGATTCTTTCCAGAATTTCAAATGGTCCGATGTACCTGGGGCTGAGTTTCCCTTTCTTACCGAACCTTAAGACACCCTTCCATGGAGATACTTTCAGAAATACATGATCTCCCACTTGAAATTCCAAGTTCTTTCTCCGGTTGTCAGCATAACTCTTTTGCCTACTTTGGGATGCTTTAATATGGGCTTGTATTTTCTTCACCTTTGTCATGGTCTCTTCAATAATTTATGGGCCTATAAGTTTCCTTTCACCAACTTCCTTCTAACAAGTTGGAGTTCGACATCTCTTTCCATATAATGCTTCATATGGAGCCATTTGAATACTAGAATGGAAACTATTGTTGTAGGAAAATTACACCAAAGGCAAGTATTGATCTCACATACCTTGGAAGTCAAGAGAGCATGATCTCAGCATGTCTTCCAGAGTTTGAATAGTCCTTTCAGACTGTCCGTCAGTTTGAGGGTGATATGCAGTACTCATACGAAGCTCAGTATTCAAAGCCTTCTGGAGACTTTTACAGAATTTTGATGTAAACTGGGGATCTTGATCAGAGACAATTGATAGAGGTCCACCATAAAGTCTCACAAATTAATTAATATAAAGTTTTTCCAGGTGCTCAAGTGGTAAATCCTCTCTTATTGGAAGGAAATGTGTTGATTTAGTGAGACAATCAACAATTACCTATATTGCATCATTCGTTCTAGGTGTCCTCGATAGTTCGGTGACAAAATACATCGTAATATTATCCCACTTCCACATAGGAATAGGTAGAGGTTGTATCACTCCTTTGGGATGTTGACTCTCCGCCTTCACTTATTGAATAACTAGACACCTTGACACATAGTCAGCAATTTTTCGCTTCATGTTATCCCACCAAAAATATTCCTTCATATATCTATACATATTGGTGCTACTTGGGTGTATAGATAAATTTGAGCTATGAGAATCATCTAATAGTTCCCTTTTTAGCTCAAGTACTCATGGAACTCATAACCTCTTCCCAAACATCATAAATCCCTCATACACGAAGTCAGCCAGTCTCCCATCCTTAACTGCATTAATATTCTTGTGCATATTCTCATCATCAGATTAAGAAATTTTTATCTTCTCTAGTAAAGATAGTTTAGCAATCATTTGAAAGAGGATTGATGTTTACCCTTCTATAACAATCCCCATATCCATCTTCAGTAGATCCATGAACATAGGATCTCTTTCAATCCTCATTTGATTCAGAAGGCCAGGATCTTTCCTGCTTAATGCATCTTCCACCTTATTCGTCTTTACTCGGTGGTAGTGTATTGAACAATCATAATCTTTGAGTAACTCGAGCCATCTTCTCTGCCTCATGTTGAGTTCTTTTTGTGTGAAAATATATTTCAAACTCTTGTGGTCCGTATAAATCTCACATCTCTCTCCGTAGAGATAATGCCTCCATATTTTTAGAGCAAAGATTATGACTACTAAATCAAGATCATGAGTTGGATAATTTTTCTCATGAGTCTTCAACTGTCTTGATGCATAAGCAATAAATTTATCGTTTTGCATAAGGACGCAACCCAGTCCATTCTTTGATGCATCGTTGTATATTACAAATCCATCACTTCCAGATGGAAGAGTCAAAATTGGAGCATTGACCAATTTTCTTTTCAATTCATCAAAGCATTCTGTACATCCTTTTTTCCACACAAACTTAACTCCTTTACATGTGATCTTGGTTAGTGGGTTATCCAGTCGGGCAAAATTCTGAACAAAACATCGATAATAACCTGCTAAGCCAATAAAACTGCGTACCTCAGTTATGTTTGTTGGCATGGTCAAATCTTGGATTTCCTTTTTCTTTGCAAGATCAACTAGGATTCCATCCTTAGAGACCATATGGTCCAGAAAAGAAACTGATTGAAGCCAGAATTAGCACTTGCTAAACTTACCATATAATTTATTTCTTTTAAGAGTTCTCAGAATAACCTGTAAGTGATTCTCATGGTCTTCATAGATTTTTGAGTATATGAGGATATCATAGACGAATACCTCAACAAATTTATCAAGATATTCCTTGAAAACTCTATTCATTAAATCCATGAAAATAGAGGGTGCATTTTTCAGTCCAAAAGGCATCACTTTAAACTCATAATGCCCATACCTGGTTCGAAATGATGTCTTAGGAATATCTTCCTTCCTCACATGAAACTGATGATATCCAGATCGAAGGTTGATCTTTGAAAAGTATTGATCTCCATGAAGTTATTCAAATAAATCATCAATCCAAGGCAGAGGATACTTATTCTTTATTGTAATAGCATTGATTTCCCTATAATCAATACAAAGCCTCATGGATCCATCTTTCTTCTTGACAAATAGGACAGGGGCTCCCCATGGAGAAACACTAGGTTGAATAAATCCTTTTTCACTCAAATCCTGTAATTGTTTCTTTAACTCTACTAATTCCACAATGTCCATTCTATAGGGAGTCTTTGATATAGGTCTTGCATCAGGAATTAAATCAATATAGAACTCAACTTCCTGCTCTAGAGGATGTCCAGGTAAATCCTCTAGAAATACATCAATATACTCTTTCACTATGTGCACATCTTCAATTTGAAGATTTCTTTCCTCGCCCATAGATATTTTTTTATCTTCCTCTCCAAGTATTGTATTTAGTAGAGCTACTGGGGGTGGTTCTAGATAAGAATTAGGTGGTGAATTTTCTTCCCTAAAGACAAGGGATTCTACACCATTTTCAAAAAATGTAACTTCCTTTTTCTTACAATAAATCTTCGCATCATAATTTGAGAGACAATCCATACCAAGAATTATATCAAATTCAGTCATTGTTATGATGATACTGTTAGCAACTAG
Source organism: Viscum album (assembly GCA_963277665.1). NCBI lineage: Eukaryota > Viridiplantae > Streptophyta > Magnoliopsida > Santalales > Viscaceae > Viscum > Viscum album. The sequence goes on from OY728157.1 coordinate 1,438,799,922, forward strand.
AGCACATTTTGGTGTCTAGAGGGGGACTAGTCAACATTCCTTGGTGGCAATGATACATCCCCTAGGAGTTTTTGCTGACAACTCCTTTATTAAATCAAATTGGACATATATAATTTTCTTGGAAAACTGGGAAGATATAAATGAATGCGATGATCCAGAATCAAATAAAGTGTTGGCTAAGTTTGAAGAAACAATTAAAGTACCTGTCACCATGTCATTAGGAACTTCAACCTCTACGATTGTAATCACAAAGGCTCTCCCTTGTTCTCTTTTAATTTTTTGAGTTGAGTTTCCTTGATGCTTAGGAAACTCATTTTCATAGTGTCCCATCTCTCTGAAATTGTAGCATTGAATATCATTGAATTGTTTCTTCCTATTGTATTAATCAGATTAATGACCCTTTTATCTGCAGTTATCGAAGACTCCCATTCCTTTCAAGCATTTTCCGAGATGATTATTTCCACAGTTCTCACATAATGGGAATAACTTTATTCCCTTGCTCTTCTTTGGTGCTTCTCCTTTTCCTTTGTTATCCGATTATTGCTTCTTATCTTGGTTTCCTTTGAAAATATTTGATCTAGAAAATTCCCTCTCTATTTTGATGGCACTTGATACAATTTCATCATATGATGAAAATGAATGAAAAGCCAGTTACCTTCGATGACTTGGCTTAATACCTTCAAATAAATGATCAATATTGTCTTCCGAGTCACGTACGTATTCTACGACATACCTAGCCAGCCTTGTGAAGGTAACCTCATACTCTGGAACACTGTATTCTTCCCTTTGTTTCAATCCAAGGAACTTCCTCTTCATTTCAGTTAGTTTCTCATGAGGGAAATATTTTTCAAAGAATATTTCCTTAAAAGTCCTCCATTCCATATCTTCTATTTCTTCTTCCTTCGTGGTATTTTGAATCAGGGACCACCATTGATCTATGTCGCCCTTGAGACAACATACCATCAGTACTACCTTTTCATTTTCATTGCATCTTAATGCCATGAATATATTTTCAAGGGACTTGATCCATTTCTCAGCTACCACTGGATTAGTAGTCCCACTAAAAGATGGGGAGTTCTGCTGCATGAAACGATCCAACACAGGTGTGGAATGGTTATTCGTTACAACTTGAGTAAGTTTCCCCAATATGGTCATGATCTGATCTTCTCCAATGTTTACTATGTTGACTTGCTCTGTAGGGATATCCCTACATTGCCCACGAGTATTTATTCCACTTCTTCCATTAGACGTTATTTCTAAATAATGGGATACACTAGGTTATTTTATGAATCTAAAATAGAAAAGCACTCAACATAGATTCAAATTCTATGCATAGTTAATCTTATAAACATGGTTTCTCTGAGGAAAAATTTATATTAAACTCCTTCATAATGGAGTGTAAATAAAATATGAATTATCCTAAGCATATCTCCCAGGAGTGTCATAACCAAGAGTGCAGCAAGGCCCGTTGTCATGCACCAGTTCCCATTTGAGTCTATCTCTAGGCGGTGTTTTTGGGTTTTACCCTTAGATACAACTGTGCTAGAGCCGCCTCTACCTGCTCGTATCCAGACAGGGATGTATTGCTTGAAAGATCCACATAATCTATTCTATACCAAAATACCAGGATTTTCTTGTATTTTTATCCCCAAATACTACCTTATGGATTTGTTCCCTACTATACATTTCCTACTCTAGTTTCCAAGTTTTCTACTAAACTTGCTTTGATACCAACTATAACACCCCAACCCCTGTAGGCTAGAGTCGGTGCATTACTTGTGATATTGGCATGGTTAGAAGGAATGAAAATCCTAAAGGAATGATCACTTTAGTAGTCTTGAAGAAACTGGATACATAGATGTTCTCAAATTACAGTGGAAAAGTTACAAAATACAATACATAACAAAACTAAAAACTGCATCCACAAGTACTCAATAAACGTTCTCCTCTTTGTCACCTGTTGAAAGTAAACAATGAAAGGGGTGAGCTCAAATGCTCAGTAATGGTTAAAAATAGCAGAATAATGAGTACAATAATTAGTTAATCACAATCAATTTGACATAATCAATATGGAATAGTGAATAAATGAATAACTAATGTCATTAATAAACTGAGAATGAAACTGCATCCATAGATTTTGTCATATTGAAAACCTCATGGATAATAATAATAACTGATAATGAATAAAGATAATTCTTATTAATTGGACGTCATGTATCTGGCACATGAAACCATAATACCGTCAAAACGGTTTAGTTCTATGGGTAGAAACCCGTCTGATTTTTGGAAACAAACTCAAAGGGTTTGTCGCCAACTGATTTGCCTCATGAGACCTACCGATGCATCTAGGGGATATAGAGGGAACCACCCAAAACTTCATGTCCAAATAATTCTTTATACATTGATCCAATACAAGACCAATATGCCTTTTCAATATTCGTATAGAGTAGAGTATATAGATTCATCAATATTTCCATAATAAAAATAACTTTCCAAACAAACACCGTATGTAAACTGGTATATGGTTTAGACAAAAAACATATACATGACATGAGATTATGGATATTTAATATAATTTTAAAATTAAATGTGATCTAAAATGGGCAGTAGGTACACCACATAAGGATTTTTAGGTGCACAATACAAAGTTAGTCACAACAAAATAGTAGTTGAGACAAAGACTCTTACCACAATGTAAACAGTCACATCATATGAATAAAACTTAATAAACCTCAAATGAATCATTGAATAAAATGAATATAAATAGAATAATGTTATTATATATCAAATGGAAGTACACATATACCACATACAATAGATAAGTGGCGAACAATGAAAATCTCAGAGAAATGAAAGTGAGATGAGAAACCCCTTACAAACACTTTGGCGTGGTAATGAGTGTTATTGTGAGGGATTAATGAGAGGTAAAGGAGTATTACATTATTTATATATCACTAGGGTAGTATGGGGGAGGTGTGAAAACATACCCCATCATTAGGAATTAAAAATTAAAGGGCACAACATAGGGGAGATTCTTGAACAAAAGTGAGAGAGAGGATCCCTTACCTTATGCTCGAAGGTGTTCGTTACTGTTCTTAATGACCTGAATAATCAAATTTATATTCATTAATAAATAATTACATAACCTAATAAACATTTAATTTATATGTTATAACCTTATTAAGTTCATTAATGTCCTTTTTTATGGGTTTAAGAGGTTCAATTTTATTGTTTTGGAAGCATTTTCTTACTTGGTTTCATGATTTCTTTACTTGTATTCATGAATGAAAGTTGGTTTGAAATATGGTTAAACATCCCAAATTGTTAAAATACATTATTAGTGACATTAAAGAGATATAAATTATATTATAATGATTCTGGTTGTATACCATGAGGATGACTCATTCGATGAGTTAAAAATAAATGCTTGAATTTGGCTTGGCAGTTTTGTGCTCAATAAACTTGTTTTGTATTATTATTCCATATTATGTACGTGTAAAGATTCCGAAACATTAATCAAGATAAAATACATATATTATGACCTGGTTAAACTATAAATATGGTTTCATGGCCATTAATTAAGGAACGATTGAATAACGAAACTTCATCATCCACAAAGGTTATAAATTGGAACCTCATGAACGTTGATTTCGTTTATAAAAATAAAATGGAGGGAGTAAGTATATTGATGATGGTTCTTCCATTCACATGATATAAATCTTGTATATAGATGATAATGGAGTTATCATGATCATTTGGACAAAGGAGGAAATGATAGGATAACAAATTAAGATAAATTCAAATGAAACTAAAAGAAAAAGAAAGGTGTTTTACCTCTTGAAATAACTTCCTCAAGAACCTCCTTAAGGGAAGAGATTTTGGTCTTTTGGAAAGACCAAGAGATTCATGGTAGTGGGGAGTTACTAGGGAAGGATATTTGGGCATAAATTTAAGGAGCTTCATGGATTAGAGGAGTGAAGAGAAGACAGAGTGGTGAGGGGGGTTTTATAGTGGAGGAGAGGGGTAAATTTTGAATATTTAATTCATTATTTTATTATTTCCCTCAAGACAACCGATAGTGTTGTTTCATGTGACACCTAATAGTAATAAGTGCATGTGAGTTCTAACCAAGTGTCCTTGAATCACTTATGATGTCATAAATAGTGTATTTAACTGATAATTTGCATATACGGTATTTTATTATATTTCACTATTCATCAAAAATTCTAGAATTTCAGAAAAATCTCAAAAATTTACCCAAACCATTTTTCGATGTGTATAATTCAAAAATGAACTCCATTTTTCAAAATTAATTTTCTAAATATTGTTATTTTAATTTTTAAATAAAGTCATGGTTAATTTGAAAAATAACAATCTTAAAGTGCAATTAGTTTTATTTATCATTGAAAAACTAATTAAGATCTCATTATCTTATTTCCTTAAGAAAATAAAATAATAATATTATTTACTATTCATAAGGTTCATATTACTATTCATATTACTATTCATAAGGGTATGTTACTATTCACCAAAAATCAAGTTTGTTCTATCAGACTCCAAATGACTTACTGATCACAACTCTAGATGACCATTTTTTGAAATTCTAAACATAGAAGTGGAAAATTTATATTTAATGGATTGGTTTTGACTATCTTCTAAATAACCTAGTGTTGTTTCAAAGGAAAACCATGATGAATAGAATGCATTTAAGAGAAACATACCATAAAATGTTTGGGGTGCTACATCAATGCCTTAATCAGGCATCACCTAAATAATCTCCATGCCCAAAACATTCTGCATCGTATCTCAAAATCCAAAACTGAGGGAACCATCATGTTCTGCGTGAAAAAATACTTATGATAGGCTACTTAGTGGCCAAAATTTGAGTCCAAACAAAGGAGATACAAAAACTTGATGTTTCATAAAAAGGAAACAAGGGGTACATGACATGTGATGGGACCCACACGACGTGTGGTCCCACTCCACTGCTTGGATGTGTCCCTAACCAGCACATAGCTCCTAAACTTTTAAGAGTACATGTCGTGCAAGTGGACTACACAATGTTTCTAAGCTACTCAGGACCGGGCCGTGTCCTTCTAGTCATGTCCATGTACTGACCTTGTGTATGTTTACTTTGGTACATGATGTGTTGCTTCGCATGGGGTTTTTCCCATGTGATATATCAATGTTCTTGTACTCGGGTACACGACCGTGTACCTAGCCATGTATTTCCACACAGGATCCTGCCCGTGTGATCTACCGCACGGTTTTCCTATATGGGGAAGGGGTACACAGTGTGTAGTAGGGATACACGCCATGCCATCCTTAAATTTTCCCAAAACCCTAACCACCATTGTTGAGGGGCTACACATCATGTGTTCATCCCCATACATGGCATGTCACACCCCGATATTGTAATTTTTTTGTTTTATTCTTTTCTTGGCTTTGGTTCTTTTGGATGAGGTTCAGGTTGAGTTCGCAGTTTTATTTTTTTTAGTTTTAGAGGTTTCGGGTGGCTTCTTATTTTGTTCACGGTTTTTGCGCATGGTTTGGGGGTTAACCATGTATCCTATTAAGGTAGAGGATGTTTCCAGTTCATTTTATTGTTGCACGGTTTGACTTGCATGGTTGGAGCATGGCTTTGGAAAAACCATGCAAGGTCAGGGGTAAACCGTGTAGCTTGATTTAGGTGGATATGCCCAGGTGCACAGCTTGCACATGGTTAGATAAAACCACATGGAAAGCATGTGGGTAGGCTCTACATTTTGACAGTGGCGTATAAAATGGTTGGAACATGGTTTGGGAGACCGTTTGGCCAGCCCGTGTGGGGTGCCCTTTCTCTCGAGTAGGGTGTGCATGGTTTGTGCATGGTTTGTTAAACCGCGCGACCAAACCGTTCAAGTTTCCCAAGTCATTAAAAGTGTGAATTTCTAGTTTTCCCCACTTTTGTTGTAACACTATTTTAGGTTTCTCCTCCCTTGTTCGACCTAGGCACACGAGGCGGCTTCAGTACACCCTCCTCCCTTGCTTCCCTTCCCCCATTGAATCTCCTTGAAGGTCCCTATGTATGATTCTTTGAGTTTTTAGTTGTTTTCCTATTATACTCTTCCTTGTCTCTTGGTTTATTGGTGTTTTTTTTGTGGGTTCTCTCTTGGGTGAACCCTAGGATGAGTTTTGGCTTATGTAGTTTGATTTCTTTGATGTTAGGGCATGCAGTTTGTCCCTTGGGGTGTGTTCTTCCTTCTTTCAGAGTTTCATCGCATTCGTACATTGTTGAGGTAGTTGTTTCCATCCATTTCCTTTTCGATACATTCTGTTGATGCATGAAATTCCCTTCAATGTTTTAAACATGTTACAATATTTCTTGTGGTGTGTTAGTATAAATTGTTTTGGTGTTTTCATGATGGAAAATGGGTGTGAAATGGTTTATTTAATTATGCCTATATTTAAATTCACACAAGGTGTTTGATAAAATGTAAATTGATCTTTTAAAGTGAAATTGGGTGACTTGTGTTGTGTGTACCCTTGTTTATGTTTTGTTAATTTGGTTTTCATTGTGAGTTGTGCTTTGGGTGTGGTTGTAATGCCTCTTTGTGATCTAGTACTCATGTGTGGCTTGTCATGTTCATTTAAAAGCAAGTGATGTTTCTTTAAAAACGGTTTTTGGGTGATTTCATGGATACTTGAAGAGTGTCATTGGATGTTGGAACATCTATATGTGAAATGGGTGCACATAGGGATGGGAAAACAAATGATAATGGCCCTTGGGAATGATGTTTCCTTGAACCATGGGTTTTCAAAGGCTTCTCCTCCCTTCCCTATTTTTTCCCTAAAATGGTTCCTTGGTTTCTAAATAGTGTATTGGTGTTTCAAGAAACTTTCAATGTGAATTAAAATGTGTTCTTTAAATCTTGGCATGTTTGTCACTTTGATATATGTTTTTATGGATAATTGGCATAAAGGCTTATTTGGAATTTTCTGAGTTTACGGTGTGCTTTACCTTGGTTTAGGTTAATGATTTGGAAATGGTTTTGTAGTGGTTTTGGATTTGAAATATAAATACTCATTTGGAATTTTTCATTTGAAAGTGGTGTTTTATATTGACTTTGGAAATGGTATTACAAATATATTTGCATTGGGAATGTTAAAGGCCCGATTGTTACTTCGTGTTGCCTTGGAAAAGTTAGTTTTGATGTTATGTGATGTGAAAGCTCGTTTGGAATCTTAGTATGTTTTTTGAAAGTGGGTTTTAATGCTTATGTGATACGAAATCCCAATTGGCATCTTATCATGTCTTGTAAAGTGTCTTTGAAAGCTTTTGTTTGGAGACCACAAGACCTTGGGGTGTGTTTTCCCCCTTAGTGGCTTGTGCATGAGAACACTGTGGGTTTTGGATTATGTTTGGAAACCAATATACCTTGGGATGCATTCCCCTATAGTGGATCATTCTTGATGAAACCATGGGTTATGGTTTTTATACCATGTTTCACTGAGTATTACTATCATGGGATTCCTGGGCATCATCTAGAGGGTTGAGTGATGGTTTCTTGTTGACCCCGATTAGACGGGTTTCACCCCCTGTATTTGTTGAGGGGCTAGGTGGGATGTTCCAATGGATTGGATAGTTTATAGAGGATATTTGGTTATTTACTATAGAGTTACACCATATGACATCAGGTGAGTTCAAACTGATTTCGTCCTGTGATTACTTCTAGAGATGTTTAGGAAATACCCATGGTTTACTATCTATATGTTCTGTTTATTTTTGCTACATGTTGATATTATCTTTTCTAGTTTATATCTACTTATTTTGTTTCCTTTACTTCCTTCATAGCCCATTTTTAGTCTTTTGTTAAAGATTTGTATTTTGGATTTGGTTTTGAACTGTGTTTTGGATTGTGAAACTATTTTTGAAAAGAAAAGCTCCATGTGTTGTTTTAAAAAGGTAATTTGTGGAAACTTATGTTTGGTTTCTTAAAATGATTAAAATAATATTTTTTTTATGTATTTTAAAATAGTGTTTGTGGACTTTTTTGGGAAATGAAATGCATGGACTCTGTGGTGATTACCTACTAATCTGTTTAATCTCACACCATACTTGTACCACTCGACATTGATAGGCCCGAGCTATTTTGCATGTTTAGGTTTTTGGTTTGGTTTTCCTTTGGATAAGGTTGGTATTATGGTTGGTGGTGACCAAGAGTTCATGTGGATATTGTGTTGTGTGGTTTGGTTTTATTGTTGTATTCAGTTTTTATTATGTTCAACAGCTTCTATATTTGGATTATTTTGTATATTTATTAATGTCTAGTTGTTGGGTTTTTCTATGTGTTCAGTTTTGGTATTTTCATATTGATTGTTTCTTGGGATAAATCATTCCCATTAGATTATTTTGATTCCAGAAACTAGTTTCCATCCCATGAGGATATGAATTTTCCTTCAAGCCTTGTCTCGGGCCAGGTCAGGTGTCGAGTTGGACGACATCCTAGCTTGGTTTATAAAAAAATGGTATCATAGTAGGCCCTTTTTATTTGGGGTTTCAAGTAAATAAAATATCAGGATTGTTAGGACTCGGTTGGTTGGTGTGGGAAGGATTTTATGAACTCTTGCTCATTCTAATCCTCAAGTTTCCAGAGGAAGTCAGGGATTTGAGTCTTTTGTTTTGGTTTTTAGGGTATGGATGAGGAATGAAAATGGAGGTGATCCACTATCATGTTGTGATAACACATGGAGTAGTGACCCATGTGGAGTCCTAGTGCATGGTTTTGGGTCTTCTTAGTTGTTTATTCTTACTTGGGGCATGGCCCACTAACCATGTCACCAGGTTATGCATGACCCCTAGTTCAACATTCTGGGAGTTTGGTGTGAGTTGTGATTTGGTTTTTTTTGGATGGTGTGGATTAATGTTAAAGGTGGAAAATGTTTTTTTCTTAAAAAGTGGTTTTCAAAATAGAAAATTATTTTTTTGGGATTGAGTTGTTATAAAAGAGGAATTTTATATTTAGGTTGGATTGGAAGATGGGTTTTTGGAATTTGGAAAATGGACTTGGAAGAATGTGGTTTTGAAATTGTAATGGAAATTATGGGTTTTGAAAAGATTATTTTTGTTGTGTTTTTAATGTTTGGCTTGTGAGCATGTTTCTTTGGCTTGAGGTGTTCTATTGGTTGGTTTTTGGGGGATGATGATTTTGGTTCTTTGTTTTTATTCTATTTAGAGTATGACTCCCAAAAAGGCCCCATAAGTTTATAGTGAGTCACTTCTAGTTATTAATATAGAAACCCAAGCCTTTTACATATAAAATTACATGATTTTAATCATAGTTAATCATCAGAGTACAATCCAAGGATCGTTAATTCTAGTGTCTTGGAAGACTAGGTACATAAAACATTAAACATAAAACAAGGGTCTAAAAAAACTTCTTTATTTAATCTCCATAAAGATCTCATAACATCCTTTGAGTCCTTACATATGCATAGGTTACCCTAGGGAAGACATGAACAAAGGGATAAGCTAAAAAGTCCAGTAAGGGAATGAACATAAGGATACATCTTAAGCACATGAGTTAGGAGGCATGTCGTAATGAAAAAAAACATGGAACGTATGAAATAATATCATATAAGCATGGGATCATATAAACATGGAATCATATAAATTTGTAAGAATCATAAAACATTTATTTAGTATGGGTCAAGGATAACCACCAATCTCGTTTCCCATTTTAGTACGGGTCAAGGCTAACCGTCAATCCCGTTTCACATCGCATCTCATGAGACCTAACTTTACCCAATGCATTGGAGCGCTATATGAGTGCACCCATCTCAAATTTTTCATGAATATTATTTCCACATAAATATTATTTCCACATAAATATTCTTTCCACATAAATAATCATACATAATCAATCTTTCATAAACATAAGGATACCCATGGAAATAATTGTGTACCACAATCATGACATAAAGCATAACCAATGAGTGTATCATGAAATTATACATGAAAGAAAGGGATTAGAACATAAATGGACATTAATAAGGTAATATAGGTATATAACATGGTAGGTGGTGAAAAATAGAAGTGACAACATATAAGAAATGTATTTGAGAAACACTAGCATTAAAACATTTTTGTGCGGTTTTAAGGAAAATACTATAGAGATTTTAAAATAGTAAAGGGAACATTCTTTTATATTAAACCCTAATTTAACCAAGAAGGTTTTCATAATAAAAATACTAATTTTATAAAGAAAATGGTTTCTTAAAACAAAGGATATAGTACACTTGAAATTGGGTAAAAATTCAGGAAGTTCCTTTAAAACGAGTGTGCTTATTGGGAAGTATCGAGGAGGGATTCACTTAAAAGAATGTATATCCCCGAAAGAGAATGAGAGATGGATCTTTAAACATTATTTTGTAAAATATAAACATAATTTATAAGTTTTACATAAAAACAAAAGACAACTACATTTTGGTAAAAAGAAAGATAGAGCAACTCGAAGGAATAAATGAAGTTCGGGTAGAATCCATTACAGTTTATCAGCATGGTATCAGGTGTAACTAATGAGGATTGATGAGAGAGATAAGGTTTTATAATCACTTAAAAAAATTATGTCATTATGGGGGAGGTGATAAAACATATCTCATCACTTGGTATTACACAAAAATGCATAGCATAGAGAACAATCTTAATCAAGAGTGAAAAGGAGAGGATCCCTTAACTTAATTCTGGTGGTGTCCTCCACTTGTTATTAATGACCTGAATAGAAAAATTAGGTTTATTAATTAATAATTAAAGAACCTATTCTATATGTAATCGGTTTATTATAATCATTTTAATTTCATTTATAATTGTTTTGAATGGTTACGAGGTTCAATTTCATTGTTCGGGCTCGTTTGTTTGCTTGGTTTTAATGACCAGTCCGCTTATATTCACATTTGGATAAACATGTAAGATGAAAGTGGTATTACAGAATTGAATTTATATGATATTATTGAACATACAGGAGATTAAATGGTTTTATATTTAATTTTTTTTACTTAGAGTGATGTAGAATTATTATATAAAACCAAAGTGACAACCGTTTTTGTTAATTGGTGGGTTTGATTACAAAGAACATATTTTGCTTTATAACTTAATACCATTTGTTCAAAAAGATTACAGAATAAAAATAGGATATATTACATATATATATTCTGGTTCAACTATAACAAAAATGGTTTCATGACCATATTTGATGATAATAATAGAAATTGATAAACTGTTGTCCTTGGATGTGCTAAATTAGCACATCTCAAACGGTGCTTTCATTTCTTTCAAATAAAAGGTGAGGAAAAAAGAGAAGATAATGAAATATACCATTATAATAAAAAAATTCTATTACACATATGTTACTGGAGTTTTCATACCATTTGAGTGAAGGGAGGTGAGGAAAGAAACAAAAATAAAATAACTTAAGAGAAAAGAAGGGATTGGAAAGAGGAATTTACCTCTTGAGACTTCCTCCTTTGAGAACCTCTTAAGGGGAGATGTTTTGGTATTTTGAAGAGGCTAGGAGATTTTGGACATGGGGAAGGATATTGGGGAGTGATTGGGTAGAATATTGGAAAGACACAAGGCTTGAGAGGAGTGAAGAGAAGAGGGAGTGAGGGGGGGGGGTTATAGTGGAGGAGAAGAGGGTTTTCATAATTTTTTAATCATTAGTTTATTATTTCCTCACAAGATAAGGAATAGCAAGTATTCAATGACCAATAATAGTAATAAATGCATGTAACTTCTAACCAAATGGGCTTACATTAGCAGATCATCATCAATGACTCAATTAATCCATTAATTAGCATTTATTGTGAATTATCGGATTCTACTATTCATAAAAAATTCAAGTATTTCAGAAAAATCCAAAAAAATCACCATTACCATTTTTTGATGTGTAGAATCAAAAAATGAAGTCCATTTTTCAAAAATAATTTTCTAAATATGATTAATTTAATTAAAATCATATTTTTTTATAAAAAACCAGTTTTAAAATATTCATTTACTTATTCTAAAATATAGGTACATCATAATTTCACTTGAATATTATTTTATGACTATCATAGGTAAGGTTACTATTCATTAGGTTATTTCACTATTCATAAGGGCATGTTACTATTCATAAGGGTAGGTTACTATTCACCAAAAATTAAGTTTTTCTTATCGGACTCCAAATAACTTACTGATTGAAACCATGTATATCAGATTTTCAAAATTCCAAACAAAAAAGTGAAAAAATTATATTTAAAGGCCACTTATCACTTATTAGTTCATTATGTTGTGTTTTAATGTTATTTTATGACATATTTATAAGAAGGGAATTTCTATTTAAAACTTTGGGTCGTTACATTCTCCCCCCCTTACGAAATTTCACCCTTGAAATTTTGTTTTACATTTTAGGTCGTAAATAGGTGAGGGTACTTATCCTTCATCACCTCCTCCAGTTCCCAAGTAGCTTATTCAAACTTTTGGTTCCTCCACAACACTTTGACAAGGTGGGTTGTCTTGTTGCATAGAACCTTATCTCTTTGGTCCAAAATCTTCACTGGTTGCTCCTCATCAGAGAGATCATCTTTCAGCTGCCCCACCTCTGAGTTCAGTACATGTGAGGGATCATGTATGTACTTCCTCAGAAGTGATACATGAAAAACATCATGAAATCGAGTCATATTCAGAGGAAGTTCAATATGATAGGCCACAAATCTTATGCAATAAAGGATCTCAAAGGGTCCAATGTACCTTGGGCTTAGCATCCCTTTCTTTCCAAACCGCATGACTCTCTTCCATGGTGATATTCGAAGGAAGACTTTATCCCCAATGTCGAACTCCAAGTCCCTTCGACAGTTGTAAACGTAGCTCTTTTGTTAACTCTGAGCAGGTTTGATGTTTTTCTAGATGACTTGAACCTTCTCTGTTATCTCTTGCACAAGATCAGGTCCAAGCAGCTTTCGTTCTCCAACTTCATCCCAATAGGTTGGAGTTCTACATCGCTTTCCATACAGAGCTTCATACGGAGCCATATGAATACTCGAGTAGAATCTATTGTTATATAAGAACTCAACCAACAGGTGATGCTGATCCCATCCACCTTTGAATTATAGAGAGTAGGCTCTTAGCATATCCTCAAGCGTCTGAATAGTCCTTTTAGATTGGACATCAGTTTGGGGGTGATAGGCCGTGCTGAAATTTAATTTAGTACTCAAAGCATGTTAAAGACTCCTCCATAATTTATATGTGAACCTTGGATCACGATCAGAGAAAATTGAGAGTGGAACACCTTGCAGTCTCACCACATCCTTCACATATATTTTTGCAAGTTGTTCACATAAGAGGTCTTCCCGAATAGTGATAAAATGGACAGTCTTGGTGAGTTGGTCAACCACAACCCATATCGCATTATTTCCCTTTGACATCTTCAGGAGACCCGTGACAAAGTCCATTGTGACATTCTCCCATTTCCACATGGGTATAGGCAATGGTTTCATCATCCCTTTGGACTTTTGTCACTTTGCTTTAACTTGCTGGCATACCAAGCACCTTGATATATGTTCTGCAATCTCCTTCTTCATGTTATCCCTCTAGAAGTGTTCTCGGAGATCACGATACATCTTGGTACTCCCAATATGGATAGAGAATGTTGAGCTATGTGCATTGTACAATAGATCCTTATTTATCCTGGGTGATGAAGGCACACAAAGTCACGTTCCAAACCAAATCACACCATCATCATTTATATGGAACTCTTGCAGCTTATATTCCTTTACTGCATTGACCCTCTTTTGTAACTCCACATCATCTGTTTGTGCTTCCTTAATCTTATCTTGAATGGATGGTTGCACAATCATTTGGGAAAGGTAGGATGTATCCCCTGCCCTTATGATTTCTAAATCTATCCTTTTCATATCCAAGAATATAGGGTCTTTCTCAATCTATAACATGGATAGATTAGCAGGTTCTTTTCTACTTAGAGCAACAGCTACCTTGTTCTCCTTTCCAGGTTGATATTGAATCGATCAATCGTAATCCTTGATTATCTCTAACCATCTCCTTTGAAACATGTTGAGCTCCTTTTGTGTGAATATATACTTTAGGATCTTGTAGTCGGTGTATATGTCACACTTCTCACCATAAAGGTATTGCCACCATATTTTCAAGGAAAAAATCATAGCTGCTATCTCTAGATCATGCATCGGGTAGTTCTGCTCATGTATCTTCAACTTCCGTGAGGCATAGGCTATCATATTATCATTTTTCACGAGTACACAACCCAAACCTTTCTTTGAAGCATCACTATATATCACAAAACTTTATCCACTTTTTGGTAATGTGAGTACAGGTGTAGTGATCAACCTTCTCTTTAGGTCCTTGAAGATTGCCTCACATTCTTCCATCCATACAAACTTTACCCCCTTCTGTGTCATCTTGGTCATTGGGTTTTACAGTCATGAAAAGTTCTTCATGAATCGTTGATAATACCCAGCTAGACCAAAAAATCTATATATCTCCATTATAAAAGTTGGCATGGTCCACTCTTCAATTGCCTTCATCTTGGAAGGGTCCACAGATATCCCTTTGCTGGTGATAACAGGCCCCAAGAATGATACTTCTTCCATCCAGAACTCACATTTACTGTACTTTTCATACAACATCTCCCTTTACAAAGTATTTAACATAGTTTTTAAATGCTCCTAATGTTCCTTCTTTCTCTTGGAGTATATCAGAATATCATCAATAAAGACTACCACAAATTTTTTAAGGTAATCTCTAAAGACTCTATTCATTAAATCCATGAAAATTGATGGAGAATTAGTGAGTCCGAAGGGAATAACTATGAATTCATAGTGTCCATACCTCGTTCAAAAGGTAGTCTTGAGTATATCTTACTTCCTCATATTTAGTTGGTGATATCTTGACCGAAGTTCCACCTTAGAGAAATAACTGGCCCCACAAAGCTGATCGAACAAGTCATCTATCCGTGGAAAGGGATACTTGTTCTTTATCATGATTTTATTGAGTTCATGATAATCAATGCAGAGGCACATTGATCCATCCTTATTCTTGACTAAGAGGACTGGCGCACCCCACGGTAAAGCACTCAGGCGTATAAAACCCTTCTCCATATTCTTCTGAAACTGCTTATTTAGCTCCTCTAGCTCTATGGAGTCCATTCTGTAAGGTGTCTTTGATATAGGCATAGATCTAGGGATAAGTTCAATTGAGAACTCAACCACTCGGTCAGGAGGAAGACCAGACAACTCTTCAGGGAATACATCAGTGTAATCCCTCACAATGGGCATGTATTCAAGCATGATTATCTCCTTTGTCTCAATCATTTGAGCTAGATATGCTTGCTCATAAGGAAACAATATCCACACTTGAGATGAATATTCTAAAGGAGACTCATGTTCCTCTTTACACTTGTAAAAAATCAGAGGATGCTTCGGGTGGTGAAAAGTTATCTCCCTTTCCCGATAGTTGATGTTGTCTTTGTATAAATATAGCCAATCTATGAACAAGATTGCATCAAACTCCACTAAAGGAAGTATGATGAGATTTTCTAGGAGGTTCAGTCCAAAAAAATTAACTGAGGAGGAGTTATAAACCATGGATGTAGTGATTGCCTCATTTTTTGTTCTCACATATAACCTTTCCTACAAATTTTGTGGTGGTGTTTGAATAGTTCTACTAAACTTGAAATATATGAAAGAATGCATCGATCTAGAATCAAATAGTAAATCTGCTATTCTTGAATGAATAAGAAGTGTACCTATCACCACATCATTGTCTGTATCCACCTTAGCAGTAGTGATAGAATAAGCCATTCCTTGTTGCCTTGTAGGTTGTTGTTGATTGCCTCCAACAACCCTCAGCTTAGGGAAATTGTTCGCATAATGCCCATGCTCCTTGAAGTTGTAACACTGCACTGTAGGCCGAGTGTTGATCTGAACCTTCCTTTCTTCTTCAACATTAGTGGGATTTTTCATATCCCTTCGGTAGTTCTTGGCCAGATGACCAAAATTTCTACATTTGAAGCAATTCTTGGTTCCCTTCAGACAATTACCAGGATGCTTCTTCCCACAATTTTTGTAAGGGGAAAAGTCATGATTCTTTCCATCATGGGATTTGTTTGATGAACCACCCATGTTGTTTTCAATTTTTTGCTTCTTGTCACTGGGACCACGAGACCACTGAGAGTCTCCAATCTCCATTTCCACCTTGAGGGAACAACAGACAATATCCTCATAACTTTCAAAGTCTTGAATTTCCCACGCTTTTCATAGACTCATCTTTAGTACACTAAAGAATCGATCCACCTTACTTTTGGTGTTCATGAAAAATCCAAAGCCGTACCTTGAAAGCCTTGTAAAGTTTGCTTCATATGCCCTGATGAACTCATCTTCCTTCTGCTTGAGTCTGAGGAACTCTCTTTCCATATTGAGATGGAAAGTTCAAGGAAAATATTTTTTGAAAAACATCCTCTTTAATTCATCCCAATCCATGGAACCAATTTCCTCTTAGGACTTTGTATTCTTGATCAGTGTCCACCACTTATTAGCTTCTGCATCAAAACGATAGACTACCAGTACAACCTTATCTTCTTCCAAGCACTAGAGAACAAAGCATATCTTTTTAATGGAGTTAATCCATTTTTCTACGAGGAGGGGATCAGAAGATCCTCTAAACATGGGAGGCCTTTTCCACATGAAGGATTCTATGGAAACTTGATCTTTCCTTTATTCATAACTTGATCCAACTGAGAAAGTACTATCATGAAGTTTTGAGTACCCGCTCCCGTCATATCAGGCATATCGTTATGGAAATCTTCACATTTCTTATCACATTGGTTATTGGAACAAGTTCTTCTATTTTCCACCATTAACTAAGAAAAAGAACGTATAATTAGAGGTCTTGAATACTTAGCTATTGAGCATAAAAAAGGAAACTTTGAACATAAAAGGATAAACTTATAAAGAATAAGTACATCTTAACTTGTGATACCTTAGGTTAAAACCTGGGTTATCCTCAATATATTTCTTGAATTATATTCTTATGGGATTTTTTTGTCTCTTAATAATGGTTTTTACTAAGCTCGTGAATCTACCAAAGCATATCCCCAGAGAGTGTCGTAACCAAGAGTAAAACAAGGCCCTATGTCATGTACCAGGATACCCCAGGTCAAGCCCGAAACTTCTTGTCGGAGTTTTCACTCCTAGGTACATCTGTTCCAGACCCGCCTCTACCTACTCATATCCAGACAGAGATGTATTTACTTGATAAACCACTTACTCTATACTTACCAAAATTTAGGGATGTTTTATTATACTACGTCTCATCCTTAAGGTTTTCACTAAGGTGCTCTATTCCTAATCTCCAAAAATAACTAGAACATCCTCTGATACTAACTATAGTGACCCAAGCCTTTTACATATAACATTACATGATTTTAAGCATAATTAATCATCAGAGTACACGCCAAGTATCATTAAGTCTAGTGTCTTGGAAGACTAGGCACATAAAACATTAAACATAAAATAATGGAATAAAAAAATTCTTTATTTAATATCCATAAAAAGATCCTAACATCATTTGAGCCCTTACATCTTCATAGGGTATCCTAGGGAACACATGAACAAAGGGATGATCTAAAAAACCCAATAAAGGAATGAACATAAGGATACATCTTAAGCACATGAGTTAAGATGCATGACGCAATGAAAACAAAAAATGGAACATATGAAATCATATCATATAAGTATGGGATCATATAAACATGGAATCATATAAATGTATAATAATAATAAAACATTATGGGTCAAGGCTAACTGCCAATCCTGTTTCCCATTTTAGTATGGGTCAAGGCTAACCGCCAATCCTGTTTCACATCGCATCTCATGATACTTAACTTTACCCAATGCATTGGAGCGCTATATGGGTGGAACCATCTCAAAATTTTCATGAATATTCTTTCCAAATAAATATTCTTTCCACATAAATATTATTTCCACATAAATAATCATACATAATCAATCGTTCATAAACATAAGGATACCCATGGAAATAATTGGATACCACAATCATGACATAAAGCATAACCAATGAGTGTATCATGAAATTATACATGAAAGAAAGGAATTAAAACATACATGGACTTTAATAAGGTAATATAGGCATATAAAATGGTAGGTGGTGATAAATATAAGTGAAAAAATATAATAAATGTATTTGAGAAACACTAGCATTGAAACATTTTTGTGTGGTTTTAAGGAAAATACTATAGAGATTTTAAAATAGTAAAGAGGACATTCATTTATATAAAACCAGAATTGAACCAATAATTTTTTCATAATAAAAATACTAATTTTATAAATACAATGGTGTCTTAAAATAGAGGATAGATTACACTTGAAATTGGGTAAAAATTCAGGAAGTTTCTTTAAAACGAGTGTGCTTATTGGGAAGTATCGAGGAGAGATTCACTTAAAAGCATGTATATCCCCAAAAGAGAATGAGAGATGGATCTTGGAACATTATTTTGGATTATATAAACAGAATTTAGAATTTTTACATAAAAAGAAAATACAACTACATTTTGGTAAAAATAAAGATAGAGCAACCTGAATGAATAAAGGAAGTTTGGGTAAAATCCATTACGGTTTATCGACATGGTATCAGGTGTAAATAAAAGGGATTGATGAGAGAGATAAGTGGTTTATAATCACTTATAAAATATTAGGGAATTATGGGGGAGGTGAGAAAACATACCCCATCACTTGGTATTACACAAAAAGGCATAGCATAGAGAACAATCTTGATTAAGAGTGAAAAGGAGAGGATCCCTTACCTTAATTCTGGTGGTGTCCTCCACTTGTTATTAATGACCTGAATAAAAAAAATAGGTTTATTAATTAATAATTATATAACATATTATATATGTAATTGGTTTAGTATAATCACTTTAAGTTCATTTATAATCTTTTTGATTGGTTATTAGGTTCAATTTTATTGTTCGGGCTCGTTTGTTTGCTTGGTTTTAATGACCAGTTCGCTTATATTCACGTTTGGATAAACATGTAAGATGAAAGTGATATTCCAGAATTAAAATTATATTATATTATTTAACATATAATAGATTACATGGTTTTAGATTTAATTTTGTTACTTATAGTGAAGTAGAATTATTATATAAAACCAAAGTGACAACTGTTTTTGTTAATTGGTTGGTTTGATTACAAAGAAAATATTTTGCTTTATAACTTAATACCATTTGTTCAAAAAGATTACAGAATCAAAATAGGATATTATATATATATATATATATATATATATATATATATATATTCTGGTTCAACCATAACAAAAATGGTTTCATGACCAGATTTGATGATGATAATAGAAATTGATAAATCGTTGCCCTTGAATGTGCTAAATTATCACATCTCAAACGGTGCTTTCATTTATTTCAAATAAAATTTGGGGAAATGAGAGAAGATAATGAAATATCCCATTAGCATAAAAACATTACACTTCATGTATGTTACTAGAGTTTTCATACCATTTGGGTGAATGGAGGTGAGGAAAGAAACAAAAAGAAAAGAACTTAAAAGAAAAGAAGGAATTGGAAAGAGGAATTTACCTCTTGAGACTTCCTCCTTTGAGAACCTCTTAATGGGAGAGGTTTTGGTATTTTGAAGAGTCTAGAAGATTTTGGGTGTGGGGGAAGATATTGGGGAGATATTTGGGCAGAATATTGGCAAGGCATAAGGCTTGAGAGGAGTGAAGAGAAGAGGGAATGAGGGGTGGTTTTATAATGGAGGAGAGGAGGGTTTTCATAATTTTTTAATCATTAGTTTATTATTTCCTCACAAGACAAGGAGTAGTAAGTATTTCATGACCAATAATAGTAATAAATTCATGTGACTTCGAACCAAATGGTATTACCTCATAAGATCATTATCAATGACTCAATTAATCCATTATTTAGCATTTATTGTGAATTATCAGATTCTACTATTCATAAAAAATTCAAGTATTTCAGAAAAATCCCAAAAATTCACCCTAACCATTTTTTGATGTGTAGAATCCAAAAATGAATTCAATTTTTTAAAAATAATTTTCTAAATATGATTAATTTAATATTTAATTAAAATCATAATTTGTTATAAAAAAACTAGTTTTAAAACATTCATTTACTTATTCTAAAATATAGGAACATCATAATTTCACTTGAATATTATTTTATGACTATCATAGGTAAGGTTACTATTCATTAGTGTATTTTACTATTCATAAGGGTATGTTACTATTCATAAGGGTAGGTTACTATTCACCAAAAATTAAGTTTTTCTTATCGGACTCCAAATAACTTACTGATTGAAACCATGTACATAAAATTTTTTAAATTCCAAACACAGAAGTGAAAAAATTATGTTTAAAGGCCACTTAGCACTTAGTAGTTCATTACGTTGTGTTTTCATGTTATTTTATGATATATTTATAAGAAGGGAATTTCCATTGAAAACTTTGGGTCGTTACAATTAACCCTGCCCAGACTCTGAGTGGGGTGAAAAAGTCGAGTTTGTCTCAGTTTTCCAGTCATTCATGGTGATCATGGTCCATTAGAGGTAGTAGAATGGATTGAGGAGGTTCAGAGTGTCTTCAGAACATTGGGTACTCTTAAAGTGGTGAGGGTTCAAGCTATCTTGGGTTTATTTGAAGGTTTATATTTGGAAATGTGGAAGTTTATCATCCCAAAAT
This sequence comes from Viscum album, assembly GCA_963277665.1. Lineage (NCBI taxonomy): Eukaryota > Viridiplantae > Streptophyta > Magnoliopsida > Santalales > Viscaceae > Viscum > Viscum album. The sequence continues at coordinate 1,438,820,704 of OY728157.1, forward strand.
CATTGCAAGTTAATATGATATGGGAGGTGTTTAAGACCACTTTCATTCAATGATTCATATTGGAGGAGGTGAAGGTGGAGAAAGTGGTGAAGTTTTTGGGTGTTTAATAGGGCCAATGGACAGTGAAGGCCTATATTGAGAATTTTAAGGAGTTGGTTTCTTTATCTATGTAGATAGCGTCAAAGGATCAACTAAAGGTTCCTCTTTTCATTTGGGGTCTTTGACCAGAGATAAAGGAGAAAGTTCTCATCCGAGAAATTTCAGTTTTTGAAGTTGGTGGATGAGGCGTTCTTAGCTGAGTTGGCTCCTGGTGTGCAGTCAGTGGTGGTTGGAACTCATTAAGGTTCCCCATCTAGTGAGAGATGTGTGATAGAGGAAACCATTTCTGAGAAATAACCTTTTTCTTTTCTGGATTCTCATTCTTCAGACCATTTACTGTTGTGCTTTTAGTGTGGTCGATTTGGTAACTTGAAGCCGTCTTGTCGTAAACCTATAAAGTCTTGTCGTCAATGTGGATGCTTGGGTCATCCAGAGAAATTTTACAAGAATCATGAAAATAAGAGGAAGCTTTGATTATAGGGTTTAAGCTCCTGACTATAGGGAAGCAAATGCTTTAAGACATTAGGGATCCAGCCACAGGCCTTAGAGTGAACCTTTTCATGTAGTTAGGAATTGTGGGTGTGGTGGAGTAGTTGGTTCAGCTTTTGTCTCAAGTGTTGGAGTGGATACAATTAAAGTTTTTCTATAGTAATTTTCTTGGCTATTGTGAGTTCCCCTTTGCTGTAATAATCTTGGTGGGTTGTTTATTTTAAAATTATAGTGGTGGTTCCTTTTTAAATGCGAGCCTTTAATTTTTAGTTCTTTTTTGTATGTGCTTAGTCTTTTATGGATCGGTTCTGTTTCTTGGTCATGATCATTTTAGAGATTTTTTAGTCTTTTGGAATTCAAGAATTGTGTTTTTGTTTGTTTTTTTGGTTTGAGTTCCTCCTGTGGGTTTTACCCTTAGTGTGGGAGGTTTTTGGTATGGGTTGGGAGTTCCTGGTTTTTGTGGTTGTGTTGTTTGGCTTGTACGGAGAAGTTTTGGGTTGGTTTATATTGGGTTCCTATTTCTGGTGGCGGTGTTGTTTAGCATGTGTAGGGAAGTTTGGGTTAGTTCATGTGGGGTTTCCCATATCAATGCCTTAATGTTGGGAGTTTCAATGTTGGTCATGCTAGTTGGGTTCTTATGGTGGGGAGAAACCTCCTCGTTTTTTGGGGTTCTTTTCATTGTGGTTTTCCTTATAATTGGACGATTGTGACTCGTGAAGTGAAAATTCACCCCAAGTTTCATGGTTTTGTTCGACTTTATTAGAGTTTGGGATCAAGTTTTGTTTATCGTTCGGCTGGGTGAATTTATGGGGGAAGAAAGTGTTTGTGGTAGTGAGAATTGTCAAACCCCAATCTTGGAATTTATTTAATTTTATTCTTTTATTGGCTTTGGTTATTTTGGATGGGGTTTAGGTTGAGTTCCCAGTTGTAAGAACTTGGTTCTTATTCTTGAGGTATGAGTTTCTTATTTTCTTTTTCCTTAAGTGTTTTTGAGTAAACAAGGTAAATGTGGGAAAATACCAAATTTATGGGTACACACAGTGTACTTTTGTACACACGCCATGTACTTTGGCTATGTGGTATGAGAATACAAGGTGTGTAGGCTTGTCGGTGATTAAGGGTGTAAAAACTAACTACACACCATGTACTTAGTAATACACGCTGTGTAATTAGTCAGCAGATGAACAATGAGGTGGTGGAAGGTAGCCACTAGAGGAATAGTTAAAAAGTATAGTACACGCTGTGTACTTGAGAGTACACTCCGTGTAGTTATGTTTTTTCATTAAAAACAGGCAGTAGACTCCTCATTCGACAGAGGAGGCAGAGGGCTCACCAGGAGCAGCGGGAGAGGAGGCCGAGACTTGGTAAAGCCCCCGATTGCTCACTGGGACTCCGATTCTTCTGTCGTCGATCTTGTTTGAACCGTGTGGGTAAGGTCTTCCCTCTTATTAAATATTTCCTTCCAATTATTTCCCTAAGGGAAGTTATTTAGGTTTGAACATGTAATTGTTTATCTCAAATCTACGTCATTCTTGGTTGTTTCGGGAGGCGCCTTTCATGTATATCGATCAGAGGAGATCGAGGTAGGTTGTCTTCTGTTTAATTCCAACTATCGAGTTGATTTTGTGTACCGTTGTTCCATGTGCCCATGTTTGGGGTGTCGTATGGATGAGACTTTGACTATTGAGATACCTAGAATTGCACAGGTAATCTAATGAATATGTATAAACTGCTGTTTGAGATCGTTGCTTTGATCCAGGGCCACCCCAAGGGTGGTTTTCCCTTGTTTAGCCGTTTGGCCAAGATACCCGTGGGTATGCCATGGTTATAGCATGTTTTGAGTTTTCTTGAGAGGAAACATATATAAATTGTTTGCTTATGGGTTGGGCTCGACCCGATTACTTTCTTTTCCTATGGAATGCCTGAGGGTAGTGTTTTGTTTAGCCTGAGGGAGATTTTTTGTTTATCCTGAGGGCAATGTTTTGCTTAGCCTGAGGGCAATGTTTTGTTTAGTCTAAGGGAAATGTTTTGTTTAGCCTGAGGGAAACGTTTCTTATGCCTGTGGGCAGTAGATTCCGTGCCTGAGGGTGTATAAGGCCCCAGCCTTAAACCTTACTTAATATTGAATTAAATGTGTAATTCACATTGAGGATCTTTTCAGGTTTAGAGTTTTAGAGAATTAGATCATGAAACTTTCATTACATTCCACATTTAAACAAAGTGGTTACATAAAAGACAATATTCATTCTTCCCATCAACGGAAACATATTTAAAATAAAACACGGATTCTTTCTTGACACATCCTTGACACTATCATCACATCATGTACCTTTCCCTTGACCTGTGAAAAACATTTCAAAAACATGGGATGAGCATAAAAAGCTCAGTAAGGGTTATAAAAATATGGAAAGGAAACATGAGTTCATATAGACATAAGAATGAAATCATACTTTACCCATAAAACATAGGCACTTTAACATACCTCATCAAACCATGAATAAATCATAGAAATCATAAGACATAAAGGTAACTTGAGGCATTCATAACATTCTTACGTAGGGAGTAACCCTCTTGGTTACGTTTTGGAATACCCATCACAGTATATTCCCTAAACCTCTTCGGAGAAACCTTAACGTTTCACTCCTTCGCGTTACCCATTGCATTAGAGAGCTATATCGGGCTCACCCGCCCTTAGTTTATCACAGAACCACCCGTCTTCATAATAATGCCCAAGAACCATAACATAATCGTATCACATAAAACATGCATAAAGGAAACATAACATTTCCACATTTCAATCACAAGATATCAATACAACACAAAAAACATTGTGAAAACCATTTTCAATACCAAAATAAAATAAAAGTAAAACATGGTATTTATTTTTCTTTTAAAAATAAGGTATGGCTTGTAGAGGAAGCTGAAACTCAAATAACGGTCACGACGGCGGAGAAGTCGTTGTCACCGCATACGTACGACAAAAACATTCCCTTTTGTAGTTTAGTAAACGCTTCGTATAAAAAATATTCCTTTTGAATAAACATAAAAGTCAAAGGGGTTTATACACCGTACAAAAGAAAGTTGTGTATAAAATAAAATATGCCTCAATGAAAGGAGATTGAGACGAAGTCCCATACAAAGACGGTATCCTTGGTTTAAGGATAAATCAATTGCATAATTATGTGTGAAAAACGAATACACCAAATATAAGTGGATATTAAGTGTAAAACAATCAAAGGTTATTCACACATATTCATATAATGACATATTCAAGGAGTACAAGTTTATCCCAAAGAATCAAATTTGGGCTAAGAAGTTCCCTTGCAAAAATTTGACAGCCTAACGGCGTCACTTCAAAAATTCAGAAAATGAGTTGATGAGAGATAAAAAGGGAATCTCATCACTTGGACATAAAATTTACATCAATCAGGATATAGAAGAACATATCCCAACATAATAGTATGTGAATTAAAAGACATAACAAACGAAGTCTTTTAAAAAGAGGAGGGTGAAAGGTTCCCTTACTGACTTGGGTAACTTTCGAAAAGTACACCCCATTGAAGAAGTTTCATACAATGAATATGTAAATACCCATAAATGGAATTATATTACAAAAGGAGTGTAATAGTGTGCAGTACATAAACCAATCAATGGAAATTGTGGAAAATGTAGCATAAATCTCACAGGAAAAAAAGTGAGATGAAAAATCTCTTACGAAAACTCGGTATCCTAACAGCGCCACTTAAAACTTCCAAAAATGGATTTATGAGATCAAATAAGGTATCTCATCAAATTAAAATAAAATGTACAGAAAGAGGAATATGAAAGAACATCTCCCATCATAACAAATAGGATCTTAAAAGAAGTGACATAAAGCGGAGTACTTAAAGAGAAAGAGAGAGGTTAGATCTCTTACGAAAATTCGACAGCCTAACGACACCACTCAAAACTTCCAAAATGGATTGATGAGAGAGAATAGGGTCTCTTATCACATGAACATAAACATTAAAGTAAGTTTAATATAAAATATCATCCCAATAACAAGAAATATGAGCTTTAAAAGGAATGACATAAAAGTGTGTACTTAAAAAGAAAGAGAGGAGTAGGATCCCTTACCTCGGGTCCGACTTGACTCGATCGTTCTTTAATCTCCTGAATAATAAACTTGAGTTAATTTATACTTCCTTAATAACCTTTTTCAAGTAAATTATTCCTTTTTTATATCACTTATTACCATGTCATAAACATTATTTCATCATTTAAGTTAATAATATTTGTTTTGCCGATATTTGGTTCTTAAGTCGAAAGTGGACTTCTTACAATTACATGTTATTCGTGTGGACAAATGTTTATTATATCCAGAATTGTATTCATGATGTAGATATAATATATGTCATATATATCCAGTAAATTCATGCATTTATAACATTACATAATCATTTAGAGGTAAGAAATGAAATGCACCGTTCATGGAGACGGTAAGCCGTACGTACGCATGAACGCTACTTTCATTTCTATTTCGTATTTTATAGAATGGAATAATAATTATATAAAGGTATATTATAATTACAGTATAATATCATATATAATATCATAGTTCCATCCTTTATACGTCCCACATATGGTATTTAACGAATCAAATCACTTTGAGGGGGCGGTAGTCCGCACTTTCTTAAATGAAGATATCACATTTACCCATAATGGAAACCATAAAGGTATGCCCAAAATGAAAAAAACAAAAGCTTAAGGAAAACATAAACATATTATATATCATATATAAAAATAGTGACATCATAATGGCCACCTTTGAAGGTGTTAAATAAGTATTGAACAATCATCGTTTCGGGAGGCAGAATTTCGCCATCCACGGAAACCGTATGTTCTTTAACCATTTTATGTAGTTGTGTGAGAGTGTAGCTCAAATAAATCTTATAAAAACATCCTAGTATATTTAAGATACTGGTTTTGTTACAAAAGAAGTAAATAAAAAGAGTTTAGGGTGTTGGAGAAGCAAAATAAAACAAATGAACATGAGAGAATGAATTACCTTTAAAAGTGTAACTCTTATTGATTTGAGCCTAAAGGCTTCCTTTGAAAGGATTCTGCCCAAAGGTAATACTCTAGGATGAGTAGAGGGATGTGGAGAGAGTAAATGGTCAGGGTTTGGCCAAGCCAAAGTCTTGAGGAGTGTGTGAAATGAGGTAGAGGTGGGGGCCTTTTATAAGAGGAGAGGAGGGGCACTTTTGGAAAGTAACGAAATATTACTTTATTTGAAAATGTGTTTCGGTTTTAAAAGGTCCCACATTGATATAATTCGTGGATAAGGTGATAAGGGTTAGAAATACACCCATCCAATAAGTTTTGGACATGTGTAGTTCATATATTTTACATTATCTTTCCATTTTATTTAAATCGTCAAATAATGATGTCATCGCTGCATCATTATTATGTCATAAATAATTTATTTTATTTAATGTCTAAAAATTATAAAAAAATTACTATGATGTAAGAAATCTTTTTATCTTTCCAATGACTATTTATAATAAAAAAATCTGACTTGTATAACCCTACTTAAAAATTGTTTTAGTAAAACATATCATGTTTGTGTCATTTTTACTTTTACATAAAATAAAAAGTTATTTATGTCATTTCCCAACCAAAGTGGCTCCATGTGGTCCCCAAGTTGACCCATGGATTTTCTTGGTCGGACATTACACATAAAATGAGGTTATTACATGTGTCAAGTTCATTTCATATTATTGAAACATTATTTTTACCTTAAACTACACTAATTACCTCTAATCGCGATTAAAAACTTAATATGTTACTATTCACCAAAAAATTATTTTTATCCCATTGAACCACATTTTAATTCTTAATGAAAACCATGTATGTCGGATTTTTTAAATTCAAAACACAAAGATGGCAAAATTTCATTTAAACGGAAAAATCAGTTTTTATAAGTACCACTTAGTGGTGTCACTATTCATCAAAAATTGAAGTTTTTCAGAAAAATCCCAAAAATCCACCCTAAGATATATTTGATATTCAGAATTCAAAAATGAAGTCTATTTTACAAAATTCAAAACATATAAGTCACATTAATTAATTTAATAATTAATTCCCGCTGTCAGAGCAAATAGCGTGTTTTTATGAAACAATAAGTATCAAAAGATTGACACTGGTTTAAGTCTGATTTCAAAGTGAAATTAATTCCAACGACCACTATTGGATTTAATGGTAAAAATATATTCTAATTTCACTTTAAAACCAATTCAAAAGATAATCTAATCATATAAATAAATTAGATTAAAAAGAGGTTTTGAATTAAAATACAACATTTTACACTATTTATTAAAAAAATGAACTTTATCGGAAAGATACCAAAAATTTACAAAAAGTAAATTTTGATCTCCCAATTCTTAATAAGAGTTTTATTTGGTCCAAAATAATGTTTAAGAGTGAACAAAACTATATTTAATGATGGTTCGTCATCAAAAGGCGATAAGTGAACCTTTAGTGAAAACTAGGGCATATATGCCTAAAATTGAATTCTTTCCGTATTTTAAGCCTCTATCCTTTATTGGATAAATGTAAAAACATTTAAAAACATATATAACCATATTTTAGTTATTTATATCCATTCCCGCTATTACAACGGCTAAATGTTAACTACCATTTAAAATAATATTATTTTATTATTAGAGTGCAACGTAAGATTCCCAAGAAACTCGTTGTTGCGTATTGGGTACGCCATCAAGCATAGCATCTACTTTAAAGTAATATTAATATTTGATTCACAAATATGGATAAATATAAAGATGTCATATTCTTTATTTACCTGGGGTGTTACATCCTTCCCCCCTTTTGGGAATTGCGTCCTCGCAATTTTTAAAATTGAGCTTGGAAACATCCTTGAACGTCTCACATCGGAACAAGAGTCGGTAAAACAATCACTTTAAAATAAAGGAAGATAAGTACAGAGGTCACCTGAGTTAACCCATACTAGGATTCCATGTAGAAAAACATGGACATGGAAGAAAAAGCAAAGGGTCATGTTCTTGAGGGAGAGTGATAGTAAATATGTCTAGGAGAAAGTTAACAATGAGAAAATCACAAACTTGTGATGGGTAAAACGGTATTCGATTCCCTAGTAGGAAAAGCTAAAAGACAACATTTTCGTGTTAAGTTACTTTTTATTGAGGAATTTATTCATAAGGAAACATAATCACTTATCATGTTGACTTTCAACTTTTACTAGATTCCTTAATCAAACTCATATTTTTTCCAAAAGACGAATATTTAGGGAGACTTGTTCGCATTAAGAGTACTATAATCAACTTCTATAGAATCACCTAATCCACAAAAGAGAACTATATACATCCCATGTCTTTAGGCTTTAACCAAAACCAAAACCAAAAAGGTTAGTACAAGGTCAGATAATCCAGAAAAGGATAACCCATTAAAAAGAAAATCCATTCTTAATCTCCAAAATTTGTCCAACAAAACCCAAAGTTCAACGAGGATCATCCGATAAACAATTTGTCCATAAAATTCTTCAAAGTAAACCAATATAAGATTGAAACCCAAATATTTTAAGGATTTAGTCACGTAGTCTTCCGAGTTAAATCGTAACATTTATCTCCAAACAATATTAGTTGCTCCTAAAGTCTCGTATTGAAAAGTAATTAACCCAATCACATATCCTCCATGACAGGTTAATCATTTTTATAAATAACCCAAAATCAACTTACTATTAATTAATAAAATCATATGACTAAAAAGAATCGGTCAAACTAACCAGGGACTTCACGTAGTCCAGTGGTAGGTGATAAATACCAGTCGCAATTTAGTTGTGGGTTCGATTCCCGCAGCTTTGTCCGACGCGACGGGTTGTCACACGGTCTGTGTGTTGTCCTTTTTCCAAAACTATATAATTCCTAAATCATTCCCTAAAAAGAGATAAAATCATCAAAAATGATCATAACATATTTTAACCTCAAGTTTATCTCATGCCTTTCATTTTCCAGCATATCATATAATAACCCATAATTACCTCAAAAGTAAGGATCATATAAACTCTAATGGTTACCTTTATTATTATTACCTGAACTTCCACATGGATTGGTCATCTCTTAAATGATGCATTAAAGATCATACCAAGGTTCAAGTGGTTGATCATGACTGTAACAGCCCAAGATTTTATAAAAAAAATATTCTTTTTAATTTTATTAATGTCTTGTGTTGTACGCTACACCAAAAGGAGCTTGCACAACACACATCCTTGACTTGACTTGCATTACACGCAATCGCGACCTTCCTCGATAGCGTGTGTAGTACGCAATACCGAGTTTCACTAAACAACGATATGCTATAAAAATATTATTAAAACTAGCCGTTATGAATAGTAATAACCACTTTTTGAAATCCAGAAAATCGTATTTTTCAAAATGAACTTTATTTTTGGATTCGGAGTATCGAATTTAGCCTAAGGTGAAATTTTGGTACTTTTCAGATAACTTTCATATTCTGATGAATAGTGAAAATTACTAAATTATAATTAAAAACAACTTTTTTAATAGAAATAATTAATAGTGATAAATCATTAATTTGAGTGGTTTTAAATTATATTTAGAATATATTTTTACAATTTAATACAATGTTGGTCATTGGATGTAATTTCACATTTAAACTAGACATAAACAAGTGTCAATCTTTTGATAGATATTGTTTCTTAAAAACACGCTATTTGTTTTAACAGCGGGATTTAATTATAAAATTAATTAATGCAACTTTTATGTTATGAATTTGGTAAAATAGACTTCATTTTTGAATTCGGAATATGAAATATAGCTTGGGATGAAATTTTGGCATTGTTCTGAAAAACATCAATTTTTGATGAATAGTGAAACTACTAAGTGGTAGGTTAAAAACTGAATTTTGCATAAAACTTAATTTTACCGCTTCTGTGAATGGAATTTCGAAAATCCGAGAGACACGGTTAATATCAAGGACTAAAATGTGGTTCAATGAGATGAAAATAATTTTTTGGTGAATAGTAACTTTTTACTTTTTTTACCACGGTTAATAGTAAATAGGGTAACTAAGGGTAAATATGATATTAATATTACCCTAACACATGTCCTAATTCTATTGGACAAGTGTAATTCGACCAAAAACAAACTTAGGAATAAAATATGACCATTTAGGCCCACTTGGATTAGATTAGGACATTTATTATTAATTTATTTAAAGAAGGGTTAAAATAGTTAAAATCAAAGTTTAATAAGTAAATAATTTTTAATATGGGGTTATACATAAGATAAATTCGACTATAAATATTCATTAGAAAGCTAAAAAGATTTCCTACATGATGGTATTTTATTTGTAATTTTTAGACATCAAATAATATAATTTATTTATGACACAAAAATGATGCAGTAATTATCTTATTAATGAAATATTGACATAATTGATAATATAAATACCAAAATAAATTTAATTTAAGACTTTTTATGAATTCCACTAATTTTCTAGGTTACTATGATATATTATTGTTGATGTAATCAACTTGGTTCGAACATATAATTCTGTTATGACTTTCACAAAAATCATATATCAAATAGTGTCAAAATTGACACAAAATAGTTTTTAAATAAAATATTATATTATTAATTGTTATTTTATTCCTAAAAATCTAAGGTTCGGCCAAATGACTTAGATAAGGATATATATATTAATAATAAACAATTTGGGGTTCGTTTGGCATGTTATAGTAAGTGTATTAACCATATAGTGAAAGAAAACAAAAAGACACGGTAAAAGTTAAATTAATTAACTTAGAGTTAAATCTAATTGATAAGGTTAAAATAATACCCTAAACTTGTCTAAATCCTATTGGTTGATAGGATTTCGACCCATCCCCACTTTAGCTTCGAAATAAGACCCTTTGGAACCATTATAAACCGATTTTGACTTTAATATAAAATAATATTTTGAGATATTCCTAAGGTGCCCCTCTCCTCCCTTATAAAAGGACACCTCCTCCCCCTCCTCCCCACACCAATTTGAGCACTCAAGCTCGGCCAACCCCTGCCATTTTCTCCTCTACACTTCCCTAGAATAATCCTAGAGGTCCTGGTCTTCTCCAAAGACCAATCTTAGTTCCTTAAGTGGAGGATTCAAAGAGGCGTTCCAAAGAAGAGGTAATATCCATTACCGATCTTTTCAATTTCTTTCTTCTTCAACTTCTTCTTCTTTAGTTGTTTCATGATAAAGTAATAACATCAGTATTACTTACATACTGATATGTTATTATAAATATGAAACAACCCTAATTCACCTTCTATCCATCCTACGGAAAAATGAAATCACCGCGCGTGCGTACGTACGGAATACCGTCTCCACGCCGTGGTGTAATCTATTTTCCACCATCACCTTACAAGGATGGGTATAATGGTGTAATGAGTAACTATATATGATTATTATTAAGTAATATTGATACTGAAATAATATATATATATATACTCCAATACAATTCCACGATCATAGGAACGATATCATCACTCGTGCGTACGTACGGAATACCGTCTCCACGATGTGATGCGACTCGTTCTACATGATCTTCATTTCATAATGATTATATAAATGAATTGAATGAATGAATATGGTATATACTACACTAATACCATTCTGGAAATGAATTATCTATAACCTAAAGATAATAATAAGAATTTATTCGACAAAACACGCATAAGAACAAAAAGTTATAAAGACCCGAGTAACAAGTAACAATGAAATATTACTAACAAGAAGCTAATAATATGACCATATATGATCTCATATCAATATGTATGATTCTGGAATAAGTCAATAACATTATTTAAACCATTATACAGGAGCTTCGGACACGAACAAAGCAAATCGGACCTAAGGTAAGGGAAATATCACAATCTCATTTTTATCCGAGATTGTTTATTCGTAAGTATTTACTGGGGTGTATTTTATCATCCACATCCATGTTTCATCAATATGTAGTATTATTTCCATCCACCTAAAATTGTTTAAATCCATTTTTACCCTTCGGTGAGTTTTTAGTAAAAGAAATGACAGGAATCTTTTGATGTTTTTCATACGAGGTACTTTTTGACTTTTCCGACAAAAGTACGAAGAATGTTTTTTTAACTTATACGGCACGAACAGATTTCTACTGTTTTATAAAGCCTTATTTTCATGAAGCTTCCTCTAAAAGATTTCATGACTATTTTCAATAAAATCTCTTTCTTTTAAAATTGCATGATGTTTTGTGAAAAGAAATTAATTTTGAAGAAGAAAGGATATTTTCCTCAAGAATTCATTTCAAGTGTTTTATCAGAATTATTTTCCATCTAAGATAATAAAGGGTTATGTTTCTATCCATATTTTTACATTGATTTGACTATGTTGTGATGGAATTATTTTTATGAATTCCTTTATCTTATATGAATGGTTTTATGATGTCATGTTGTTTAAGAATCCCATTTTTATTACATGGGTTATGCTATGATGTATGGTTCATGATTTTGTGGCACACATAAGAATGGTATCATTATGAGATGGGTGGGACCTATATATCCCTCCAATGCATTGGGTAAAGATTTCATATCTCATGAGATAGACATGGCTGGAATGGTAGGTTATACCGGTTCAGTGAAACAGGACTGAAACGAGGATTACTCGATTCAGAAAGGGACTTTGTCCACTAAGATAGTCTTGGCAATGAGTCTTGACTAACAAGAAATGATTCTCTATGATTATGTGTGTATGCCACAATGAGTAATGTTTTATGTTATGGTTTCATTTTCACTACTATGATTTATCCCATGTTATGAAATTATGCTCTCTTTTGCAGGTTAAGATTTCCAAAAATGTTATGTTCTTATGAAAATTATGTGATTGATATTTCTTTTGTTTACCCTTACTGAGCATTTGAGCTCACCCTTTTATGTTTTCTTTTCCCCAGGATATAAAGAAAGGTTTTAGGTAAAAAAAGGGGGAAGATCTTTATGGGAGATATTGAAGATCTTTCACCACATTTAGAAGATTACGTTCCGAGTTTCCAAAGACACTAAACTATTACGATCCTTGTGTGTGTGTTTTTGTTATGTACTAAGTATTCCGCAAAAGTAATGTAATGTCCATGTACGTTAAGCTTCGGGTCTCTACAGTTGGTATCAGAGGAAAGGTTTAGTCAACCTTTGGAAACTAGGATGCGAAAACGTTAGTGAGATCCCTAGAGATATTTCTACGGTATGTCTAGGGATGTCCCTAAGGTTAAGTAGACGTATAAGTTATAGTACTAGAAATACGCTAACGATCATAGAATTAAACCTAAGATGTTAGATATTAAGGGTACTCCCCCTTTACTATGTTGTTTTCCCTAGCATTATTTTGCCTCTCACACTATTCTTTTTGGGTTTTAGAAAATGGCTGGAAACAAGATGATTCACAATAATGGAGGATATGATGGACAATGGAATGATATTCTTCATGAGCAACCAAATGAAATGGGATTTGGATGTCCAAACATCATTATTATGCCGAATCAGCAATCTCACAACATGATCAATAAAGTAAAATTTGGTAAGTTTCCTGACTCGACTAATAAGAGAAAGATGGAGTTCCATGATGATCATAGAGGAAAGAAAGTTCAATTTCCCCTATGTAAATCATGTGGGAAGAGGCATCAAGGAGAATGTTTCAAGGGAACTGGAAGATGCTTTGGGTGTGGAAAAGAAGGACACAAAGCAAGTAAGTGCAAAGGAAAAGGGTCGGTTAACACCATGGATGAGGATAATGGTAATGCTACGACATCAAAAATGGTTAAGTGTTTTAAATGTGGAATGTATGGGCATTATGCAAACAAATGCCCTAAGGGAAAGACTCATGAAGAGAATCAGTATGGTCATATGGGTAGTATTTATGTGGATGATGATGAAGAGACTACAAATGATATGTGAGATGAAAGAATTTTTGAAGCTCGGTCAATGGTTTGAGAATGTAGTGGAATGATTACATATTTATCATGTGTAAATTTTGGAATAAAGAGACATCTATGGATTGTTACACTGTTGTCTTTCCTTGAGCTTTGAAAGTGTATGATTAATGGTACAAGTATCCATGAAAGGTTATTCAGATATTTTTGGAATGTAGATGATATGCGCATAATGAAGGGATAAGGAGAAAATTAAATGTTTGATAGTATTCATGAGCTCATGATTGATATAAGGACTAAGTGATATCATGGTTTGAGTATATAAAATTTTGAAGATTTCGGTATGTGAAAAGTGTTAACTTTTAACTGCATTCAAGTTTTCACTAAGGTTCAATGGGTATTCAAGAGAGTACGAGATTAAGGACTTTGAATGTTTGGAATGTGACCAACAAGACATATCTTATGATATGTGGGGATCAACGACAGTATTAAATCTCTGGTAATCGATGTCACTATATTATGAGAGTGGACTGCAGTATTATGTATAAGCCTAAAGATTAGACTGGATTATGTTGGACATAAGTTAGCATTGTTTAAGGATAGAAGATTTTCGATATTATTGATGGGATGTTATAGTAACGTAGTTTTAGAAAAAGGGACAACCTACGGGACGGGCGACAACCCATCGCTTCGGACAAGGCTGTAGGAATCAAACCCACAACCAAAGTGCGACTGGCCTTTATCGCCTACCACTGGCCTACAGGAAGTCCCTGTTTAGTAGAAACTAGTTTTATTATATTAAGCAGTATGATATATGAAGTATAAGTCCATTTTAGGAACTATATATGATTAATCTCACTATAGAATGACTTATGTATATTTAATAACTTTTGCTTACCTTTTGTTTGAGACAGATGGAATGACCCGTCATTCTATCACATGATCTGCTAACACTTCACGAATAACAAATTCAACTTTATTTATTTAAGAGATGAAGTGGAAATTGTTCAAGGCACGAACAACAGTGATATTGTATCAAAATAAAGTAAGTATTTATTCTAATTCAAATTTTCAACTTTAGGGAAATGATCTTGAAAACCAAAAATGTTGTCCTAGTGATCTTATACCTGATGAATCAGATGGTACCTTAGATCGTCACAAATTTATGGATTTGTGATTACTGGATTTTCCATAGCCATGTTCTCTACCACTCTCCATCAGAACATGATGGTTAGATTTCTCTTCCATATCCATATTTTCACCTATGTGGAAACCCAGTGATTAGTTTATTTGGGTAATCGTTACATTTCATACTTTAGTTTTTAAAGCCAAGTTTTGGTATTCCCTTTTACGATGTGGGTTTCTATTAAAGAAACTTTCAAATAGTAAACCATTTATAACCCCGACGAATTTCGAGGGCGAAATTCATTTTAAGGGGGGTAGAATGTAACAGCCCAAGATTTTATAAAAAAAATATTCTTTTTAATTTTATTAATGTCTTGTGTTGTACGCTACACCAAAAGGAGCTTGCACAACACACATCCTTGACTTGACTTGCATTACACGCAATCGCGACCTTCCTCGATAGCGTGTGTAGTACGCAATACCGAGTTTCACTAAACAACGATATGCTATAAAAATATTATTAAAACTAGCCGTTATGAATAGTAATAACCACTTTTTGAAATCCAGAAAATCGTATTTTTCAAAATGAACTTTATTTTTGGATTCGGAGTATCGAATTTAGCCTAAGGTGAAATTTTGGTACTTTTCGGATAACTTTCATATTCTGATGAATAGTGAAAATTACTAAATTATAATTAAAAACAACTTTTTTAATAGAAATAATTAATAGTGATAAATCATTAATTTGAGTGGTTTTAAAGTATATTTAGAATATATTTTTACAATTTAATACAATGTTGGTCATTGGATGTAATTTCACATTTAAACTAGACATAAACAAGTGTCAATCTTTTGATAGATATTGTTTCTTAAAAACACGCTATTTGTTTTAACAGCGGGATTTAATTATAAAATTAATTAATGCAACTTTTATGTTATGAATTTGGTAAAATAGACTTCATTTTTGAATTCGGAATATGAAATATAGCTTGGGATGAAATTTTGGCATTGTTCTGAAAAACATCAATTTTTGATGAATAGTGAAACTACTAAGTGGTAGGTTAAAAACTGAATTTTGCATAAAACTTAATTTTACCGCTTCTGTGAATGGAATTTCGAAAATCCGAGAGACACGGTTAATATCAAGGACTAAAATGTGGTTCAATGAGATGAAAATAATTTTTTGGTGAATAGTAACTTTTTACTTTTTTTACCACGGTTAATAGTAAATAGGGTAACTAAGGGTAAATATGATATTAATATTACCCTAACACATGTCCTAATTCTATTGGACAAGTGTAATTCGACCAAAAACAAACTTAGGAATAAAATATGACCATTTAGGCCCACTTGGATTAGATTAGGACATTTATTATTAATTTATTTAAAGAAGGGTTAAAATAGTTAAAATCAAAGTTTAATAAGTAAATAATTTTTAATATGGGGTTATACATAAGATAAATTCGACTATAAATATTCATTATAAAGCTAAAAATATTTCCTACATGATGGTATTTTATTTGTAATTTTTAGACATCAAATAATATAATTTATTTATGACACAAAAATGATGCAGTAATTATCTTATTAATGAAATATTGACATAATTGATAATATAAATACCAAAATAAATGTAATTTAAGACTTTTTATGAATTCCACTAATTTTATAGGTTACTATGATATATTATTGTTGATTTAATCAACTTGGTTCGAACATATAATTCTGTTATGACTTTCACAAAAATCATATATCAAATAGTGTCAAAATTGACACAAAATAGTTTTTAAATAAAATATTATATTATTAATTGTTATTTTATTCCTAAAAATCTAAGGTTCGGCCAAATGACTTAGATAAGGATATATATATTAATAATAAACAGTTTGGGGTTCGTTTGGCATGTTATAGTAAGTGTATTAACCATATAGTGAAAGAAAACAAAAAGACACGGTAAAAGTTAAATTAATTAACTTAGAGTTAAATCTAATTGATAAGGTTAAAATAATACCCTAAACTTGTCTAAATCCTATTGGTTGATAGGATTTCGACCCATCCCCACTTTAGCTTCGAAATAAGACCCTTTGGAACCATTATAAACCGATTTTGACTTTAATATAAAATAATATTTTGAGATATTCCTAAGGTGCCCCTCTCCTCCCTTATAAAAGGACACCTCCTCCCCCTCCTCCCCACACCAATTTGAGCACTCAAGCTCGGCCAACCCCTGCCATTTTCTCCTCTCCACTTCCCTAGAATAATCCTAGAGGTCCTGGTCTTCTCCAAAGACCAATCTTAGTTCCTTAAGTGGAGGATTCAAAGAGGCGTTCCAAAGAAGAGGTAATATCCATTACCGATCTTTTCAATTTCTTTCTTCTTCAACTTCTTCTTCTTTAGTTGTTTCATGATAAAGTAATAACATAAGTATTACTTACATACTGATATGTTATTATAAATATGAAACAACCCTAATTCACCTTCTATCCATCCTACGGAAAAATGAAATCACCGCGCGTGCGTACGTACGGAATACCGTCTCCACGCCGTGGTGTAATCTATTTTCCACCATCACCTTACAAGGATGGGTATAATGGTGTAATGAGTAACTATATATGATTATTATTAAGTAATATTGATACTTAAATAATATATATATATACACTCCAATACAATTCCACGATCATAGGAACGATATCATCACTCGTGCGTACGTACGGAATACCGTCTCCACGATGTGATGCGACTCGTTCTACATGATCTTCATTTCATAATGATTATATAAATGAATTGAATGAATGAATATGGTATATACTACACTAATACCATTCTGGAAATGAATTATCTATAACCTAAAGATAATAATAAGAATTTATTCGACAAAACACGCATAAGAACAAAAAGTTATAAAGACCCGAGTAACAAGTAACAATGAAATATTACTAACAAGAAGCTAATAATATGACCATATATGATCTCATATCAATATGTATGATTCTGGAATAAGTCAATAACATTATTTAAACCATTATACAGGAGCTTCGGACACGAACAAAGCAAATCGGACCTAAGGTAAGGGAAATATCACAATCTCATTTTTATCCGAGATTGTTTATTCGTAAGTATTTACTGGGGTGTATTTTATCATCCACATCCATGTTTCATCAATATGTAGTATTATTTCCATCCACCTAAAATTGTTTAAATCCATTTTTACCCTTCGGTGAGTTTTTAGTAAAAGAAATGACAGGAATCTTTTGATGTTTTTCATACGAGGTACTTTTTGACTTTTCCGACAAAAGTACGAAGAATGTTTTTTTAACTTATACGGCACGAACGGATTTCTACTGTTTTATAAAGCCTTATTTTCATGAAGCTTCCTCTAAAATATTTCATGACTATTTTCAATAAAATCTCTTTCTTTTAAAATTGCATGATGTTTTGTGAAAAGAAATTGATTTTGAAGAAGAAAGGATATTTTCCTCAAGAATTCATTTCAAGTGTTTTATCAGAATTATTTTCCATCTAAGATAATAAAGGGTTCTGTTTCTATCCATATTTTTACATTGATTTGACTATGTTGTGATGGAATTATGTTTATGAATTCCTTTATCTTATATGAATGGTTTTATGATGTCATGTTGTTTAAGAATCCCATTTTTATTACATGGGTTATGCTATGATGTATGGTTCATGATTTTGTGGCACACATAAGAATGGTATCATTATGAGATGGGTGGGACCTATATCTCCCTCCAATGCATTGGGTAAAGATTTCATATCTCATGAGATAGACATGGCTGGAATGGTAGGTTATACCGGTTCAGTGAAACAGGACTGAAACGAGGATTACTCGATTCAGAAAGGGACTTTGTCCACTAAGATAGTCTTGGCAATGAGTCTTGACTAACAAGAAATGATTCTCTATGATTATGTGTGTATGCCACAATGAGTAATGTTTTATGTTATGGTTTCATTTTCACTACTATGATTTATCCCATGTTATGAAATTATGCTCTCTTTTGCAGGTTAAGATTTCCAAAAATGTTATGTTCTTATGAAAATTATGTGATTGATATTTCTTTTGTTTACCCTTACTGAGCATTTGAGCTCACCCTTTTATGTTTTCTTTTCCCCAGGATATAAAGAAAGGTTTTAGGTAAAAAAAGGGGGAAGATCTTTATGGGAGATATTGAAGATCTTTCACCACGTTTAGAAGATTACGTTCCGAGTTTCCAAAGACACTAAACTATTACAATCCTTGTGTGTGTGTTTTTGTTATGTACTAAGTATTCCGCAAAAGTAATGTAATGTCCATGTACGTTAAGCTTCGGGTCTCTACAATGACTCCTTGATATTTGGTTTAGAACAACCACGAGTTTCCTCATTGAATCCTCCATTTTATCTAGTATCTTAATCAGAGAACCACCACAGTTTCCTTCAAACCTGTTGTCTCTTTGGTGCCTGATAGATCCATCCATTCACTAAAAATAGAAATGTCAGTGTGAGTATATCAACAAAACCATCATGTACTAATGAGGAAGGTAAACACTAAGATACACTTACTCATTCACTTTATCTAAAACTAGGACTCTTTCTGAAATCCTAACCATTATGGTAATGTCACTTATGCTTAAAGAATACCCTAACCTCTAAAGTAATCTAAACCGACCTTTGATACCAACTATAAGGCCCCATCCTTAAACCTTACTTAATATTGAATTAAATGTGTAATTCACATTGAGGATCTTTTCAGGTTTAGAGTTTTAGAGAATTAGATCATGAAACTTGCATTACATTCCACATTTAAACAAAGTGGTTACATAAAAGACAATATTCATTCTTCCCATCAACGGAAACATATTTAAAATAAAACACAGATTCTTTCTTGACACATCCTTGACACTATCATCACATCATGTACCTTTCCCTTGACCTGTGAAAAACATTTCAAAAACATGGGATGAGCATAAAAAGCTCAGTAAGGGTTATAAAAATATGGAAAGGAAACATGAGTTCATATAGACATAAGAATGAAATCATACTTTACCCATAAAACATAGGCACTTTAACATATCTCATCAAACCATGAATAAATCATAGAAATCATAAGACATAAAGGTAACTTGAGGCATTCATAACATTCTTACGTAGGGAGTAACCCTCTTGGTTATGTTTTGGAATACCCATCACAGTATATTCCCTAAATCTCTTCGGAGAAACCTTAACGTTTCACTCCTTTGCGTTACCCAATGCATTGGAGAGCTATATCGGGCTCACCCGCCCTTAGTTTATCACAGAACCACCCATCTTCATAATAATGACCAAGAACCATAACATAATCGTATCACATAAAACATGCATAAAGGAAACATAACATTTCCACATTTCAATCACAAGATATCAATACAACACAAAAAACATTGTGAAAACCATTTTCAATACCAAAATAAAAGAAAAGTAAAACATGATATTTATTTTTCTTTTAAAAAGAAGGAATGGCTTGTAGAGGAAGCCAAAACTCAAATAACGGTCACGACGGCGGAGAAGTCGTTGTCGCCGCATACGTACGACAAAAACATTCCCTTTTGTCGTTTAGTAAAAGCTTAGTATAAAAAATATTCCTTTTGAATAAACATAAAAGTCAAAGGGGTTTGTACACTGTATAAAAGAAAGTTGTGTATAAAATAAAATATGCCTCAATGAAAGGATATTGAGACGAAGTCCCATACAAAGACGATATCCTTGGTTTAAGGATAAATCAATTGCATAATTATGTGTGACAAAAGAATACACCAAATATAAGTGGATATTAAGTGTAAAACAATCAGAGGTTATTCACACATATTCATATAACTACATATTCAAGGAGTACAAGTTTATCCGAAAGAATCAAATTTGGGCTAAGAAGTTCCCTTGCAAAAATTTGACAGCCTAACAGCGTCACTTCAAAAATTCAGAAAATGAGTTGATGAGAGATAAAAAGGGAATCTCATCACTTGGACATAAAATTTACATCAATCAGGATATAGAAGAACATATCCCATCATAATAGTATGTGAATTAAAAGACATAACAAACAAAGTCTTTTAAAAAGAGGAGGGTGAAAGGTTCCCTTACCGACTTGGGTAACTTTCAAAAAGTACACCCCATTGAAGAAGTGTCATACAATGAATATGTAAAAACCCATAAATGGAATTATATTAAAAAAGGAGTGTAATAGTGGGAAGTACATAAACCACTCAATGTAAATTGTGGCAAATGTAGCATAAATCTAATGGGAAAAAAAGTGAGATGAAAAATCTCTTACGAAAACTCGGCAGCCTAACGACGCCACTTAAAACTTCAAAAAATGGATTGATGAGATAAAATAAGGTATCTCATCAAATTACAATAAAATTTAAAGAAATAGTAATATGAAATAACATCCCCCATCATAACAAATAGGAGCTTAAAAGAAGTGACATAAAGCGGAGTACTTAAAGAGTAAGAGAGAGGTTAGATCTCTTACGAAAATTCGACAGCCTAACGGCGCCACTCAAAACTTCCAAAATGGATTGATGAGAGAGAATAGGGTCTCTCATCACATGAACATAAAAATTAAAGTAAGTTTAATATAAAAGATCATCCCAATAACAAGAAATATGAGCTTTAAAAGGAATGACATAAAAGTGTGTACTTAAAAAGAAAGAGAGGAGTAGGATCCCTTACCTCGGGTCCGACTTGACTCGATCGTTCTTTAATCTCCTGAATAATAAACTTGAGTTAATTTATACTTACTTAAGAACATTTTTCAAGTTAATTATTCCTTTTTATATCACTTATTACCATTTCATAAACATTATGTCATCATTTAAGTTAATAATATTTGTTTTGCCGATATTTGGTTCTTAAGTCGAAAGTGGACTTCTTACAATTACATGTTGTTCCTATGGCCAAATGTTTATTATATCCAGAATTGTACTCATGATGTAGATATCATATATGTCATATATATCCAGTACATGCATGCATTTATAACATTACATAATCATTTAGAGGTAAGAAATGAAATGCACCGTTCATGGAGACGGTAAGCCGTACGTACGCATGAACGCTACTTTCATTTCTATTTTGTATTTTATAGAATGGAATAATAATGATATAAAGGTATATTATAATTCCAGTATAATATCATATATAATATCATAGTTCCATTCTTTATACGTCCCACATATGGTATTTAACGAATCAAATCACTTTGAGGGGGCGGTAGTCCGCAGTTCCTTAAATGAAGATATCGCGTTTAACCATAATGGAAACCATAAAGGTATGCCCAAAATGAAAAAAAACAGAAGCTTAAGGAAAACATAAACATATTATATATCATATATAAAAATAGTGACATCATAGTGGCCACCTTTGAAGGTGTTAAATGAGTATTGAACTATCATCGTTTCGGGAGGCAGAATTTCGCCATCCACGGAAACCATATGTTCTTTAACCATTTTATGTAGTTGTGTGAGAGTGTAGCTCAAATAAATCTTATAACAACATCATAGTATATTGAATATACTGGTGTTTTTACAAAAGAAGTAAATAAAAAGATTTTAGGGGGTTGGAGAAGCAAAATAAAACAAATGAACATGAGAGAATGAATTACCTTTAAAAGTGTAACTCCTTTTGATTTGAGCCTAAAGGCTTCCTTTGAAAGGATTCTGCCCAAAGGGAATCCTCTAGGATGAGGAGAGGGATGTGGAGAGAGTAAATGGTCAGGTTTTGGCCGAGCCAAAGGCTTGAGGAGTGTGTGAAATGAGGTAGAGGTGGGGGCCTTTTATAAGAGGAGAGGATGGGCACTTTTGGAAAGTAAAGAAATATTACTTTATTTGAAAATGTGTTTCGGTTTTAAAAGGTCCCACATTGATATAATTCGTGGATAAGGTGATAAGGGTTCGAAATACACCCATCCAATAAGTTTTGGACATGTGTAGTTCATAGATTTTACATTATCTTTTCATTTTATTTAAATCGTCAAATAATGATGTCATCGCTGCATCATTATTATGTCATAAATAATTTATTTTATTTAATGTCTAAAAATTATAAAAAAATTACTATGATGTAGGAAATCTTTTTATATTTCCAATTAATATTTATAATAAAAAAATCTGACTTGTATAACCCTACTTAAAAATTGTTTTAGTAAAACATATCATGTTTGTGTCATTTTTACTTTTACATAAAATAAAAAGTTATTTATGTCATTTCCCAACCAAAGTGGCTCCATGGGATCCCCAAGTTGACCCATGACTTGTCTTGGTCGGCCATTACACATCCAATGAGGTTAGGACATGTGTCAAGTTCATTTCATATTATTAAAACAGTATTTTTACCTTAAACTACACTAATTACCTCTAATCGCGATTAAAAACTTAATAAGTTACTATTCACCAAAAAATTATTTTTATCCCATTGAACCACATTTTACTTATTAATGAAAACCATGTATGTTGGATTTTTGAAATTCAAAACACAAAGATGGCAAAATTTCATTTAAACGGAAAAATCAGTTTTTATAAGTACCACTTAGTGGTGTCACTATTCATCAAAAATTGATGTTTTTCAGAAAAATCCCAAAAATTCACCCTAAGATATATTTGATATTCAGAATTCAAAAATTAAGTCTATTTTAAAAAATTCAAAACATATAAGTCACATTAATTAATTTAATAATTAATTCCTATTGTCAGAGCAAATAGTGTATTTTTATGAAACAATAAGTATCAAAAGATTGACACTGGTTTAAGTCTGATTTCAAAGTGAAATTAATTCCAACGACCACTATTGGATTTAATGGTAAAAATATATTCTAATTTCACTTTAAAACCAATTCAAAAGATAATCTAATCATATAAATAAATTAGATTAAAAAGAGGTTTTGAATTAAAATACAACATTTTACACTATTCATTAAAAAAATGAACTTTATCGGAAAGATACCAAAAATTTACACAAAGTAAATTTTGATGTCCCGATTCTTAATAAGAGTTTTATTTGGTCCAAAAGAATGTTTAAGAATGAACAAAACTATATTTAATGACGGTTCTTCATCAAAAGGTGATAAGTGAACCTTTAGTGAAAACTTGGGCATATATGCCTAAAATTGAATTCTTTCCGTATTTTAAGCCTCTATACTTTATTGGATAAATTTAAAAACATTTAAAAACATATATAATCATATTTTAGTTATTTATATCCATTCCCTCCATTACAACGGCTAAATTTTAACTACCATTTAAAATAATATTATTTTATTATTAGAGTGCAACGTAAGATTCTCAAGAAACTCGTTGTTGTGTATTGGGTACGCCATCGAGTATAGAATCCCCTTTAAAGTAATATTAATATTTGATTCACAAATATGGATAAATATAAAGATGTCATATTCTTTATTTACCTGGGGTGTTACAGGGTGATATCTCGTATTCCTGAGGGAAATATTCATTATGCCTAAGGGCAGTCACCTGAGGGTTTCGTTTCTACTTGCCTGAGGGTAAGGAATTGCATTTCTAAGGACAATGTTTACTTTGAATATTAACTATGGTGATTTCTTATGTTGTAGCTGCCAAGCTAAAGCACAAGCTTGGTATTATTATTATCTTTTACTTGCTAGATGTCCTATTGTGGTTTCTGCTGTGGCACTGGTATAGGAGATTGTCGGTCGAGGCCAAGTCTCAGAAAAACCAGAATTTAGTTATATTGAATTGTTAAATAATTATTAAAATG
Organism: Viscum album; assembly: GCA_963277665.1. Classification (NCBI taxonomy): domain Eukaryota; kingdom Viridiplantae; phylum Streptophyta; class Magnoliopsida; order Santalales; family Viscaceae; genus Viscum; species Viscum album. The sequence goes on from OY728157.1 coordinate 1,438,845,152, forward strand.
GAAATGTAACTGGTAGGAATGGTTACTTTTGAGTACTTCCAAGTTTACTGCATTTCATTATTGCACACTGCTGTTGCACATTTTCACTGACAGTTGGGCATGGGCCTTTGGTGGTTGCCTACTGGGATTTATTTCTCACACCCTGTTTGGGTCTTATCTTGGGAACAAACATATTATATTTTTGTAGATGTAGATAAGGGTAAGGGTCCCTACACAGGTACATTATTGTTTCAGAGGAGTAGGAGAGCATGAGACTGAGTTTAAGCTTGCGATGCTACTGCGTTCCTGTTGCACTGCTTTGGTTTTGTTTTGTTGTACTTTGTACCTTGTGTTGTATTGTATCAGATTGCAATGTATCCTGTTTTGGCTGCTTTCTTAGAATTAGAAACATGTTTTATCATCATATATATGACTTTTGGTTATCTTTTACTTCGGTTCCATTGTCTATTTCAGGTCTATATTTTTTACTGCTTCCGCTTTTGTATGTTTATATTTTGTTTTCCGCTGTGCTACACTTTGACAAATGTGGGCATAGTTTCCCCACTATCAGTCCTAGGCACTCACTTCTAGTCAGCAGCCTCTAGCATTTGGGGAAATGCACTTGAGGTCATGTGACCAATTGGGTTCAGGGAACCCGTTGTGTGGTACCCGGATCTGGGACGTTACAAAGTGGTATCAGAGGAATTCTTTTCTTCATGACTTACTGTTTGAAGCCTATAGACGGGGGTAGTATAGAATTGGTACTTGGTAATAAGCTATGCTCAGGAGTAGCTAACTCATGTACAGGGAAAATTCAATCTACCTCATGTTGCATTTTTTTTTGGTTTTGCAATTATTACAGTTGATTTGATTTCACCTTGAATGATTCACATGATTTGTGCTGTTATTGTTGATGTTATTGAGGTTCTATCTCTGTTGAAACCCGATGAGATGATGGTATTCCATATCATGCATCATATAGGCACTTTCTAGAAATCACATGTCATGCATACTTGTCATGCCATTTAGGGTGCATTAGTGATTGCATGTTGTTGTGATAGGTGTTGTGTTATATATGCATGTTGTTGTAATAGATGCTGTGATAAAAAATATATGCTGTTTGATAGGGAATTGTTGTGTAAGGATTTGTTAGAATGAACGCCAAACTTTGGTTCTTGAGATGTTATGGGCCCTCATTGACCGGAATTTGGTGGATCATTGCCCTGTTTTTCTTGTTATAACTTGTATAAGATGCCTAGCTTTGATCAGCGGGGAGTATGGGCCTTCACGGATCGAAATTTGGCACTTTGGTGTTCATTTCAGTGTTTTTCTGGGCTCCAGAGTAGTTTTTGAGGCTTACTGTCCGGAAAAACATAGAATACACACCGTGTAGTTTTGACTACACGCCATGTAAGCTTCTTTTCGGGAAGAAATGAAAATTTTTAAGTACACGCCGTGTACTTATATGTACACTCCGTGTAGTATAAGGCCGTGTAACCCATAGTGTGGGAGGGAACACGAGTCTTCTAGATTTTACCGAGGACACTCCGTGTACCTGTGGGACACACCGTGTAGTATTGACCGGTGAGAGACTGTGTGGAATTGGCCGTGTGGCTGGGGAAACAGGGTGGTGTACACACCGTGTGCGTGTGTAACATGCCGTGTACCTAGGGTTGAGACACGCCCATGATGACATCAGAATACGACCATGTAAGGGCTTAAGGGTACACGCCGTGTAGACCTTATACATGCCGTGTAGTCTCTTTTTGTCAGTTCTTGTGGATCTTTCCCCTTTTTGTTGGCACTCTTAACCGGAAAAAATAAACCTCGACAGTAAATTAAACTAAGACGCGTGTTTGACCTTGTAGAGTTATGCCGCCGAGATGATCACGAGTTGTTCGCCAAGAGAGTGGCGAAGATTATACTCTAGAGATGGTAGGTGATGTGGCAGTGTTTTCACACTCTTTGTCAGATCCTTTTTATATTTTTATTAACTTTTTTATTTTAAAATGTTGTTTTTTATTAAATAATTGATAGTTATTGTGTTTTTGTACTTACTGTGTAAAATAATCAGTTTTTAGATTAAAACATTTGTTTTAATGTGCATTAGTGTCATTTTAAATAATTCTTAAATTAAATTAATCCTGTGAATTTGACTTTTATTTATCTATTCTTTTATTTTTACAATTTTTTATTCTAGTAGTTTAGTAATTCATTAATTTAATTAATTAATTATTTATTATTTAAATTGTAAATAAATAACTCTTTTTAGTTTTTAATTCTTTTAAGAATTTAATTAGTTTTAACAATTTAATTTTATTCAATTAAGATTTTTTATTAATTATTCAATTTATTAATTGGTTACTTAATTGGGTGAGAATCAATCACGGTGCCACCGTTTCACTTCCTCGTGTCTCACCGTTCTAACCAGGCACCGTTTCACACTCACTGTATCCCCCATTTCATGACGCCTTCAACTCGTGCCACCATTCCTTTCTTTCTCATGGTGCCAACTCTAGCAACACATGAAAAAATTAAAATCTCCCCAACCATCATAGCTGCATCATAACAACGAACCAACATCAGCAATTCACAATAGAAAAAGATCAAAACAACATAAAATCAAGAGTGATTCAACAAATAAAAAAAATCAACCCGAGCTCGCCGTTCCCAGATATGGAGCCGCATCACTGGTGATCGACCACCTCTGCCTTCCACCCACTGATTGAAGCAGGCCCTGCAACCCGAATCACCTCCCTTCCACCGTCCGAACACAATAAACCCTAACAGCACCCCTACCCTCCTACCCCACTCCGCAGTAGACCACCGCCGCAAACCCCCGGAACCACCTGCCCACCTCAGATCTCATCTCTGCATCATAGTCCCACCGCAAGCCCACACCACCAGCGAACCATACGAACCCCCGCGATTCTTCTTGCCTCACCGCCGCTACGCCTCCCTGCTTCGCCGCTCTCAATCCACTCAAACAGTCCCCTTATTCTTCCCTACCCCGCACCGAACCCTAACTCACTTTGCTTCGTGCCAACCTCCGCCGTAGCCGTCGCGATCCCTTCACCTCTCATTCTGCCTGAACCCTTTCCACTCTCAGCTCCACCCTCATCGCGCGAACAGAACCCCAGCCGAGACCCCCTGCTTTCGACCTCTGCCCTGCGCCCGCTGAACCCTAATGAACCCGACCCCCCAATCCAATTTTCTTCTTTAATATAAAATATACTTATGTATATATCTACATATATGTATAATGTTAAGTATTTATGCTTTATATTAAATTAATAGAATAATTATAATTTATATATACAAACACATATTTTAGTAATATTTAATACCTCTAATAAATATATATAATAGTAAATACAATTATGCATTTATATATAATTATAGAAATTGTTTTTTTCTAATTCTGACGTGTTTTGTGTTTTTCGGTGGTTCTGCACAGGGGGGGGGGGTGTACGCACTTACATAGAGTTCACTAAAAATATGGTGACATGCACATAAAATAGAGCCATGTGGATCTGCTATTTCCAGGGAAGATTGTAGTTTGCTGCACACACACCATTTTTATTCAGTTAGGAGCAACTACTCCAGTGACCAACGAGGGAGGAGCAACGCAGTGAAAGCTACACGTGGAATCTAGGGAACACCTCGGGAGATATTCTAGAGACTTATACTGGTCATTAGAATTCATGACGGGTAGGAAATCATGGATACACAGAGAGAGACAAATCGAGACCTGAGGGGGCAGGATGCGGGAGGAGAGTGAGACCCTCAATCCAGACCGAGGGAGGAGAGTAAGAGGAACATAAGACATCTTCCATCGCGAGAATATTGGAGTACCGAGAGCAGAAAATCAAACCATTTCATACCTCGATTCTCAGGGCGGGACATCGAGCGCATTCCATCATTGCATCCACCAGCTAGCAGCAAAAGTTAGAACTTTCGGGAGCTCGAGCAGGGAGACAAACGTCCTTATTTGTCTTGTGCTCTGTTTTTCTGCATCTCATTTCAATTTGAACTTCTTTGATTTTAATTCTATGTTTGCACTGAAGCCTATCATTTTGTCCAGCTAAATTCTCTTAGGGGGGGGGGGGGTTGATAAGCTGGCTGATTAGATTTGTTCATTCTTATTCATGAACCGTCTTATTTTTTGAAATGTCTCTCACTGTTTGCGGAACGAAATTATTTTCAAAACAACAAGGTCGAGTGAAAACCGATCTAAATGGAATTTTAATGAAAACTATTTAAATATGAGGGAACTCGTTGACAAATGATTCATCCTCAAATGAGAGAGATACACTGAACTCAACTGACAAGTTGAGTCCAGTGACATCTGACTTGTTATCTCCATTGGATGGAATGACTTTTACAATCGAAGGACTGTAAGAGCTATTTCATCACAAACTGATCAGACAAAAAATCTGGCCAGTTAATTTAAGTCAAATCCATATTTCTAAAACATTAGTGCATGAATGAGGCTAAGAAATATCAAATTGGCCAGTGGACTTCCTCCCCCTACTCATCTATTGGTTGTTTACACCACAATTTCCCTTGCTGCTCTGTCTACTCCCCTGGCACTCACCAATTCTCCTTCACTTCTTCACACACTGATTCTCACTCACTCCACTTCAGCATCACCAACTATTTTTTCATGTTCTTGTGTGTATCTTTTTGTTTAGTTTATTTTTTTAGATCTCCAAACACAACATGAGGCATCTCTGTGGTTCGAACCTGTCTTGCCACTATCCTAATTAGTAAGTAGGTTATAAATTTTAGTTTGTCGCTCATGCCCAATGATGTGCGAGCGTGAAAATTTTGGTGCCATTGTCGGGGAAGACTAGGTGTGATTTAAAAAAAACAAACAAAAATTCACATATAAAAAAATCAAAAAAAAAAAAAATCAAAAAAATCACTTAAAAAAATCTGAAAAAAGAAAAATTGAGATTCAAAAAAAAAATTGTGAACCTACTTCATGTAAACCAGGTATAAGTCTGAATACTTAGTACCTGGTAATCCTGAAATTGATAAACACCTCAAGGAAGTGAAAAAGAATAGAGACAAGATAAAAATGGAAGATAACATAAATGAAAATTTGAACAACCCACTTCCTGAGAATTTGAACCTACCTGGAATGATGAACTCACCTGAGAATGAGATAGTTGAGAGGCACAGTTTGAGAGAGTTCTTGATAACTTCAATGTCTAGTAACCCTTCATGTATTAGAATCTCTCCTAGGTCCAGGTATTACGAGATCAAGAAATATATGCTTAGTAAGCTGCCTAACTTCAATGAAATGCCTAGTGAAGACTCTCTTGACTTCATTAGAGGCTTCTACTGTAGTGTCCAACAGCTTCCACTAAGGGTTCTCACTGAGGAAGAGCTTAAACTGAGAGTGTTCCACTTCTACCTCAAGGGAAATGCCAGGTCTTGGTTCCAATATTTAGAAGAAGAAATATTTGACACTTGGGATCAAGTTTATAATGCTTTCACAATGAAGTTTTATCCTAGGAGGTTGACATCTGAAATTAGGCACAAAATAACTAGATTCCTTCAGGATGAAGGGGAACTGTTTCATGAAGCCTGGGATAGGTTTAGAGGTTTTCTTAGGCAGTGTACAAACCATCAATGTACACCCCAATTCTTCATGTACACCTTCTATAATAGTCTCACCCCTTACCACCAAACCTTGGTGGATCAGTCTTCTAGAGGAGACTTTAGTGACAGAACTGCTGAGGAGCTCAAACAAATCTTTAATACCTTAGCTCAAAACTCCTAGAACAAATGCTCTAGGAGGAGAACCATTGTGAGAAAGGAAACCACCCCTACTCCTCAAGCTGAATCCCAAGCTGCTGGGTTCTTTAACGAGAACTCAAATCAAACCCTTAAGGAGTAGTGCCACCCCTGTGACACGTATGGCCATTCTCAAACCTGTTGTCCAAACTTTGATATACCTGTATAGCCTCATGAGAGTTCCAGCTTTGATGACTATGGACCTCAGATGAAGCCTAGGGATGATCCTTTTTCTAACACCTACAATCAGGGGTATATGAACCATCCAAACCTGTCAGGGAGGGAGCAGGGAGTCCTCCGACCTACTGCCCCTCCTGGATTCCAGCAGCCACCTAGACAGCAATTCCTCCCCCAACCCCAACCTAAGGCTGAGTCATCCAACTCAAAAGATGAGGTGAGAGACATGTTCCATCATTTGTTAGGGAGGTTTGATGAAAAAAAGACCAAAAATGATTATGATAAAGTTCAAATGGATTCTAGAATGAAGAATTTGGAAATTCTAATGGGGTAGTTGGATAGGGATGCTAGTAATAGAAAAAAGGGTAGGCTGCCCAACACCACTGAGGTCAATCATAGGGAGAATTCCATGGCTGTGACCACAAGAAGTGGTCTCCAAACTCACCAAGAGCCTAGAAAAGAACCCCAAAATGATGAAAATTAAAAACTAGATGAAGAAAGAACCTCAAATCTGAAAGAACATGAATATGGAAAACTAGACAGCACCACTGGAATCCCTCCAGTTCCTACTGTTCCAACTCAAAAACCCAAAGAAAATGTCTTGAAAAACAAAGACAATAAAGGGAAGAAAATTGTTGAAGAAGAATCTGTAGAGATGCCACCAATTGTGATGAATTTTTCCCCTGCAATCCCCTTCCCACAAAGAATTAAGAAACCAATTCATGATTCTAAACTATTGAAATTTGTGAAAGTGGTTAAAAATATGAACATTGATATCCCATTCTTAGAAACCTTGATTCAAAGCCTGTCATATCTGAAATCACTCAAGAAAATCTGTTCAAACAAAAATACATTGGAAGAATTTTCCACCTATAGATTAATAGAGGAGTGTAGTGCAGTCTTGCAGAATAAGATACCTCCTAAGATTCAGGACCCAGGAAGATTTTTCATCCCTTTAACTTTTAAGGACAGAGGTGGTAAGTTCAAATATTTGTGTGATCTGGGTGCTAGTATTAATCTGATTCCACTGTCACCTTTTTAGCACCTAAGATTAGGAGTTCCCCAACCCACCACTATTGTGTTACAACTTACTGATAGGTCCATTACTCATCCAGTTGGTAGGGTTTATGATCTGTTAGTGGGAGTAGGCAAACTCTTTTTGCCTGCTGACTTTCTTATCCTTGATATGGAGTGTGAATAGAAGGTTTCTATCATTATCGGTAGGCCCTTCCTGGCCAAAGGAGGTGTTGTGATAGATGTGTCTAAGGGGAAACTGATTTTCAATATGGTTGAACAGAAAGAAAAATTCAACGTGTTTAATAAAATCCAACAACCCACACACCCATCCTTCCCCAAAGATGAGATGTTAGTTGTTGAGAGTAGTGTTGATAAGGAGGAAGAAGAGTTTCTAAGGATGATTGCTGAAATAAATAGTGAACCTGAGATCCCTACTACTGCCTACATGGGGATCAGCTCAAATAAGGAAAGAGAATTTGTTGATGAGCATGAGGGAGATTTCTCGGAGAACCTAGATGAGTTTGTTTTGGATCACATTCTTACCCTGAGAGAGGAGTATAAATTTGAGGAGATTTTTTTTGGAATCTCTAACACTGAGGAAAAAACCTTCTCTATTGCCTTCTTCAATAGGTAGCATGAAGACCTTGGGCCACCCAGGCCCAAGTGTCTTCTCTCAAGCCAATCACCACCCACCCTTGAACTCAAACCCCTCCCTGCCCATCTAAAATATTCCTTTTTAGGAGACAGTTCCACCCTACCTGTTATCATCTCATCCAACCTAGTGGTGAGTCAAGAGTAAAATATGCTTAGTTTTTTGAAGAAATACAAGTCAGTCATAGGCTGGTTGATTGCTGATATCAAGGGGATAAGTCCAGCCTTCTGCATGCATAAAATTCCCATGGAACCTGAGTGTAAGCCTAGAGTAGAGGCCCAAAGAAGACTCAACCCAAAAATGAAGGAAGTTGTGAGAGAATAAGTGATTAGGTTTCTTGATACTGAAATAATTTTTCCCATTTCTGATAGCCCTTGGGTTAGTCCTGTCCAAGTGGTACCTAAATAGAGTGGAGTGACAATAGTCACTAATGAAAAGAATGAGAAAATCCAGACAAGAGCAGTGAATAAATGGAGTGTCTGTATGGAATACATAAAATTGAATGATGCCTCAAGAAAAGATCACTTTCCCATGCCATTTTTGGATCAAATGTTAAAGAGATTGACAGTTAATGAATTCTTCTACTTTCTTGATGGTTATTCTGGTTACAACCAGATTTCCATTGCACCTGAGGACTAAGAGAAAACCACCTTCACGTGTCCATTTGGGACATTTGCCTACCGGAAGATGCCCTTTGGCTTGTGTGGTGCTCCTGCCACTTTTTAGAGGTGCATGATGGAAATTTTTTCAGACATGATCGAAAGAATAATTTAAGTGTTCATGGATGATTTTTCTGCTATGGAAAATAACTTTGAGAAGTGTCTAAAAAACATGGAATTAGTGTTAGAAAGGTTCCAAGAGACCAACTTAGTCTTAAACTGAGAAAAGTGCCAATTCATGGCCATTGAAGACATAGTTTTGGGACACAAAGTTTCTAAGAAGGGGTTGGAGGTTGATAATGCTAAAATTGAGGTCATACAAAAGTTTCCCCCACCTGAAAATGTTAAAGGATTCAGAAGTTTCTTGGGACATGCTGGGTTCTATAGGAGGTTCATTAAGGACTTTTCTAAGATTACTAGACTTCTTTGCTCCTTGTTGGTTAAGGATACACCCTTTGTCTTCGATGAGACATGTCTAGAGGCCTTTAAAATGCTCAAGGAGTAGTTGAATACTTCACCTGTAATCACTGCTCCTGACATGTATCTTTCTTTTGAGGTTATGTGTGATGCTAGTGACTTTGTAGTAGGAGTTGTGTTAGGACAGAGGAAGGATAAGAAAATTCATGTTATTTACTATGCAAGCAAGCTGTTGGATGATTCCCATAAGAATTATTCTACCATTGAAAAGGAGTTGGATACTATGATGTTTGCTTTGGAAAAGTTTAGGCAGTACTTGATAGGATCAAGGATCATAATTTTCACAGATCATTCAGTCCTAAAGTATTTCCTGGATAAAAAGGAATCAAAGCCCAGACTCATGAGGTGGAACTTGCAGTTACATGAGTTTTATTTAGTGATTAAGGAAAAGAAAGGGGCTAATAATGTAGTTGAAGATCACTTATCCCGATTTCCCAATTCCCCAAGTAAGGAACCAAAATAGATCATCACTTCTTTCCCCGATGAACAATTGTTTGCTGCCTCTGTGCAGCAGTCTGCTTGGTTTGTAGACTATTCCAACTTTCTGTCAGCTGGAGTCATTCCCAAGGATCTCTCAAAAAACCATAAGAATAGGTTTATATCTGAACTGAAATATTATTTTTGGGATGAACCTCTTCTCTTTAGAAGGTGTATTGATGGGATTTTGATAAGATGCGTGGTTGAGGATGAAATTTTTCCCATACTTGAGAACTGCCATTCATCACCTTGGGGTGGCCACCATAGAGGAGAAATGATTGCTAAAAAGGTCCTACAAGCTGGTTTCTACTGGCCAACACTGTTTAAAGATGCTAGGAGTCTGGTTATTGGCTGTGAGAAATGTCAAATGTTGGGAAATGTTGGACGAAGGAAAGAACTACCCCAAAAAGGTATTCTAAAGGTTGAAATCTTTGATGTGTGGGGATTGAACTTCATGGGACCATTCCCATCCTCCTATGAGAATGAGTACATTTTAGTTGTTATGGATTATGTGTCTAAGTTGGTGGAGGTAGCAGCTCTGCCTGACAATTCAGCTGCTAGTGTTGTGAAATTCATCAAGAAAAACATCTTTTTTAGATTTGGTGTGCCTCGAGCATTCATCACTGATAATGGGAATCACTTCAAGAATTATAAGGTCAAAGTTTTGATAGAGAAGTATGGGTGATCAAAAAGGACATACACCACTTACCACCCACAATCCAGTGGGCAAGAAGAAGTTTCAAACATAGAGCTTAAACAGATTTTAGAGAAAATAGTATCTAGCTTTAGGAAGGACTGGTCAAAGAAGTTAGATGAGGCCCTTTGGGCCTACAGAACAACTTATAATACTTCTATAGGTATGTCACTATATAGTCTACTATTTTGGAAAACATTTCATCTACCAATTGAGTTACAATAGAGATCTTACTGGGCAGTGAAGGCACTTAACTTTGATTTTAAGTCTGTTGGTGAGAGGAGACTGCTAGAGCTGAGTGAGCTGGATGAGATTTGAAGAGAGTCCTATGAGAATGATTTAATCTACAAAGAAATAACAAAGTCTTTTCCTGACTCAATCATTCAAAATAGGAATTTCATGGTTGGTGAGAGGGTCATGCTTTTCAATTCAAGATTGAATCTATTTCCAGGAAAGTTGAAGTCCAAATGGTGAGGACCCTTTACCATTATTCGAGTCTTGGTTAATGAAGCTATTGAGATAGTTGGAGAAGAGAATCGACCTTTCTTATTCAATGGTCAAATAATAAAGAACTTCTTTGAAGGGCAGTCAAAGGGCTTGGCTGCCATATCTTTGTTGAAAGAATGAGCTGTTTCAAGTATAACTGAGGACTATAAACTCAATGTTGCATGTGAACTTACCCATGGTTGCTTAGTTATTTTCCTTTTACTTTTTTTCTTCAATAAAGTTAACCCTTGTTTCTTTTTTTCTAGTTTAATATCTTAACTACTTAATGGTGCTTCATGATCTGTTTTTGTTTTAGAGAGAGAGTTGTTGCTGCCAGAATCTTGTCCAAGAAAACCCAAGGGAGAAATCCATTGCATAATTTGGATAACATTTCTTTCTACTCACTCCCTTGGGTAACTTATCTTGAACTTAAAACTCTGAAAACTTATTTTAATTATTTTAACTTGTAGGTTAATGAAGAGGATTAACAACCCAGTGATGCTGGCGAGGATCTTTCTATGAAATTCAGTGTTAAAGCTACAATAATTTAGGGAAGTGTTGTTCTACCCTTTTTCACTTTTAATTACCTGCTTAATCTTTACTGTGAATTAAGTGCGGGGGACTTCACCGTAATATGTGAAAAAATGAACTATGTTTCTTATTTGGGTGTTAGCTTGCTAATATCTACTTAGTTGAAAAAATTATTTTGAGCTGATTTGTGAAACATGCTTTCAACCACTGTTTTCAATTTCATTATGCTGCTACTTCACATCACTACTAATCATGCAACTATTTGAAGTAAATTGATAAAATCTTTTGTCTACTCTCAATGATTCAAAGCATGAACAACTTAGTAATAGAACTGTACTTGGTTTCTGGTGATGGTTAGTGGGGTTGGGTTCTTTTGTTTTTGTTTTTTGGTGTTTTTTTTTCTTTTTTTTCTTTTTTTCCTGGTTTGGAAAATCAAATTTTAGAACCTCATTTCCACCCTTCCATATATTTTTTAAACTGAACTATCCATGAATGTTGAACTATACTGTCTCCCACTTTGAGATTTAACATTGGGGACAATTTTGGGTTTTAAGTGTGGGAGAGAGAGGTCATTTTAGTGTCATTTCAAAGTCCCCCTTCTTGAACATGAGTTTGTGGTTGTTTAAAAAATGGTCAAACTTTTTCAAAAAAAAGGTTCAAAATTCCTTCAAATTTTTTAAATTCTTCCATAACTTGATGGTCATTAAAGGTTCATTGGTACTTCAATTATGTCATGTTAGTGAATAACTACTTGTTGGATGTTGAGAGTGACACTTAGTCAGAAACTGTTAATCATGAATGATTGCTGAGCGAAATTGTTCACTATCTCAATGAACCTATCTATTTAGGAACTGAGGATGAGAGTGTGACAGGATATGTTTTGTGGAATGATGATCATGAATTATAGTAACTAGAAGTTCTCACTGAAACCCAGGGGACTCACATTTTTATAAAATGATATTCAATCATTTTAGGAAGTCAACTCAAATGTTTATTAGTTAAGTCATTTGTAACTTGAGTAAAATGGGAAAATGGGATCCCACAGTGGGTATCTGAGACAAGGCGCACTGGGTGCATTTCTATGAATAAATAAAGCCAATTTCAATCTTAATAAGTGCTATGCACAGTGCTCTGCACATGGAATATGGTTGAAAAAAATGTAAATAAAGTGCCCTTGTCAAAAATGAACTCATTAAGGTGAGGGTAATTTTGAACCTAGATGAAGAAGGGAGAAATTGACTTGGTTAATTTTCATTTGAGTTGAGTCAATAAAGTAATGAAATTAATGGACTTTAATTTCTGGAACCTGGAGGAAGGTGAGAATGGAAGGTGCCCTTGGTTAAGTTTTGAGTTCCACTTCATCTAACCTGTCAACACTCCTTGAATTAGAATATTAATTGGAAGGTGAAGTAGGATAGTTAATGAGTACAAATAGGAGGCATTACATACTTGACAGTGTATGAATTTGTGATGCTCTTGACTTCCAGTGGGTTTTTGAAGCTAAGTAGGACATCATTTTTGAACACCTTTGAAAATCCTGACCTACTGTTGGTCTTGCTCCTCTGGGTACTAATGTTTAATCATGCACTCTTTTTGAACTGAAAATCACAAATTATATTTCTTTTTTAAAGACAAAGGCATGTATTTGTTTGAGGACAAACAAAGTTTTAAGTGTGAGAGAGTTTGATGTGGCAATGTTTTCACACTCTTTTCCACATCCTTTTTATATTTTTATTGAATTTTTTATTTTAAAATGTTGTTTTTTATTAAATAATTGATAATTATTGTGTTTTTGTACTTGTTGTGTAAAATAATCAGTTTTTAGTTTAAAAAATGTGTTTTAATGTGCATTAGTATCATTTTAAATAATTCTTAAATAAAATTAGTCTTGTGAATTTGACTTTTATTTATTTATACTTTTATTTTTACAATTTTTCATTCTAGTAGTTCAGTAATTCATTTATTTATTTAATTAATTATTTATTCTTTAAATTGTAAATAAATAACTCATTTTATTTTTTAATTATTTTAAGAATTTAATTAGTTTTAACAATTTAATTTTATTCAATTAAGATTTTTTATTAATTATTTAATTTATTAATTGGTTACTTAATTGGGTGATTAATTTAAGAGAGCAACTTTAGTTATTTTAGTTTGTTTTTAAATTAAGTTTGTTTATAATTTTTAATACAAATAAATTCATTCATTTAAATAATATACAATTAATTTTATTATTTAACTTTTTTTTATTTATTTAGTTTTTAATTCAATTTAATTTGTTAATCGATTTTTAGTTTTATTTAAATTATTAATTTATTTAATTTGTTCTTTTTATTTTGTAGGTACTCATGGTGGCACATCCCACCGTTTTCACCCCTCACGGTCTCACTATTTCCGCTCCTCACAGTCTCACTGTGAGCATCACCATGATCATCACTCATGGTGCCACCATTTCACTTCCTCCTGTCTCACCATTCTAACCAGACACCATTTCACCGTATCCCCCATTTCACAGTTCCTTCAACCCGTGCCACCGTTACTTTTTTTCTCACAGTGCCAACGCTACTTACGCTCACCATTTCCTCTCTTCTGCTCCCGCCATCTTTCTCCACGCAGCTCACCAGCCACAAGCTTGCATCCCTCTGCTCTGACCAGAATTCCCCACCTCCGTTCCAGCATCCTCCTCTGCAGATCACCAATACACAAGGCATCCCAACTCCAACAACACAAAAAAAAATTAAAATCTCCCCAACCATCACAACAACAGAATAACAACGAACCAACATCACCAATTCACAGTATAAAAAGATCAAAACAACATAAAATCAAGAGTGATTCAACAAATAAAAAAATAAACCTGAGCTCACCATTCCCAGATCTGGATCCATATCACTGGTGCTCGACCGCCTCTGCCTTCCACCCACTGATTGAAGCCGGTGCTGCAACCCAAATCACCTCACTTCCACCATCCAAACACCATAAACCCTAATCGGACGCCTACCCTCCTACCCCACTCCGCAGTATACCACCGCTGCACACCCCCGGAACCACCTGCCTGCCTCAGCTCTCATCTCTGCATCATAGCCCCACCGCAAGCCCGCACCACCGGTGAACCATCCGAACCCCTGCGATTCTTCTTGCCTCCCCGCCACTGTGACTCCCTGCTTCACTACTCTCAATCCACTCAAACCGCCCCCTTCTTCTTCCCTACCCTGCACCGAACCCTAACCCACTTTGTTGTCTGTACTTGCTTCATGCCAACCTCCGCCGCAGATGTCGAGATCCCTTCACCTCTCATTCCGGCTGAACCCCTGCCACTCTCAGCTCCACCCTCACCGCGTGAACAGAATCCCAGCCGAGACCCCCGACTTTCCGCCTCTGCCCTGCGCCGGCTGAACCCCAATGAACCCAACCCCCCAATCCAATTTTTTTATTTTATCTAATATAATATATAATATATAATATATATACATATTATAACATATATTATATAATATTTTTAGTATAATTAATATAGCTTATTTAATACTTATATAATAGTAATAATACACATAATAATAAATATACTTATGTATATATCTAAATATATGTATAATGTTAAGTATTTATGATTTATATTAAATTAATAGAATAATTATAATTTATACACAAACACACACACATATTTTAGTAATATTTAATACCTATAATAAATATATATATAATAGTAAATACAATTATGCATTCATATATAATTATAGTAATTGTTTTTTTTCTAATTCTGACATGTTTTGTGTTTTTCGGTAGTTCTGCACAGGGGTGGAGGGGGGGGGGGGGGGGGGTTGTATGAACTTACATAGAGTTCACTAAAAAGATGGTGATGTGCACATAAAATCATGCCATGTGGATCTTCTGTTTCCATGGAAGATTGTAGTTCGCTGTGCGCGCACCATTTTTATTCAGTTAGGAGCAACTGCTCCAGTGACCAGTGCGGGAGGAGCAGCATAGTGAAATCTACACGTGGGAGCCAGGGTACACCTCAGGAAAGATTCTAGAGACTTCTACTGGTCATTATCATTCATGATGGGCAAGAAATCATGGATATATAGCGAGATAGAAATCGGGACCTTAGGGGGCAGGACGCAGGAGGAGAGTGAGACCCTCGATCCATAACGAGGGAGGAGAGTAAGAGGAACATACAAAATCTTCCATCGCGAGAAGATTAGATTACCGAGAGTAGTAGATCAGAGCATTTTATACCTTTATTCTCAGGTCGGGACATCAATCACATTCCAGCATTACATCCACCAGCAAGCAGCAGGATTTAGAACTTCTGGGAGCTTGAGCAGAGAGACGAACGTCCTTATTTGTCTTGTGCTCTATTTTTTTGCATCTCATTTCAATATGAAATTCTTTGATTTTAATTCTATGTTTTCACTGAATCATATAATTATGTCCAGCTAAATTCCCTTAGTGGGTTTGATAAGCTGGCTGATTAGATTTGTTCATTATTATTCATGCACTGTCTTATTTTCTGAAATGTCTCTCTAACAGTTTGCGGAACAAAATTATTTTCCAAACAACAAGGTCGAGTGAAAACTGATCTAGATAGAATTTTAATGAAAAATATTTAAATCTGAGGGAACTCATTGATAAATGAGTCATTCTCAAATGATAGAGACACACTGAACTCAACTGACAAGTTGAGTCCAGTGACATCTGAATTGTTATCTCCATTGGATGGAATGACTTTTACAGTCGAATGATTGTAAGATCTATTTCATCACAAACTAACCAGATGAAAAATCAGGCCAGTTACTTTAAGTCAGATCCATATTTCTAAAACTTTAGTGCATGAATGAGGCTAATCAATATCAAATCGGCTAGTAGACTTCCTCCCCTTACTCATCTATTGATTGTTTAAACCACAATTTCTCTTGTTTCTTTGTCTACTCCCCTGGAACTCACCACTTCTTCACACAATGATTCTCACTCACTCCACTTAACCATCACCAACTATTTTTGCTTGTTCTTGTGTGTGTGTTTTTGTTTAGTTTATTTTTTTAGATCGCCAAACACAACATGAGGTCTCCCTATGGTTTGAACCTATCTTGCCACTGTCCTAAGTAGTAAGTAGGTTATAAATTTTAGTTTTTCACCCATGCCCAATGACACACGAGCATGCAGTAGGCCATGAGATACTGATGGATCCTCCAATAGTGCCAAATATGGCACCTTCCGTTATACCGGACGCAGGTGCGGATGCGCAGTTTCGTGAAGGCTTCGTGCGGTTCATGCAGACCTTCCAGGGAGCACCTCCGGTTGCAACATCTATGGTAGAGCTGTCATGTATATTCTAGCAGAAGCATCCGCCTATGTTTTTAGGGGATGGCAGACCACAGGATATGGAGTCATGGTTGGATTCTATGCAGAAGATCTTCGAGCATCTAGAGATTACTCCTGCGAGGAGGGTCAAACTCGCTACTTACATGCTGCGTGATTCCACCAAGAGGTGGTAGGATGTTACCACCTAGACTGAGCATCACTAAGATATGGAGTGGAATGATTTTCAGGCAGTGTTATATGAATTTTTCTTTTTGGAGATGTTAAGGGAATATCGAGCTTGAGAGTTCATGAATCTACAGAAGAGCACCATGTTAGTGATGGACTATTATGCCCGCTTCATCGAGCTACAACGTTTTACACCTGTTCTGGTGGGTGATGAGATGTTGAGGGCTAGACACTTTGAGGATGGTCTTTGATATGACATCTGAGTACTGGTGAATGTTTTTAGGTTGACTACAGTGCATGCTATTGTGAACCAGGCATTGATTGCGGGAATCTAATGGTGTGGACCAGGGCAGTTCAACACCGGTCTCTGGTACTATTTCTACTAGAAAGAGGAAGAGGCAGATGGATTTCTCTCACGGTGGAAATACTATCCAGATTAATTCTTCAGGTGTCCAGGTGATGTGCTACCAGTGTGGTAAAGAGTGGCACAAGAGACCTCAATTTCCACGTGACCCAGTGGAGTTCCAAGATTGCGGCAAGATGGGTCATCTTCAGTGTTTTTGCAGGGTGTTTCCACCATTGACTAGTGAGAGGGGTTCTGTGCAGACTCCACATGCAGGAGCAAGGACATAAGATTCTTAACAATTAGGGAAGTGGAATACATCAGGACGTTCAGGCCAAGGTGGTGGTCGTGGCCATGGTAGACAGACACCAGGATCTCAGAGACAGCAGGGCGAGTCAGCTCAAGGTAGCCAGGCTGTGTCGTAGGGCCGTGGCACTGGGCAGACATATGCAGTGCAACAAACCCAATAGAAGAAGGATCCCAGACCTTCCATTGTCATAGGTACTATTCTAATTGCTTCTGTTTTATCTTCTATGCTTTTCGATACTGGTACTACACATAGATTTATATCTGTGCCCATTGTGGAGAGCCTTGGGCTCTATGTTTCTTCTTCTTATGATATCACGACGCTAGACACTCCGTTGGGAATTATAACGACAGGTGTGTGTCAATTCAAGGAGTTCCCCCTATAGGTTGGTGGGTGTCACTTTTTATGGGACCTCTATGTCTTAGAGATGACAGCCTATGATGTCATTCTCGGGATGATCTGGTTGGTACACTTTCGAGCCTTTCTAGATTTCTATCGTCGCAGGGTGAGTTTCACGTCACCAGAGGGCAGAGAGTTTCTATACAAGGGAAAATGGGATGTCTAGGTGAGCTGAGATAGACCCGAGCATCGTGGGTGAGGTAGAGTGATAGCCTAGATTGTGAGTTTATATCTGGATGACCATGGAACTTGTCAGAAGTATTTCCCTCCAGTGGTTAATCGTTTCAGGGATTTCTTCCTGGATGACTTTTCAGGTCTACCTCTAGAGCGAGAGGTGGATTTCTCTATTGATCTTGTTCCAAGAGCAGCACCAGTGTCCATTCCTCTTTATAGGATGAATACAATAAAATTATAGGAGCTCAATAGGTAGTTAGAGGAGTTACAAGCCAATGGTTTCATTCGACCTAGTATTTCTCCCTGGGGTTCGCCTATCCTTTTCGCTAAGAAGGCAGATGGTACCCTCAGACTCTGTGTGGATTATCGGAAACTGAACTAGTTGACAGTTAGGAAATGATATCCCTTAATGAGGATTGATGATCTTTTTGATCAACTTTGAGAAGCACAAGTGTTCTCGAAGATTTACTTGAGATCCAGATATCATCAGTTGCATGTTAGAGCATCGGACATACTGCTTATAGCCTTTCAGAGAAGATGTGGTCTATATGAGTACTTTGTCATTCCGTTCAGACTCACAAACATTCTAGAAGTTTTCATGGCTCTAATGAATCATGTGTTCCACCCATATATGGATTCTTTTATGGTAGTATTCATGGACGATATCTTGGTGTACTCTCACACTCGACATGACCATGAAACCCATCTTGAGATCGTACTGAGTACACTGAGAGAGCATCAATTATATGCTAAGCTCTCAAAGTGTCACTTTTGGATGGACCAGATTCACTTCATGGGTTATATTATCTCATAGGCAGGAGTTGCGATAGACCCAGAGAAAGTGAGAGTAGTAGTTTCCTAGGAGCATCCTAAGAACATGTTTGAAATATGAAGTTTCTTGGGGTTGGATGGTTACTAAAGCTGCTTTATATAAGAATTATCTCACTTAGAAGCATTTTTGATGAGTTTAACTAAGAAGGGTATGGAGTTCGTTTGGTCAGAAGCTTACGAGATAGCCTTTCAGGAGCTGAAGGGAAGGTTGACATCAGCACCAGTCCTGATACTTACAGAGCAAGGGAAGAGCTATACAGTTTACTGTGATGCATCAGGTATTGGGCTGGGATCAGTGTTGATGCAGGATGATCGAGTAGTTGCGTACGAGTCTCTGCAGTTGAGGCCACATGAGAGGAATTACTCGACGCATGATCTCGAATTGGCTGCATTTGTTCATGCGTTATGCTGTTGGAGACATTATCTCTTGGGAGAACATTTTGTGGTGTTTACGGACCAAAAAAGTCTAAAATACATCTTTACCTAGTGTGACTTGAATTTAAGACAACTAAGGTGGGTTGAATACCTTCAGTACTTAGACTTTGAGCTTGCTTATACACCTGGTAAGGGTAACGTAGTAGTTGATGAACTGAGTAGGAGGACTTAGATACAGGCAGTGCAGAAGGATAGTGGTGAGTGGAAACTTATGGATTTGTTCTTTGAGATGCATTCAGAGGTTCACGATAGTCATGGGAGATACTATCTTTCATCCTTAGCTGTGACTTCTACCCTCATGGATAGAGTGAGGATGAGATAACTATCAGATTCAGAAGGCCTAGTTCTATGGGAGTTGGTGGCAAGTGAGGACCCTCCTCCTGGTCGGTTGATAGGCGATGTCGAGGTACTGTGTATCCATGGATGAGTGTAGGTTCCAGGGGATATACGAGAGGAGTTGATGCGGGAATTTCATGCTTCATCTTGGGTAGTGTATCTTGGAGTTACCAAAATGCACCGTGACTTGAGACGTCAGTATTGGTGGCTGGGTATGAAAAGAGAGGTAGCTGGTTTTGTTACGAGGTGTTCCACCTGTCAGCAGGTGAAAGCGGATCATCAGAGGCCAGCTGGATTGTTACAATAGTTACCCATTCCGGAGTGGAAATGGGATGATGTAGTGATGGACTTCGTGACCGGGTTGCTGAGGTCACCTCGAGGCAATGATGTTGTATGGGTTGTTGTGGATAGACTTACGAAGGTAGCTCAATTTTTCTGATCAAGGAGACCTTCGGTGTTGACGAGCTAATGAAGTTTTATATCCGAGAGGTAGTATGTCTTCATGGGGTCCCTCATTCTATCATTTCATATAGGGAAACCTGTTTTATATCTCGTTTATGGTAGAGTTTTCAGAGGGCACTGGGTACACAGGTGATTCTAAGCACAGCTTACCACCCTCAGACCGATGGACAGTCAGATCATACAATACAGGTTCTAGAGGACATGCTACGTGCATGCATCCCAGATTTTGGGGGCTCTTAGGAGAATCACATAACCCTGGTCGAGTTTTCTTACAATAATAGTTTTTAGGAAACTATTTAGATGTCACCTTACAAGGATTTATATGGTAGGCCATACCGATCACCCTTGTACTAGTTGGAGGGAGGTGAGGTAGCTTTACTGGGACCACGTCTCATGAAGGATACTTCAGAGCAGGTCCAGTTGATTCAGAAGTGGATGGCTACTACACAGTCTTGTTAGAAATCTTATGCTCATCGCCGCAGACGATCCTTAGAGTTCGTGGTCGGGGATCAGGTTTTCTTGCGTGTTTTACCGAGGTTGGGAAACCGACGGATCAGGATACATGGTAAACTTTCACCGCAGTATGTAGGGACGTTTGAGATTCTAGAGAGATTCGGGATTGTTTCTTATCGGTTTCAGTTACCACAGAGGTACCAGGCTATGCATGATGTCTTCCACATCTCTCAGCTGTGCTGTTATCACTTAGACCCGTCTCATGTTTTTCATCCTGTGGAGGTTGAACTTCAGGTTGATGCATCCTTTGGGGAGCATCTGATTCATATTGTTGATAGGTGCACGAAGGTTCTCCGAGGCTGGTCAGATCCTCTCGTACGAGTTCTATGACAACATAGCTAAGTGCAGGAAAAAACCTGGGAGTGGGAGACTGACGTACGTTCTCAGTGGCCAGAATTTTTCTCAGCTTTATCTTCACCACCCTTGGAAGGTAAATTCAGGGACAAATTTCTTTAAGGGGGGAAGTTTGTAAGAACTCGGTTCTTATTCTTGAGGTATGAGTTTCTTATTTTCCTTTTCCTTAAGTGTTTTTGAGAAAACAAGGGAAATGTGAGAAAAATACCAAATTTATGGGTACATGCCATGTACTTTTGTACACACGCTATGTACTTTGGCTGTGTGGGATGAGAATACAGGGCATGTAGTCTTGTCAGTGATTAAGGGTGTAAAAACTAACTACAAGTTGTGTACTTAGTAATACATGTCATGTAATCAGCCGGCAGGTGAACAGTGAGGTGGTGGAAAGTAGCTGCCATAGGAACAGTTAAAACGTATAGTACACACCATTTACTTGAGAGTACACCCCGTGTAGTTATGTTTTTTTTGTTAAAAACAGGCAGTAGCCTCCTCATTCAATAGAGGAGGCAAAGGGCTCACTAGGAGTAGCAGGAGAGGAGGCGGAGACTTGGACGAGCTCCTGATCACTCATTGGAACTCTGATTCTTCCACCTTTAATATCGTTTGAACCGCATAGGTAAGGTCTTCCCTCTTCTTAAATCCTTCCTTCCAATTATTTCCCTAAGGAAAGATATTTAGGTTTTAACGGGTAATCATTTATCTCAAATCTATGTCGTTCTTGGTTGTTTCGGGAGGCACCTTTCATGTATATCGATCAAAGAAGATTGAGGTAGGTGGTCTTCTGTTTAATTCCAACAGTCGAGTTGATTTTGTGTACCGTTGTGCCATGTTCCCATGTTCAGGGTGTCATATGGATGATACTTTGACTATTGAGATACCTAGAATTTCATAGGTAATCTAATGAATACGTATAAACTGCTGTTTGAGATCGTTGCTTTGATCTAGGGCCACCCCGAGGGTGCGTTTCCCTTGTTTATTCGTTTGGCTAAGATACTCATGGGTATTCCGTGGTTATAGCATGTTTTGATTTTTCTTGAGAGGAAACATATATAAATTGCTTAATTATGCATTGGTCTCGGCCCAGTTACTTTCTTTTCCTATGGAATTCCTGAGGGAAGTGTTTTTTTAGCCTAAGGGCAATGTTTTGTTTAGTTTTAGGGCAATGTTTTGCTTAGCTTGAGGGAAATGTTTTGTTTAGCTTGAGGGAAATGTTTTGTTTATCCTGAGGGAAATGTTTCTTATGCCTGTGGGCAGTTGCTCCCATGCTTGAGGGCGATATCTCGTATGCCTAAGGGCAATATTCGTTATGCCTAAGTGTAGTCACCTAAGGGTTTCGTTTCTTATTTCCTGAGGGTAAGGACTTGCATGTATGAGGACAATGTTTACTTTGAATATTAACTGTGGTGATTTCTTATGTTGTACCTGCCAAGCTAAATCACATGCTTAGTATTATTATTATCTTTTACTTGTTAGATGGCCTGTTGTGGTTTATGCTATGGAACTGGTATAGGAGATTGTCAGTCAAGGCCGAGTCTTGGAAAACTCAGAATTTAATTATTTTGAATTGTTAAATAATTATTAAAATGGAAGTGTAACTGGTAGGAATGGTTACTTTTGAGTACTTCCTAGTTTACAATATTTCATTATTGCACACTGCTGTTGCACATTTTCACCGACAGTTGGGCATGAGCCTTTGGTGGTTGCCTACTGGGATTTATTTATCACACCCTATTTGGGTCATGTCTTGGGACCAAACATACTATATTACTGCATGTGTTGATAAGGTAAAGGGTCCCTACACAGGTACATGACTGTTGTAGAAGAGTATGAGAGTATAGGACTGAGCTTAGGCTTGCGATGCTGCTGCGTTCCTGTTGCACTATTTTGGTTTTATTTTTCCATACTTTGTACCTTGTGATGTATTGTATCAGATTACATTGTATCCTATTTTGGCTACTTTCTTAGAATTAGAGACATGTTGCATCATAATATATATGATTGTTGGTTATCTTTTACTTCAGTTCCGTTGTGCATTTCAGGTCTATATTGTTTACTGCTTCTGCTTTTGTATGTTTATATTTTTTTTCCGTTACGCTACACTTTGACAAATGATGGAATAGTTTCCCCATGACCAGTCCTAGGCCCTTGCTGCTAGTTGGCAGCCTCTGACATTTGGGGAAATGCGCTTGAGGTCATGTGACTAACCATGTTCGGGGCACCCGTTGTGTGGCACTCGGATCCAATATATTACACCAGTTTTAATTTTTTGAATTTTGGAGGTTTTATGTGGCTTTTTGTCTTTCACATAGTTTGGGGGATAACCATACGACCTGTTGAGGAAGATGATGTTTCCAGTTCATTTTCTTCTTAGATGATTTAACTTTTATGATTATAGAATGGCTTGGTCCAAACCATGAAAGTTCAGGGGTAAACCATGTGGCTTGCTTCAGGTGCCTATACCCAAGTGCATAGATTGCACACAGTTAGAGAAAACCATGTGGCAAGCGTGTGAGGAGGCTTTTCATTTTAATAATGGTGTATAGAATGGTTGGTGTATGGTTTGGGAGATAGTGTAGCTAGCCCATATGAGGTACCATTTCTCTCCAGTAGGGTGCACATGGTTGGCACATGGTTTGTCAAATTATGTGGCCAAACTGTGTGAGTTTCCCAGGTCATTAAAAGTATGAAATTCCAGTTTTCCCTTCCATTATTTTAACCCTATTTCTGGTTTCTCCTCCCTTGTTAGACCTAGGAACATTAGGGGGCTCCAAGAGACCCTCCTCCCTTGCTTCCCTTCATCCATTGAAGCTCCTTGAATTTCCCTAGGTAAGATTCTTTTAGTTTTGGTCATTTTCCTCCTCTCCCATTCCTTCTCTCTTAATTTCTTTGTGTTTTCTTGGTGGTTTCTCTCTAGTCCAAAACCTTGGATGGGGGTTACTTATGTAGTTTTATTTCTTTGATTTTGGGGCTTGTAGATTGTACCTTGGGGCATTTTCTTACTTCTTTTGGATTTTCAATGCATTCACACATCGTTGAGGTAGGTGTTTCCATCCATTTCCTTTATAGTTCATTCTGTTGATGCTTAAACTTCCCTTTAATGTTTTAAACATGTTACAATCTTTCATGTTGTGTGTTTGTATAAATTGTTTTTGTGTTTTGATAATGGAAAATGGGTGATAAATTGTTTCCAAAGGTTTTTTTAATTATGCCTATATTTAAATGCACATAAGGTGTTTGATAAAATTTCAATTGATATTTTAAAGTGAAATTGGGTGACTAAGGTTGTGTATATCTTTGTTTATGTTTTGGTAATTTGGTTTTCATTTTGAGTTGTGCATTGGTGTGGTTTTAATGCCTCTTTGTGATCTAATACTCATGTGCGGCTTGTTGTTTTGGTTTAAAAGCAAGTGATGTATCTTTAAAAAGGGTTTTTGGGTGATTTAATGGATACTTGAAGAGTTTGATTAGATGTCAGAACATTCATATGTGCAAGGAGTGCACATAGGGATGGTAAAACAAATGATAATGTCCCTTGTAAATGATGTTTCCTTAAACCACTTTTTTTCAAATGATTATCCTTCCCTTCCCTCTTTATTTTTCCTAAAATTGTTCCTTGGTTTCCAAACAGTGTATTGGTGTTTCAAGAAACTTTTAATACGACTTCAAATGTTTTCTTTAAATCTTGACCCATTTTTTATTTTGAGATATGTTTTGATGAATAATCGATATCAAATATCGTTTGACATTTTCTGAGTTTATGGTGTGCTTTACCTTGGTTTTGGGTAATGGTTTGGAAATGGTTTTGTAGTGGTTATGGATTTGAAATTTAAAATACCTTTTGAAAATTTTCACATGAAATAGTGTTTTATATTGAATTTTGAAATGTATTTAAAAATTTATTTTCATTGGGAATGTTAAAGGCCCGGTTGGTACTTCATGTTTTCTTGGGAAAGTTAGTTTTGATGTTATGTGATGTGAAATCCCAGTTAGCATATTAGTATGTTTTTGGAAAGTGTTTTTGAAATATTATGTGATACAAAATCCCGATTGGCATATTAGCATGTTTTGGAAAGTGGTTTTGAATGATTATTTTTGGAGACCACTAGACCTTGGGATGCATTTCCCCCTAGTGGCTTGTGCATGAGAACACTATGGGTTTTAGATTATGTTTGGAAACTACTAGACCTTGGGATACATTCCCCTCTAGTGGATCATGCATGATGAAGCTATGGGTTATGTTTTATATACCATGTTTCACTAAGTATTACTATCATGGGATTCCTGGGAGTCATCTAGAGGGTTGAGTGACGATTGCTTGTCTACCCTAATTAGATAGGTTGTACCCCTAGATTTTTAGAGAGACTGGGTGGGATGTTCCATTGGAATGGCTAGTTTAGAGTGTCCAATTGTTTATTGACTATTGACTATGGAGTTTCACTATATTCTGACAGGTGGGTTTGAACTAAGTACGTTTAGGGATTTCTTATAGAGATGTTTAGGAAATAACAATGTTTTACTATATGTATGTTCTTTTAATTTCTAATACATGTGAATATTATCCCTACTAGTTTATATCTTCTTGTTTTGTTTCCTTTACTTCTTGGATAACCCCTTTTTGGTCTTCTAGTAAAGATTTGTATTTCGTTTTTGGTTTTGAATATAGTTTTGTATTGTGAAACTATTTTTGAAAAGAAAAGCGGTATGTGTTATTTTAAAAAGAGAATTTGTGGAAAGATGTGTTTGTTTTATTAAAATGATTAAAATCCTATTTTCTATATATATTTTAAACTAGTGTTTGTGGAATATTTCATGAAAGAAAATGAATGTACTCTATGGTGTTTATCGACTGATTTGTTTAAGCTCACACCCTATTTAGGTGACTTGACATCGGTAAACTCGATCTGTCTTGTAGGTTTGGGTTTCTGGTTTGGTTTTCCTTTAGAGTATTTTGGTATTGTGGTTGGTGGTGACCAAGAGGTCATGTGGATATCATGTTGTGTGGTTCAGTTTTATTTTTTTATTCATTTTTTTTGTATGTTTAGTAGCTGTTGTATTTGAATTGTTTTGTATATTTATTAATGTTTAGTTGTTGGGTTTTGCTATGTGTTTAGTTTTGGTATTTTGATCATGGTTGTTTATTGAGATAAATCATTCCCATTGGATTATTTTGATTCTTGGTGCTAGATTCCAGCCTGTGGAGATCGGGAATTCCCTTTGGGCCTTGTCTCGGTTCGGGTTGGGTATCAAATTGGATGGGATCCCAGCTTGGTTCGTGACATGATGTGTAGTCGGTTTTTTCTACAGATTCTTAGATCTTATTTACATCCCTCAATTCAAGTCACACTACTTTTATTTTTCATCTAATTCACTTGAAAACATCAGATCTAGGATGGATCTATCATTTTCGGACCTCTAGTGGTTGAAAATCGATCTATGATTGAGTTCATGTGAACTTTTATGATGTTGTGCATTGATAAGCCTTCCACCTTATATTTATCAATCTAAAATCATCGAAATAATTCTCTATGCCTTGAAATGATCACAAATCTAGCCTTATTCCATTGATCCAAGCCTCTCTCATCGATCTGTCATGATTTTGGGGGTCTGATCAGGCTCGGTACCACCCTGCAATGTTGAACTGGGGCCTTAGGGTCCTATTGGTAATGAAAGTGAAGAATAATTGGGTAGAAATGAACCAAAAAAGGTTTAACCATCTTTTTTAAGTGTTATTTTAAAAATATCAAGAACGGGAATCCGAGGTTGGAAAACATTGTATAATCAATTAATATTTCAATACACAGGTGTATGATCAATTCACAATTGGCGTAGATCCAAGAACATGAATCGATATACTCAATCTATTTAATCAAAAGGGTATAAATCACCAATTGACAAGTCCTACCTGGTGATTGGATCATTCATCAGCGAAGAACACACTCTCCAGTAATTGGAAGACATCACTGCGTTCATTGCATCCTGATCTACTCTGATCCAACGTCTTGTTGTCATCCGATGTGATTATCGAATGGAGGAAGGAGAGAATCATGGGAGATTATAGGATTATGAGACTAACTCTAGGAAATATTCCATGATGATGTATTTTTAGGAAAAATTTTAGTTCAAATGAGATTAATTAATTAATTTAATAAATTAATTAAATCCATTGAACATACCACCAAGAGGAGAGGATTCCAAACACCCCATACTGACCCATTTTATGTCGCGCCTAGGGTAAAAACCTCGTTCTAGACTCAACAATGTTCTCATATTTATGATCCAAGATTCTATTTAATATTTATTACATTTTATTTAAGAATTTGTGTATGAAAAATATAAAATATATTTAATTTTTATATAAAATTAATTCTGGTCACACTGGGCCTCAGGATTGCACGCTGTCTCAGTACCTACCTTTGGGAATATATATCAAAATATTTCAAAGTTTTACAAGGAAAAAACCAGGTCTCTAAATCATTCCCTACTTTAAGATTTTCATCCCTAAAAAGTAAAAACTAAAAAAAAAACTTGGGATACTAAATCCGCACTTGGCTCTCCCACTCCCAATAACTCTCCTAAATGTTCCTATGCCACCACAACACATGAACCAAGGGTACGATCCATCAATGCAGGGTCCTCTCCTGTTGATCCTCAATCACTATCAGGTGCTTCATAAATGTGGATCCATCCTCAATGCCTAGATCTCCCTAGTTGATAATGTGCATGGGGTTATGAACATATCTCCTCATCTGTGACATGTGGAAGATGTCACACACCAACTATAACTGTGGGAGTAGGGTGAGGTGGTAAGAAACCTCGCCAACCCTATGCATGATATCAAATGGCCTGATGACCCTCAGGGATAGATTTCATCCCCATCCAAACCTCCAAAATCCTCGTTATGGAGAGACTCTCAGGAACACATGGTATCCTTGCTCAAACTCCAAGGTCCTACGATGGCGATCTATATAAGATTTTTTTTCTCTAGGCCATCCTCATCCACTCATAGATGACATGGAATTTCTCCATCATCACCTGTACTATATTTGGGCCCACAAGTGAGGTCTCACTAATCTATGTCCATCACAAGGGTTACCTACAAGTTTTCCCATATAAGGCATCAAAAGTTTTCATACCAATGGTAGAGTGGTAGATGTTTTTGTATGAAAACTCTACCAAGGGAATGTGATCCTCCTAGCTCCATCCAAAGTCTAACATGAAATCCATCAATATGTACTCCAACACCTAGATAGTGTGCTCATTCTGACCATTAGTCTAGGGGTGAAAGGATGTACTCATCCTTATTTGGGTCCCGAATTCCTCTTGTAGGACTCTCCACAATCATGATGTAAACTGCATGTCATGATTAGAGATTATTATTGAGGTAACTCTATGAAGGATAATGATATATCGTACATAAAACAACCCTAAACTCTACACTAAACTCTGCTCCCTGATAGTGAGGAAGTGTGACGACTTTGTAAGTCGGTCAACTATCACCCAGATAGCATTATGACCCTTCACTGTACATAGAACCCCTATAAAAAATTCCATAGATAGGCCGTCTCACTTACACTCTGGGATCTCAAGGATCTGAAAAAAACTTGCTGGGACATGGTGCTTAACCATCACTTGCTGACAAGTGATTCACTAAGAGATGAAATAAGATACACTGAGTCTCATTCCAGACCACAAAAAATGACACTGAAGGTCTCTATACATCTTCCCTTCATCAAGATGTATAGCTGGGGGAGAAGTATGGAATTCTCGCACCACCTCTTCCCACATCATGACTGGAACCACTTTTCATCCCTAAAAAAGATGATGTGATTCCCTCCTTTAGAATATCCATATAGTGAGTCACCTATAGATATCTGGTAATTTAATACCTCATAGTTAGTGTATCCCAACTAGGACTCTCTTACACACTTGAAGAGTGAATGAGTCAACACCATCAAATGAAGAAAAGTTGTACCATCCTTCTCTACTAGGTTCAGCTTTAGGGAGGCCAACTACTCCGAAGCCTCCTACACCAAGAAAGCATGTGAATTTTTGTTAATGGAATATGATAATATGTTGACCTTTACTGGAGTGTATAATATCTCAAAGTCATAGTCCTGTAGTATATTCAACTAGTTTTTCTATCTTTGGTTCATGTCTCTCTGCGTGAAGACATACCCGAGACTCTAGTGGTCTGAGTAAACCACAAAGAGCTCTCCAAAAAGGTAGTTCCTCCACATCCTTAGGGAAATGATTACCACTAATATATCTAGGTTGGGATTCATGTAGTTCTTCTCATGGGGTCTCAAATTCCTCAACCCTTATGCGATAACTACCTGCCTCTTCATCAATATATAGCTGAGCCCATCTCTTGAGCACCTTCCTCTGGTTGTATTAACACTAGAGAACTCATCAGTCTCAGCCTCAACTACTTAAAGGACCTCTATAATTTCTCATACCAAGTAAACGACGTCTCTTTTCATGTTAGGGTGGTCAAAGGGGCTGTAATTTTGGATAAGTCTTCCACAAACCTCCTATAGTACCCTACTAAGCTAATAATGCTCCGCACCTCTGACATTCTATTGGGTGGATCCCAAGAAATCACTACATTGATCTTTGTTGGGTCCATAGATAAATCATGTTCATAAATGAAATTCCATAAAAAGTGAAACTCAAGAATCTAGAAGTGGAACTATGAGAGATTTTTGTAAAGATGGTGCTCTTAAAACAAATTTAAAACCATCCTTAAGTGCTCTACATGCTCCTCCTTTGAAGAAAAGTAAATGAGTATTTCATTGATAAAGATAACCAAAATACAGTCTAAATATGGCTGGAAAACATGGTTCATCAAATCCATAAACATAGTGGAGGAATTAATCATATGAAATTGAATCACTAGGAAATCATAGTGTCCATAGCGATATTATAATGCCATCTTTAAAACATCAACCTTATGTACCCTCAACTGGTGGTTGTTGGACCTGAGATCAATCCTCAAAAACCATATCACACCTCACAACTGGTTGAAGAGGTCATTAATCCTTGTTAAGAGGTTTTTCTATTTATCATGGCCTGGTTCAGGTGATGATAATCTATGAAAATCCATAAACTCCCATCTGCCTTTTTAATGAACAACACTAGTGCTGCCCAAGGGGACACACTAGGTCTAATGAAACTCTTCTCTCAAAGGTCCTCCAACTACAACTGCATCTCCTAGAGCTGGGTATGGGATATCTGATATGCCAAAAAAGATATCAGAGTGGTTTTAGGATGTAAGTCAATGAAAAAATCCATCCCTTTCCTCAGAGGTAGTCTTAGAACATACTCAGGGAAAATATCCATATAATCCTCCACAAATGAAGGAAACCAGATGCATGAAGATCTTGATACACCAAGGGATACAATATCCAATTGATGGTGATGGGATTCAAACACCTACTCATAGAACCCACCCATCTTTCCATGAGATCTCTCTCACCCATAAAGGATAATTTCGTCCCATCAGTGCGTAGGCATCTGACACATCTGTGGTGACATTCAATCTAGGATCAAACCATGGAAAACAAATATATACCCAAGATAACATCATAGAGTTCCATAATAATGACCAAAAAGTCTCACATGAACCTCTCTCCACCAAGAAATAGCTTTCACTACCAACAGATAAAAGATATAGAAGAAGAATTCACTATAGGAACCTCAAGACGAAGCTGCTCGGCTAATGCCTTAGCTGGGAGGTCTAGCTCTCGCATCAGGAGTATAGAGATGAAGGAATGATTTACACTTGTGTCTTATAATACTGAATCAAGATTAGAATAAACACATATATCGTACCTCTAATCATCTCATGCATTGCAGGATTATAAACCTCCAAAGTCTGCAGCTGTCCACAACCCCAACCGCTAGCTCCCTGAGCCTAACGTGGGCCGCCTGGTGGTGGTGAGGGAAGGATCTCATAATGTTATCCGCTAACCATAGATCCTCCTACTCCTATTCTAACTCTACCTTCTAGGGACCACCCTGTCCTCACTTGGGAGATCCTCAATCACGTTGCTGCCTCTACCATGGCAATCCATAAGCTATCTACTTACGCTGCTCATCATGTATAGTCAGTCAGTCTTGCACCATGTGACCTTTCCCATCATAATAAAAAACCACCCATCTTCGAACTGCCTTGGTCCTCTATGCTTCCTTTGACCACATTCCTGAGTTTGATCATGGGGAGTTCTCCTACACCAATATCCAGGAGCCTAGCATCTATTAGTTGTTGTGGACGAATCAGATCTGTGGAATCCACTACCATCTCTAGCTTTCTGGAATCCCTTGGACATAAATATCTCTATTACTAGTTCCTACTCCAACACCATGGAATAGGTGGGGATGCATAAGGGTGCCACACTAGCATAGATCTCTCTATAGATTCCCTACTCAAACTTACGTGCTCAGAATTATCCATCACATATAATGTCAAGGGAGTACTACACAAGGTCTTTAAACCTCACTACATACTCAGCCACCATCATCCCTCCCTGTTGTAGCTCTAGAAGCACCTGAATCAAAACTTATCACAAGTAGGAGGGGTGGTACTCCTCATGAAACATCTACTGGAAGTCGATCCATGAGAGCGTCGACTCATCTTGCATCTGGGTAATAAGGCTCCACTAGTGCCCAAATGCTCTGTGAAAAAAGGATAGATTCTAGTGAAACCACCTGATCTATCAAGGTCTGAACAAGCCTAAAAATTTGGAACACCAACTCTATCCAATCCTCTATTACCTGAGGATATAGCTCGTCATGGAACCTCAGTGGCCTCTAGTGCTGGAAATCATGGAGCATGCTAATCCTGTGTGTGTCCTCATCCTAC
Organism: Viscum album; assembly: GCA_963277665.1. Taxonomy (NCBI): domain Eukaryota; kingdom Viridiplantae; phylum Streptophyta; class Magnoliopsida; order Santalales; family Viscaceae; genus Viscum; species Viscum album. The sequence goes on from OY728157.1 coordinate 1,438,876,614, forward strand.
TCACATAGAATGATCTACTACTCAATAGGTGGAGGTGCTGCTACCTACCCACTTGGAGGAAGGGGTCATGAGATGGACCCTGAACTGAGGCCTCATTACTTATTGAATCATCATTATGATCCGGAACTGGTATCCTAGATGGCTATCGTCATAGAGGCATCCTGAGATTTATCAAGATGTACCATAGTTATATGAGCATATATATATATATATAAAACAACAATGGGGAGCTAAATCAAGAACAGTAGTCAAAGACTCAATCCAATATGATGCATGTACCATTGATCCCTACAACCAATGTCTCAGTATGCCAAGTCGATAAGCAGGTAGTCAAGGTCTAGGTGAATGGATACATTGTTCGCCCACACCATCACTGGATTCCCTAACTTGAGAGTCGCGCTCGAGACACTTTGAAACTATTTCCCTAAATCCCAACGAAACCCTCTTAAGGGGACTAGTCAAAACAACATTTCAAGGAATAAACTTCCTCTGATACCAATCTGTCATGACCTGACCCAATCTGGGGATCATGCCACAACTACCCCAAGACCACCTCCATAGGCCATGGGGTGGTGACCAGTGCCGAAGGAATATCTAAAAAATCTAGGCCTTTGCATAAGTACCTACAAAAAAAAAATCCATATCAATGCAGAAGTGTAGATGGAAAGATTAAAAGATAAAACACAACTATAAAGTAAACCAAGAATGCATAACCTCTAGGGTGTACAAGATTATGATAGTGTAAACTAAAAATAAAAGAGGAAAAATATATACCCAACTAGAAATATGTCTCAACCTGAAAAAACTAGAAAAGTAAACTATTGAGAGAGTCCAACTCCTGAATCCCAAGCTATGACCACCGTATGCGGTCCAAAGTACCAGGTATCCCTAAGCTCCTCTAAAGTCAGTGATGACATATCCATCATTTTCATAATACATGAAACGTATAGAAAAATCCCATTAAGGGTGAGTATATAAATACCCAGTATGATACTTCAAAAGTTAAAGGGGGATCAATAATATATACAATAGAAATATAATGATATTATATGAAATATACAGTCAATGAGAATATATCAACCCAAACCAAGAGTGAAATAAACTCTTCCAAATATAAGGGGGTCAACATGGTGAGTAGATGAACTACATGTCAAGTCTTCACCACCTATAGAAGGATATTAGATTCATACAACCATGAGAAACTATACACATAAAGAACATGGCATACCCCTTGCATCTTTGACTCTCATGGAAAGAGAGTAACCAAGTCCCAGGTGTGGATAAAAAATAATATATATATATGTACTCAGTAAAAGAATCCCAAATGAGAGAGTAAGGGGATATCTATCTCATAGATCATCCCAAGAAGAAGAGTCACCAATAGTTCCAAAATCCCATCAACAATGCCTAACATCTCATGCATCTATCCAGAAGTAACTGTGCAAGTGAAGTCATGCCTCTTCACTATTCCACACTGTCAAGTGGGAACAAACTCAAAGTAGAGGAACCACACCCTTGTATGTTGGGGGGGGGGGTTACACTTTGTATGTATTCGTAGAGGACCTGCACCCATGATGATGGGGGTTTCCACTCTAGTGTCATGATGACCCATTCCTTATGCTGATATGGAGTTCCACTCAGTAGGTAAAGGACCCACTCCCAAGCTGATGAGGAGTTTCACTCTATAGGTTGAGGACCCGCACCCTGATGCGACAGGGGGGTTTCACTCTAGTCTTTGAGGACCCACACCCTATCTGACATGGAGTTCTACTCAGAAGTCAAGGACCCATGCTCTGGTACCACATGGGGATTCCACTCTAGTCATTGAGGGCTCGTGACCTAGTGCGTTAGGGGGTTCCACTTAGAAGGTAGCTTTAGAGGGCCCATTCCCATGCTGATGGGGGGGGGGGGGGTTCTACTCTAGTAATTAAGAACCTAAAATTTATCTGATAGGGGGTTCCACTCAGAATAATCCTATGGTGATTTTGTATGATCAATGACATTTTCAGACATCACCTAAATAGGTTCCGTTCTTGAATCATTCCACATCGTATCTCAAAAGCCACAAATGAGGGAACCCTATCATACTATGTGAAAAAACACTCAGGTTAGGCTACTCGTGAGCCAAAATCTGAGTCCAAACGAAATAGATACAGAACCTTTAAGTTTCCTAAAAAGGAAACAAGGGGTACACAACATGTGAGGGGATCCACATGACATGTGGTCCCACTCATGTGGTCCCACTCCACCACCCGACCATGTCCCTAGCCAAAACATGACTCCCAATTGTATAAGAACACACACTATGCAAGTGGAATACACGACATGTCCAAGATACCCAGGACCAGGCCATATCCTTATAGCTATGTCTATGTACTAACCTCATGTCCATGTACTGACCCCATATTTGAGTACTTTGGTACATGGCATGTAGCTTCACACGAGGTGCCGCCTGTGTGATCTAGTTGCGTCTATGTACTTGGTACATGGTCATGTATTTCCACTTGGGATCTCACCCGTGTGATCCACCAAATAGGTTTCCCATTCTGGGAAGTGATACACAGTGTGTAGTAGGGATACACACCATGCCATCCTTAACTTTTCCGAAAACCCAAGCCACCGCCACAGAGGGGATACACACCGTGTGTTCATCCCCGTACACAATGTGTAGTTGAGTTTTTCTCCAGATTCTTAGATCCAATTTCCATGCCTCAATTCAAGACACACCACTTTTATTTTGGCCTCTAATACACTCAAAAACGTTATATCTAAGATTTATTTATAACTTTCTACCCTTCAGTGGCTGGAAATCGATCTCTGATTGAGTTCGTGTGAATCTATACACCGTCGTACATCTCTAAGCCTTCTACCTTCGATTTTTGATATATAATCATCAAAATGATCCTACATACCTTAAAATGATCCCATATCTAGAATTATTTCATCGATAAAAGCCTCACTCATTGATCTTTCATGATTTTAAGGGTCCGATCATGCTTGGTACTTCCCTACAATGTCGAACTAGGACCATGGGGCACCGTCAGTGATGAACACGAATAATAATTGGGGAGAAAGGAACCACAACCAATTTTTAACCATCATTGGCCAAGAATTATTGACCAATGATCAAGAATGATCATATGAGGTTATAAAACACTATATAATCAATTAATATTTCAATACATGGGCATATGCTCAATACATAATTGGCGCAGATCTAAGAATAGGAATCGATCTTCTCAATATATTTAATCAAAAGGGTGTAAATAACTAATTGAAGAATACTACCTAGAGAATGGGTTATTCATTATTGAATAATACTCTTGTTAATGATTGGAATATTTCATTGTGTATGCTGCATCCTGATCTACTCCGATCCATATTTTCATCATCGCCTGATGTGATTTGCTAATGAAGGAGGAAATAGAGTGTCGTTGTTGATTCTAGGATTATGAGACTAACCCTGGGAAATATTCCATGATTATGTATTTGTAGGAAAAGTTTTAGGTCAAATGAGATTAATTAATTAATTTAATAAATTAATTAAATCCACTAAACATACCACCAATGAGTAAGGAGTCCAACCTCCCCACGTAGACCCATTTTATTTCGTACCTAGGGTAAAAACCTCATTCTAGACTCAAGATAGGTCTTAGATTTATGATCCAAGATTATATTTAAGAGCTATCTCACTTTCTTTAGGAATCTGTGCATGATCAATATAATATATATATAATATTTTTTAAAAATTAATTTCAGGTACACCGGACAAGATCCAAAATCATTTGGGTATCAAAAAATGGGATGATACCATAGAAGGTGAATATGATATGAACTCCAAAGATATTAATGCTATCATATGTGGATTCAGTCTAGATGAGTTCAACAGAGTCTCTCAATATATGATAGCACATGAAATATGGATAACTATTTCTATAGATTATGGATGAACTAAAGGTGTATGATATCTTTTGATACAACACTATAAATATTAAGTTTTACACTTTTAGAATTATGTAAGGAGAAATAATAACATAGTTATTTAGAAGATTATCTGATATCTTAAATTATATTGTTTCTCTTGGAACACCCATTACTGAACCATATCAAGGTCAAAAATTCTAATAATTCTACCACCCAGATGGAGCGGAATTTCAGCTACCAATAAGAAATATACTGCTATAATAAAATTCAAAATAAAATATCTTATTGGTAAACTCATTATGTATGAAGTTGGTGTAGAATATGAGTCTAGAAACAATAATCTATTTAAGAAGGAAAATGTTTCTTTGAAAGTTTCTACTTTTATGGATGACAAGAAGAAAAAAAGAATACAAATTTCTAAATCATAATATGAGGATGATTCAGATAGTTCTGATTCAAATGGAAAGTTTTCTCAATTTTAAAAGAAATTCAAAAGGTTATAAAAAAATATAATAGGATTCAAAAAATAATTTTAACAAGTATAAGGAGTATGATGGAAACACAAAGTAAGTTAGATGTTATGAGTGCAAGAAACTTCGACACATCAAACCAGACATCCCTCAACTACATGACAATAAAAAGTATGATAAAAATTATTTTAAGAAGATTTTATATAATAATAAAGCCATTAAATATATGAAATTAATGTGGAGTTCCTTAGAGGACTATAGTAATGATTCCAGTATGGATTCTAAAGCTAAAGTGGCTAATCAGAAGGCTAACATGTGCTTGATGGCGCAAAAAGATAAAGTGTATTCTTATTATTATTCATCTTCTGAATTTGAATATAAAAAATACTCCTAATATAAATTAAATGAGTATTGATCCATTTTAGAAGACTATTTTGAGTCTCTAAAGAAAAATAATTTTTTTTAAAGATATCATATGCAGTAGTTTTCAATGAAAAAGAAGTTTTAAATAAGTATATTTATTAACTCAAAGTTAAACTAGACGAGTCTGTTTTTAATTGTGCTACTCATGAAAAAATAAATAAATAAATTATAAATTGAATTCACAGATTTAAAGGATGCTGTTAATTTTTTATACTAAGGGAAGGAATATTTAAATAAATTTTTTGACAAAAAAATCCAATAAATAAAAATATGGCATATTAAGTAAGGGATAAAAACCTAATATTTATAAAAAATATTTCATACCTAGCTTAAAAAATAAGAATATATCTAATATTACCAACTTTAATTGTGGTATAAGTGGTCATTTTGAAAATTTACATTGTCTAATAAATCTGCAAGTATATGGAATAAATAAAGCTTCTATTTATGTAAAATTATATAATTCTAGTATAAATTCTAGAAAATGTTAATATATTTTTATTTCCAAATATTTTTTAGTTAGCAATGCTGGTCCCAAAATCATTTTGTTATCAAAATATATTTTTCTTAATCTTTTTTTGTAGGGAGAAATCTGCACCAACACCAATGAAAAATGGTTTATGGAAAATGGTTGTTTAATACATATAAGTGGATATTTCTCCAACTTTCACTCATTATCTAAGATCAATGGAGGAAATGTTAAATTTGGTGACAATTCTAGATAAATGATAGTTGGTATTGAATCTATTGGAAATTCTCATTAAATACTCATCATAAAAGTATTTTATATTGAAATCTTAAATAACAATATGATAATTATTTATCAACTTTTTGATGATGTATATTGAGTTGATTTTTTATAAAAATTCTTACTCTATTTTTTAAAATAAGATCCTAAGGTTTAAATCACCAAGAAATGAAAATGACTATACTTAAAATATTAATTCTGTGTGTAGAAAAACTTTAAATTTATTGAATACTAAAATTAATGAATCATGTATTTGGAATAGAAGAATTGGATATTGTAATGTTTATTCATTGATAATGTTATCCAAAATAAATTTAATTTTTTATTTTTACAACCTTAAATTGGATAAAAAGAAAATATATGATGAATTCAAAATAGTAAAGCAACACAAAACATCTTTTATACCAATAAGTGAGGTTTCTAATTCGATACCCTTAGAACTTATCCACATAGATCTGTCTGAGCCTGCTAGAATAGAAGGAATAGGTGGTACATCTTATGTTTTTGTCCTTATTGGTGATTTTTCAATATTTACATGAGTTTATTTTTTGAGACTTATAAGTGAATACAGTTCTATTTTTATTAAATTTTTCAAAATTTAAAAAAATAAAAAGGATGATAAAATTACAACTTTAAGAACTTACTATGAGAGAGAATGTGAGAATGATGAATTCAATTCATTTTTCTTGGAGTATGACATTAAACAATTTTTTTTCCTATAGGACACCTTGATATAATGGAGTTTTTGAAATAAGGAATAAGTCCTTGAATGAAATTACTAGGACTATGTTATGTGATTATGACTTTCCCAATAAATTATGGGATGAATCTATTAACACATTATGTCATGTCATTAACATAGTTCTAATAAGGCTGATCATAAAGAAAACACCCTATGAGCTACGGAACAATAGAAAACAAAAGGTTGGATACTTTAAAGTTTTTGGATGTAAAATTTATTTCTTGAACACCAAGGAAAATATTGGTAAGTTTGATCTAAAGGATGATGAAGTAATATTCCTAGGTCACTCTATTACTTATAAAGATTACAATATTTTCAATAAGAATTAAAATATAGTTGAAGAACCCAATCATGTTAAATTTTATAAAAGTGATCCTTTTGATCACAAAAAGACTAAAATTGATAACTTGAGTGATTCCATGGACAATTAAGAACTTAAAACTCTTAATTAAAAATGGAAGGTGATTTGGAACATGATTAAGAACAATTCAGACAAGAAATAATTGATTTAGAAGAACCAAAAAGCGTACTAACTAGACAACCTAGAAATCTCAAATACCATCTTATAGAAACTATTATAGGATATCTAGATGTTGGTTGTTCGGAATTGGCGAAGTGTAAGAAAACTTCTTGAATTTTCTTCTTTTCTTTATCATCTTTAACTTAAAACCAAGAAGAATACCTAGATAATAAAAATTGGGTAGTTTCTATAAAATAATAGATAAAGTAATTCAAAAGTAATGAGGTAAGAGAATTAGTAGATAGACCCTTTGACTATCTTGTTATTGGAACTAAATGTCTATTTGGGAACAAATAGGATGATCATGGTGTAATAATTATAAATAAGGCTAAGTTAGTTTCTTAAGGATATAACCAAGAAGAGGGAATATATTTTAAGGAAAAATTTTCCCTCATTATAGGTTAAAAGCTATTAGAATCTATTTAGCATATCTATATCATATTAAATTTAAATTATATCATATGTATGTAAAATCTATTTTTTTAAATGGATTTTTAATAGAGGAAGTTTATGCAGAACAACCTCTTGGATTTAAAGACCCTCATTTTTAAAATTCTATTTTCAAACTTACCAATGATTTGTATGGTCTTAAACAAGTACTAAGATTTTGGTATGAAAAATTAAGTTCTTTTTTTATCAAATGGTTTTAATGTGAAATTGTAATACCACAATATTTTTAAGAAAAATTTATCAAAAGATATATTTCTTACGTAAATATATATTGATGATGTTATTTTTGGTTTGATAAATTAACTGATGTGCAATTATTTTTCAAAACTCATGAAAAAATAATTTGAAATGAGGATGATGGGTGAGTTAAACTACTTCCTTTTTTTTAAAATTTATCAAAAAGTTTTTGAAATATTTTAAACCAAAGAAAATATATGCTTAATTTACTTAAGAGATTTGAACTTGAAAGAAGTAAGAATTTTGAAAATACTATGAGTTCCAATATTAAACATGACTTGGATGAAGTTGAAAAACCAGTTGACAATAAGCTATATAGAGGAATAATTGGGAGCTTGCTTTATCTCATCGCAAGTAGAATGAATATTGTGTTTTCAGTATGTTTTTATACTATATGTCAATCAAACCCAAAAGAATTTCATTTTATTACTAATAAAATAATTTTAATACCTTTAAAAGGAACAATTTTCTTGTATATATTATTTCGAAAAACATCAAACATTAATTTAACTTATTATTATGATGCTAACATTTGTGGGTGTAAAATAGATAGGAAAATTACCTTAGGAACCTATTATTTTATGGAAAAATATTTAGTATCATAGTCTAGTAAGAAACAAAATTATGTTTCAATATCAACTGTCGAAGTTGAATATATTGTAGATGAAAGTTTTTTTGTATAATTGTTATGAATGAAACACACCCTAATAGATTTTGGATTCAATTTTAATAATATACCAATAAAATGTGATAAAAAAGTTATATAAAACTTTCAATAAATCTAATAAACAATTATATAACGAATTATATTGATCTTAGGAATCATTTATTAAGAGGTCATTCTCAAAAAGGTGATCTCTTATTAGAATTTTTTTTATAGAGAATCAATTAGTAAAGATTTTTAGTAAGACACTACCTGATGATCGATTTGATTTTATCAAATTTGAATTAGGATTTTTTAACTTTAGTTAATTTCATTTTATTTATATGCTATATGATTTATAGTGTGGAAATATATTTTTAGTTAATATAGTCACTTTTTGTATTTAAATTTTCTGTTTTTTATATTAACATATAATAAAGTGACACATTACCTATTATATCTATGATTACTTTTCACACCACTCCATGTGACATTTTTTTATCTAGAAAGGGAGAGAGAAAATCATTCTTATGCATAAAAACATCTGACCCTGTCGAACCTCAAATCTCTCTTCCTTCATTATCAACTCTTCTTTTCCATAAAACCTTCAAACCTTCCTTCCTTATATACTCCAATTTTGGAAAAGAAAAATAACTTAGATAGTGCTATTGGTAGAAGTTCAAAGTGATCGAAGTCATTGAGAAAAGTGATTTGTGTAAAGGTATTTGATTTTGGATGGTTGGATTGAACATACATGCTACTGAAGAAGGTCATCAATCATCCAGTATGGGAGTTTATTTTTTATGAGAATAGGAAAAAACTATTTCTTGAAAAAATAATTTCTTGATTTCTATGAGTACATGGCCTTTAATTTCAGAGATACTGAAGACCTCATTATATCGACAGTAAATCAGAAGAACTTTTCAATGTCATCAGTGGTAATGACTAGTTTTTTTTGGTGTCCTCATGAGGGAATCTATGATTTGAATACCTCACTTGATGATGTGGATGAATTAATCCCTCTGAATATTATGAAATCTATTTTTATAATTCCTAATGTAGATAAAAAGGCTATTAAGGATATGAAACTTGAGAGAAATGTTCTCATTAAATTCATTCAGTTAGTGATTGATCAAAGAAATGGTCGGTTAAAAAAGATTTTGTTTCAAGACATTGTGTTATTATATTTGTTTTTGATAGAGAAACACATTAATTTGGAATGATATATCATGTGATATATGTGTCACATTTAGAATAAGTATGTAAACTTTTATCCTTTTGGAGAGATCTTTATGCTACTATTTGTGAAAGTTAGTGTTTTTCTAGATGAGACCTTGGATACACATTGTATTGATTTGACCAATTTCAATGTTGGTGTGTTGAAAAAAATTGGAAGTTTATAGAGTTTATCTACAATTAAGGTATTACCAGTTGGAGCTAATGGAGAAATTTAATTGGACCATGCTTAGGCTGAGGGGGGGGGGATCTCAAGCAATTATTTCTGATGATGCAACAAAAGTTGTTACTGATAGTGTAATCATGGAAAACCCATTGGATGTCATGACTATTACTGATCAGAGATGATGTAACTCCCCGACCCCAGTTACCCAGATTCGGTGCATTATTTTAATACATTGTCACGATTACAAGGAATCAAGTCCTGAAGGACCGATCAGTTTAGCAGTCTTGGAAAATAGATTACATACATGAACATTAAATTACATTATAAAATGAAAAAAGAACAACAACATTGTCTACATTGACCACAATCATATACCTTAGATTATCCCTATAGGTCAGTCATAATATACTTATTCACATTTTGGAAAAAATAAAACATAGAAAGGGGTGAGCTCGGATGCTCAGTAAGGATAACAATATAGCGGAAAATTTCATAAATAAACATAAACATTTAAGGAAATGTTTAAAACTAAAACAAAATAATTTTAAACATATACTTCAGCATAATATGGAAAAGATAAATCAAACAATTCCATTTAATTATTCACATGGATATTCTACTAGTTGAATAATAACATGTAATATCAATATCCAATTTCATAATGATGGAATGCATAATGCCAGACTTCATAACCACATAGTCAAGGCCTTGTGCCAAGACTAAAAATAAGATTTTGTCACGGCCTTGTTCCAAGACACTAGTTTGTCTCATGAGACCTACCGATGCATTGAGGAGCTATAGCAGGCTCCACTCATCACTTACTAAGTCCAATGCATTCCTCATATGAAAAGGTTTAAACATAACATAAACATTCGTATTAAAACTATCATACAAAATGTCAATACTTTATCCATAAACCATGAATGATATAAAAATAACACATCCACAGTCAAACATATCACAAAACCTTCAATACAATATGGAATATTTTTATCATAATAAATAAACTTCAAACAAGTTTAAAATCCATCAAATGATGTTGACATAGATGAAAATGATTTGTAAAACTCTTTGATAGAGATATCCCTTTTTCATGAAAACATTTAAAAGTCACACAATTTAGAAAATAATAAATTTAAAGACATTTTTGAATAAAAGTGTACCATAACACTTTGAAACTTTTGAATGGAATTAACATTTTAAAAACATTCATGTTCATAAAAATAAATCCATAAAAATTATTTTGAAAACATGGACATTAATGAGAATGATTTAGAAGAATAAATATTTAAAACATTTAAAATGATGTTTTAATAAAAGATTACCTTAAAATGAATCCATTTAAAAACTCTTTTATGAAACATAGACAAGGATAATAAATATGTCCTAGTAAAAACTTACCCATAAACAATCTCGAATAATAATGAGATTGAGGAATTAACCATTACCTTGCACTTTCCTTTGATTGAGGGTACGTTTAACCTCCTATATATTGACCATAGTATGTTATTAAATTACAATAGAACCATATTCATATTTATTATATCATAAAATACTCATTTATGATTTTATACTACCCATTTAATAATGATCTCTATGTTAATTTAATATTTTGGGTAATAATTTCTTTCTTTACCGTATGTGTTTTAACTTGTTATTCTTGATCATATCATTTAGATCATGATTTAAATACTTACAGAATATAAAACTTTATTTATATATAATATATATTTATAATATAAATATTTATAGTATATAGATATATGAAATGGAAGGCACTGTTTATGGAGACGGTAGACCGTACGTACGCATAAACGCTAGTTGTTTCCGTTTTCATATCATATAGAACCGAAGTAAGTGAATAAGATATATGTAAGTAAATATATACATATAAATATCTAGTAGAATTATTATTTAATATATCACATAATTATTAATAATATATATTTTTATAATAATCGTTGAATGGTGAACGTGGGAATTAATCTCATCGCATCTTAGAGACGGTAATCTGCACGTATGCACGAGCGACGATATCATTATATTAATGGTGAAATAATATGTGATTGGATGGTATATCATATATAAAGAGTAATTAAATGTTATATTTATTATTTAAATCAGTTATAATCATTATTATACCCATCCAAATAATGAAGTTTTTGAATAACAAACTACACCACGACGTGGAGACGGTAAGCCGTACGTACGCACGTATGGTGACTATGTCATTTATAGGATGAATAGAATAACGAATATGGTTGTACCATATTTATAATAACATAACAGTATATATAAGGCACTAGAGTTATTATTTTGGTATGGAAACAAAAAATAAAGAGGAAGTGGAAGAAGAAAATAACTTGAAAAAGGGTGGTGAAATTATTACCTCTTATTCGGGTGTTTCCTTTTGAATTGATCAAGAGGGATCCTTCGGTTGGATTTATGATCAAAGTAAGGCCTCTAGGTTGAATTTAGGGAAGTTTTTAATAAATTTGGGTAGGGTTTGGCCGATCCAAATGTCTTTGGAGGTGTGATTTTGAGAGAAGGGGGAATACCCTTTTATAAGAGAGGTGAGAGGAACCTAAGGAAAAGATTGAAATATTATTTTATAATAAAATAATTTTTAGTTTCTAATGGATCCAAAATGATTTATTTAGATATGGTGGGGATGGGTTGAAAAATTATCAAACAATAGGTTTTAGACAGGTTTTGGTCACCATATTAACCTTATCTTTTAGATTTAACTCTTAGTTAAATAGTTTAACTTTTACCATGTATTCTTGTATTATTATACTAATTGGTTAATAAACTTACTATAAAATTAAAAGAAAAAATAAAGTGGTTAATTAATGATATACCTATCATTATATAAGTTCTTTGGAAGAACCTTATATTTTTAGTACTATTATATAATTTAATAATATAATATTTTTTTTAAAAACTCATTTATGTCAATTTTGACACTATTTAGTATTTGGTTTTTGTGAAAGTCATAAAAACTTGATTACTTCAAATAAAATACATTTAATCAATAAAAACTTGTAATATTCCCCTAAAAAATTTGTTTATGGCATAAAAACTTCCAAATTATATTTATTTTAATATTTACAATACCATTTATTTGATTCTTTCGTTAATAAGGTATTTACTACATCATCATTGTGTAATAAATAAATTTAATTATTTAATGTATAAAAATTATAAATAAAATAAAATTATGTAGGAAATATTTTTATATTTATAATGAGTATTTATAGTAAAAAAGATAACTTATATAACCCCATGTAAAATTTTTTTTACTAAAAGATATATGTTTATGTTATTTTTGTCATTACTTTAAATTAATTAATATAAAGTGTCATCATCACTCTCAAGTGGCTCCATGGGGTCCCAAAATCGACCCAAGGATTAAAATGGTTGGAAATTTATTAAAAAATTGTAATAGGACACATTTTAGGGTAATTAAATATTATTATAATATTATGTTTTACCCTAATTTACTGGATTTACCCTTTAACCATGGTAAATAAAATATTTACTGAAGTAAATATTCATAATGTCTAAAAATAAAAGTTACCTATTTAAAAAATTTGGACCTCATGGTTCCTAATATGGAATCCATTTTTCCAAATTCAAAACATATAAGTGTCAGAAATTAATTTAAAATTAATTCCCGTTGTTAAAACAAAAAGCGTGTTTTTAAGAAAAATAAAAACTATCAAAAGATTGAAACTTGTTTATGTCTAGTTTAAATTTGAAATCACATCCAATGAACTAAATTATATTAAATGATAAAAATATATTCTAATGATACTTTAAAACCACTCAAATGTATAATTTAACAATATAAATTATTTCGATTAAAAAAGTTGTTTTTAATTAAAATTTAGTATTTTTTCACTATTCATCAAAATATGAAAGTTATCAGAAAAGTTCAAAAAAATTATCCAAAACTAAATTTTTATGTACCTATTCTAAATAATAATTTAATTTCACTAAATTGAATATATAAGTTTCAAATATTGTATTTAAAAAGGGTTCCCCATTAAAAGGCGGAAAAATTGTATTTTTTGAAAAATACCTCTTTTATCATAAAAATTGAATTTTTCTTATATTATGAATAAGAAACAAAAAATATGAATGTTAAAATTATATAGGATATATAAAATTTAAAATGTGGTTAATAATATTCATTATCTCTTTTTTGAATGACTAGTTTGGTAAGTCGTGGTGCACTTGAACTCGGTGTTGCGCGTAGCGCAAGTTATTGAAATACTTTGAAGAGATAACATACTATAAAATATTGGGGTGTTACATTATCCCCTACTTCAATAAATTGTGTCCTCACAATTTGAAAATTTTCTTCTAAAATAAATGATTAAAAATAGAAAAATACCTTTATAGAAAACCCACATCGGGCATTGGGTTAATAAAATTTAATCTTAATTAAAGGGAAAGGGAAATGAAAAAATCACCACCAAATTATGATCTCGATTAGAAGAAAATTGGTGGAAATTAGAGACACATAATTGGAGGAAAAACGTAAATATTTATAGGGAGTTATTGAGGTCATCAATCATAAACAAGTGTAAAATTGAGAGTCTCAAAGCCATAAATCTAAGATGATGTAAAATATCACCAGTTAAACAAAACATATGGTATTAGGGTAACACATTTTTGGTTTTAAGATCCCTTCCATAAAGTTTAAGAATTAATTTAGTCATAGAATAAGAGGAAAATATATATATATACATGACATATAGAGTTTCATCCTTCAACTAATTCCCATCATAAACTCATATTTCACTCCAAAAGATAATAGAATTCAAAAATATTCTATTTATCCTAATTGTATAGGGTTAAAAAAAAAGAATTTATAATTTATATATAAGAAAATTTATAAAAAACTACATTATACAAAGCAAGACATCACGTAAGCCAGTGGTAGGTGATGCAACCTTTTCACTCTTCGATTGTGAGTTCAAGTCCCACGGCCTTGCCAGATGCGACAGGTTGTCGCTCGACCTCAAGGTTGTCCTTTTTATGACAATCCAAAAATAATCTCAAGAAATGATTTAACCTTAACAATAGTATCCAAAGTCAAACTTAATCAATTATAACCTTTAGAATTATCCAAAATACTTGTGTCCAAACTCACAATCCAAAATTTATATGGAAGGTAAAAACAATGAAGATCCTTTTTTCCACATAATAACATGTGAATACCTTCATCAGGTATTCTTTTAAAACATGGTAACACCCTGAATTACCATAAAACCTTATTGATTACATTCATTCTATCTTATTCCTTATAGAATACTAGATATATTCTTTATATCCAAAAATTTGGAATATTTCAACAATGATGGAATAAACAAACCATTAATCAGTTCCAAGGTAGTCAGGAATATCCAATATAATTTATCCAAATCAACCATATCTTATTAAAAAATCACTACCTTAGTATCAGGACCATATTATGTTTTACTGTTCCTTCAACCATGTATTTTCCAAAATGTTTAACCTAAAACTGTGTCACTTTACTTGGTACCATAAAATATCAAATCCTTAATGAAATAGTACTACAGTACAATCCTTATATACTCTATAATTCTTAAAATATGTACATCATTAATACAATTCTCAAATGACACAATACTTTAATAAAAACATAATAAATATAATCATTCCTCTTCATCTTTGGTAGTATCATAACTTGATTATTATCCAATAGCAGTATTTGGGGTATAGTCTGATGATTTGGACATTGATTCGCGTAGTGTCCCAACTCTTTGTAGATGAAGCCTTGTACATTTGAAACCTTTTTCTTACCCTTACAATCACATACTTGGTTCCCTTTTTCTCCACACTTATAAAAAACTCTCATTCCCTTCAAGCATTTTTCAAGGTGATTCTTTCCACAGTTATCACATATGGGAAAATTATTCTTTCCCCTCTTCCCTTTATCCATCTTTCTCTCTTCCATCCTTTTCTTCTCTGGATTCCCTTCAATGACAGAGGACTCAGAGAATTATTTACTTATCTTATTAATGCATGATACTATTTCTTCATATGATGATAATACATGAGAGACTATTTCCTTTCTAAATATTGTCTTAATACCATGAAATATATGATCCTTTTTACTCTTTGGATCATGCGTATTTCTAGAGTTCACATTCCATCTATTGGGCACCATTTCTAAACAATGGCATATACTAGGTTAGTTTATGATTTGTAATCCACAATTCCAAACTTTTACAATACCTAACATAAATTGAGAAGTTTATGCATATAATGTATAATATTAAAAAAATTTTCTTTATGGAAGTATTTACTCATAAATCCTTTATAATGGATTTTAAAAAAAATGTGAATTGTCCTAAGAATATCCTCCAAGAGTGTTGTAACCAAGAGTGTAGTAAGACCTGTTGTCGTGTACCAGGATACCCCAGGTCAATCCTAAAACTCTTTATCAGATTTTTCACTCCTAGGTACATCTGTGCCAGAGCCGCCTATATTTTCTCATATCCAGACATGGATGTATTTCATGGAAAATCCACAAAATATCTACGTTACCAAAATTCTAGGAAGCCATTCTATACTAATCCTCAAAGTCTATCTTAGGGTAATGTTCTCTAATCAGAGTTTTTCTAAATCTAGTTTCTAAGGTTATTGATAAACTTCCTCTGATACCAACTATAATGCCTCGACCCCAGTTACCCAGAGTCGGTGCATTATTTTAATACAATGACATGATTAAAAGAAATCAAGTCCCGAAGGACCAATCAGTTTATCAGTCTTGGAAAATAGAGCACATACATAAACATTACATTACATTATAAAATGAAAAAAACAACAAAATTTTATCCACTGACCACAATCATATCCCTTAGATAATCCCTGCAGTTCAGTCATAATATACTTATTCACATCCTAGAAAAATTAAAACATAGAAAGAGGTGAGCTCAAATGCTCAGTAAGGATAACAATATAGAAAAAAATTTCATAAATAAGCATAAACATTTAAGGTAATGTATAAAACTAAAACAAAAGCCTTTTAAACTTAAAATTCAGCATAATATGGAAAATATAAATCAAATAATTCCATTTACTTAATCACATGAATATTCTACTAGTCAAATAATCACATGTAATATCAATAGCCAATTTCATAATGATGGAATGCATAATGCCAGACTTCATAACCACATAGTCAATGCCTTGTGCCAAGAATACAAATAATATTTTTTCAAGGACTTATGACAAGACACTAGTTTGTCTAATGAGACCTACTAATACATTGAGTATCTATTGTGGGATCCACCCACCACTTACTAAGTCCAATGTATTCCTCATATGAAAAGGTTTAAACAAAACATAAAAATTCATATTAAAACCAGCATATGAAATTTCAATACTTTATCCATAAAACATGAATGGTATAAAAATAATACATCCACAATAAAATATATCACAAAACCTTCAATACAATATGGAAGATTTGTATCATAATATATAAACTTCAAACAAGTTTAAAATCCATCAAAGGATGTTGACATGGATGAAAATGATTTGTAAAAATATTTTAGAGAAATATCCCTTCTCCATGAAAACATTTAGAAGTCACACAATTTAAAAAGGAAGACATTTAAATACATTTTTGAATCAAAGTTTCCCATACCACTTTTAAACTTTTGAATGTAATTAACATTTTAAAAACATTCATGTACATATAAATAAATCCTTAGAAAAATCATTTTGAAAACATGGATATTAATTAGAATGATTTAGAAGAATAAATATTTAAAACATTTAAAATGATATTTTAATAAAAGAGTCCCTTAAAAGGAATCCCTTTAAAAACTCTTTTATAAAACATGGACATGGATAATAAATATGTCCCAGTAAAAACTTACCCATAGACAATCTCGAATAATAATGATATTGAGGAATTAACCCTTACCTTGCACTTTCCTTTGGTCGAGGGTACGTTTAACCTCATGTATAATGACCATAGTATGTAATTAAATTATAAAATAACCATATTCATATTTATTATATCATACATGATTCATTTATGACTTTATACTACCCATTTAATAATGATTTCCATGTTAATTTAACATTTTGGGTAATAATCGCTTTTTTTTATCGTACGTGTTTTAACTTGTTATTCTTGATCGGATCAGTTAGATCATGATTTAAATACTTCCAGAATATAAAAATTGATTTATATATCATATATATTTAGAATATAAATATTTATAATAGATATATATATGAAATGGAAGGCACTGTTTATGGAGACGGTAGGCCGTACGTACGCATAAACGCTGTTTCCGTTTTCATATCGTATTGAATGGAAATAAGTGAATAAGATATATGTAGGTAAATATATATATATATATATTAAATATAATTATTATTTCATATATTACATACTTATTAATAATATATATTTTTATAATAATTTTTGAATGGTGAACATGGGAATGAATCTAATCGCATCGTGGAGATGGTAATCCGTATGTACACATGAGCAACAATATCATTTTATTAATGGTGAAATCGTATGTAATTTGATGGTATATCATATATAAAGAATCATTAACATGTTATATTTAATATTTACATCAGTTATACTCATTATTATACCCATCCAAATAATTAAGTGTTTGAATAACAAACTATACCACGACGTGGAGACGGTAAGCCGTACGTATGCACGTATGGTGACTATGTCATTTATAGGATATATAGAATGATGAATATGGTTCTGATATATATATAATAACATCACAGTATGTATAAGGTACTGTATTTATTATTTTGGTATGGAAAAAACAAATAAAGAGGAAGTGGAAGAAGAAAAGAAGTTGAAAGAGGGAGGTGAAATTATTACCTCTTCTTCATGTGTTTCCTTTTGAGTTGATCAAGAGGGATACTTATGTTGGATTTATGATCAGAGTAAGGCCTCTTGGTTGAAGTGAGGGAAGTTGGGAGGATATTTGGGTATGGGTTGGCTGAGACAAATGGATTTGGAGGTGTGATTTTGAGAGAAGGGTAAGTGCCCATTTATTAGAGAGGTGAGGGGCACCTTATGAAAAGATTGAAATATTATTTTATATTAAATTAATTTTTGATTTATAATGGCTAAAAAATGATTTATTTAGAAGATAAGGTGTGTATGGTTCTAAAAACTCTCAACCAATATGTTTTAGACAGGTTTGGGTCACCATATTAATCTTATCATTTAGATTTAACTCTTAGTTAAATAGTTTAACTTTTACCATGTATTCTTGTATTATTATAATAATTGGTTAATAAACTTACTATAAAATTCCAAGAGAACCTAAAGTGGTTAATAAATGATATAACTATAATTATATAAGTTCTTTGGAAGAACCTTATATCATTAGGACTATTATATTATTTAATAATATAATATTTGTTTTAAAAACTCATTTATGTCAATTTTGACACTATTTAGTATTTGGTATTTGTGAAAGTCATCACAACTTGATAACTTCGAAACAAATAAATTGAATCAATAATAAAATGTCATATTAACCTATAAAATTATTTTATGGTATAAAAACTTTCAAATTATATTTAGTTTAATATTTACAATACCATTTATTTTATTCTTTCATTAATAATGTAATTACTGCATTATCATTATGTCATAAATAAATTTTATTATTTAATGTATAAAAATTATAAATAAAATATAATTATATAGAAAATATTTTTATATTTCTAATTAGTATTTATAGTTTAAAATATAACATATATAACCCCATGTAATTTTTTTACTAAAAGATATATGTTTATGTCATTTTTGTCTTTACTTTAAATTAATTAATATAGAGTGTCATTATCACTCTCAAGTGGCTCCATGGGGTATAAAAATAGACCCAAGTTTTCCCATGGTTTGATATGTATCAACCAATATTAATAGGAAAAATTTTAGGGTAATTTAATGCTATTATAATATTATTTGTTACCATAATTTACCGGATTTACCCTTTAACCATGGTAAATAAAATATTTACTGAAGTAAATATTCATAATGTATAAAAATAAAAGTTACCTATTTACACAATTAGGACCTATTTATTCCAAATATGGAATCCATTTTTCCAAATTCAAAACACAGAAGTGGTAGAAAATAATTTAAAATTAATTCTCATTGTTAAAACAGAAAGCATGTTTTTAAGAAATATTAACTATCAAAAGATAGAAACTTGTTTATGTCCAGTTTAAATGTGAAATTACATCCAATGACATAAATTATATTAAATGATAAAAATATATTCTAACGATACTTTAAAACCACTCAAATATATAATTTAACAATATAAATTATTTCGATTAAAAAAGTTTTTTTTAATTAAAATTTAGTATTTTTTCACTATTCATCAAAATATGAAAGTTATTAGAAAAGTACCAAAAATTTATCCAAACTAAATTTTTAAGAAAATATTCTAATGAAGAATTTAATTTCACTAAATTGAATATATAAAAGTGTCAAATATTGGATTTAAAAAGGGATGACCATTAAAAGGCGGAAAAAACTGCATTTTTTTGAAAAATACCACTTTTATCTTAAAAATTTAAGTTTTCTTATATTATGTCTAAGAAAAAAAAATATTAATGTTAAAATTATATAGGATATATAAAATTTAAAATGTGGTTAATACTATTCATTACCGTTTTTTGAATGGCTAGTTTGGTAGGTCGTGGTGCGCTTGAACTTGGTGTTGTGCCTAACACAAGTTATTGAAATACTTTGAAGAGATAACATACTATAAAATCTTGGGGTGTTACATTATACCCTCCTTCAATAAATTGCATCCTCTCAATTTGAAATTTTTCTTAGAAAATAAATGATTAAAAATAAAAAAATACCTTTGTGGAAAACCCACATCAGACATTGGGTTAATAAAATTTAGTCTTAATTAGAGGGAAAGGGAAATGAAAAAGTCACCACCAAATTATGATCTAGATTAGGAGAACATTGGTAGAAATTAGAGACACATAATTGAAGTAAAAACCTAAATATTTATAGGGAGTGATTGAGGTCATCAATCACAAACAAGTGTAAAATTGAGGGCCTCAAAGCCATCAATCTAAGATGATGTAAAATATCATCGGTTCAACAAAACATATGGTATTAGGGTAAAACATTTTTGGTTTTAAGATCCCTTCCCTAATGTTTAAGAATTAATTTATTCGTAGAATAAGAAGAAATATACATATACACACACACACACACATACATGACACATAGATTTTCATCCTTCAACTAATTCCTATCACAAACTCATCTATCACTCCAATAGATAATATAATTCAAAAATATTCTATTTATACTAATCATATAGGGTTTCAAAAAAAATTAATTTATAATTTATCTATCAGTCCATTTTAAAAAATACATTATACAAACTAGGACATCACGTAGGCCAGTGGTAGGTGGTGCACCCTTGTCACTCTTTGGTTACGGGTTCAAGTCTCGTGGCCTTTCCAAACACGATGGGTTATCGCCCAACCTCCAAGTTGTCCTTTTTATGACAATAAAAAAATAATCTCAAGAAATGATTTAAACTTAAAAATAGTATCCAAAGTAAAACTTATTCAATTCCAACCTTTTGACTTATCCAAAATACTTCTGTCCAAACTCACAGTCCAAAATTTATATGGAAGGTAAACACAATGACGATCATTTTTTCCGCATAATAACATGTGAATACCTTCATCATGTATTATTTTAAAACATGGTTACACCCTAAATTACCATAAAAGTTTATTGATTACATTCATGCTACCTCATTCCTTATAGAATACTAGATATATTCTTTATATCCAAATTTTTTGAATATTCCAACAATGATGGAATAAACAAACCATAAATCAGTTCCAAGGTAGTCAAGAATATCCAATATAATTTATCCAAATCATCTATCTCTTATTCAAAAATCACTACCTCAGTATCAGGACCATATTATGGTTTACCATTCCTTAAACCATGTATTTTCCAAAAAAATTTAGCCTGAAACTGTGTCACTTTACTCAGTACCATATAATCTCAAATCCTTAATGAAATAGTCTGCAATACAATCCTTATATACTCTATAATTCTTATAACATGTACATCATTAATACAATAACCAAATGACACAATACTTTAATAACAACATAATAACTCTAATCATTCCTCTTCATCTTTGGTAGTATCATAACTAGATTATTATCCAATAAAAGAATTTGGGGTATACTATGATGATTTGGACATTGATTCGCGTAGTGTCCCAACTCATTACAGATGAATCATTTTACATTTGAAACCTTTTTCTTACCCTTTGAATCATGTACTTTGTGTCATTTTTCTCCACAATTATAAAAAACTTCCATTCCCTTTAAGAATTTACCAAGGTGATTCTTTCCACAGTTATCACATATGGGAAAATCCTTCTTTCCCCTCTTCCCTTTATCCATCTTTCTCTCTTCCATCCTTTTCTTCTCTGGCTTCCCTTCAAATCCATAGGACTCAGAGAATTCTTTACTTATCTTATTAACACATGATACTATTTATTCATATGATTATAGTATAAAATTCCAATAGAACCTCAAGTGGTTCATTAATGATATAAATATCATTATATAAGTTCTTTTTTTAGAATCTTAGATTTTTAGGACTATTATATAGTTTAATAATATAATATTTGTTTTAAAAACCCATTTATGTCAATTTTGACACTATTTAGTATTTGGTTTTTATGAAAGTCATAAAAACTTAATTACTTTGAAAAAAATAAATTGAATCAATCCTAAAATGTCATATTAACCTAAAAAATTCGTGTATGACATCAAATTTTTTAAATTATATTTATTTTAATATTTACAATACCATTTATTTGATTCTTTTTTTAATAATGTAATTACTGCATCGTCATTGTTTTATAAATAAATTTAATTATTTAATTTATAAAACTTATAAATAAATTATCATTATGTAGGAAATTGTTTTATATTTCTAATGAGTATTTATAGTCGAAAATATAACTTATATAACCCCATGTAAAAATTGTTTTACTAAAAGATATATCTTCATGTCATTTTTGTCTTTACTTTAAATTAATTAATATAAAGTGTCATTATCACTCTCAAGTGGATCCATGGGGTCCCAAAATCAACTCAAGGATTCATATGTTCTGACTTGTATAAACCAATATTAATAGGACACATGTTAGGGTAATTTAATATTATTATAATATTATATTTTACCCTAATTTACCGGATTTACCCTTTAACCATGGTAAATAAAATATTTACTGAAGTAAATATTCATAATGTCTAAAAATAAAAGTTACCTATTTACAAATTTTGGACCTCCTTATTCCAAATATGGAATAAATTTTTCAAAATTCAAAACACTGAATTCATAGAAATTAATTTAAAATTAATTCCTATTGTTAAAACAGAAAGCGTGTTTTTAAGAAATAATAACTATCAAAAGATTGACACTTGTTTATGTCCAGTTTAAATGTGAAATGACATCCAATGACCTAAATTATATTAAATGATTAAAATATAGTATAATTATACTTTAAAACCACTCAAATTTATAATTTAACAATATAAATTATTTTTATTAAAAAGTTGTTTTTAATTAAAATTTAGTATTTTTTCACGATTCATCAAAATATGTAAGTTATCAAAAAAGTACCAAAAATTTATCCAAACTAAATTTTTATGTCCCTATTCTAAATAATAATTTAGTTTCACTAAATTTAATATATAAAAGTGTCAAATATTGGATTTAAAAGGGGTTCTTCATTAAAAGGTGGAAAAACTTCATTTTTTGAAAAATACATCTTTTATCTTAAAAATTGATTTTTTCTTATATTATGTATAAAAAATACAAAATATTAATGTTAAAATTATATAGGATATATAAAATTTAAAATATGGTTAATAATATTTATAACCTCTTTTGAACGACTAGTTTGGTAAGTCGTGGTGCGCTCGAACTCGGTGTTGCATGCAGAGCAAGTTATTTAAATACTTTGAAGAGATAACATAATATAAAATCTTGGGGTGTCACAGATGAAGAGTATGAATGGTTGTTTTATATTATACTTAACTCCAAGGTGATTCTATAATCAAGAAATACCTATAATAATTATAATCTAAAGCACATTAGGTTGTTGATCAAACTCCTATGCTTGATATTTTACTACCTAAATCTAAGTCATTTTATATAACCAAAGAGAGTTTGGATATGTCCATTATAATGTTTGTAATCATTTTTCAATAGAAAACCATTTCAAAAATTTATGGAGTTATACCCTTATTTGAAGTTTCTCCACCAATTGAGACTAGATGGAGAATCAAGAGAGAAGCAATTCAATTTATTAGAAATGATTTTATGGGATCTGAAGATAAAGAAACATGCATATCATAAGAATCTACTACATTGGTAGTTGCAGGGAAGAAGAAGTGGACTTTAGTTCATCTCTCTCAATTTAAGTAAAATATCTAAGTTAAAGTGATTCAATAAGTAGAAATACCTCCGGATGTGGAAGATCATCAAGATGTAAATTTACCTGCCTGTGTTGAAGTAGAACGTAGTAGCACTGAAGTGACTACTACTAATATCGATGTTTATAGAGAATTAATTCTTTACAAGTATGATAAGATAATGATATAATAAAATTAATTAAATACTAAGTTAATAGAATCTCAATCACAAGTCAAGTTTCTTAGAGAAAATTTAGTTTTAAAAACATATGTGGATACACTAAAGAAGATAATGGTGAGATAGTTTGAGTATATCCAGAGAATACCCACTGCTCATCCAAATCTTGTTTCAAAGATCAATTTTTATGGTTTGAAAACCTTAATAAAATTCGTTTTGAATGATTATAAGAGAGAGTTTATTTCTAAATTATCAAAATAATGATTCTTGGATCATAATACTTTTTAAATCAAGATGAAATCCATTTCTCATTCTCTTGACACCCTGATTGAAATCATTGCATCTATAAAATTAGAATCTCTTACAACTGATCATTTTCAATCCATAAAAAAAGAATTAATCATTAAAATTTAGATAATACTGATCATTCACAAGAGAATTATCACTATCTTAGATTAGTCTTAGAAGGAAATTAGTACCAAGCTTCAGGAGAACATTCTGTTGATCAAGGACGACACTGTGAAGGATCAAAAGGATACAAATTTTATTGTTACAAGCCTTGAAAAAATGGATCATTAATTTTTGAACAAATTTATTTTTTAGAAGAGAAGAGTACAATGCTTCATTAGTCGGTTTTAGATTCTATGTTATTTTATTCTTCTTCTGATAAAGAAGAAGTGTTTTTAGAAATGAGGGAGGGTCATTCCACCTCCAAGAGAAAAGAAGTTGTTGTGGCCGATACTTCTCAGGTAGTCCTGATTATTTCTTCCCCCAAAACTAGTGAATTTAGTTTCTTATATTCTTATTTGTATACGTTGATGATACTAATTCTGAATTGTGAAAAAAGACTGATATGAAGAACTGTTCTTCCAATTGAGAAAAAAATCATGTCATTGATTCAATAATTTACTAGAATTATGCAAGAGTGATGTGGTGAAAAGGATCAATATGGGTGCAGGTGCTTTGTTTTAGTTGTATAGAAGATGTTATTTACACTACTGAAAAAGGGATTTTTGCGATATTCCATTTGTGACGGGGCCCTGTTGCAAATATTACCTTTTACGATGGTCCGTCACAAAATATTATTATTATTTACGACGGTCAGTGACTCCGTCACAAATAGGTTCGATGAGTTTTTAAAAAACTATTTGCAACAGGCATTCCACCCATTGCAAATACTCTGAAAAATACAAAAAAACAAACTCTTTTGTGATGGACAGTCATAATTAGTATTTGTGACAGGCCTCTCACAAATAGTTTAAAAAAATAAAAAAATAAATTAAAAATAATAATATTAATAATAATATAATAATAATATAAATGAAATCATAATATTAATATTAGTATAATAAAATTATTTATAAAATAATAATAATAATAATAATATTAATATAAATTAAATAATAATAATAATAATAATATTCATAAAATTAATTAGAAAATAATTAAATAATAATATAATATTATTATTAATATTAATGAAATAATTATATTAATATTAGTAATATAATAAAAACCTCAGTATTTGAAAAAATATAAAAATATATTAATTAATAAAATAATAAATATAATAAAAAAATTAAACAAATAATAATAACTATAATATTCGAGACATTATAAAAATGCACTATTTAAAACTTTAAATTGTTAATATTATAAAAAAATCGCATTCAAATGTTTTATTATAAAATAAAAATACATCACTGAGGGGGATGGTCGTCTGGAGGAGCTGGTGGAGATGGTGGAGATAACTTCATCACTAAACTACAAGTCAGACATCGCATGTACTGCATCTTCTGCTACTCCTACTGATGCCATCATCGACTCATATCATCCTACATCTCCTTCTGCTGCTGTTGTTGTTGCTGTCATAGGAACTCTTCCTACTGCTGCTGCTACCACTGACGCATCTCCTCCTACTCCCTACACATAGTCTCTATAATCTCACTTTGAGCTTACAGCTGCTCCTCATACTGTTCATGAGATGATTATGACTCTCCGCAAGCTCCTCTCAAGCTGGACCCTGACATAGCAGAGGTTCCATAAAAACCCCAGGGGTTAATCGAGAGATAATACCAACAAATCGACCTTTATCGAAGGCATACCGATTAACCTACATCCATATTACCTTATCAAATCGGGGAGCATTGGTCTGACCATCAGTCTCAGCCTGAATCTCACCATGTTTGTGAGACATCACGACCTCATATGACTCCTTCAATTTCAATTTAAAATTAAAATATTTAAAATTTTCTTTTTTGTTAAATTTAAATCTCAAAAATAAGTTATAATGACCACAATCTGACACTGGCGAGCACCTATAATCTCTCCAGTGGCTGGATCATTGTACATCCTCTTATAAATTTCATACTTCATAATATCAAGTTGTGCGACTGCCTATATAAATATAAAATAAACCATTTACATTTAAAGTTATATACAATATTTTAAAAAAATATACTTACTATATGATCCCTATGGGTACTAAATGTATGACTACTAGAACAATCACTACTGGAAAGTAGACTTTTCCCAACACTTGTATACCAACAGTTCTCCAGAACCGTTGGTATAAGTATTTTTGTGAAGTATTCCCCAACGGTTTGAAGAAAACTTTGGGAAATCCAAAAGTTTTTCATTTTTCCCAACGGTTTTTACAAACCGTTGGTAGAAGTCATGTTTCCCAACAGTTTTTACAAACCGTTGGGAAAGGTCTCCTCAAATACTTTGGCATCCAGAGGCCCCCGCACCACGGGCACAACAGAATTGTTTCCCCAATTTCCAGAAGCCGTGGTGCCCAGGTGAACCCTAACCCGAGTTCTATCATCCGATCAGCTACAACTCCACCATCTAGGTTAGACTCTTTAAACCTCTTCCCAAATACAAGTCCTCTTCCTCCGATTTCCACATTTATTTCAATATCTAGAAATATCACCTCATTTTTTCCTATTTTAAGGATTTTGGAAAATTTTATGATTCACACTATTTGATATTGAATCAATGACTAATACATGATTGGTAGATGTCTGTGACTAGGGTTGACTTTGGTTTCATATATCATTTGTAACTAAACATACGACATACTACTACTAATATGGTGATTCCACCTAAGAATGATGTAATTTTCCTAGGATTATGGGGATTCCTCTTCTTTTGTCTTATAGAGTTTGTAGTGTTGGTTTTTAATGTATTTTATTTTCTTAAGGATTTATAGTTATTATGTATTAGGTTCCTTTGGTCATGAATTTCAGGTGAGTTATTCTTAAGTTCTTCTTAGAGATCATTGTATTCATAAAGTGTGCCTAATTTTTTTGTAGGTGGTGTTGACTCACTGAGTGACTATTTGGTTATGTTTTTATGATGCCAACGTTTTATTTTTTTTAATAATGAAACCTATTTATATTTTAATGATATAAATCAGTGGTTTTTAAATATATGTTTATAAAATAGGTAAAATGTTTTCTAAGTGGTTTTTTTGGAACTGTACAAAGACAAATCCCATTTTTATTGTATTCTAAAATCTCATTAAACATATTTATACTTAGTGAATCCTTTATAAGTTTGGATCCATGTTTGATCATTACCAATAATATCCCATAGCTTAATACCATTTTTAGATTGTGTACATCTCATTATATTTTTTAATGAGTTCACTTGTTCCTTCATTAATGTATTCCAAGGATGTCTTAGAAATCTAATAGCCACTTGAATGTTTTTCCTGGCTTAAATAATGTAATGTATTCCCAAAATAGTCAATTAATTTTTACATTCTAGTAAACCATGTTGATAACCTTCATGATTATATGATCTCATAGGTGGGTGTGGTGAATATGGATATAATTTTAAACATATGTATTGAATTTTGTTTTTATCTTCCTGGGTTGCAAATTCTGTAGTTGGGTTTTTTTAAAGCGATATATAGCAACTTTTTAAACCCCTACTATATATGCCTAATGGTTGTTTAGTAGTGGATTAAACCACCACTATTTAAGGTCAATATTTGTTTACCATTTTTTATTTTAGCAGTTGTTTTCCATGAAAAAAATGGTGAGGATATAATGGCAGTTCAAACCACTACTATATCCTTTCCATTTTTTGGCAGGTGAAACCGTCGCTAAAATAAAAAACGCCACTAAAAAACATTTTTTGACGATTCCCAGAAGCTGCCGCTAAATTTATAGAACTAACCCCCAACCCCTGGAAAGCCCCCCACCCCCTGAACACCCCTACCCCCTAGACATCCCCGCCACCCCTGTGGATAGCCCGACCACCCCCTTAGACAACCTGTGCCCCCCTGGACAGCCCCCACCCTGTTGACAGCCCACCCACCTCACCCTCGGACACCCGCCCACCACCCCCCGGGACACCCCCATCCCCCCGGATGCCCCCACCCCCTGGAAAGCCCCCCCTTGACACCTCGACCCCACTGGACAGTGCCTCTACCCCCGTGGAAAGCCCGACCACCCCCCCGTGGACAGCTCGCCCACCCCCCTGGACAGCCCACCCACCCCCTTGGACACTCCAGACCCCCTGGATAGCCCCGCCACCCCCATGGACAGCCCGCCCACCCCCTGGACACCCCGTACCCCCCGAAGAGCCCCACCCACCCCCTGGACACCCCACTCACCTCCTTGGACAGCCCGCCCACCCCCTAGACTCCCCCTACCCCCTTGGATAGCCTGGACACCCCCATTAACAGCCCGCCCACCTAGACACCCCGACCCCCTTAGATAGCCCCCCACCCCCTGGACACCTCCGACCCCCCGGACGACCCCACCACCCCCTTAGACACCCCACACCCCCCCCGGACGGCCCCCCACCCCCTGAACACCCTGAACCCCCTGTACAGCCCCGCCACCCCCGTGGACAGCCCTCCCACCCCCTTGGACAGCCCGTGCCCCCCTGGACAACCCCCCACCCCCAGACACCCCCATCCCCCCGGATGCCCACACCCCCTGGAAAGCCCCCCCACCCCCTTGACACCCTGACCCCACTGGACAGTGCCTCCACCCCCATGGACAGCCCGACCACCCCCCGTGGATAGCCCACCCACCCCCTGGACAACCCGCCCACCCCCTAGACACTCCAGACCCCCTGGACAGCCCCGCCACCGCCATGGGTAGCCCGCCCACCCCCTGGACACCCCGTACCACTCAGATAGCCCCACCCACCCCATGGACACCCTGCTCACCTCCTTGGACAGCCCGCCCACCCCACTGGACTCCCCCTACCCCCTTGGACAGCCTGGCCACCCCCGCGGACAGCCCGCCCACCTGGACACCCCGACCCCCCTAGACAGCCCCCACCCCCTGGACACCTCCGACCCCCCAGATGGCCCCACCGCCCCCTAGACACCCGCACCCCTTGGACACCCCGCACCCCCTTGGATAGTCCCTCCAATCCCCTGATCCTCATCCTACTCCTCATCTTGATCTCCATGAAGAAGTTAAAGTATAAAACTAATGTACTCCCAACATGACCCTTAAGGATTATGTATTCCTTAATCCACTTCCAATATCTTACTGGGAAATCCTTGAATATAGGCATTAGAAATTCTGTATCTTATTTTCTTATATACACTGTATTTTGTTGTATTTATTAATATGATTCTCATATAGAGTAATGTGTCTGTTATGCTTTTATATAAATTAAACAATTTTCATTTACCTAAATATTTTTTTGATTAAACTTCAATATTATTGAATTGCTTTGAAATTACTTTTTTCAATTTTTTTACAGAATGGATAGAAGTTAGATGTACGAAACTGATCGGATTTCAACCGATTTTCAAAATAACCTGAACATCTTTCTAGATTTTTCATTTGATAGGGCTTTAGATAGTGGTCGCATACACTTCCCATGTTTTAATTGTGTTTTAAGACCTTGGTTGAGTCGTGAAACATTTATCTATCATATAACCAAATATGGTTTCCAAACAAACTATTATGTGTGGTATCACAATGGAAAGAAAATGGAATCTCAAAATGTTGATGATCCAAATGATAGGACTGAATTGGAGAGTTTGATATATGATCGGTTTCCATTTATTCGGCATCTTGAGAAGGAAAGGATATCCAGCTAACAAGATTTAGATACAAGCACACATGATGTGTACAATGAAAATGATGATGTTAATAGGGTGAAAAAATTGAATGATGCTGCGATGACTCCAATATATCAGCAATGTGGTAAAATGAAAAAGTTGAAATTTTTAATTCGATTGTTTCATGGGAAAACTATGTATGGGATTTCAAATACTGCAATTGATTACATTCTTACCTTATTAAAGGACTTACTTCTAGATGATGTAGATATTCCCTCAAACCACTATATGGCATGGAAGTTAGTTGATGAACTTGGATTCTCAAAAAAAAAAATTCATGCTTGCCTGAATGATTGCAACTTATTTTGGGAGGAAACTGCTGAAAGAAATGATTGTATCAAATGTGGAACCTCCCAATGGAAGCCAAAAGATGTTGGAACGCCATCTTGTGTGCCACAAAAAGTAATGTGGCACTTTCTATTGATCCCCAGATTATAGAACCTTTTCATGTTTGATGAAATATCTGTAAAAATGTGATGGCATGACACCGAGAGAAAAAAGTATAATGAAGAGTTGGTTCACCCTGCAGATGGATTTTCATGGAAAAGATTTGATGCTCGATATCTTGAATTTACAGCCGACATTCGTAATGTGAGACTGGGTCTTTCATGTGATGGTTTTAATCCATTTGGGTATATTCTTACTTCGCACAGCACATGGCCGTTTTTCATACATATTTATAACCTTCCCCCTTGGTTGTGTATGAAAAAGCCTTACACTTTCTTGAGTATACTGATATCTGGCCCTTCTGATACCGACAATGATATAGATGTATACATTCAACCTTTAATAAAAGAGTTGAAACTTCTTTGGGATGTGGGTGTGCCCACATACGATGCATGTTCGAAAGACACATTTCAGATGCGTGGTGCGCTTATGTGGACAATCAATGATTTTCCTGCTTATGCAATGATGTCTGGATGGAGCACAAAAGGAAAATTGTCATGTCCTGTTTGTATGAAGAATACTCAATCAAGAAGACTGAAATATCTTCGTAGTTTTAGTTTTATGGGACATCGACGATTCTTGCCAATGAACCCTCCATATAGAAACAATCGTCAAAGATTTGACAATACCATGGAGAATGAAGATCCACCTCAGCATATGTCTGGAAATGATGTGCTTAATGAATTGAAAGATTTCATTTATTCATTTAGGAAGGGTGTAATGAAATCTAGAAAGAGAAAAAATGTTTCCAATGATACCTGTTACAATTGGAAGAAGAAGAGTATATTCTTTGAGTTGTCGTATTGGTCAACCAACTTGTTACATCATTGCTTATACGTAATGCACATTGAAAAGAATATATGTGAAATGTTGCTTTTGATTATTCTAAATGTCAAGGGGTAGACAAAAGATGATTTATGATCTCAGCATGACTTAGTGGATTGGGGGATCAGACCAGAATTGCATCCTGTCTGTATCAGTGAAAATAAATGGAAAGTTCCATGTGCTTCTTATGTGATGACACCTGCTGAAAAAATAAATTTCTAGAAGTGCTAGAGACTATTAAAGTTCCTGATGGCTATTCAACCAATATATCAAAATGGGTCAATAGAAAAGAGTTGAATCTAAAATATTTGAAGACTAATGATTATCATGTCCTTTTGCATGAGTTGATTCCAATAGCAATCCATAATATCTTGTCCAATAATGTTAGAGTTTCAGTTATTCAGTTGTGCTATTTTTTAGAGATATTTGTGCTAAGAGGTTGTCCAAATCCTTCTTGCAAAAACTATTGGCAGAGACACCATTAATTTTGTGTGAGTTATAGAAAATATTCCCTCCATCATTTTTTACATGCATGTTGCATCTGACTGTCCATATTCTGACCGAAATACTTCTTGGAGGACCCGTTGCTTTCCGTTGGATGTATCCAACTGAAAGAAACATGTGCACATTGAAATAATATGTTCAGAACAAGAATTATCCCAAATGTTCTATTGTGAACAGTTACTTGGCTCAAGAATGTATGGATTTCTGCTCAATGTATTTGTCTGATCTTACTACGAGAATAAATAGACCAATGAGAAATGAAGAAGAATAGTATGGGAAAATTGAACCCAGTTTTCCATCACTTCCTTAGACAGGAGGAATTCTGGGATCATATACATTGATGACATTAAGCCTTAAAGAGTGAGAGATGGCACATCGCACAGTGTTGTTCAATTGTGATTTGTTCGATGAGTATATCAAGTAAGTAAATTTTACATGTATCTCTTATCTTATCTCTTGTAATTTTAAATATTTGTTAAACTATTATTATTTTTATCTACAGGTAACATAAATAATTGATATATAGAAAGCATATTTCTTTATATTTGAGAAGGAAAGAGAATTTTCATATAAAAGGGTTTTCTTTTTGGTTGAAATTGAAGGTAAAAATATTTCTGTAATAACTAAATAAAAATAATATTTAATTAAGTTTACTATTTGTTTATATTTCAGGTATCGAGTTTGCCTGTAGGATCTGTTTCTGAGGAAATAAGAGCTTTGGCTTTTGGTCCTAATACCATGGTTCATGCTTGTAAATCACTTGTGATCAATGGATACAAATTTATTATCACTGAACGATCAAGAAACATGAGAACACAACATAATGGTGTTATGCTAACTGCCACAACAGACTGTTATGCCAGTTCATCGGATACTATACCTCATTCTGAAAATGTATCTTATTATGGAGTCATGGAGAAAATAATAATTTTGGATTATTACTCGCATGGTCAAGTCACGATGATAAAATTTCAATGGTTTGATTCAATGACGAGGCAAGCCACCTTTATTAATGATTGTGGATTTTGAGTTATTGACATGACTCACACTCTTTCCACCGATGAACCATATGTATTGGCATCAATGGTGAAACAAGTTTTTTATGTCAAAGATCATCGTCATCCTAAATTTGGTGTAATTATTGAAGTAAATCACAGACATGTTTTTGATGATGGCGATGATGAAGTTGAAACTATCCCTACTACAATTGGAATCAATCCGTTTATTTCTTATGATGACACCAATAGATCAATTTTCAGAGTTGATTGTGAACCCGAAGTTGTGGTGGGAAATATATAGAATCATACAGTCGTGTTCTCACCTACATGTTTCACCTACATCATTCAGAGTGTGTATCCTAGTACTTACCATCAAACCACCATAAATCTTATGTTTCTTTATATTTTTTTATTAGAATGGTTTTTCTATATTTTTTTTGGGTTACACATTAGTTATCTATTTTTAATTACTTCCATATTTGTTTTCATTGCAGGAAATGACACCCATTGAAGAGAGGTGACGGAAAAAGATGACAAAAAATAATCGTCGCATGATACAGATGGGCGTTTCTGCACTCATCCCTATTGTGAGTATTTTATTTCAAATATAAATATTTCAATAACTTATAATATCATGTGTTTACTTTTGTGTTAAACTTTTTTTTAGGATCCACCCCCTAGACGAGAGATATCCGACGAGGAGCCTGATATTGATCCCAGTAGTGAGGCTGGTGGTAGGAGGGGTGGTGGTGTCAGAGTTGGACGATCATCTAGTGGTCCCGGTACAGAGGCCGGTGGTACGAGGGCTCGTGGTGCGAGAGTTAGACGATCTAATACCATAGACGTATCTTCTATGCCCCATTTTGATCCTGCTGTGTCTTCAGGGACACACAAGATATTTAAACCTCCGATGTTTACACTACCAGTTGGCCAGACATCTATGACATCATCTTTTGCTTCTGGTTCATTATCTCCGAGCTATTATGTTCCACCTCCTTCGACTCCTACTCCGACACAGTATGTGGCTGAGGAGCATAAACTAAGGGACACTCCACCTGTACAGGATATTCCTTCAGCTTCTATACATCCAGTGATTCCCATTGATCCGACTACCACAGGTATATTTATATAACTATATCAAATTTTTATACCAAAATTTATTTTTATTATAACTTGTAATGATATTATTTTTCCTTAATAACAGATTCATCTACATATAGGAGGTGGGGGAGGGGGCGTACTCGCTTGTGTGCGGTATGGAACCGCCAGACACAGTTGATGGTTGATTACAATGTTGATGGAAAAATGATTGAGTAATCTGGGCAGGAATGTTGGGGTTTTTTGACGACGCTATCCAAATACTCCAATATCATTCCGGTCTGACCTCTCTCTTGGAGACATATGCCACATGAAGTCAAGGATAATCCATGGGCACAAATATGGGTAAAAAATCTATTGGATTTAATGTAGTAATTTTTTTATTTATATGAACTAATCTATTGGGTTTCAGCTTCGGTTTAACTTCCCTGATGGCGAAGGTGCACGACCAGCGCATTTAAAAGAGCTAGGAGAGATTTGGAGAGATTATAAGCATGAGCTATATGTTGGATGGTGTGATAGAGTGGGCACGGAGTTGGAGACATTACCTATCATGGATGACTGCCCGATAGAGCAATATCGCCAAATGATTACCCATTGGGAGACTTCCAAATTTAAGGTATTAATCTCATTTGAGGTATTTAAATGACAGTTTTTATATTTTGAATTAATATAATCTTATTTATTATTAAACATTATTTATGAATCTTCTGAAAAAAACAAAAAAAACATTGATTCAAAGCAATACCTCCAAACTTTGGGGCGCACAATTATGTCAGATCATGAGAGGCAGCTGGTACGATATAATTGTTTATAATTTTTCTTTAGGACTTTCCCTTTTTATTGTTTCCTACTTAAATTATGTGATTTATTGAATATTGAATATATGATTATACTTTCACTTTATATTGTTTAAATTTCATTACAGAAGCATAAATTGAATATTGAAGGACGTATCCCTTGAGCAAAATTGTTTTGCTCGAGTAGAAGAAAAAAAGATGGAACTGTGGTAAATGAACCAACCCAAGAAAAGATTGTAAGTTTTAATTTGTTTATTTCAAAGTTTAATATCTATTTTGAAATTTAATAATCTATTAATATTTTTAACAGGCTGATTTAGAGGCTCTTGATGCCTAGGAGCCTCAAAATTTTGGGCTACATGATCATTTATATCAGGTTTTGGGAGAGGAGCACTCTGGTCGAGTACGCTTCCGACCTGGTAAGAATATAGTCCCGAAGAGGTATTGGTCCTCTCCAGGTATCCATTATAGTATCACCGAGTTGGAATAGGTCAAGGATCATGCAAGACAATCTGATAAAAGGGGCATAGAGTTGGAAGTACAAGTTCAAACGAGGGACAAAGAATTTATGAAACTGATGAAAGCTTTATCTTCATCACTTCCACCAGAGGCCATCGTAGCTTGTCAGACATTTATGTCATCGATGGGTGCATGATCCAATGCACCAGGCGGCAGCTCTAGTGGGGGTCGATATGATGACATTACTAGTGATGAAGAGGATGCTGAAGAGGATGAGGGCGAGGATGAGAATGAGGACGAGGGCGAGGATGGGGCCGAGGATGAGGACGAGGCCGACGATGAGAATGGGGACGATGATGAGGATGACGATGAGGACAGAGATGGCGGCAAGGATGAGGTCGATGATGATAGTGGTGATGGTGATGGTGATCAGGGGAAGATTGATCCATTATATTTTTGAATTTTGTATGACTCTTTATTTTTGAACCTGGTTTTCCACTCCAGTATGGATTTTTTTGAATTCAGTATAACTCTTTATTTTCAACCAAATATGGAAGCCTAATGACGTTATAATGGTTTTGAGGTGAGTGATTCTATATGAGATTTTATGGGTTATTGTGAGGAGTTTCTTTCCCTTTAATTGATTGGTTCATAAAACATAATTTGGTTTTGTATTCTATTGTGGGTGTGTGTAACCCA
Organism: Viscum album; assembly: GCA_963277665.1. Lineage (NCBI taxonomy): Eukaryota > Viridiplantae > Streptophyta > Magnoliopsida > Santalales > Viscaceae > Viscum > Viscum album. The sequence continues at coordinate 1,438,912,816 of OY728157.1, forward strand.
AAATTCAAGGTAGGTGGTTCCATTTCTAGCCTATGATAATGAAATTACTTGTTTTGATTTGCAAATTGATTTATAAATTGATTAATGAAATTGGCATGATTTTTGTATGTGTTGAAAAAGTGTTTTGAAATAAAAATTAGTTTTCCTTGGATTTTGATAAATGTATTATAAATGGTTTTGAATGGTTTTCAAGGCATTGAAATGGGTTTGTGAAAAAGAGAACATGGGTTACCTTGGGTACTTAGGTGAAAGGTTTATCTTAAGGAAATCATCCATTTCATTATATTTATCAAGGAGGTTTGACTTCGGTCTTACCCCTATTTTCTAGGACTATTATTCTTGGGGACTGATATTGACATTTTGGGGAGATTACTCTTGGGGTTTTCCTTTGCTTCATAGGGACATTGTTATAAGATCTATTTTTTTCACTTGATTCTTATTGTATGATTAGTATACTACCTAGACCTTTAGTATTCCTTGGTACTGTGATACCCATTTTTCTATTTTGTATTACTTAGATTTCTTAGTTAGCCATGTATTTCATGTTTATGCATGTGGAAAATAATATGGAAAATTTTCTTTGAAGTATAAAGCTTTTTGAGTTAAATTGATATGATATTATCTCTAATGAAATTACAATTCCATGGTTATTTTATTCACACCATGGCCAATTTTAATGAGGTAATGAGATATATACTGGGAGTGGTACCCAAAATCCAACAATAGAGGATAATAACATATACCACTCAATAATGAAGGCATTCTTTTTGGATATTTTTTTAAAAATAATAATTATTTTCATGAATCCTATAATTATAGCAAAGTAAGGTTTCCAAACTATGTTTGAAGGATGATTGAATGGTGATAAATGAACTCAAACCATCTAAGATTTTTTTTATCCATTTAAAGAGGTACATGACTATATTTAATACATGATCAATCAATTGTGATGTGTACGAGTCAACCCCACCTCAATCCGAGGCATGGTGTGGCCAGCACCACTCAAAGTGTCTCACTTTTCTTTGAAATAGACAACAGTTTAAGTAAAAACAACAACTGATATACGGAAAACAGACCAAACACACTCAGATTATGTTGATACTTTAGTAAAAGTATCCATGGGTCATTTTTGACGTGTACGAGTCAACCCTGTCTCAATATGAGGAACGATGTGGCCGGTACCACTCAAAGTGTCTCACTTTTATTTGAAATGGACAAGATTTTAAGTGAAAACAACAACTGGCATACGGAAAACTGACCAAACACATTCAGATTCTATTGAAACTTTATTAAAACGATCCATGGGTCATATTTGACGTGTACGAGTCAACCCCGCCTCAATATGAGGGCCAGCATGTCCGGTACCACTCAAAGTGTCTTTCTTTTGTTTAAAATGGATGCGCTTTTAAGTAAAAAAAAACGACATACGAAAAACTGACCAAACACATTCAGATTGTGTTGATACTTTAGTAAAATAATCCATGAGTCATTTTTGATGTGTACAAGTCAACCCCACCATAATTCGAGGCGCAGTGTGGCCGACACCACTCAAAGTGTCTCAGTTTTCTTTGAAATGGACAACAGTTTAAGTAAAAACAACAACTCACATACATAAAATGAACCAAATGCATTCATATTCTGTTGATAATTTAGGAAAAGTATCCATGGGTCATTTGTGATGTGTAAGAGTCAACTCCTCCTCAATATGAGGCACGGTGTGGCCGGTACCACTCAAAGTGTCTCACTTTTATTTGAAATGGATATGATTTTAAGTGAAAACAACAACTGGCATACAGAAAACTGACCAAACGCATTCGTATTCTATTGAAACTTTAGGAAAACGATCCATGGGTCATATGTGACGTGTAAGAGTCAACCTCGCCTCAATCGGAGGGTCGGTGTGGCCGGTACCACTCAAAGTGTCTTTCTTTTGTTTAAAATGGATGCGCTTTTAAGTAAAAAATGACATACGAAAAACTGATCAAACACATTCGTATTGTGTTGATACTTTAGGAAAAATATCCATGGGTCATTTGTGATGTGTATGAGTCAACCCCGCCTCAATCCGAGGTGCGGTGTGGCCGACACCACTCAAAGTGTCTCACTTTTCTTTGAAATGGACAACGGTTTAAGTAAAAACAACAACTGACATACGGAAAATGGACCAAACGCATTCAGATTCTGTTGATACTTTAGGAAAACTATCCATGGGTCATTTTTGATGTGTAAGATTCAAATCCGCCTCAATATGATTCACGGTGTGGCCGGTACCACTCAAAGTGTCTCACTTTTCTTTGAAATGGACATGATTTTAAGCGAAAACAACAACTGGCATACAAAAAACCGACCAAACACATTCAGATTCTATTGAAACTTTAAGAAAATGATCCATGGGTCATATGTGACGTGTAAGAGTCAACCCCACCCCAATAAGAGGGCCGGTGTGGCCAATACCACTCAAAGTGTCTTTCTGTTGTTTAAAATGGATGCGCTTTTAAGTAAAAAAAAATGACATATGGAAAACCGACCAAACGGATTAGGATTGGGTTGATACTTTAGGAAAACAATATATGGGTCATTTTTGACATGTATGAGTCAACCCCGCCTCAATCCGAGGTTCAGTGTAGCCGACACTACTCAAAGTGTCTCACTTTTCTTTGAAATGGACAATAGTTTAAGTAAAAACAACAACTGACATACGAAAAATGGACCAAACGCATTCGGATTATTTTGATACTTTAGAAAAAGTATCCATGGGTAATTTTTGACTTTTAAAAGTCAACCCCACCTCAATATGAGGCACGATATGGTTTCTACCACTCAAAGTGCCTTTCTTTCATTTAAAATGGATACACTTTTAAGTAAAAAAAACTGGCATACGGAAAAACAACCAAATGCATTCGAATTGTGTTTATACTTTAGGAAAATGATCCATGGGTCATTTGTGACGTGTAAAAGTCAACCTCGCCTCAATCCGAGGCACGGTGTGGCTGACACCACTCAAAGTGTCTCTCTTTTGTTTAAAATGGACATCATTTTAAGTGAAAACAACAACTGACATACGGAAAACCGAACAAATGAATTCGGATTCTATTAAAACTTTAGGAAAATGATCCATGATTCATTTTCGACCTGTACGAGTCAACCCTACCTCACTCCGAGGAACGGTGTGGTCGGAACCACTCAAAGTGTCTAACTTTTCTTTGAAATGGAAAATAGTTTAAGTAAAAACAACAACTGACATACGGAAAATGGACCAAACACATTCGGATTTTGTTGATACTTTAGGACAAGGATCTATGGGTAATTTGTGACATGTAAAAGTCAACCACACCTCAATCCGAGGCATGGTGTGGCTGGTACCACTCAAAGTGTCTTTCTTTTGTTTAAAATTGACACACTTTTAAGTAAAAAGAACCGACATACGTGAAACCAAGAAAACGCATTAGGATTGTGTTGATAATTTAGGAAAATGATCCATGGGTCATTTGTGACATGTACGAGTCAACTATGCCTCAATCCGAGGCGTGGTGTGGATGTCACCACTCAAAGTCTCTCTTTTGTTTCAAAAGGACATCATTTTAAGTGAATACAACTTAAATTTACACTCATCAATGATAGTCGCAAACTCTTTTTCATGAGTTGGGTAGTTTCACTCATGGGATCATAAGTGACGAGACTCCTAAGAAAATACATTTTCACCATATATTATAAAAAATATAAGTTCAATTCAAAATTCATCACAAATCATTACACACCCAAATCTAGGATCCGAAAAAATAGGATTTAAGCCAATTTCAAACTCTTATTCAACTCTAATAGGTATTTCTCAGACTATTCTGCCTATTAGAATTTGATGGGGAGGTGGGGGGGCTGTGCTGGTTGGGGGGTTGTGCAGGGGTGAGGTGAATTACTACCGGATGATTGTTGTCATATGAAGATTGAAATAGGGAATTGTAGTACATGACATGGTTGGAAGAGTTTGATGGTTTTATGTGTTTTTTGTGCCATTTTAGGTGTTTTTTATATTGTTTTAAGTCTGTATGTGGTTTTTGTGATATTTTTTTTATGCAGGTGTATAGTGGAGGGGATACTGGAGGGCTGCTGTGCAGCAGTTCTGAAAAAAATCAATACCAACGATTTTAAACCGTTGGTATAAGAGTTCTGGAATTTTGAAAAAACACAATACCTACGGTTTAGAACCGTTGGTATAAGAGTTATAGAAAAACACAATACCAACAGTTTTCAACTGTTGGTATAATAATTCTCGAAAAATACAATACCAATAGTTCTAAACCATTGGTATAAATTGAGAGAAATTAAAAAAAAACAATATATACCAACGGTTTCTGAAAACCGTTGGTAAAAATGTTATACAAACATATACCAACAGTTCTCTTGCAACCGTTGGTATATCAATAAATACAGTGGGATATACCAAAAGTTTAGATCAAACCATTGGTATAAGGCTTTCCTCATGGATTACTAGCCTAAGATTTGGAAAACCATTGGTATAGGCTATACCAACGATTTTCCATCCTATACCAACGGTTTAGAACCGTTGGTATAACCTTCTTTTCTAGTAGTGAATGTGTCACCTCCTGTCTCCACTAATTTTGATGACCTACTGATGATCTACTATGAAACCTCTTACTCAACTAGTGTGTACATAATCCATTCCAAACTTGAGATGAAATATAATCAGGTTAGTGGGCATGACATGTATTATCAAACTATGTGAATCCTGCTTTCTCCATTGCTTTCATTTTCAAATTGTGCAAAAACTGAGTGCAACGCAGACACATAGCTCCTTTCCATGCCTTCTAGATAGCCTCACGCATGCTGTCATCAATGAGATACCATAAACCCTAAAAATAATTTATTGCATCAAGTTATTAATTAAATTAATTTCAAAATAATAATTATTTATTTACGTACCAGCCAATGCTCGAATATGCGGTGCTTTACATCAACGGGAATCAGATCCCACGACACACATGCATCCGAAAAATAATTGTACAATATAGAACTCCCCTGTTCAACAACTATATGCTTAAAGCTATGAAAAAAAAACAATTAATCAAACAATTATAATATATATAAATTAATGAAAACTAACTAAAATACACAGGTAAACATACCTCTATGTGTGTGGATCTAACCTAAGATGTGGACGTTGCTTGGGGATAGGGTTGAGAATCATTAGTCAGGAAAGACCACACCCTCTCTGAGTTCCCCTTGAGCTGACAATAGTCTGAGGGTTTGATGATATGGCATCCTACTCGTCCAAAGGTAGATCTGCCTCCTGTAACAGATGATACAAATTCTCATCCATCTGAAACACAAAATGATTTTTTTAGAAAACAGTTGAAAACAACTATTATATATAGATATATATTATATATGATTATACATAGTATTTAACTGTGTCAATGTTCATCTTCATCCTCATCTTCACTTCTATCAATGTCAATGTCTTCATCTTCCTCTTCAATATCATCAATTTCTATATTAGTTTCAGTTTCATCATCTCTTGTCATTTCAAATTCAGTTGTAACATCATTAACATCATCGTCACCATCGACCCTTAATTGTGGAGTGTCATCAATGATATTTGTATATCTTCATAAAAAATATGGATTCAGATCAGTCTCTTAAAAAATTTCAATTCTTTTCACTTCAGCAGAACCACATTTACTTTTAGTAAAATTATTCTCTCAAGATTTAATTTTTATTATACTCCACCAACCACCCAACTCCCTTGAAGTAGCATAGTAATTTGCCTAATAAATTTGATGTGCCTGATGAGCCAATTAAAATGGTTCATTTACTACAAGAAGACATTTATATTTAATATCAATGATTCCATAAATCATATGAACACATAATACTCTCTTAGTATCCAATCACTGACATTTAAACATTGTTATGTAATGTTGTCCCAGATAACACAGTTCAATGATTTCTTCCAACATGATGTAAAAGCCAATTTTAGTTTCTCTATGATGAGATCCTCTCGAGAAAACACCACTATTCATTTTTTTTGATTCCCCATATGCATGTGTATGAAATCAAAAACCATTCACCACATATGAATTATAAGATTTAACTATTTTAGATAGTCGGTTACTCAATAAACACAATAAATTATCAATTTTATCAACATGTTGAGATACCTAGAAATTTGTAAAACAATTATCATTATAACAAGTGTTAAATTTATTTTTTATGTTAAATAAAAAATAATTTATGTTACCAGTTTTTGAAACCAGTAGGATTTTTTTGATGATGTTCTTCAAGAGAAGATTCTGTAATTTGTGAAAACTATTTATTGATATGATTATCCTATAAACTATAAATAAAATAAGATTAATGTAATGTTAAAAAAATTATAGTATAAGTGATAGGAGTACTCGTAGTAAAATGGTGTTATTTATTCATAGTTGAGAAGAATATATGTATGAGATCTGTGATGTTCATCATCTGAAAGCCATCATTCATAAATTCCAGTGAAGCCAAGTTTGAGCTAATTGAAAACTGATAATTTATTTCTCATGTCATCATCAACATTTCCTTCGTTATGGATCATCTGGTTGTGTTTTGAGGGATATTCAGATTGAAAGAAATTAGAGCAGAAAAAATAAATTTATTCTTGCAAATAAGCTTTTGCAATTGAGCCTTCAACAGATACTTTGTTACGTATTTTTTTCAATTTCTGAATGCATATATTTAATTGGTACATCCATTGGAACTATAATGGACCTCAAAATTTTGTTTCATATGGAAAATGTAGTATCAAATGCTTTATTGAGTCAGAAAAACCTGATGGGAATATTTTTTCCAGTTTACATAAAAATAAAACGAAATCTTCTTACAGTTTCCTTACTGCATTATAGTCTTTTTTCGGTGCTAAAATGTCTCAAAAAATATTACATGTCTATCAACACACCCCAAATCATATGATTTGATAGATCTATTAATCCATTTGATAGAATTTTTTCCATTAAAACATGACAGTCATGACTTTTCAATCCAGTAATATAGCCATTTCTAACACATCTGCCTAAATTAGAAGCATAACCATATGGAAGTCTCAAATATACAATCCACTGACAAAATAATAAGTGAATCTCTTTGGATAGTGTATAAGATAATTTTGGATTCATTAACTTATGTAATATGAAAATTTCAAACAGTTCAAGTTCTGGTCACTTTCAAATTTGGGCAAGATCTAATCATACCTATACATTATCTTTGGACTTACCTAGTGTATACAGAACTGTATGAAATAAATTATCAAAATACTTCTTCTCAATATGCATCACATCCAACATGTGGTGAACCAAAAAATCATACCAATATGGAAAATCCCAAAAAATTATCTGTTTTATCTAATTATTCTCTTTTCTAAACCCATGAATTTTCTATTGGTATATTTTTGGTCCAAATGTGATGGGAGGTAATGAAGAGACAATTGATTTTAACTTTGTACCTAATATCATTCTTGGAGGCCCATATTTTTCAACAGCTCTTTTTCTGAAATGATATTTGTTTCTTCAAAAAGGATGATCATTTGGAAGAAATCTTCTATGATAGTCAAAAAAATAAGGTTTTTTTTCCATTTATGAGCATAAATTTTTTACTATCTCTCATACAGTACATATATGATTTTGGACCATGTGTAATCCATCTAGATAACATGCCATATGCTGGGAAGTCACTAATTGTCCACATCAATTCTGTTTTCAGTAGGAAGTTTTGTTTTGTAGAAACATCATATGTACTGACACCATTACTCCACAATGAATTTAATTCATCAATCAATGGTTTCAAATAAACATTAATATTCTTTTTTGTATAACCTAGAATTAATAATTTCAAAAATATATATGGCTCCTTCATCAACATCCATGGAGGTAAATTGTACAGAGTTATAAAGATAAGACAACATGAATACTGACTACTGTAAGAACTAAATGGACAAAAACCATTATTATAAAGACCTAATTGCATGTTTCAGGATTCTAAAGAAAAAGACAGACACACTTGGTCAAAATATTTCCATGAATCACCATCAGAGGGATGATTTAAGATTTTACCAGTTGAAATGTTAGTTTTGTGGCATGACATCAATGATGCTGTGTTCTGAGACATAAATAAACATTTCAATCTAAGTGTGAGTGTGAAATATCTGAATTATTTTATAGTAATAAATCCAGACTTCCCTGGTTCAGCTTCTTTATACCTTGATATTCCACATGTAGGAAAACTACCTAATGACTCATTTTCACTATAATATAAGATACAGTAATTTAAACATTCATGAATCTTATGATAACCAAGATCCAGATTACAAACCAACCTCTTTCTATTATAGAAATTTATAGGAAACACATTTCCTTAAGGTGGTAATGTTTTTAACAAAGAGAATATCTGATCAAAACAACTATTTGAAATTCTATTATCTGATTTAATAGCCATAAATTTAGCAACTGATTCAAACTTTCTTATCTTGCAACCAATATATAATATATCCTCAGCATACCTCAACAACTTATATAAATGATATGGTTCCAACTCAGGAGTTAAATCAATATCATCTTGAGTTTCAGTTTGTTGAACAGACGGTCCTGCCACATCATGTACTAAATTTTGAAACCGTGATGGATCCAGAACCAAATTATTAGTATCTTCTCTCGAACTATGTTACCTATGTTGATACCAAAAAATATAATCTAGTTGAAAACCAAAATGTAATAAATAACCTCTAACATTTTCAAATGTGTCATACATCCTCAGAGTACATTTTTTACAAGAACAATTAATTTTCCATTCTGAAACAAATTTTTGTTTCGATGATGTAAATGATAAGAAATCTTGAACACCCTCAATATATACAGGATTTAAACCAGAACCGTTTGGATTCCTACATTGATTTATCCAAACATAATCATCTAATAATAACTTTTTTCAACTTCCTCATTCCACATTTTTCTAAAAAATATTAAATAATTAGTTATTTTGTATAATTAGATATAAGATACATAATATCCAAAAAATAAAAGACAATTAAACTCTCTTTTCATGTAATTTATAATATTTTTTTATTATTTTTTATTTATTTATACTATTTTTTAAACTTTTATACTGATCTACACTCATTTATAAAAATTTATACTAATTACCACTAATTATTATTAATTTCAGCTATTTTGTACTAATTATTATTAATTTCAGCTATTTTGTACTAATTATTATTAATTACCAGTGACACAATTTCCAACAGATTGGCAACAACTCTGTTACCCAACGACTCACCCCCTTGTAAATTTATGGGAATAAAATCACTATGAAAAGTCTGCTCCGGCGTATGAATATCCATTTTGGTATGCATGAGGATGAAGAGTAGTGAGGCCTCACCACACTTCTCTTCATTCTCATGCATACCAAAATGAATATTCATACATTGAATAAAAGTTTCATAGTGATTTCAGTCGTAGAAAGTTGGAAGGGGATGATTCTTCAGGAAAAAGAGCCTCTTTTGTCTGATGGATCACCACCTTGCAACTTTCTTCGATTTAGATCACTATAAAAAATCTGCTCGGATGTATGTTCAAGTATATTTTTTATACTGATTTCAGTGGGAGAAATTTGCAAGGAGATAACATGTCGATCAAAAGGAATACCGCCAATACACTGGAAATTATGCTAGTTTATCAACATACTCGAATGTATCATGATTTATTACTAATTAATCCTAATTAATCTTAATTAATCCTAATTATTACTAATTATTACTAATTATTACTAATTATTAAAAATTATTACTAATTATTAATAGTTTTTACTAATTAATCCTAATTATTATTAATTATTTCTAATTAATCTTAATTATAACTAATTATTACAAATTATTTCTAATTAATCCTAATTAATCATAATTATTATAAATTAATCCAAATTATTACTAATTAATCTTAATTATTACTAATTAATCCTAATTATTACTAATTAATCCTAATTATTATGAATTAATCCTAATTATTACTAATTAATCCTAATTATTATGAATTAATCCTAATTATTATGAATTAATCCTAATTATTACAAATTAATCTTAATTATTACTAATTAATCCTAATTATTACTAATAAATCCTATTATTACTAATTAATCCTAATTATCACTAATTAATCCTAATTATTACTAATTAATCATAATTATTACTAATTATTACCAATTATTACTAATTAATCCTAATTATTACTAATTAATCCTAATTAATATTAATTAATCCTAATTATTACTAAATAATCCTAATTATTACTAATTAATCCTAATTAATACTAATTAATCATAATTATTACTAATTAATCCTAATTATTACTAATTAATCCTAATTATTAATAATTAATCATAATAATTACTAATTAATCCTAATTATTACCAATTAATCCTAATTATTACCAATTAATCCTAATTATTACTAATTAATCCTAATTAATACTAATCATTACCAATTATTACAAACGATTACAAATTATTACAAATTATTTTTAATTATTAAAAAATATTAAAAAATATTAAAAATTATTACTATTTATTTCTAATTAATCCTAATTATTACTAATTATTACTAATTATTACTAATTATTACTAATTATTACTTATTATTACTAATTATTACAATTTATTTCTAATTCTTAAAATTATTACAATTTATTTCTAATTATAACAAATTATTGAAAATTATTACTAATTATTACAAATTGGTATAAATTATTACTAATTAATCCTAATTAATTATAATTATTACAAATTATTACTAATTATTACTAATCAATCCAAATTATTCCTAATTATGACAAATTATTGCTAATTAATCCTAATTATTACCAACTATTACAAATTATTTCTAAATAATCCTAATTATTAATAATTAATCCTAATTATTACTAATTAATACTAATAATTACTAATCAATCCTAATTATTACTAATTATTTCTAATTATTATAATTTAGTACTAATTATTACTAATTATTGATAATTAATCCTAATTAATCTTAATTATTACTAATTATTAACAATTAATCTTAATTATTACTAATTATTACTAATTATTACTAATTAATCCTAATTATTACTAATTAATCATAATTATTACTAATTAATCCTAATTATTACTAATTAATCCTAATTATTACTTATTAATCCTAATTATTACTAATTAATCCTAATTATTACTAATTAATCCTAATTATTATTAATTATTACTAATTATTACTAATTATTACATTTTTTACTAATTATTACAGTTTTTACTAATTATTAATTTTTTTACTAATTATTAATAATTATTTATAATTATTACTAATTTTTGATAATTATTACTAATTATTACTAATTATTAATAATTATTACTAATTAATTCTAATTATTACAATTTTTTTCTTCTTATTACAAATTTTTTCTAATTTTTTCTAATTATTACTAATTATTTATAATTATGACTAATTATTACAATTTATTACTAATTATTACACTTTAGTAATTATTACAATTTATTACTAATTATTACAATTTATTACTAATTATTACTAATCAATACTAATTATTACTAATTAATACTAATTAATACTAATTAATACTAATTAATACTAATTAAGAGTAGTTACAATTAATTATTACTAATTAATACTAATTACTACTAATTAATCCTAATTAATCCTAATTAATACTAATTACTTCTAATTAATCCTAATTAATCCTAATTACTACTAATTAGTACTAATTAATCCTAATTATTACTAATTATTTCAAATTATTACTAATTATTTCTAATTATTCTTAATTATTTCTAATTATTACTAATTATTTCTAATTATTCCTTATTATTCCTAATTATTACTAATTATTTCTAATTATTCCTAATTATATCTAATTATTCCTAATTATTTCTAATTATTTCTAATTATTACTAATAATTTATAATTATTACTATTTATTACAATTTATTATAATTTATTACTAATTATTTCAATTTATTACTAATTATTTCAATTTATTACTAATTATTTCTATTTATTACTAATTATTTTAATTTAATACTAATTAACACTTAGATATAACTATTCATAAAAATAAATACCGAAAAAACAAATATCTAATTCTAATTTAATTAAATTACATCTAATTAACAAAAATTATAGATAATTTAAAATAAAATAAATTAACTAAACAATAGAAAAATAGATAAATACTTTGAAACTGAAGCTTTCGGAGTATCAAAGTCGTAGATTATGATACGACTTAAAAGATTAAACTATGAAAAATTTTAGAAGATAATTTTCTAGAAGAGATAAAGAGAGAAGTTGAGAAAAGAGTAAAATGTGAGGAAAAACGGATGAGGGTATATATAGATTAGATTAATTGAGACAGACTTATTTGCGACGGTTAACCCGTCACAAATAATGGCATTTGCGACGACCCCCATCGTAAAAGTCCTCTGCCCACATTAATTATAGTGGGACGTTAAAAAGTTATTTGTGACGGGGCCTGTCGCAAATGGGTCCCTGCTGACATAGTATTTGTGACGGGACAAGTATCCCATCACAAATACTAAAAACCGCCACCCGATATTTGCGACTTGAATAGGAACCCGTTGCAAATACCATTGTCGGCGGTTTGATGTGCATTTCGCGCCAAACCTTTTGCGACAGATCCTTACCCCCCATCACAAATAATATTTATTTGCGACAGACTAGTTATCCCGTCACAAATAACCCCTTTCAACGGGTTATTTGGGACGAGCCCCTGACCCATCGCAAATAACCCGTCGCAAATGACTATTTTTCCCATAGTGTTAGGACCTTCTATTCCCGACAGACATCCCGTCACATCTTAAAAGTGGAAATAAAATTCTGATCCTACATTGATTTATACTAATTAGAATCATAATCTTTCTCCTAAAACATCGAAGAATATTCTTACTACCACAACCAAATTTCCTTTCAATCCTTCCGACTGGGTTGATCTATCTAGAGCTCATTAATCCTTTATTGGTATCCAATTCATTGGTTTTAGAACAAAACTTCATGATCAATCTATCATTGGAGATCAATTTGGATCAGATGCACAGTTGGGTGAAATCTATATATAGAGTATTGATACCCCTTTTCCTAACCCCATGTTTACCTCATAGAAATCATCAATCATTCAAGAAGCCACCATTGAAGCATCATCCTATTGATCCTAATCCAAAGGACTAATTTTCTTTCAAATATGAGTTATGATTGACTGATAATATTTCATGATTTCTATATAACATTTGAATGGTTTCCTAATCCTCTATTGGATGTTTATTCATGAATATTTACTCTGTCCTGATTACTCATTTTTTAGTTTATTCCATTACAATTATTATATATTTATCCTTTTATTCATTTAATTTTCTTTTTTTACTTCATATTATGTTTGATTGTTTCTTTTATTTGTAATATAATGCCAATTTTTATTCCAATTTAGCAAATACTACTTGATCTTTTTACACTTGTTAATGTGAAATAATGAAGGTGTTTTTATTCCCACCCTTATTCTTTTTAATATCACAAAAATGGATAGAATATTTGTTTATAAGGGAGAAGAGGGAACAAAATTCTCAAAGTTTACATCTGATAAAAAATGTTTTTACAATTTTTTTGATCATCTGATTATGGGTTTCCTTATCATCAAAAGGGGGTTATTTTTGGAAAGAAATATGTTATACCAACATATATATGTGCTTTATGGGTATTGACGATTCACAAAATCCTTATTTGTTTTACTGTTGAATTTACCTTAAGTTTTTTAGTATTTTATCTTAACCAAAATTTTAATTCTCTTTAAAAGCTATGATTTTGTTTTTGAATAAATTCTAAGGGAGTATATCATACACCGATAATGTATCAAAGAAATTTATCCTTTGAGCGCAGAGAGAATTATTCGACAGATGATGGAATTTAGTTTCTACCAAAGGACTTTATATTACGTGGAAAATTTTATAGTTTACATCAAAGAATTATTTTATGAAGAAAATTTGATATTTGCGATGGAATTTCAGTTTGTTATAAATTATTTTATCTTAGAAAATATCAGTGTAAAAATATTATCATATTAGGTAATTAAATTATCTTACCGAGTAGAAGGATCATCTTTTGAAGAAAAATCAGGATCTAAAATCTAAGTTAGATGGATATTTGGAAAGTCTTTTATCTTATGAAAAGGACCTTCATAAAATGAATTATCTTATGAATGTTATGAAAACAGTATATGAAGTAATTTATCTTATGGATGTTGAAGATTATCTTAGGTTTACTTATGTATGATCATTTTATCTTACGAAGAAGAATAATCTTATGGGAATAGTATTCCTAGTTCAATCATCTTACACGTTGAAGATGTTGAAGAATTAATAAGTGTTTTATCTTATGAAGTTGTTTATCTTTTATCATTAGAATTATCTTACTAGAATAGTGATTATCTTATGAAGATAAAGCTATCTTATAGAGGATCATTATGATTATAATCATTACCATTTCCTTGTCTTATGATAAGTCAACTTATTCTTCTGTGTGTACCAGAAAAAGAGTTATATAAATAAGAAATTGTTGATTTGGACAAAGTATCTTTTTCCCAAGAATGAAAAAATATGATAAAGATGAAACCTATTACACCGTACCATATTTATTTTCCCCATAGTTGAAAAAGACACACGATTCTAAATATCTTTTTTGCTTCAGATTTTAAAATGGATTATCTACTTGACTATTTGGATTAACAAGTGTACCTAGTTCAAATTCAAAATTGGAGATATAAATAAGATACCTTGTCGATGCATGAAAACCATGATACATGCTAAATATGGTATTATTGTCCTGCTCCTCTATTTGATAAATTCTTGATCATCCCAATTACTATTATTACAAGATTATCATTTATAATCAAATACTTCTAGAGATTATCTTTGAAGATATACTTCTTCTCTAGATGTATCTTCATCATCTATCAGTTGCTGCTTGCAAATGTGTGCTGAATTTGCATCAAACTATTTACATCTCTATATTTATCCATACTCACAGTATTTGAGTGTGATAAGACCATGGATAGGTCTTGTAAAGGGATATATTAGTTGAAATCTCTTGGACCTTTGTAACAAGTAACGACTTCTTTCACATGGCTATACAACCCTCAGAAAAAGAGCTGGTATAGTGAAAATCACCATACTAATAGAGTAGAGTGTTGGTGGAGTGAACCAGGGATATTTTTGCCCCAAACCACTATAAATTTTCTTGGTTTTATCTTTCAATTATTATTTTCATGATATTTAGAATTTATATTAATATAAGTTCAAAATCTTTCATTACCCAATAGAGGGTGGTTTTTAAGGGAATAAAAATTCAAGAACTCAATTCACCCCCCTCTTGAGTCAATGTAAACATTTTCTAAGACAAAAAACAATCACTGATGGGAATGAAAACCTTTCATGATGAACACCAAACTGAAAAAATCAATAACACAAAATGAAAAATGAGAAGAAAGTAAATGTTTGAGATGCTTATTTATCTTCCTAAGCCAGAAACCAATCAAAACTCTTTGATAATTAGCCCCAGACTACACTACTTTAAAGGTTATAGGGCACAATGAAAGTGTTGGGTCAGTGTCCAGCAATGGTTTATCCTCAATTTCAATTGATAATATCTAAATAATTTGACAAAGCATCCCCATAATCTTTCTCATTTAATTTATAATTAATTTATAACTGGAATTACCTCGAACACAATAATTCTTATTTGTTGATTGGTTAAATTATTTATCTTTTCATGTTTTCATTGCATTGGAATATCCAAAATAGGATTTCTCTATATGTATCCACACATGCTCCATGAATACCCAAATTACACTTTAGGTATTTCAAGTGCTAGCATGGAGGAACCCAATGCCTTGTGTCTTTCACCATTGATTGCAAACAAGTGATTTCTCTTATTCTCTCTTTATTCTTCAGTGAGAGGAAAGATGATATATTCTCTATGGCTTGAGAAAAATCTATATATGATTTTTTGTGTACAACCATTCCATATCTAAAATGATATAAAGTGGAATATATAGTTAGGGTTAAATATTTTATAATTGAACTAAATTTCTTTATCAAACTCTTTAATATACCCCTCATATCTAATAATAATAATAATAATATTATTATTATTATTATATCACATGGAATGACCATATTTAAATATAATTTATTAAATTAATAAAAAAATATTTATTTAAATCATATTAAATAAAAAATATCATTTTCGTTGGGCCCTTAAACTCGGCTCGTCAATCCTACTTGGTATTTATTAAACCTTGAATAATAAAATGTTTAAATAAATAAATATTATTTATTAAATAAATAAGTAAATATTATATTATCTAAGATCATTAATAAATATTTATTTTAATATTCATGTAACTAATAAATATTATATTAATCTATTCAGTAAACCGGTGAATAAATATTTATTTATTTATTAATTTGGGAATAAAAACTCGATATTAAATAAATATTATATTCCAAAAACTTATAAAAAATAACCATTTTAATATTCAACTCACATGTTTTAAAATCGAATATCTAGTGATTGAATTTATGTGATCAATGACACTTGAATAATTATTATTTCATAAGTAGAGAATAATATTTATTCATAATAGCAATTTCAATTGAATTTAATGAGATTCTAGATACATTTAGTGTTTGACCCTCTAGACCTATAATGAACCAGTTTCTGTTTCCATCTAAACCAACACTCGACCCGGCTTACAACTAGCTTGAAGGGCATTCCCGATCCCCACATGCTAGAAACTAGTTCTTGGGCATCATGAAACACACACTGGAAATGATTTCATCCCTTTTAAATAATATAAATAAACAACAAAAACAATATAAATAAACTTCCCATAAATAAGATAAACCACTGTAAGCATCCAATATCATATTTACAACCGATTAAAAGATGAATATACAATGGAATACAATATAACAAAACCAAATTACAAATACAGTAAGCCAAAGTGGCCTATATAAATCTAAAACCAATACAAAGCCTCCAAACTACTCCATGAGCCTCCATGTGACCCACAATTACTATCTAAACCAACATATCCCTCGATATATGAAATAGATTTAGGGGAAAAAATCTGTTCTAATAATAACCCGAAACTAATAAAATATAGTCGTGAGATAAATAGCACTATAGGCCTCCACCTAATGAATAAATAAAGTCTCTTTCATGCTATATCCTAAAAATTCTTGATTGAAATACATAAGAAAAATATAATTTTTTCATAGTACTTTACAATAAGAAACAAAAACGCATCAAAATTATATTAAAAATTCCTTTTTCTTCCCCCTATTAAATAAAAACAATAACTTGGAAAACAATTTCCCAATTGAATCCTCTTTTTCTAAACCATCATTTTAATATTTCACTTTAAAACCATCTCATAAAACCTCTTTTCAATACTCCTTATTAAAACTAAAAAAATGGATTTGAATTAAAAATGGGTTTATAAAATATAATTGAAAACCAATTTGCAAGTAAAACTACGAACAATGTCTAAAAACTATGTTTTATAACCCCCACACATGGGAGTTCTCAAAACAAATCATTTTATCCCACTTTATTACCAAATATTTTCTAAACACCCTCTAAAAAGGAAACACATTTCATTTTAGAATAATCACATTTTTTAAAACACATTTCTAAAACATTTCATCCCCCTTTACCCTAGGAAAAACACTTTACCCTAGGGTTTTCACTTATATATTCCACCTACACTTTTCTTAGGAATCCCATGACAACAAACTGGGAGGTGAGAAATAAATCCGATGTATGAAACAATAATTAATCACATCCAATACATTTATAAATAGAATGTCACCTCACCTTTAACACCCTCCCATGAAAAAACTCCTTTCATCATCACCTAAACACCATATGCACAAAGCACCACCCATAAATTGGAAAAAAATACAAGGGGGAACAATAGATTCACAATGATTCCATTTAAAAATAATTTCTCAAAAAACACTAAATGATCCTTTTCAGAGCATACTTTAATGATAATAAAACTTGTTCTATTTTTCAAATCTCATATCAATCATCTCTCAAGAATGATTTTTTTGAAACATTTATTGAAACTGTTGGGTCCTTGTGATAGGAAATATTGACTAGTGGGAGGGTGAATAGTCCTTTTTAAAAATTAATCAATCTTATATAATTATTAGAGTTATAAAAATTGTTAATTGTGCAGCAAAAACTAAAAAAAGAACACATGATGTTTTTTATAGTAGTTCAGATCACCAAAATCCTATTATACCATTTAATCTTCTCTACTTAGTGAAAATATCATTATTCACTAATACCCCACTTTTTATAAGAAGTGATAACCTAATTATAGATGTACACAACTTTTACTCACCTTGTGGTATAATCCAAATTGACTTTTATAGGAGTCACAACCCACTTGACATTTTTTTAAGAGTCACAACCCACTTAAATTTTGTATGGGAGTTATAACATATCATTCCTTTTAGATAGGAGGAATAACCTAGTTAACAGATTTTGGATGGGAAAATATTAAACCAAATCTATAATCACAAGAAAAAGATATAATAAATACAATGATGAAAAATAGATAGAATTTAAGATTAGTAGTGGAGCATATGATGTTGAATATCGATACGAAATAGGAACTTCATTCAATTTAATAGTGCTTTATCAGAATGATGAATTTCTTTATGATCATAATAATGTAATAGAGTCGTAGCAGAAATTTAATAATTCACAATGCTCCTATGAAGGTTGTATTTTTCTCTCTATGACTGTATCAATTGTTGTCATCATCAATATTGTTGAATAAACTTTGTCGAGTTTATTTTATCACATTCATTGATTTTCATTTCAATGTCTAATTGTGTGTCGTTAACTCCAAGATATTAGAGCTTCTTAATAGATAATCATAGAAATCCATGTTTGAAAATAATAAACATTGAAAATATATCCATTACCTTGAATTTGAATTATCGTGCTCATAGATATAGAATATTCAAACTCTTTTATCTATGCACAAAATAACTTTGCAACACTTTGAATATTATCATTAAGAAAAATGAGAATTATTCAAATGAATAAAGAATTAAAAAATATATAAACAACCTTGTAGTAATTTGATAATTCAAAAGATATATAAAATAGATCACAAAATAATTATTATGAAAATTATTATTTCTATAATAATTTCTGTGATATTTTCTCGATTAAATAATTTTTACATATTCATTATATAATATATAACTATTTTACAAAGTAATAGAATAGATAAAAGTTTTATAACCATGCAGTAATTAAAAATATCAAAAGATGGATAAGATATATTATAAAAGAAATAATATGAAAATTATTATTTCAATGATATTTTTTTATTTATGAGTTAGAAAAAAAGGAAATATAATATATATTTAATTTAGAAAACAATAGAATATCTAAAATATTTTAAAAAAGTTTTCAATTATTTATTTTATAAAAAGTAATGAATAATCAATGTATTTTATATTTCCAGAAAAGTTAGAAAATTAAAAAAACTATTGAATCTATTATGTGGTTAATAATTATTCTACATAAACATAAGGTCAATCCAATTCAATGTATGATCGATCTACTTAAATGTACATTCAATCTAACAATTGTCCATTTAATATAATGGTTTATTTAATAGTTAATTTTTTTAACTTATAGTTGGTTTAACAGTTATCCATTTTAACTAATGGTTGATCCAACAATTTTCCATTTTAAATGACGGTTGATCTAATATTTTCTTATTTTAACTCATTATAGGTAGAGAATATAACATGAGGTCAATTTCCATGTCATGCAGTTTATTTCCATGTCGTGCGGTCGATTTCCATATTGTGTGGTTTATTTATATGTCATGTGATTGATAGGAAAAGGCATATTTGCTTAAACAAATTTCCACAAAACTTATAAACTCATGGTAGGTAGTAAAAAACAACAACGTGTGGTCATTTAACTAGTTTACCACAAAAGAAAATATTAATACCTATATATATATATATATATATATATTCTATAAACAAAATTTTTTAACTTAAATATTCAGAAAGTAATATTAAATTTTTTCAAACAATAACACATGTAACAATTTAAATTTAAATGAATAAAAATGATAAAATTATTAATTAAAAATTAAAATATTTTAAAATAAATATTTTTAAAATAAGGGATTAAAATTTAAAAAAAAAATAATATAAGAACACAGACTCTCATCACAAATAGTCTTCCCCCTTTTGTAAATTTACAGACAAAAACTAGGTTTTTAATTTAAATAAATCCAAAATTTTCTCCCCTTTTTGAAATTTATCAAATAAATAAATAAGTAAATAAATATTAAGAAAAAAATTATAAGCATGGGATAAATATCCCTGAATTCATGATTTTACAATAATATATATAAGAATAATAAAACAAAGATAAGTATAATCTCAAAAACCAAAGCTCCTTCATATCCAGTTCAAAATTTAATTTCTCAAACCATATAGAATATAATGCTTTAGTAAAAATATTTGAAAGTTTATTTTCTATTATAATTTATTCCAGAATGATATCCCCTTTATTAACATGATCTCTTAAAAATTGAAATCTAACATCTATATGTTTGGTCCTAGAATTCTTAATAGATTTTTATATATTGAAATAGAATTTGTATTGTCACAAAATATAGTAATTTTATCTAAATAAACATTGAAATTAGAAAGAGTTTATTTTATATAAAGTATTTGAGTATGAAAATTTTCAAAAATAATGTACTCAACCTCATCTGTGAACAGTGAAACTTAGAATTTCTTTTTGAAACTCGATGAAATTGAATATTTACCTACTAAGTGAAACATACGTAATATACTTTTCCTATCAAGTCGCAACCTCCAAATTCAGAGTCAAAAATTGATAATAAATTGAAATAGTTCTAATTAAAGTAAAATAAACCAGTATTGGTACTTCCTTTAACATATATTTTAATTATTTTTACAACCTTTCAATGAATTTATTTTGGACTAGATTGATATCGTACACATATATAGACTGAAAACATAATATCAGAACTTGTTGAAATAAAATAAAGTAGGTTTCCTATCATTCCTCTATACAATTTTTCATTAAATTTTTTTCTAGATTCATACACATCTAGTTTAGAATTAGTAATCATTAGAGTTCTCATATTTTTATATGAATCAATATTGATTTTTTTAATAAATATTTAGCATATTTTCTTTGATTTAGAAAAGTACCATATTTTATTTATAAAATTTGAAGACCCAAGAAAAAATTTAATTCACCCATTAGGTTCATATAAAATTATTCTATCAATAATTTCAAAAATTAATTACTTATTATATCATTTTTCTATCCAAATAAAATATCAAAAACATATATTTGTACAATTAAAATATCATTCGAAACTTTCTTTATAAATAACGTTATATCAAAATTTCATTTAGTAAAATAATTTTTCAACAAAATATGGTTAGTATATCATAATAAGATCTTAAAGATTGTTTTAGACCATAAAAATATTTATAAAGTTTAAAAACATGATTTGGAAAATCATCTTTTTGAAACCAAGTGATGATTTACATACACCTATTCAGAAATTACACCATTTAAAAAATCACATTTTACATCCATTTGAAACAAATTAAAATTTTAAAAACTTACAGTAGTTAATTGAATATGAATGGATTATATTCTAGAAATTGGTGCAAATGAATATTCAAAATCAATGCTTTTTTCTTTTAAATAACCTTAGGAAACTTGTCTATCTTTACTTCTAACTATATTACCAGACTCATCCATTTTATTTCAAAAATTCCATTTTGTTCCAATAGATAGTTTATCTTTAGGTAACTCAACTAGATTCTAGAATTTATTTATATCAAACCAATTAAGTTTATCATGAATAAAATTTATTCAATTTAAATCTTTTAATGATTCTTTAATATTAATAGGCACAAAATTATCAGCAAAGGAAAAATTAGCCCAAAAATTCAAAACTGCTTTTCTAGTTCTTATTCCAAATTCATAATTTCCATCTTAATTTTATAAATAAAGATCTCAGTGTGTTTTAAAATTTATATAAATATATTGAGAAGATATATGACCCCCTCCTCTAATGTATTATCATTTTTAGGTTTATCTTCATCAAAATTGAATTATTTAAATTATTCAACAAGATTATTATAATCTGTAATTTTTATTCATTATTTTAAATGAAATTTATTTGAATAGATTTCCCTATTGACATGATTATCTTATTATATACTCTATAATATTTATTATTATTTTAATATCCTAGAAAATTCCCCCATCTATTTTAGCATATAAATTTTCTAGATTATCTTTAGTATTTAAAATATAAACTCTAAAACCAGAAAATTTAAAGTAACCAATCTTGGGGTTCTTTTCATTAAATAGTTCAAAAGGGTTTTTATTTATCATTGGTCTAATGTAAACTCTATTTAATATATAGAAATTAGTGTTAACCGATCCAGCCTAAAAATATTTTGGTAATTTGAATTCATTTATGAATAACCTTTATGATGAATTTTTTTAACAAAGTTTTTATATTTTTTAAAACTAACCTTTTTGTATAATAATATTATTGTTTTCTAGGTATTGGACCCAATTCATTGTAATGAGATAATCAGACTGACTAACATCAGTTTCAGATGATTGGATTCATCTTCATCAAATTCAGATCAACAGATCCAAAATAATCAGAGATATAGATTATTGTTGCTGGAAGTTTTACTTTATTGTAATTAGATAAAGAAAGAAGTTAATGAGTGAAGAAGTCATATTTTTAGTGAAGAGTTTTTAAATAATATTGTAAAGTTAGAAGTTAGAAAGTTTTTATACTTTCTAAAAAAAATTAGATGATGATTTTCTGGTTATAAAGTTCTCCAAAATCATGAAAACTTTCATGATAAAATCTTTTAAAGAAATGGTGGAGAGGTTTGAAGAATTTCAAAGTTGCAATATAGAGATTCCATCATAATGTGGTATCCATATTAATGGAAATTCCATCATAATGAGAATTCAATCAGATTCACTGAGAAAGATACAAAATTTAGATTCACTGTGAAGTATACAAAATTCAGATTCACTAAGAAGGATACATAATTTATATTCACTAAGAATGATAAAGAATTCATATTCACTGAGAAGGATACAGAATTTAGATTCATAGAGAAAGAAAAATAATTATAATTCACTAAGAAGGATACAAAATTTGGATTCACTAAGAAAGAAATAGAATTCGTATTCATAGAGAAAGAAACAGAAATTAGATTCACTGAGAAAGAAATAGAATTCAAATTCACTGAGAAATAAATAGAAACCAGATTCACTGATAAAGAAATAGAAATTGTATTAAGATAATTACAAAGAATACTTAAAAAGGAAATTACAGAAGTTTTTTGAAGAGTTTAGGAGGTCAAACTTGAAATTCAATTTTTCATAAATCTTAGAGAAATCCAAGGAGGTTTGAAGAAGTAAAATAGAAGTTTTAAATGTGAGATATTTTTGCAGATTTTGAAATTTGAGGAAGTGGGGAAATTTTTCAAGTTTCCTAATTTTTCCCATGTCACCTATAAATACTTCATCAGATCATTTTCTCTATGTGGGATTTTTCATGAAATCATTAAAGGAGGAGTGATGAAGAAATCAAGTGAAAGTCATTACTAGCCAGAGATCTCAGGAAGAGGATCAGATAACTAAATGTTTATTTACTGGATTGAGCAAGATCATATTGATTCAATTGGACTGAGGTATATTGTATTGAGTATTTGAGGAGAGTTTTAATTCTATAGATTGAGAATCAGATTTATAATCATCATATTGAGAGAATCAGATTCAGACTCATCATATTAAGAGAATCATATCTAGACTCATTGTATTAAGAGAATCGAATCTAGACTCATCGGATTGAGAAAATCAGATCAAACCAAATCAGACTGAGTATTTGGACTGATAAATTGTGGATCAGTTTCAAAAAAGTCTTTATTCTTTTGTTTAGATCAATGTTTTTATAAAAAAACATTGTAAAGTTATGGGAGTTAGTAAAATATTTCCTATCAGGAGATAAAAGGTGTCTAATGGGATTTGGCATAAGTTCTATTCAATTCTTTATAATAGTGGATTTTTATAGACCCAAGGGAGTGGCTATGAAAAGGATGTAGGTTCTTACACTAAGGCCAAACCTTGTAAATCTTATGTATTTTACTTGCTTTCATACTTTGTCATGCATGGGTATTTACTAAAAGTAGATAAGGAAATAAATCTTAATAGGTTATACGAGTTAAGTTTCTAAAAGTTTTGAAACTTATAAAAAATGATCAACTGATTCAACCCCCCTTCACAGTTGTTATTTGATCATTTGAAACTTTAATTGGTATCAGAGGCTAGGTTCCCTTGTTTAATTATTTTCATGGATAATATCAATTCTGTCAATAGTAGAGGTATTCCTATGTTTGATGGAAAAAATTATTATGGATGGAAAAATAAGACGATTCCTTATCTCCTATATCTTATCTTGGAAGTTTTTGATGCTGCTACTATTGGTTTTACACCATTTTAGAAAGATGATCCTATGAAATTTACTAGTAAGAGAAATATATAAGTTTATAGAAAGGATAGAAATTCAATCCTTATAAACTTATCAGATAATGTTTATTAGAAGGTGATGGGTATCAATACTTTAAAAAGTATGTGGGACAAGATGGAAAGTGTTTTAAAAGGGAATATAAAAGTTAAGGAAGAAAAGCTACAAATATGGTGTAGTAATTATGAATAAATCATAATGAGAGATGAAGAAACAATTAATGAATACTTCACCGTAGTAAATGAAATTGTTTTCAACATCATAGGATTTAGAGATGTCTTTTAAAATTCTAAAATTGTGAAGAAACTTATGAGAAACTTTCCAAAAAGGTTTGATTCTAAAATTTATTTTTTTGAAGATAAGGATGATTTATCTCTTGATGAATTGCATAAATTTCTTATTTATTATGAAATAAGTAAAGCACCAATTTTTAAAAAGAATATGAAATATGAAATGTCTTTTGAATCTATGAGAAAGTTGAAAATTAAAGATTTTAAATATTCCAATCCTTGTGATTTTAAAGATAAAGAGGATGATGAGTTGAATGAAAAAATCACGTCCCTTATATCCAAGAACTATATAATAGGTAGAGTAAAGTATGGAGGTAAAATTCTTCTCAAATGTTTTGAGTGTGGTGGAATCAGAAACTTTTCTATGAATGACCCCAAGAAGAAATTTGGAGAATATCAAGATGATTCTGATGTAAAATATTGATATAAGTAGTGGAACACAAATTATAAATAATAAAAGTCTTTCAATAGACACAAGAAGAAGTTTAACAGAAACAAAATAAGTATGTTGAGTAAGAAATTTGAATGAAAAACAACTGAAAACAATTTTTCTGAAGAAGAAAGTTCAGAAAAATTTAGAATCTTCATTGTAAAAGTTGAGAAAAAAAAATTCCTCAGATAATGAAAGAGTTGGTGAAGAATCTTATAGAGAATCATCTCAGAAAAAACGTCTTGCATCCATTGAGTAAAAAAAATCTCTCAAGAAAGAAATTATAATGAAACATAAATATTGTAAAGAATTTAATAAAGGAATAAAATATTTCATCAAGTATTAGGATGAATACATTTAGGTTATTTTAAGTTATAAACTTAGTATTTCCAAATAAGGAAATATGATTGAAGATCTTAGTAAGAAGCTGGAAGCTAAGGAAGAAGAAGTTAAAAAGTTTCAATCAAAACTTCTCGAGTTTGAAAGTACCTTGAAAAAGATGAATGGAAACTTCAAAAAAGATTCAGAAGTAAAATTTGAGACTTCTAAAGTTTTTGAGAATTCTCAATATGAGAATCAGGTCAAATCTTCTTTAATCAAAAATAATATTTCATCTGATTCTTTTAATATTTCAATATCTGGAAAATGTATTTGTAAATCTTGGGTGGATAAAGGATATAATAAATCTATAAAATCTATAAAAGTAGATAAATCACTCAAAATAAAATATGTTTCATGTATTAAGTATGTTAGAGTTGAAATAAGTTACCAACCTTAACAAAGTTTCAATATTGAAAGATATTATTTCAATAGAAAATAAATATTTGATGGTTATTTTTGGTGTTTTGGAATCTATATACATAGGTATTATAATTTTTGGCACAACTTATCCTTACCTGGATGAAGGTTTTAGAAAACTGAAAGAAATAGTGAAAATAAAATGAGAAACATTCCTACCTTATATAAAGGTGATAAAGTGAATTCTAAAGATGTTAAAAATTTTCTAAAAAAATTATTTTGAATGTTTATAAGAAGTTTATGGAATATTTGATTAGGCTAGCCATAATTCATAAAGATGTATGACACTCATTTGAGAACAAGTTTCTTATGATAGAAAAGAAAATAAAACTGAAAAGAAGAAAGTTGAGGAAATAAATTTTGTTGTTGAAATAACTTTTAAAGTACGTAAAGGGAATAAAGCATGGATATTTGATAGTGTTTTTTATTCACATATTATAGGTGATATAAAAATAGTTAAACATATTTAAATTCATGATGGAGGAGAAATTACCTTTGGTAATGATAGTTCCTTAAACATCAAAGGAATCAGAATAGCTGATATTGAAGATGAAAAGTTGAAATCTAAGGAATTTTTATTTGTTAATGGGATAAAACATAACTTACTTAGTGTTAGTATTCGTTGTGATGATATAAAATAAGTTGTTTTTAGAAAATATTTTTTGTATCATCAAAAGTGTGAAAGAAGGAAAAGTTATTACAAAAGGAGAAAGAAATAGTGAGAATCTCTTTCAAATAGGAGAATTCAAGAACTCATGTTACATGTGTGTTAAAGATGAAAAAAAATTATGGGATCAAATACTTGGACACATTGAGTATAAAAACATGAATAAACTTTCTAAAGTTGATTTTGTATGGAATTTTTTGGAATTGAAAAGAAGAGATGAAGAAGTTTGTATTAATTTCTAGAAAGGAAAGACAACCAACAAAAGTCATAATAGAATTTAGATTCAATATACCTGACCTCTTGAAGTTATTCATTCCAATTTATGTGGTCCAATGAGACATTAATAAACAAAAGGATATTTATACTTTATCACTTATTGATTATTTTACTCGAACGCCAAACATCATGTTTATAAAACATAAGTCAGAAACTATGGAAATGTTTATGTTTTTCAAAAAGAAGTTGAGAGAGAAATAGGGGCCTGTATAAAGAAGTTGAGAACATATAATGGAACCGAATTAAAAAGAAATTATTTTGTAGCCTATTTAATAAAACATGGTATTAAACATCAGTATAGTGCTCTCGATACTCCACAAAAAAATGGAGTATTTGAAAAAAATAATAGAAGCTTGGTGGAAATGGGAAGAAGTATGCTAGTAGAATAAAAAATTTCAAATTTCTATTGGAGATAAGCTATTAGTAGTATTTTACATGTTAAAAATAAATGTTTGTTGAGACCAGAAACAAACATGGATCCTTATGAAATGTTAAATAACAAAAAACCTTCATCAAAATAATTCAATGTTTTTGGAATTCCATGTTTTCTTGAAATAAAAAATCTGGATTTGGAAAAGTTTGATGAGAAAGAACAGGAATGAACTTTTATGAGTTATTCACCAAATAGAATTAGTTAAAAATGTTGGAAAAATGTTTACAAAAGTTTGTGGACTCATATTATGTGAAATTAATTGAAAATCAAAGTTCCTTAACAAAATTTGTTGAGAATGTTGAGGAGGATAAACTGGATAATTCTAATAATAGTAAAATTAATTTAAAATATCCTTATCAAGATTCAGAAGAATCACGTGATGAGGAAATTTTAGTTGGGAAAGAAACTTTTAAAATTCCTACCTTACAAAAAAATGTTAAATTTTAAAATATTATTGGGAATCAAAAAATTCTAGTTCAGAAAAGAATAAATTTTATATTAGATAATCAGACTTCACTTATCTTAAAATTTGTACCAGAACTAGTTTCAGAATCTATTTAAAACAAGGAATCAGTGGATTATATGAATAAATAGTTGGATAAGATTAATAAAAATTAATATTTGGAGCTTGTTCCATGGCCAAAAAATAAAAATGTTATCAGAACAAAGTGGGTTTATATAAACAAATTGAATGATCATAGAGTAGTCTCAAGAAACAAAGCAATACTTGTTTGTAAAGTATATGCATAGGTAGAATGTGTGGATTTTGATGAAATGTTTTCCCCTATTGTAAGGATAGAAACTATTATAATGTTTTTTGTAGTGATTGTACATCATAATTTCAAAGATTACTAGATATATGTAAAGTCATCTTTTTTAAATTGTGAGATTGAGATATAAGTTTACATTGAACAACCTTGTGGGTTTCTACTTGATGAAGATGAAAACAAAGTTTTTAAACTGAATAAATCTTTATATGGGATGAAACAAGCTCCACATTCTTAGTATTCTAAACTTGATAATTGTTTGAGAATGTTGAACTTTTCTAAAGGAAAAGTTTATAGAAACTTATATGTGAAAGATGTTAACTGTAAATATCTAATTGTAATTGTTTATGTGGATGATATACTTTTTTTGGCATAGAGAATATGTTTATAAAATATTTTTAAGGAAATGAACAAGAATATTCAAATTTATATGTTAGGAGAATTAACTTTCTTCATTGTCTTACAAGTTCAAAAAAAAAGAAAAATACATTTTCTAATCTTAAGAAAGGTATTCCATAGAATTGTTAAAGAAGTTTTGGATGAAAGAATCCAAATAAGTTTCAATTACTATTTCATTGAGAAAAAAGTTGAGTAAAGATGAATCCAGAACAAGTGTGAATCAGAAAGACTTTCAGAAGATGATAGGAAGTCTTGTTTACCTTAGAGCCTCAAGGCATGATATTGTTTATGATGTGACTTTGTGTGCCAGGTAGCAAAGTAATCTTAAAGAATCATATATGTTAACAGCAAAGAGGATTATAGGATATGTTAAAGGAACAAATTTAAATGGGTTATTATACAAAAGAAATAGTGATATGAATTTTCATATTTATACTAATTCTGATTTGGATGAAGATTGTAATGATAGAAAATCAACCTCAGGAAGAAAACTTTCCTTGGGTGAATGTTGTGTAAGTTGCCATAGTAAGAAAAAAAGTTTAGTAACTTTGAGCATAGTTGAATCTGAATATGTTGTATCTACTCAAGATTATACTCAAATATTGTGGATGAAATTTCTATTGGAAGATTTGAAACTAAAAGTTTCTAAACCATTGAAGATACTTTTTGATAATCAAAGTGCAATTGATATTTCTAAGAATCATATCCAACATTCAAGATCAAAATACATTGATATAAATTTTCACTTTATAAAAGATAAATTTTCTACTATAGATGTTTTTCTAGAATAAATTTTAACAAAGTATAAGATTTATGATATCTTTACAAAAGAAATTCTGAAAGAAAGGTTTGTGGAATTGAGGTTGAAACTTCATGTTTATCCTCCCCCCATGTCTTCCTATACCACATAAAGAAGAACCCCCATTGTTATTTGGATTATGTAAGAAAAAGGGGATAGAAATTAATTTTTTTTTACATTTCAAGAAGTTTTTACTTATCATTATTTTATGAATATGAAGTTTTGGTTATAATAGAATGGGGTAGAGAAAAAGAAAAGTGAGATAAAAATAAAAAGTGATAGGGAAAAGTTAAAAGGGAGAGGGATTTTATCTTTACATGGCCAAAATTTTTTCTTACCACTAAGAGATGAAATTACTTCAAAAACATTAATTTATCTAGTAGTGTAGTGTCAGGACACTCTATTTTGATAAATTCTATGTTTTGATGAAAATAAAAAAACTTGAGTTGTTTAAAAAATTTGAGTTGTAAAAAAAAATTCTGAGTTGGAAAATTTGTTATTAAGGGTTGTAAACAAATCCAAAGAGTGGTATTAAAGAACCTTTGTGATGAATTGTTTTAATAATGTTTTTATATTTGTTGACAACTAACCTTTTTATATAATAATATTTTTGTTTTCCAAGAATTGGACCTAGTACATCATAATGAGATAATTGGACTGACCATCATTAGTTTTAGATAATTGGATTTATCTTCATTAGATTCAAATCATTAGATCCAAAATAATTGGAGGCATAAATTTTTGTTTGTTGGAAGTTTTAATTCATTGTAATCAGAGAAAGAAATAAGTTGGTTAGTGAAGATTTTGTATTGTTACTGAAGAGTTTTGAAAGAAGATTGTGAAGGCAGAAGTTAGAAAGTTTTCTTACTTTCTAAAAAAAATCAGATGAATTTTTTTCTGTTAATAAATTTCTCACAAATCATGAAAATTTTTAGGATAAATGATTTTGAAGAAATTATGGACAGGTTTGAATAATTTTAAAGTTTTATTATGGAGATTACATCATAATGGGATATCCATAGTAATGGTAATTCCCTCGTAATGGTAATTCCATCGTAATTATAATTTAGTTACATTCACTGAGAAGGATACAAAATTCAGATTCAATTAGAAGAATACAAAATTCAGATTCACTGAGAAGGATACAAAATTCAGATTCACTGAGAAGGATATAGAATTCAGATTCACTAAGAAGGATACAAAATTTGGATTCACTGAGAAAGAAACAGAATTTAGATTCAATGAGAAGGATACAAAATTCAGATTCAATGAGAAAGAAATAGAATTAATATTATATGAGAAAGAAACATAAATCAGATTCACTGAGAAAGAAGTAGAATTTAGATTCAATGACAAAAAAATAGAAGTTGGATTCACTGAAAAATAAACAAAAATACTTTTGAGCTGATTACGAAGATGAATCAAAAAAGAAATTCCAAAATTTTTATGAAGAGTTGAGGAGGTCAAACTTGAAATTTAATTTCACATAAATCTTGGAGAAATATAAGGAGGTTTAAATAAGTCAAAGTTAATGTTTTAAATGTGATATATTTTTAAAGTTTTTGAAATTTGAGGAATTGAGGAAAGTTTTCAAGTTTCCAACTTTTGTTTTCTGAGTCACCTATAAATACTTGCTCAGATCATTTTTTCTATATGGAATTTTTCATGCAATAGGAAAAGGCAGAGTGATGAAGAAATCAAGTGAAAGTCATTATCAACTAGAGATATCATGAGGAGGATTAGACAACTGAATGTTTATTTACCATATTGAGAAAAATTGTATTGAGAAGATCATATTGAGTTAATTACTATGAGGTAAAACATATTGATTATTTTAGGAGAGTTTTAGTTTTGAAGATTGAGAATCAGATTCAGTTGCATCATATTGAGATAATCAGATTCAGACTCATCGTATTGAGAGAATCAGATCAAGACTCATTGTATTACGAGAATTGGATCTTGACTCATCAGATTGAGAAAATCATATCCAATCAAATCAGATTGAGGATTCAAACTGAGCAACTGTGGAGTAGTTTCAACAAAGTCTTTATTCATTTGTTTGGATCAATTATTTTATAAGAAATATTTGTAAACTAATGATAGTTAGTATAATCTTTCATATAGAGAGATAGAAGGTGTCTAATGGTTGTTGACACAAGTTGTATTAACTTCTTTATAATAGTGTATTTCCATAGAACTGTGGGAGTGGCTATGTTAAGGATATAGATTCTTACACTGAGGCCAAAATTTTTAAATCTTGCGTTCTTTAATTGTAATCATACTTTTACATACATGAGTATTTAATAAAAGTTGATAAGGAAATAAATCTTAATAGGTTGTAGAGGTTAAGTTTCTAAAAGTTTTGAATCTTATAAAAAGTGAAAAACCGATTCAACCCCCCTTATCAGTTGTTATTTGATCCTTTGGAACTTCAATTTAGCATAGTCCTTTAATTTTCTTTAATAGTTCTATGTTTAGTCTCCACAAAACCATTTTATTTTGATGTTCAAAGGGCAGAAAAATTATAGAAATATCCATTATCTTGACAAAATTTCTCAAATTTTATGTTAAAAAATTTTTCTTCTTTATCACTTCTAATTGTTTTATTAAATAAAATTTTTATTTTAAATTTCTTTATAGGATGTTATAAAATTGATTAGGGTTTCAATTTTTTTGTGATAAGAAAATAGTTCAAGAGAATCTACTAAAATCATCTAAAATTATAAACAAATATCTTTTACTACCTAAACTAATAGTTCTCATGGGTCCAAATAAATCATGATGAAGCAATTCTAAACATCTAGCAGTATTAATACTATTAACAGATCTAAAATATCTTTATGATACTTACCCTTATAACAAGAATCACTAACAAAATAATTTATTGCTTTAAATTTTGGAAGCTCCAGAACCAATCCATGTTTTTCCAAATTGTATAATTATATAAGATAAAGATTTCCCAATATTATTTGCCAAAAAATATGATATATTTCAACAATATTTAGGCACTTTTAATTTTGATGGGTTAGTTCTCAAAAATCTATAGAGTATATATTTTATTTTCTATTAGAATTGAATAAAATAGTGTTATCTTTATAAAAAAGACATTTATTATATTCAAAATTTAGACTAATTCCACCATTAAACAAATTGCGAGATACTAATTAAATTATGTTTTAATCCCTCTATAAACAATACTTTAGAAATTATAATATATTTTAATATTCCTACTTCTCCAAGAACTTTGAGCATGCCTTCAATGTTCTCATCGAAAGTGACAGTGCCTCCGTCACATGAACTAAAAGATAAAAAGTTAAAGCTATCACTAGTCACGTGCTTGGGGAACCTTATATCCATATACTATTTATATTTATAATTATTTTTGTTAAATTTCCTACAAAATAGATTAAATAGATAATTATTTTGGCACCCAAGATATTTTGGGTCCAAATAGATTAACAGTAAATCTTTTAGGTAACCATATTGATTTTAGACATTTATTTTTGGGTAATCTAGAATATTTATTCTTAGAAATAAAAGTATTCATGTGTCCTAGTGTTGCATTGAATCTTAAAGAACATTCATTTGAAAAATTTCCTTTCAGATTAAATCTAAAACATGTAACAATTAAGAAATTCCCTTTACATCCTTTAACAAATATAGTTATTTACATATTATGAATTTATCTATTATAACCAAATCTAGTTTTATCTTTATTAGGTTTTTTCATAGCCATCATCTTATCAATTTTTTATTTTCCTTGAACAAAAACTTATAAGTTTTCTTTTAATATTGTAATTTCTCATTTAATATTTTCATTCTCTTTTGAATAACCTCTAGGCCATAAAAGATTTTTACATTTAAACTTGATCTTGTATTTTATGATTTCTTATTTTCATTTTTGAGTTTCTTAAATTCATTTTCAATTTTATCTAAATCATCACAAACTAATTTAAATTTCCTATATCTCTCTTTATTAGTTTTTGACATTAAATATTTCATTCTTTAATTATAATCTTTGAGCTTTATTAGTTTAGAATATGTTACCCATATTTATTTTATATCACTTAAAGAAAAAAAATTTAGTTTTTTATTTTCTTCTTTTATTTATCTATATAGAATAACCATTCTCAAAATATCACTTTGAAAATTTTCATTTTGTGTAGTTAATTATTTAAACCTAGTTTTTATATCAAAATCATAACCTGAACTATAATTAGAATCATTGTTTAAATCATTCATAGTTGTTACCATTAATCATATATTTTTTGAATCTTTTTCACTCCCATAATCATCACTACTCAAGTTTGACTCCTATGTAGAACTCCATCTAGCATGATATTCACATTTTAACTCCGTTTTTTCTTTTCATTCCATTATTGTTTTTTTGGATAGTCTGATTTGATTTGTTTTTTTATACACTAATATCATATTAATTATGAAACACTATATTTACTACCATTACCTTTCTTTCTTCCCTTTCTATCATTATTTTGATGATATCTTCTGGTATAATTCCTAAAGTCTCTCTTTTCTTTCATATACTTGTAGAACCCTTTAGTAAAAATTGGAATTTCATCTTTCTTGATTTTATGAAGCTCAAAATCACAGGAATTATCAGAAATATATATATTAGATTTTAATTCTATACCTTTCCCTTTTTTTTTATATTTATCACTATTATCATTCTTTATTTATAGTTCATATTGAAGAAGTGATCCTATCATTTTATCCATTTAATACTCAAAAAAGTCCTTAATTTATTCAATAAAATCGTTCTTTGAGTTCCATATTTTAGGTAGATATCAAAGTATTATTTCAATTAGAAATTTATTCTTCATGGTCTCCCTGAGTGTAACCATTCTATTTACAATCTTAGTGAATCTTTTTTACATCTCATTGATGCTATCTTGATCAGTCATTATGAATTCATGAAACTTTGGTCAATGAATGCCTAAATTTATTTTTTTTGAAAATCATTAGTTCATTGATGAGTTACTTTTAAATCCCTCTAGATTTTAGAAGTAGTTTTACATAAATAAATATGGATCTATATATTTTTAATTAATGAAACATATATATAATTATAACTTAATAGTTTAGAAAAAATTTTGTGGCATAATTTCCCATCAGTGTTTCTAAATCTACACATAGTAGTTCATAATGTTTTTACATGATATCACAAAATTCAAGTCTTATAATTTTTAGAAATACCTATATCTAATACTTTTAGAAAACATAGTCAATTCCATTTAAGTGAGGTGGTATGATGGGATTCAACAACTCAAATTCATGAATTTCCATATCAAAGCAGTGGATCTTTCCTTAGACTCTTCGGTCTAAGATACAGGTTAGTTCAAAATACAATGAAATAGTAATAACCAATTCCTTAAGAAGGAACCACACTTTGATACCAATTTTTGGTTCATAGTGATATGAAAAGATTTACTAGAGTGGGGATAATACTTTTTTAAAAATTAATCAATCAAATATAATTATAAAATTGATAAAAAATGTTAATTGTGAATTACAAAATATAACAAAAAACACAATATGTTTTTATATTAGTTTGTATCACCAAATTCCTAATCCACTCTTTAATCTTCTCTACTCGATGAGGAGATAAGTATTCACTAATACCTCACTTTTGATAAGGATTGATAACCTAATTACCGAGGTATATATGTTTTTATCAACTTGTTCTATAACCCAAATCAAATTTTATATGAGTCACAACCCACCTATTTTTTTTGGGACTCAAAACCCACCTAACTTTTTTTGGTACCATCCTTTCTTTTAAATAGGAGGAATAAAATAATTAATATATTTTGGATGAGAAAAAGTTAAATTGTCCCTAGAAACAAAAACAAAATATATAATTAATATAATGATGAAAAATTGAAAAAAATTTATTATCATAAGTGGAGAAGATGATGTTGAATGTTGATGCAGATCAATAACTTCAATCACTTCAGTAGTGGATGATTAAAATGATGAATTCCTTCACGATCATAGTAATATAACAATAGCTATATAATAAATTTATTACTTTACAATGATTATATGAATGTTTTATTTTTCTCTTTGTGATTGTATCAATCATCATCTTTAATCTTGTTGAATAAGATTTGTCGAATTTATTTTATCATATTCATTGATTCACATTGAAACAACTAATTATGTGTTATTAACTCCAAGATCTTGGATCATCTCAATAACTAATAAAAAAAACCATGTCATAATATAAAAAGAATTAAAATATATCTATTACCTATAATTTCAATAATCACACTCATATTTAGAGAATCTTCATGCTCTTTTATTTTTTTTATGAAATAAATTTGAAACACTTCAAATAATATCATTATGAAAAATGAGAATTATTCAATTGAATAAAACATTTAAAAATATTTAAACAAGATTACAATAATTTTATGATTCAAAAGATACATAAAATTGAGAATAAAATAGTTATTATGAAAATTATTATTTCCATAATAGTTTTCATGATATTTTATTTATCAAATAACTTGCACACTATAATTATATAATATATAACTATTTTAAAAAGTAACAAAATGGTTGAAATTTTAATAAACTTACAGTAATTAAAAATATCAAAATATGTCTAAAAGAGATTATAAAATAAATAATATGAAAATTATTATTTCAATAATATTTTTGTATTTACTAGTTTAGAAAAAAATTGATATAATATATATTTAATTTACAATGAAATAGAATAGTTAAAATATTTTAAACAAGATTATAGTTTTTTTTCATAAAAAAATTATGATTAAATAGTTTATTTTATATTTACAAAAAAGTTATAAAATTCAACAAATTTTTGTAGAAACCATGTGTTTAACTGTCAATCCATGCCAATATAAAGTCATTACACTTCAAAATATGGTCGATCTACTTGAATTTATGGTCAATATAATAGTTATCCATTTTAACTCAGGGTTGATCTAATAGTTATCCTTTTTAACTGATAGTTGATCTAATGGTTATCCATTTTAACTGATGGTTGATTTAGAAATTTCTTATCTTAAATCGTAGTAGGTGGAGAATATAACATGCGGTCAATTTCCATGTTTTACGGCCGATTTCCATGTCCTGCAGTCAATTTCTATGTCGTGTGGTCAATTTCCATGTTATAAAGTTGATAGGAAAAGACAAAATTTCTTAAATAGATTTCCACAAAACCTATACAATCATACTAGGTAGTAAAAAACAATGTGTGGTTATTTAACCATTTTACCACAAAAGTAAATATTGATTCCTATATATATTTCAACAAAAAAAATCTATAAACTTAAATATTCAAAAAGTAATATTAATTTTTTTTAAAAAAATTACACATGTAACAATTTAAATTTAAATGAAAGAAAATAAACAAATGATTAATTAAAAATTAAAAGATTTGAAAATACATATTTTTAAAATAAGGGATTTAAATTTAACAAAAAAAAGAACATATACTCTCAACACAAAAAAAAACCCAATTGGGAACTCACACTTCCCTTAAAACTAACTTTGAAATATTTTGAATCAATAAAAGGTTTAAAAATATCAATCACATGGGTTGAAATAACTATTTCAAATAGAACAACCCATTTAGAGAAATTTAACACCACAAAAACTTTGTTTGGAAATTAATTGATGTGGTTTACCCCTTAAAACTTTAAATCAGTGCTCACCATCACTTTTAGAACCATTTTCAAACTTTGAATCCACATGGTATTTTATCACAAAAACTTTTCTTGGAATACCATTCCATGCCAAGGGTTAAAACCATATTAAATAAACTTTGGCCCCTCATGGGACATACACATAGACATAAATTTAATGATAAACCATTTTAAAACAATCAATCATCCAAAGGCATGAAATATAAACTGACGCCAAAGAAACACCTACCACAATTCAATGAAAAACAAGAAGGAAGTTTTAACCTTCAATAAATAACACAAAAAAATGCCAAGAGATACCCTCAATAACCTTTATATGAAAAAATATCCATGATGAGGTCTAAAAACTCCCCTAAAATCAGCTGGCATGACTTTTTGGGTTAGCGAGAGGAAGACAAATCAAGGTAAAAGTGATTAATAGATGAGAAGAAGAGGTTTAGAGGGACTTACCAAGGAGAAATATACTTTAATACATGGTATAAATACATAAAAAATAATAGTATGAGGGGAAGGGGAGATACCCATGTGCACCTGGTATGTTCAAGTTAGAGGGAGATAAATAGGAAGACGAGAGGGGTTAATTCAAGTTGGAAAAAATCCGTAATTTCAACTTTTAATGAAATTGGACAATACATATGGTTTAGATACACAATTTTCCAAATCGTGTAACAACCATGAATACAAAACTACCTAGGAAAACACACCTCACACAGTCACTCTAGGGGACTTTGTATGGTTTGAAAATTCATGTTCTAGCTATTCTAAAAGATTCTATCAAAAGTATAGACCTGGACATACACTTGTTACATGTTTTCCTCTAACCATACACAAGTAATGTTCCAGTATCCATATTCCCAAAAGGTCTCACATAATTTATCCTAGGTTTTATATGGTTAAGGCTAATCCATGCATAAAACATTCATATCAACCAAGTGTAGAATGAAAACAATTGAAAATACTACTATGAAAGGATAGATGCAAGATTTATTCTAAACAGTGCATGAAAATCACACACAATAGAGAAATTTTCTAAAAACTTAAAAATTTAAATCAAAATTCTCCAATACATAATATTAACCTAGAATAAGATAGAATAATGAAAAATAAACTCTATAGTAACATGTATAGTGTAACAATTCTCCCCACCATGCAACTTTCTTTCCACTAAAAAGTCAGTTAAAAGTAGAGGATAACAAAAAATGAATTCTAAAACAAACCATTAGAATAAAAGACAAATCCTCAAACAATAGTATAAACACTCAAACAAGATGAAACACCCTCAGGCAAGATACATACTAAATAAAATCCAGTTAAAACCTAATGAAGATAAGGGGATCAACATAGGTCTCAACACCATTTATAACTAATATATAATGGTTAAATAAGAAGAAAACTATTTCTTATAAAAATAAAACATCATCAAGAAATTAATAACCTATAATATCTAAAAAGGGGTTACAAAACATTAATTATTCATTAAAAACCAAAAAAACAGGCTCATAATCAATGAGGAAGGAACCAACATAGAAAAAAACCAAAGATCCCTAGATTATTTCATCAAATCCATGGAATCCAAAAAATAAGGAGCATAACAAATGGAGACATACCACACCAACAAATGAAATGGTCTTAACCTTGGAGTTACTAACTATATATAAGGAAAACTTAGGTCTAACCCTACATAATACCATCCCATAGTAATTTCGATATAAAACTCAGCTCAGCAGCACCCACAATCTAACTAGAAACAGACCACACCCTTAGCCACCCATGCATGTACCCTAAGATTCTCCTTGTATAAAACAACCCAAAAAAATCCAAAACCATTGTATACACCATTCATAAGAAATATAGTATCATCAGGAAACAAGTCATGAACATCCTAGAAACAACCATCACTCACATAGAGCAAGCAAAGAGGAACAAAAAAACACTAAACAAGGACTTCCATAATCCAAAATGGATCCAAAACCAATGAGAATAGATCAAAGAAATAGACTATTTCCCCAAAATAATTACATTCCTAAAGGAAGTCTGAAAAATCACCTAAAGAAATAATAAAGAAATGGCCACCACATCAAATATTAAGGATCACTAAGAAGACCATTCCTCATCAATCCATATATCCAACCAAGGCTCACAGGTCTAAGACACTCATCCCATATAATTACCAAGTAAACCCAATAATTATAATTGCCCCAAATAATTTAAAGATAGACCACTTAAGAAAAAAAACACATTACACTCCTTTTGGAGATTGGGCAGTGCTAAAATTGGAACTCGGAAAAACTCCCATGGTTAAACACCTTACCTTTACACTAGATTTTTCTAGGAAGGATACACTGAGAAATGCGAAAAGTGAACCCAAAATGGTCCATTCTCTAAAATCATGTAAAGACATACCAAAATCAAACAAGGTACAAATTGAAACATGAATTCCACTAAAATGGGAATAGTTATTTAAAAAAATATATTTAAAACCATATAACCCTTAATAATGAGTCCCCAAACCACTTTGAAACCTGAATAGAATCAATTTCACAACTCCAAAACCAATCTCAAACCTGACTTGATCATTTAAAAACATTTCTAAAATTAATTTCAATAAAAACACCAACTATTTTTAGAACCAAAACACCATTAAGATTCCATTATTAATATAAAAACTTATAATTTGAAACAATTTTAAACCATTCACCTTTTTAAATAGATTCAAAGGGTTGAAACCCAAAAAATACACAAAATTTAGTTTTTTGAATCATTTAAATCCCTTTAAATGAGATCCTAAATATTTAAATTTTTTATTGGAGTAAAAATAACTTATCTATTTAAATATTTAAAAATGAATATTATTGGTTTAAAATAAAAAAAATCTAAATTTTATAATGAAATCAACCACTTCAAAGCAGTTTATGAAACCAAAAATCTATTTTATAAACAAACCCTATTCTTAATTTCAAAGAAAAATTACTTTTATCATGAAATCCATGTTTCACACAAAAATTTAATGTGAAATTTCACATGAAATCACCTAAAAAAGGCATAACACAAGCCTCAACTAAAATACACTAAAATAATTCCAATATATCACAAGTCCCACTTTTAAAATTTCAAATTTCCTTAACCAAACATAGAAATCCATGAACCTAGGGGTCTAAATGAAACATAAAATATGCTATAGAACCATTCCAAACTTGGACACATGGTTGAAAACCATGTTATAGTTATTTAATGGCCCCTATAATGTGTCTAGTATCAAGCACTTGGTTTCCAAATGGTTTTTCAATTCTTATAACTCCACCTTAAACCTTGATTACCTTTTCCATATTCATCCCAAAACACTAAACAAGACCCCTAAGGAAACTCAAGCTATGCCTAAAAGGATAAAAATAAAAAAACCATAAAAATCAAATCAAAATCCAATAAATCCATCAATAATAAGAAATAATCTAAGCTAAAATCTTGACTACCCATGAAAACTCAAGGATTATGGTGAGAAAGATATTTAAAAAGTATCCCTACAACTACCTCATGAGCCCCGACATCCTTATATCCATACTACCAACTCCATAATAATAAGAGATAACTTATAGAATCTAGTACTACTGATAAAACTAGGACTTGATACCATATGTAATGAATCATCCTAGGCTTCAATCTGACCTGACACCCAACCTAGACCACCACTATCTTTAAGGGAATTCATGATCCCCATGTACTTGCACCTAGTTCCTAGGCATCATGAAACATGCTTTGGGAATGATTTATCACTTTTTAAAAAGTATAAATAAATAACAAAACAATATAAATAAACCAACCATATATAAGATAAACCATCATGATCATCCAATACAAGGTTTAAAATTG
Source organism: Viscum album (assembly GCA_963277665.1). Taxonomy (NCBI): domain Eukaryota; kingdom Viridiplantae; phylum Streptophyta; class Magnoliopsida; order Santalales; family Viscaceae; genus Viscum; species Viscum album. The sequence continues at coordinate 1,438,953,997 of OY728157.1, forward strand.
AGTCCAATATGAATACATAATGAAGCTAATATAATAATAAAAAAGTAAAAATGCAATATAAAAAAGTGTCCAAAAAAAATAAAAAATAAAAAATCCCCCAAACCACTTTATGATCCTCTCAATGACCCACAATTACCATATGACCTAACATATACCTCGATAGACTAAATGGTTCTGAGGGATGAAAATTGAGTCTAGCTACAAACAAAAACCTATAAAATATAAGCAAGAGCTAAACAACCCAATAGGTCAACACCCCCCCCAAATCAATGCCATCACTTTCATATTACATCCTAAAAATTCCAGTTTGAAATACATAGGAAATATATAATTTTTTCATAAGACTTTATAAGAATAAACAAAAACACATCAAAATTGTGTTAAAAATTACTTTTTATTATTTCCATTAAGTGAAAATAATCACTTAGAAAACAAATTTCCCGATCGAAGCCTTTTTGGTCAAACCATCATTTTAATGTTCTAATTTAAAACAATATCATAAATACCCATTTTAAATAACCATTTTTAAAACAAAAAATTAATGTTTTGAATTAAAACCATTTTTCTAAAATATCCTTGAAAACTAATTTACAAGTAAAACTAGGCGTGATGGCCTAAAATTATATTTTAACCCCCACAATTGAGTTATAAAAACAATCCCTTTAATTGTGTTTTGAAAATAAAATATTTCCAAAGACCCTTTTAAAAACAAACAAAATTCATTTTCAAAGAATCATATCTTTCAAAACCCATTTCTAATTTTTTTAGAAAAATACCAAAACAAAAACCAAAATAGGAAACATTTGAAAGTATTAACCATTAGATAAATAAGAAATTAAAAGAAAAAAAAACATGTAAGTGGTGGAATGAAATCATATAATAAATAGTGGATACAATGAAGGTAAATAATAAATCACCTAAATGATACTAAGTAGGTTCCCAACATCATGGAAAACTCTATAGGAATCTATCAAATATAATTCATTTATAAATAAATGCTCACCTCACCTTTAACACCCTAGTATGAAACAAAACTTTTCATTAACACTAGAAAACCACAAACACAAACAACCACCCATAAATGGGAATAAAATAAGGGGGGGGGGATAAGATGGTTACAAGGCTTCTATTTTTAAAAAAAATCCTCATAAATCACCAAATATACCTTTTTCAAAACATGTTTGGAATGCCAAACAAACTTGATTTATTTTTCAAATCCTATCTCAATCAACTCTCAAGAATAGTTTTATTGAAACATTTCTTGAAACCCGATTGGGAACTCACAATTCCCTTAAAACAACCTTTAAAATATTTCAAAGTTGTAAAGAGGTTTCAAAAGATCACTCATATGGGTTGGCATAACTATTTCAAATAAAAAAAAACCATTTAAAACACTTTAGAACCCTATTTTTTTGGAAATCAATTGACATGACATACCAATTTAAAAACATAAAATATAGGATAACCATAAATTTTAAAAATATTTCCAAATATTAAATCCAATTGGGAATTTTGAAAAAAATATTTGGCATGGAATTCCATTTTATTTCAAGGGTTAAAACCAAATTAAATCAAATCTATTCCATCATGAGATATAAATATAAGAACAACTTGAATGAGAAACCATTTTAAGATAATAAATCATCTAAAGTCGTGAGATATAAAGCGACACCAAATAAACACTTACCCAGTTTCAATGAAAAAGAAGTCATAAGTTGTCACCTTTGACAGAGAATATCCAACTAAGACAATATATCCCCTCTACAACCTATGAATGAACAAATCCACATTATTATGTCCAAAAACATCCATAAAATTTACCAACATGACTTTTAGGGTAAGTAAGAGGAAGAAAAATCAAGGTAAAGGGGATAAATAAATGAGGGGAAGATGTTTAAAGGGACTTAATAAAGATAAATCCACTTTAATACTTGGTATAAATCCATAAAAAATAAGATAAGTAAGGGGGGGTATCTCCCCATGTTTTCTTGGTTTGTTCAAGAAATATAGAGATAAAGTGGAGTCTAAGAGGGGTTATTAGGAGTGGGGGAAAATTTGTAATTTCAACTTTCAATAAACCTAGGCAGACCTCATGGTTTTCCATAACATGCACCAACTATATAGGATCCGCTTACTAGGCCAACCTACCTTGCATGACAACTCCTGGGGACTCTATGTGGTTGGAAAAATGGTTCACCAACCATGATAAATGGCACTATAAAAAATGTAGATGGTCACACACTTGTCACATAGTTTCCTTTAATAATGTGCAAGCCATGCACATGTACACATTTGTTCCAAAGGACCCTCATGGTTTCTCATAGGTTTAACATGGTTTGATATAATATATATGAAATCCATGTAAACCAACCATTCATAGAATTAAAACCATTGAAAATATTACTATGAAAGTGTAAAAGCACAGTTTCCTCTAAACTATGTATTCATTCCATGCATAATAGGGAAATTTTCGAGAAACATAAAAATTTAATCTATAATTCTAAAAAACATAAAATTAACCCAATAAAATATAAAATAATTCAAAATAAACTCTATAGTGACATGGATGGTGTAATAAGGCATCTTTCTTAGTGGAATTAGGCGAACTTACAAGTCCATGATCAATGTATAGAAACATTTCATGATACCTATTTATAAGGAAGTTAATTTCATAATGAAAAAAGCATTCCTATGAATTATAATGTATGATATAATCTCTTTGTATCTATATCTCATCAATTGGGATGCATATTGTGTCATCATAATATATTCTTGACTCTTTCTTTGAATAATAAAAATGAACTTGTTAATGAACTACCATGACCATAGATTTAATCAAACAACTCCATTTAAATCAAAAGGACAAATATATCTATTTACATTTTCTCATGAAGTTTCTAAATGGATGAGTTGTATTTTTTTATCAATAATGATATAATGAAGTAAAGTCAAAGTTTTTTGGATAAATATGAGTTATTTATTTTCATATAAAATGGAAAAGATAATGAAGAATTATTGAATGAAATCTTGAATATCTTGACTAGACATATTCAATGTAGTATCCCCTTAATATTTAAAGATTTTTTATGATGTTATTTATGTTTAAGATAAGTGATTATGGTGAGAGTACTCTATTAAATAGTTTAAAATATGATTAAAGAGTAAAAAACATGAAGAATTTATTGTTCAATGCAGGATCCATTCATGAAGCATATAACATGCACATTTTAGTTTTAGTGTATAAAGAAACTTTAGATGAAAATTTAAGAATATTTTGAGTGCTTGAGATGTGACAAAGTTTAATTGAATTAATTATGAATTTATTTGAGTATTTTTTTAATATGATGTTGAAGAATAAAATGTTTATTTCTTGCCTTTTAAAGAGTCACCTTGAAAATTCAGATGAGTCTTTCTGGACATATGAAGAGTAAAGTACAACATCAAATGAGTAAAAATAGAGTTTTAATGAGTAAATGAATTTTTTTTAAGAGTCATCAGGAACTTTATAAAAGTATATTGGTACTCTGTAAATGTAAATTACCATATTTTAGAAGAGTCATTTTACACTCATATGATATTTTTTAGAGATTGAAAAAATTATGAAAAATTAAGAATATTAGAGTTAAATAGAGAAATTATTTAATATTTATTCTAAAAAAATATTAATTCAAAGGATGCTTTTCAAATTTCTTCAAGGACTCAAATTTTATAGTCATTAAAATAAATCATGCACCAATCTAATATAATGAATCAGACCATAACTGATTTTAAATGGAGTCTTGTAATGTCCCAGTTCTGGAAGCCACCTAAAGGCACCCCGTACCCGGTTGGTCACATGAACTCAAGCGCATTTCCCATAATGCCAGAGGCTGCTGACTAGAAGTGAGGGACTTGGGTGTGATAGTGGGTAAACTATACCCTCATTGGAAGAGTAACACAATATAATAGAAATAGATAACAATGTAAAAATAAGTAATAATATCAAACAACAAAAAAAGCGGAAGTCTAAAGAAATTAATAGCTGGAGCATATATATAAAAATGATGCATGGTACATATGTCTAGGAAAGCAGCCAAACACATCACAATTCTAGAATATAGTACTAAACCAAAGTACAAAATAAAACAAGTAAACTCCTCAGCATCACAAGCCTCATCTTGGTCCCATGCTCTCCAGCTCCTCCGCAATCAAGTACCTGAAGTAGAAGGGAACTTGCCCTTATCTATACCTGCAGTAATATAATTTATTTGGGACCAAAAGAATGGCCAAAACAGGGTGTGAGACTAAATCCCAATAGGCAACCACCAAAAGATCTTTGCCTAACATTCAGTGAATATATGGCAGGTAATAAATAATAGGAAGCAGTAAACAAGGAAGTACTCAGCAGTAAACAATCCATAGTTTCAAAGCATTTGGTTTCATAAATCAAGCAACGGATAACCAAAGCAGGTAAACAAAAACTGGTAACCCTCTAGGAAGTACTCATAGCCCATAACCTCTAGTTCTACCTAGCAATACAAGTAAGTAGATAAACACAAAAGGTAACCCTCTGGGAAGTACTCACAGCCTATCCCCTCTGGTCCTACCTAGCAACACAATTTAGTAGCTAAACACAAAAGGTAACACTATGGGAAGCAATCACAACCTATCCACTCTGGTATTACCTATTAACACAAGAAACCCTCTGGGCAGTACACTCAGTCTAATCCCTCTAGTTAGGCTTTAGAATAGACTATCTAAGGAAGCACTCACCGTCAATTACTTCTATTGTCTCTTATCAGTAACTAAAGGTGCTCCGGGGAAGCACTTACGTCACATTCCCCCTGTGGCCCACGTTGAGGAACTAAAGTCACTCTGAGTAATCACTTACATCAATTCCCCCTGTAGTCTCACATCTTAAGGAAAAACAGACACTCTGGAGAAGACCTTCCGTCCATTCTCCCTATGGTATAGTACAAAAGGTTCTCACAGCCCTGTGTAATTCAAGCAAGAATAGAAGTGTGTATCTGCCAAATTAAACCTCAAGAACTACTTGTATAAATAGTATACAACATAAAAACATGTCAGAACAACAGTCACATCATCCTACAATACTAGGTATGGGAAAAATAAATAGCAGCCTAATAGGAAAACTAGACTAAACGGTCAAAATAAGAAAAATGCATGGAAAACACTTCCAAAGCATATAAATTCACCTTATTCACATTCCATTAGCCTCTATTCAAGAATACAAGAATAAAAGACAATTATCCGAGCCAAAACAGTAAACACGCAATACCCCGTTCAAGGGTATTGGACCAATTTGCACATATAATTCATAGACTTTCAATAGAAAGGCACAAACCACCTACCTCAGTGTTGGGAGATCGCTATAAGTGAACTTTAAGCCTTGAATATCCCATGAACACCGTATATCTAGAAAAATGTCTAAAACATTCAACCAAGGATAACTTGAGAAAGAGGAGGAATCATGAAATGAAGCTATAGAAGAAGGAAGATATTACCGAGGCGATTCCAATGAAATCGACGGTGGTAAAATCGGAGATCATAAGATAGGTCGGGGGCTCAGAGGAAGATCACAGCTGTACGAGAGCTCTCAGACGAACTAGGTCGAGAAGAAGGCCTTTCTGGAGATTAAACGCGACCTTGGTATGTTTAATGAAAAAAATAATACGCGGTGTGTACTTTGGAAGTACAGGACGTGTACTTTAGAAGTAAACGACGTGTACTTTGGAAGTACACGACGTGTACTTGCCATTTTCTTACCCCGCATTAGGCGGCCTCTAGGTCACCCCAAATGGTCGTGTGTGCAACCATTACACGACCATCACATGGCTTCATGCGGAAAGTGAGTACACGGCGTGTACTTCAAAATTTTTCAGAAATTCCTCTTTTTGTAAAAAAAGACCAGAGAAGGAAAATATACCTGAAAAGAAGATCCAGGTTCTTACAAACTTCCCCCCTTAAATAAATTCATCCCTGAATTTCCCTAGAAAGGAGGCGTAGAATAAGAAACCCTAAACATCTCCGGCCACTGCGATCGCACGTCTACCTCCCTCTCCCAAGTATCATCCTATACTCATCCGTGCTACCATAGAACTCATACTAGAGGAATAGACCAGCCACAGAAAACCTTCATACTTCGATCGACAATCCGGATAGGATGATCCTCAAAAGATGCAACCACTTCTAACTCAACCTCCTTGGGTTGGAAGACATGAGATGGGTTTGTGAAGTAACGTCGAAGCTGAGAAACATGGAAGAAGTCATGCATATCTCGATACCTCTAAGGTAACTGCAACTGATAAGAAACCGACCCAACTCTCTCCAACACCTCAAACGACCCAACGTACCTTGGTGAAAGCTTACCCTATCTCCTAATACTTATGTTTCCCAACCTCAGTGTGACACGTATGAAAACCTGATCTCTGACCTCGAACTCCAGAGGTTGTCTCTGCTGATCAGCATAAGACTTCTATCGAGACTTTGTAGTAGCCATCCTCTTCCTAATGAACTCTATCTTCTCTATAGTCTCCTAGACAAGATGAGGTCCCAACATAGATTCCTCTCCTACCTCCATCCAACATAAGGGTGAACAACATGGACAACCATACAAATCCTCATAAGGTTCCATTTGAATAGTTTCTTGAAAACTATTATTATAGGAAAACTCCACAATAGGTATGTGCTTCTCTTAAGAACTTCTAAAATCTAGGATGCATAGCATACGTGGACTCACTTGTCCTCCTTAATTCCCTTAAAGATAATCTCTCTACACCTTGGTCCATAGCGTACGTGGTCAGGAAATGTCGTGATATGCTTAGTCATAACATCACTCTTTCACACATATGTCGAGAGGGGAACAAGGTCGCGGACTATTTGGCTTCCATGGATGACCAATGTTCCACAGATGTGCATATCTTCCGGATTAACAGTTTGAAGGCAGAATGTGTTAATTTGATCCAAGGGGATGCCCTCGGTCTGCATTACTTTAGACCTCTGTAGTTTTCTTAGTGTACTTTCTTATTCTCTTAATAAAAATTTAATTTGGATGGATAGGATGCATGCTTGAAGCATATACTCAAGCACCTAAATCGTACGCTCGGACTGGCCATATGTCTGGGGATGGTAAGTTGTACTCAAAAGCAGCTGTGTACCCAAAGCCTTCTAAATCCCTTGCCAAACCCGAGAAGTAAAACGGGCATCCCTATCTTAAACGATGGAGTGTGGAACCCCTTTTAGACGTACAATCTCTCAGATATACAACTGTCCCGGCTCATAAACACTGAAGGTCTCCTTGATCATCAAGAAGTGAGAAACCTTTGTGATTATTTCAATGACAACCCAAACTGCATCATTCCCTCGAAGCGACCTCAGTAAACCTGTCACAAAATCCATCACGACATCATTCCATTTCCATTCAAGAATGGGTAACTACTGCAAAATCCTTGCTGGTCGCTGATGCTCCTTCTTCACCTGCTAATAGGTGGAACACTTCATGAAAAAACCAAAAACATATCTCTTCATACCTGGTCACCAATATTGGCAGTATAGATCATGATACATCTTGGTGACACCAAGATGAACTACCCAAACTGAGGAATGAAAGTCCCGCATCAGATCCTCATGTATGTCTTCTGGAACCCATACATGCCCCTAGAAACACAAGATCTCATCCATGCCTATGGTCTATCTAGGAATAGGGTCCTATCCTAACACACTTTCCCATAGGAACATGCCTTTAAAATCTGATAGCTGCCCCATTCGCACTCGATTAAGAAGAGTAGAGGTAACATCCACAGAAGAAAGAAAAGTCTTCCCCTGTCTATCGTGAACCTCCAAATGTATCTCAGAGAACAGAGCCATAGGCTTCCACTCATTATTGGCCTCCTGAACTGCCTGTATCTGAGTCCTCCTGCTCAGCGCATCATCCACTGCATTTCCCTTCCTAGGCATATAGGCAAGCTCAAAGTCAAAAGACAGAAGGTAATCAACCCACCTTCACTGTATCAAATTCAATTCATGCTGAGTGATGATATACTTGAGACTCTTGTGGTCTATGAAAACCACAAAATGTTATCCCAAAAGATAATGTCTCCAAAAGTGAAAGGCATGAACAACAATAGCCAACTTGAGATCGTACGTCACGTAATTCCCCTCATGCGGCCTTAACTACCGAGACCCATACGTGACTAATCCTTCTCCCTACATAAACAAAACTCCCATCCCAATACCTGAAGCATCACAATACATAGTATATATCTTTCTTGGATATGTAAAAAATAGTATCGGTGCTGAAGTCAACCTCCCCTTCAGCTCATGAAAGGCTGGCTCATAAGAATTTGACCACAATAACTTTTCACCCTTCTTAGTCAAACCCGTCAGTGGTGCTTCTTAGCATGAAAAGTAATGTATAAATTGTATGTAGTATCAAGCCAGCCTTAGAAAACTCCATACCTAAAATATGTTCTTCGGTTGCTCCTAGGAAACTACTGCTCTCACTTTATTTGGGTCTACTGATACTCCTTTCTCTGAGATAACATGACCCAAGAAGTGAATCTGGTCCATCCAAAAGTAGCATTTTGATAGCTTAGCATATAACTGATGCTATCTCAGTGTACTCGAAACGATCTCAAGATGGTTAGCATGGTCATGTCGAGTGTGAGAGTACACCAAGATATCGTCCACGAAGACTACCATGAAAGAATCCAAGTATGGATGGAACACTCGGTTCATCAGTTCTATGAAAACTGCAGGCATGTTTGTAAGACCGAATGACATAAACATATACTCGTATAGACCATACCATCTCTGGAAGGCTATAAGAGGTATATCAGATGGTCTAACATGAAACTGATTATAACCAGATCTCAAGTCAATCTTTGAGAACACCCAGGCTCCTTGAAGATGATAAAAGAGAAAATCAATCCTTGTCAAGGGATATTAGTTCTTGACCGTAAACCGGTTCATCTTCCGATAATCCACACAAATCCTGAGGGTACCATCTGCCTTCTTCACAAATAGGATAGGTGAACCCCAAGGAGAAGTACTGGGTCAGATTAAACCATTTTCCTGCAACTCCTCCAATTGGTTCTTGAGCTCCTTTAACTATGGTGTAGCCATCCTATTAGGAGGAATAAACACTGGTGTCGGTCTTGGCACGAGCTCAATAGAAAAGTCTATCTCTCACTCCGGAGGAAAATCTGAAAATTCCTCTCAAAAGACGTCCCTAAAGTGATCCACCATTGTAGGAAAGTCCATCTAAGAAGTACCCTGGTCATCCAGATAAATACTAGAAATCTGGTCTTTAACTCCTCTCAACCCATGATGCTCGGGTCCCACTATTCTCACCTAGACATCCCACTCGCCCTTATGAAGAAACGATCTTCCTTCTGGTGATGTGAAACTCACCCTATGGTGGTAGAAATTGACAACTTCCTTGAAGGGAACTAATTTGTACATTCTAAGAATGAAATCATAGCCTGTCATCTCTAAGAAATAGAGGTCCCAAAAGAAGTGACACCCATCAACCTCTAGAGGGCACTCCTTACACTAACGCACAACATCCGTTCTAATCCCCAACAGAGTGTCCAATGTCAAGATATCAGTAGAATTAAAGATGCAGAGCCTAAGGATCTCCACTATAGAAACAAATATAAAGCTATGGGAAGCCCCTGTATCGAAAAGAGCATAAGCTAAAACTAAGGAAACTAAGACCGTACCTTGAAATGTAGAAGGTCCAGGATCCTACTCCTGCTGTGTCTACTCCACTGAAAAAGTTTGGCCTGTACCATGGCCCTGTGACCCTACTTGACCACTCTAGGCTGATCTTCCCTAATGTCTTTAAAAACTGGGTGAATAGCTACCATGACTACAACCTCCACCTCGGCCTGAACAGTTAGAAGAAATCCAGTTCCTAGACTGGTGAGAAATTGGTGGTGCTGCCCTAGAATGAGGAGTCATAGAATAACCCCTTTCACCAGCTGCTGGTGAGAAGATCTGACAGAATAACTGAAGATGACCCATATTGCCACCAGATCGACACTCCATTGGGTCTCTCGGGCAGTGTAACCTTGTATGCCCGCTCTTACCATAGTGGTAGCACACCACCTGGCTGGCAGAAGATATCTCTCATCTCCTCATATCTCCGTGCGTAGATTCCCTAAGGCACTTCCTACTATCAGTAGGAGGGATACTAACTATGGATGCCGAGCCGCCCTGGATCACAACTCCAGAATCTCTCAGATTGTGCTCTATGATTAGCACCTGGTTGACGATAGAAGTGATGGAATTCAACCGGAATATATTCACATACGATCAGATGTTGTGCCTCAGACCATCCTCGAAATTCCTTGCTAGGAATAACTCATCACCTCCTGGAATAGGTGTGAAGCACTGCAGCTCGGTGAAGCAAGAGGAATACTCTATAACAGAAAGAGTACCCTACTCCAGACTCATAAACTCTCGGGCTCGATTGGCCCTCAAGGTCTCTAGGTAGAAGTAGTCATAGAATAAATTCTGGAACTCATCCCAAGCAATGAACTGCTAGCGTCCAACCTTTGAGATCACATCCCACCATATCTTGGAGGAATCCCAAAGCATGTACATAGTGAGATTGAACCTCCCCTTTGGAGGCATATCTAGATGCTCGAAGATAGAAAACATGGCTTCTAACCATGAATCTGAAGCCTGGGGTCCTCCTTCCCCTGTGAAAGTGGGAGGATGCTGCTGTTGAAAGACCCACATCACTCTTCCATAGACAGGGTAGGAGGAGGTACCCCACGGAAGGTCTGAATGAACCTCATAAAGCCTTTTATAAACTGTGCATCACCACCCGCGTCAGGTATAACAGCTGGTGCCAAGACTGGTACAACTGGAGGATCTATTGGTAGTCCCTGATCAGCCATATCCGGTGTCTGGTCACTACCTGGAAACTGGCGTACGACCAGAGGACGTCTCGGCAGCATGAATCTGTAAGGTCAACACACACCTTAGAACAAAATTATCAAGGACTAAAAATTGGATGCATATGAAGGGAACAAGAGAAATAGAACATTAAAATTTTACAAAACAAGACTACACGACATGTATAATTACTACATGGTGTGTTTCCTTTAGCCTTTCACATGAGAGTATACTTCTACCTGAACTGGTCTTGTAACACCCCAAACACACGGTGTGTTGTCCTTACAAATGGTGTGTACTTGAATTATCTTCCCTTTCCCAAGTCCTTCTACATGGCTAAGCCACACAATTCTCCTTAAAATGAAATTATGCGGAATGTTTGTGCCAGACATGGTGTGTACTAGATGAGCTTCACCAACCCGTGTTGTTCGTGACACGGCCAAATACTTAGCTGACACTACACAATGTGTACTAGGAAAGATAACACTGAACCATGTTGTTAGTTACATGGATGGATTCCAAGATTACACTACACGATGTGTTTAGAAATAACATTACGTGTATAACCTAATATTTTTCCATTTGTGTTGTTAGTCACACTAGTGGACATAGGGTCAACATGACACGATGTGTACAACTAGTACACGGCATGTTCCCACAAGAATTTCCCTATCTCGTGTCTCTGCCCAAACAGCCTATGACACGGTTAGAGAATACACAACGTGTACATATGGTACACAACCTGTACTTAAGAAAAACAGTTTCTTCCTGAACAGAAGAACACATGGCATGTATTCAAAACTACACAGTGTGTATTCTGGGTTTTTCCGAACAGTAAGACTCTGAAACTACTTTGGAGTCTAGAAAAACATTGAAACAAACACCAAGGTGCCGAATTACGATCCGTGAGGGACCATAATCCCCGCGAATCAAATATTGGCATCTTATACATGTTATAACAAGAAAAAACCAGGCAATAATCCACCAAATTACAGTCCATGAGGGCCCATAACACCTCAAGAACCAAAGTTTAGCATTCATTCAAACAAAAAATTACACAAACAATACCCTATCAAACAAAAATTATTTTTATCAAGGAATCTATCACAATAGCATGAATATCTAGCACAACACCTATCACAAGAACATGCAATCACTAATGCACCCTAAATGGCATGGAAAGTATGAATGACATGTGATTTCTAGAAAGTGACTATATGATGCATGAGATGGCATACCCTAATCTCATTGGGTTGAAACAGAATTAGAACCTTAAGAAAATCAACAATGATAGCACAATACATGTGAGTCACCCAACGGTGAAAATCAAATCAACTATAAAATTGCAAAACCAGAAATATTGCAATACGGGGTAAATTGGATTTTCCCTATACATGGGTTAGCAACTCCCAATCACAGATTATTAGCAAGTACCTATTCCATTCTATCCCTGACTATAGTATCTAAAAAATAATTCAAAGAAAAGAAACTCCTCTGATACCACTTTGTAATGCCCTGGTTTCAGAAGCCACATAGAGGCGCCCCGTACCTAGTTTGTCACATGGCCTCAATCAAATTTACCCTAACGCCAGAGGCTGCCGACTACAAAAAAGGGCCTTGGGTGTGATAGTGGGGAAACTATGTCCGAATTGGTAGAGTAACACAGTGGAAGAGAAACAGATAACAATAGTAGAAGGATTAATAATATCAAACAATAAGAAACAACAAAAGTCTGAAGAAATAAACAGCTGGAGAATATATATAAAAATTATGCATGGTACATATGTCTAGGAAAGCATCCAAACACATCACAATTCTAGAATACAGTACTAAACCAAAGTACAAAATAAAACAAGTAAACTCCTTAGCATCGCAAGCCTCATCTTGGTCCCATGCTTTCCAGCTCCTCAATAATCAAGTACCTGAATTAGAAGGGTGCTTGCCCTTATCTATACCTGCAGAAAATTTAATCTCTTTGGGACCAAAATCATGGCCCAAACAGGGTGTGAGACTAAATATTAGTAGGAAACCACCATAAGATCTGTGCCTAATAGTCAGTGAATATATAAAAAGTAATAAATTACAGGAAGTAGTAAACAAGGAATTACTCAGCAGTAACCAATCAATAGTTTTAAAGCATTCAGTTTCATAAATCAATCAATAGATAACCAAAGTAGGTAAACAAAAACAAGTAACCCTATGGGAAGTACTCACAACCCATCCCCTCTAGTCCTACCAAGAAACACAAGAAATCAGCTAAATAAAAAAGTTAACTCTCTGGGAAGTACTCACAGCCTATCCCCTCTAGTCCTTCCTAGAAACACAAGCAAACAGATAAACACAAAAGGTAACCATTTAGGAAGTACTCACAGCCTATCCCCTCTGGTCCTACATAGAAACAAAAGAAACCCCCTGGGTAGTACACTCAGTCTAACCCCTCTGGTTCAACTTTAGAATAGACTCTCTGAGGAAGCACTCACCGTCAATTCCTCCTATAGTCTCATATTGGTAACTAAAGGTTCTCTGAGGAAGCACTTACATCACATTCCCCCTTGTGGCCCATGTTGAGGAACTATAGACCCTATAAGGAAGCACTTATGTCAATTCCCCCTGTGGTCTGGCATCGTAAGTAAAAATAGACACTTTAGAGAAGCCCTTATGTCCATTCTCTCTATGGTCTACTACACCAGGTTCTCACAGCCCTATGTAAGTCAAGCAAGAAAAGAAGTGCATATATGCCAAAGTAAACCTCAAGAAATACTTGGATAAATAGTATACAATGTAATAGAATGTCAGAACAATAGTCACATCATCCTATAATACTAGGCATGGGAAAAATAAACAGCAGCCTAACATGCAAACTAGGCCAAACGGTCAAAACAAGCAACATGCATGGAAAACAATTCCAAAGCAAATAAATTCACCATATTCACATTCAAATATCCTCTATTCAAGCATAAAATCATATAAATCAATTATCAGGGCTAAAAAAGTAAACACGCAATACCCCGTTCAAGGGTATTGGACCGATTTGGACAGATAATTCAAAGACTTTCACCAAAAAGGAACAAACCACCTACATTAGTGTTGGGAGATCGTTATAAGTGAATTTCAAGACTTTAATCACCCAAGAACATAGTAAATCTACAAAAATGTCTAAAACGTTCAACCGATGATAACTTGAAAAAGAGCAGGAATCATGAAACGAAGCTCTAGAAGAAGGAAGAGCTTACCAAGGTGATTCCAATGAAATCTATGGTGGTCGAATCAGAGATCGTATGCTTGGTCAGGTTCTTGGAGGAATATCATAGCTATACAGAAGCTCTTTGACAAACTAGGTCAAGAAGAAGGTCTTTCAAGAGATTAGATGCAACCCCGGTATGTTTAATGAAAAAAAGAAAATACATGACGCGTACTTTGGAAGTACAAGGCGTGTAGTTTCTGTTTCCGTACCATGCATTAGGAGGCCTCCAGGTCACCCCCACATGGCTGTGTGTGAGGCCATTACACGACCAGCACACAGCTTCATGTGGCAATCAAGTACATGGCATGTACTTCAAATATTTTCAGAAATTCCTCTTTTTCTCAAAAATGACCAGAAAAGGAAAATATACCTGAAAAGAAGATCTAGGTTATTACAAGTGCTGAGAGGAATTCCATCCTATAAGATACTATAACAAATCATAATTATTGTGCTCACAGAAAAATGGATTAATATTTTCAAATGATTTTAATACTATGTATTTTTTTAGAGAGGAGAATATTCTGTGATATTTTAAATCACATGAAATATGAAAAAAACCCAAGTCTTAAGAAAATATAAAAGAAAGAACTTGAATTGATTTAAATGGGAATTTTAAATGAGATTAAAATTGAGAAGTATCCTACCAATATTCAATGAGTTTTATAATTTAAAAATGGAATAAATATTTATTAAATATTCTATAAATATAAAGTATTAGGAAATAAAGAATAAATTTAGATTCTTAGAGAGATCGAGATTTTGTTTCTATAAAGAATATAATATATATATTGAAGGTGAATATAAATACATCCAACACACCCCATGTGTCAAAGTAAGAAGGATAAGAATACATATTATTTATTTAAATAATAGATTGTTATTGTGAGGATAAATATATCATGCTACTATTACTACTTAACTTTGGAATCAAGAGTTCAAGAGATTGATGATCAACTATGATTAAAAATCATAGTGTGCCTAAGGTGTAGAACAGGGATGAAATTTTATAGAGATTTTATAATCATTGTTTGTAGGTTAAAGACATATTTATTGGTTTAAGGTTGTAACCTTTAATAACTAGTGGTTCTAGTATAAATACTACCACCACACCGGTGGGAGGTTTAAGAACTATAGGGAGATTGTTACTACTGCAAAAATCAAGGCATATCATTTCCCTTATCTTGTATAAAACTTTTTAAATGTAGTGTTGTCATACTTTCAATATTTTAATATTAAAACTTCCCTTTTTATTTTTCAATAACTCTCCCATTTTAATGATTATTCCAGGTCTCATAACACAACCCGAACTTATAAAGGGGAAATATTTCAAGCCTAAATCTTGTAAATCTCTATGCGATACTATTCTTACTCCTAAATTTAATGTGAAGATAATTGGTGAAATAATATTCATTGGTTTGAACTTCTTAACTGAGACAATGGTTCAAGATTTAAGAGGGGATAACTAATAAAGAGATTAAAACTTTATAAAAGGTGGGTACACTAATTCTTCCCCCACTCTTAGTGTCCCTGAATAACCACTAGGGATTTCAAGTTTTATTAGATCTAATTATATTTTACTATGATTGGATATATTTTACTACCCCATTTTTTTAATAGCTTATATTAAGTGTAATTTTTTGTAATTTTTTGAGCTTCCTCAAACAGTGAAATATAAAGTTACTTCTATTGATGATAATATGGATGTTTCTGCTAAAAACCTAAGGAAAAAAGGAATTGAGAGGAAAAAAGATAATAAATATTTTAAAGGACATGAAGAATCAACCACTACATCAATTTTATCATAGTGGTAAAATATATTATGTCAAATATGTTATAAGTTATCCTTTTAGATAAACCAGTTCAATTTTTAGTGAATATGAAGAGGATGAGTTTATCAAAAACTATTAAAGACTTATTATCTCAAACTACAAGGTATGTAAAGAGAGTACTTATTGAAGTAATTACATATATACTTATTTTTTAAGGGAATTATTGATGAAAAATCATAGCTATATGAAGAAGTTAAAGAAATGGAGGATTCACTAGGAAGGAAATTCTAAAAGTACAATGATCTTAGAGACCTTATAGAAGAAAAGGAATAATAAATATTACTATAAAATGAAATGATTAAGTTAATTGAAGAAAACTTTACAAGAAATGGTTGTGAGAAAGACATAATAGAATATTTTCTTGAAGAAGTGATCCATGCATTGATAAAACTATGTGAAACCTATATAAATTTTAAATATTCTCAATTGAAGTTTAAAGAAATAATGGTAAAAGTGCTTGATAACTCTTTACAATAATCAATAAACATTAATGAATATTAAATTAAAAGATTGAATAATTAATGGGAAATATATTGAGATTTACTGAGTATGAGAAGAACTCTCTCAATATGAAGTGTCTTTAGTTTGAGGTAAAATAGAGAAATATGGAACCGATACAAGTTAGAACTTCCCAAATACTTGAGAAGAAATAAGATAACACACAAACTTCAAACAATAATTCAATATCAAGAGGAACTCATACTAGAAAAAAGAAGAGATTGAAATCATATTTTGATCTGTCTATAATAAGTTCTTATAAAAATTTAACCCATTATCCTAGTAATTATGGTTGTACTAATTTCATCCCATGTACAAGTAAAAGTTATAAAATAAAAAATAGAAAAAATGGATGGATAAAAATTCCCAAAAACCCACCAATACAATAACGTGGTTTCTATTATATACATAAAAATTGTAACACCCCAACCCTAGTTAACCAGAGTCAGTGCATTATTTCATAACATTGGCATGATCAAAAGAGATCAAGTCTCAAAAGACTAATTAATTTAGTAGCCTTGGAAGTACTAGATACATACATAAGTTTTATATCACATCATAAAAAAACAACAACATTGTGTCCCCTTTGAACAAAATCATATACTTTAGCCTATCCCTGAAGGTTAATCATAATATAATTCTTCGCATACTAGTAAAAACAAAACTTAGAAAGGGGTGAGCTCAGATGCTCAGTAAGGATAACAATATAGAGAAACTATCATAAACAAGCATAAACATTTAAGGAAAAGTATGAGACTAAAGCAATATTTTTAAACATAAACATCAATATAATATGGAAAAGATAAATCAAATAATTCCATTTACTTATTCACATGGATATTCTACTAGTCTAATAATCACATGCAATATCAATAGCCAATTTCACAATGATAGAATGCATAATGTCAAACATCATAACCACATAGTCAAGGCCTCGTACCAATACTACAAATAAAATTTTTCCAAGGCCTTTTTCCAAGACACTAATTTGTCTCATGAGACCTACCGATTCATCGAGGAGCTATAACAGGTTCCACTCGTCACTTACTAAGTCCAATTCATTCCTCATATAAAAAGTTTGAAACATAATATAAACATTCATATTAAAACTAGCATAGAAAATTTTAATACTTTAACCATAAACCATGAATGATATAAAAATAAAACATCCACAGTCAAACATATCACAAAACCTTTAATACAATATGGAAGATTGTATCATAATAAATCAACTTCAAACAAGTGTAAAATCCATCAAAAGATGTCGACATAGATGAAATCAATAATATTTGAGAGAAATATCTATTTATATTTTGAAATAATTTAAAAGTCACATAATTATAAAAGAAAAAATTTATTTTTAAAATATTCTTATAAGCATTTAAGGGAAGCTTCGAAGGTGTTATAATGACAAAAAATAGCCACACCCACAATATAAGTTAAAAAAACATTCATTCCTTAATTTTTCAAAAAGGTCATAAATTACCTTGTTTGGAAAGAAACAGAAAGATTACTTTCAAAACATTTTATAAAAATTTAAACAAGGGTATAAATGAATTTAACCCATAGTCTATTAAATATTAAAAATGTTTTGAAATACATTTTAAAAAACACGACTGTGGATGATAAAGAGGTCCCAGAAGATACTTATATATAAAAAACCTCAGATAATAAAGAGATTCTAGAATTAACCCTTACCTTGTACTTTTCCTTAGTCGAAAGTACATTAAACTCTTGTATAATAGTTAAATAATTTTTATTAAATTATACAAGAACCACATACATAAATATGATATCATATTTGATCTTCTAATTTTGCTTTATTAATAATATTTGAGTAGTATCATTGTTTCAGGTGTTAACTGATTCGTTTTCCTTTATGTGTTTTGTTATGTAAGTCATATCTGTTATGGATAGGATGTATTTGATTCATATAAATAATGATATTAAGTTACTAAACATTATTTTTAATCATAAAATGAAAATTATTATTTAATGGTTATAATGGGGAATGAATCTCATCATGTTCATAGAGACGGTAATCTGTACGCACGCACGAGTGACAATACCATTCTATTGATGGTGGAATCGTATGTAATTTTATAGTATATAATATATAAAGGATCATTAAATTTTTATATTTATTATTTAAATCAATTATACTCATTATTATATCCATCCAAATAATTAAGTGTTGAATAACAAACTACACTATGACGTGGTGACGGTAAGCCGTACGTACGCACATATGGTGACTTTGTCTTTCATAGGATGGATGGAATAATGAATATGGTTGTACCATATTTATAATAACATCAGAGTATGTAGAAGTTATTTGAGTTATTATTTTGGTATGGAAACAAAAAAGAAAGAGGAAGTGGAAGAAAAAAAAGAACTTTGAAAGATGTGATGAAATAGTTACCTCTTCTTCAGGTGCTTCCTTTTAATTTGATCAAAAGGGCTCCTTAGATTGGATTTATGATCAAATTAAGGACTCTAGGTTTAAGTGAGGATATTTAGGAGGATATTTGATCAGGGTTTGTCCTAGAAAAATGGCTTTGAAGGTGTGTTTTTGAGAGAAGGAGAAGTACCCTTTTATAAGAGAGGTGAGGGTCACTTTAGGAAAAGCTTAAAATATTATTTTATTATAAAATAATTTTCAGTTTATAATGGACCCAAATAGATTTATTTCTAGGATAAGGTGGGTATGGGTATAAATATTCTCAAAAAATAGGTTTTAGAAAATTTAAGGTCACCATATTAACCTTATATTTTAGATTTAATTCTTAGTTAAATAGTTTAACTTTTACCATGTCTTCTTGTATTTTTATATTACAAGGTTAACAAACATACTATAAAATTACAAGCCAACCTAAAGTGGTTAATTAATGACATATATATCATAATATAAGTCCTTTGGAAAAACCTTATTTTTTTATAAATATTATATCGTTTAATAATATAGTATTTGTTTTAAAAACTCATTTATGTCAATTTTGACACTATTTAGTATTTGGTTTTTGTGAAAGTAAAAAAAACTTTATTAATTCTAAAAAATACATTAAATCAACCCTAACATGTCATATTAACCTAGAAAATTATTATAATGCATCAAAAGTCTCAATTTACATTTCTTTAAATATTTATAACATCAATTATTTTAGTCTTTCATTAATAGTGTAATTACTACATCATCATTGTGTCATAAATAAATTTAATTATTTAATGTCTAAAAATTATAAATAAAATACAAGTATGTATGAAATATTTTTTTATTTAAAATTAATATTTATAGTCTAAGATATCTATTATATAACCCCATATAAAAAATGTTTTACTAAAAGATACATTCTTATGTTATTTTTATCTTTACATTAAATTAATTAATATAAAATGTCATTATCACACCCAAGTGGCTTCATGGGGACACCAAATTGACCCAAGGATGAAAATGGTTGGAAATGTTTCATAAAATTGGTTTAGGACATGTGTTAGATTAATTTAATATTATTATAATATTATTTTTTACTCTTATTTACTGGATTTACCCATTAACCATGGTAAATAAAATATTTACTGAAGTAAATATTCATAATGTATAAAAATAAAATTTACCTATTTAAAAAAATTAGAAATCATGATTATAAATTTTGAATCCATTTTTATAAATTAAAAATAAATAAGTTTCATAAATTAATTTAAAATTAATTCCCATTGTCAAAACCAAAAAGTGGGTTTTTAAGAAGTAAAAACTATCAAAAGATTAACATATGTTTATGTACAATTTAAATGTGAAATTAAATCCAATGACCTAAATTATTTTAAATGATAAAAATATAATCTAATGATACTTTCTAACCACTCAAATTTATAATTTAACACTATAAATTATTTTTATTAAAAAAGTTTTTTTTAATTAAAATTTATTATTTTTCACTATTGATAAAAATATGAAAGTTATCAGAAAAGTACCAAAAATTAACTCTAATCTAATTTTGATATTATGAATCCAAAAATGAATTCCATTTTGAAAAATAAAATTTATAAAATTTCAAAAATAGGGTATTACTATACATAACTGCTTTTAAAACGGCTAGTTTGATTTGTCGTGGTGTGCTAGAACCCGAAGTTGCGTACAACGAAGTTATTGTATTATTCAAAGAGAAGCGTACCATGGAAGTTTATGGTATTACATTATTCCATCCTTCAAATAATTTCTTCCTCAATATTTCTAGAATATTACTACATAAAAATATTTGGGTGGTTCTTCCTCACAAGTTCCCCAGTTTCCCTCGTTGCCTCTTCCATCTTATGGTTCCTCCGTAGAACTTTTACCAGATGAGTCGTCTAGTTTCTCAACACTTGTTCCCTAGTATCAAGAATCTTGCCAGGCTCTTCACAATAATACAGATTGAGTTCCAGTTCAATTTCTTCATAGGTGATTACATGCGTTGGGTGAGGCATGTATTTTCTCAACAGTGATACGTGGAACACGTCATGAACTTTGGAGAGACTTGACAGCATTTCCAAACGGTAAGATACAACTCCAATTCATTATAGATTTTCAAAAGGTCCGATGTACCTAGAACTTAATTTACCCTTCTTACCGAATCGTATAACACCCTTCCATGGATATACCTTTAAGAAAACAAGATCTCCTAGTTGAAATTACAAATATTTCCTTCAGTTATCAGTATAGCTCTTTTTCCTACTTTGAGTTGCTTTGATGTGGGTTTGGATAATATTCACCTTTCCCATTGTTTCCTCAATAAGTTCTGGGCCTATGAGTTTTTTTTCACCAACATCATCCCAAAAAATTGGTGTGCGACATCTCTTTACATATAACACTTCACATGGTGCCATATGAATACTAGAATGGAAGCTAATTTTATAGGAAAATTATACCAGAAGTAAATACTGATCCCATATAACTTGAAATTCAAGTGATCAAGATATAAACATGTCCTATAAGGTTTGAATAGTACGTTCTAATTTTCCATCAGATTGAGGGTGGTAGGAAGTGCTCAAACAAAGTTCAGTATCCAGGGATTTCTAAAGACTTTTCTATAATCTTTATTTAAAACGGGGATCACAATCAGAAACAATTGATAGGGGTACACCATGAAGTCTTAAAACTTCATTAATATATAGTATTTCTAAATGTTAAAGTGGTAAATCTTCTCTTATAGCAATAAAATGTGTTGACTTGGCAAGAAGATCAACAATGACCCATATTGTATCATTCATTATAGGAGTCTTTGGTAGCCCAATGAAAAAGTTCATCATAATATCATCCAATTTCCACTCAGGTATAGGAAGAGGTTGCATGAATCCTCTAGGATGTTGTCTTCCAGCTTTCACCTATTGAAAAACCATACATCTTGACACATAATTAGTAATCTCTCTTTTCATGTTATCCCACTGAAAATGTTTCTTCAAATCTCTATACATCTTTGTGATACCAGGGTGTATAAAGAAATTGGAGCTATGAACATCACCCAAAAATTCCCTTTTTAGATCAGGTATATCAAAAACACAAAGTCTCTTCCCAAATTTGAAAATTCCATCTCCATATATGAAGTCGATCATTCTCCCATCATTCACAGCTTTAATTTACTTTTGAAACTACTCATCATCAGTCTGAGAACTTTTTATCCTTTCTAGTAAAGATAGATTGGAAACTATTTGAAAAAGTATTAATGTTTCACCTTACATGATTATTCCCATATCCATTATTACTAGATCCATGTACATAGGATTTATTTCAACTCTCATCTTGTTCAGAACTCCATGATCCTTTTTTCTCAAAGCATCTGCCACCTTATTTGTCTTCCCTGAGTGGTAGTGTATAGTGAAATCATAACATTTGATTAGTTCAAGCCATCGCCTTTTCCTCATGTTGAGTTCTTTCTATGATAACATATAATTCAAAATCTTGTGATTAGTATATATCTCACATTTTTTACCATAGAGATAGTGTCTCCATATATTCAAAGAAAATATTACAACTGCTAAATCAAGATCATGAGTAGGATAGTTTTGTTCATGAATTTTTAGCTGTCATGATGCATAGGCAATAAATCTATCATTCTACATAAGGACACAACCAAGACCTTTCTTTGAAGCATCACTATAAATAACAAAACCATCATTACCTAATGGTAGATTCAATATAGGTACATTGGATAATATTTTCTTTAATTCTACAAAAAATTATTAACACTATTTGGTCCAAAAAAATTTAACCCCTTTACGTGTGAGCTTGGTTAATGGGTTATCCAATCAGGAAAAATCCTGGATGAAGCACTGGTAATAACCAAATAAACCAATAAAACTGCATACCTCAGTTATACTCATCGGTGCTGGCCATTATTGGATTTCTCTTGTCTTAGAAGGATCAACAATGATTCCATCCTTAGAGAAAATATGGCCAAGAAAAGAAATCTCATAAATCTAGAATTCACACTTAATAAAGTTCCAATATAATTCATTTCTTCTAAGAGTCTTTAGAATAGTGAGCATGTGATTTTCATGATCTTAGTAGATTTTAGAGTATACCAAAATGTCATCAATAAATACTACTACAAAGCCATCAAGATATTCCTTGAAAACTCTATTCATCAGATCTTTGAAAACAGAGGGTGCATTAGTTAGTCCAAAAGGCATTACTATAAACTCGTAATACCAATACCTGGTATAAAATGCTGTCTTTGGAATTTCTTCCTTCTTCACACACAACTGATGATATCCAGATCAAAGGTCAATCTTTGAAAAATATTGACCTCCATGAAATTGGTAAAATAAATCATCAATGCAATGTAGAGGATACTTGTTCTTTATTTTTATAACATTGATCTTCCTATAGTTAATGCACAACCTCATAGATTCATCTTTATTCTAAACCAAAAGAACAGGGGCTCCCCATGGAGAAACACTAGGGAAAATAAATCCTTTATTAATCAATTCCTCTAGTTGTTTCTTTAGTTCCACTAATTACAGAGTGGCCATCCTATAAGGGGTCTTTGATATGGGCCTTGAACAAGGAATTAAATCAATGGAAAACTCAATTTCTCATTATGGGGTATGTCTAGGTAAATCCTATGAAAACACATCAACATATTCTTACACAATAGGTATGTCCTCTTTTTGAACATTTCTTTCCTCACCCATAGTTATTTCACACTCTTCCTCCCTAATAATTGAATTTAGTAGAGCTATTGGGGGTGGATCTAGATAAGAATCAGATGGTGATGTTTTTTATATAAAGATAAGGTACTTCTTATCATCATGGAAAATTGTAACCTTATTCTTTTAATAATAAATTTTCACATCATGGTCCGAAATACAATCCATACTGAGGATTATATCAAATTCAATCATGGGTATACTGATGAGATCAGTAGATAAAGCATGTTTATATTTCCTAATGGGAACTGATTCACAAAACTTTGTTGCAATGATACTTCCCTTAGGATTTTTGACTAACAACTACCTTGTTAAATCCAATTGGAAATATCTAATTTTCTTAGAAAACTAGGAAGATATGAAACAATGTGATGATCTAGAATCAAATAAAGCATTAGATAAATTTGAGGAAACCATTAAATTACCTTCCACCTCAACATTTAGAGCTTAAACCTCAATAGTAGTGATCACATAATCTTATACTTTCTCCTTTTTCTTTTTTTGAGGTAAGTTTCCTTGGCACTTAGGAAATTCATTTGCATAATTCCCCATTTCTCTACAATTGTATCATTCAACATTTACAAACTCTTTCTTCCCTTTGCAATCATGAGTTTGGTGGAATTTTTATCTACACTTGTAATAAACTCCCACTCCCTTCAGGCAAGTACCAGGGTGTTTCTCCCCACATTTACTGCAGGATAGAAATTCAACTTTTTTCCTTCTTACCCTTATTTCCATTTCTAGAGTGTTCAATAGATATCTTCTTATATTTATTTTATTTAAAGGTGTAAGACTTAGAGAATTCCTTTTCTATATTGATAGCACATGAGACAATATCTTCATATGATGAGAAGGATTGTTAGATTAATGCTTGATGTAGAAATGGTTTTAACCCATAAAAGAATAAATCAATATTAATCCTTAGGTTATGTATATAATCTGTTTCCTTCCTTGATAACATTGTAAAGTTAGCCTCATACTTTGCAAAATTCTCATCCTCCTTTTGCCTCAGACTCAAAAATTGTCTTTCCATATCCGCTCGATGGTCACAAGGAAAGTATTTTTCTAATAATAGATCTTTAAACTCCCTCCATTACATATTTGATACATAGTCATACTCCTTTGTGTTTTGAATTAATGACCACTAATGATATGCATCTCCCATGAGGTGATAAACTGCCATGACAACTTTTTCCCTTTTTCTACTTCCCAAAGCAGGAAATATTTTCTCTATGTAACTTATCCATTTCTCGAATACAAATGGATTTGTATTCCCATTGAATGTTGGTGGTTGTCTCCTCATGAAGCGGTCTTACATGGATCCTCAATGTTGTGGATTGGGGTGCTCCATACGTGTGAGGTTATTATTCATAACCCGAGTGAGTTATCCCAGTATGGTTATAAGTTGCTCAACACCAGCTGTATCACTAGCTTCACTATAATTATCTTGAGTAGGAGGAAAATCCCTACATGGATTACATGCATTGATACTCTTTCCATTCCTTCCACTAGGCACCATTTCTAAACAATGGCATACACTAGATTAGTTTATGAATCATAATAAATAATTCCAAACTAGTAAAACACATAACATAAATTGAACAGTTTATGCATATAATCTATAATCATAAAAAATGTTTTCTTTGAGGAGGTATTTACTCATAAATCATTCATAATGGTTTATAAAGAATATGTGAATTATCCTAAGCATATCCCCTGGGAGTGTCATAACCAAGAGTGTAGAAAGGCCCGTTGTCGTGTACCAGGATACCCCGGGTCAAGCTCAAAACTCTTTGTCGGAGTTTCCACTCCTAGGTAAATTTGTGCCAGAGCTGGATCTACCTGATTGTATCCAAATAGGGATTTATTACTTGGAAAACTCACAAAATATCTACATTACCAAAATTATATAAAGTTCTTCTATAACAATACTCAAAGTCTATCTTAGGGTAATGTTTTGTAATCATAGTTTTTCTAAATCTATTTTCTAAGGTTTGTACTAAACTTCCTCTAATACCAACTATAATTCCCTGACCCTAGTTACTCATAGTCAGTGCATTATTACATAACATTGACATGATCACAAGAGATAAAGTCTTGAAAGAACGATTAGTTTAGTAGCCTTGTAAGTACTAGATACATACAAAACTTTTACATTACATCATGGAAAAAAACAACATTGTGTCCCCTTTGAGCACACTCATATCCTTTATCCTATCCCTATAGGTTAATCATAATATACTTCTTCGCATATTGGGAAAAATAAAAAATAGAAAGGGGTAAGATCATATGCTCAGTAAGGACAACAATATAGTGGAAACTGTCATAAATAAGCACAAACATTTAAAGAAAAGTATAAGAATAAAACACAAGCCTTTTAAACATAAACTTTAGTATAATATAGAAAATATAAATCAAATATTTCCATTTACTTATTCACATGGATATTCTACTAGTCGAATAATCACATGAAATATCAATAGGAAATTTCATAATGATGGAATGCATAATGCTGGACATCATAACCACATAGTCAAGGCCTCGTGACATGAATACAAATAAGATTTTTTAGAGGCCTTTTTACAAGACACTAGTTTGTCTCATGAGACCTACCAATGCATCTAGGAGCTATAACGGGCTCCACCCATCACTTACTAAGTCCTATGCGTTCCTCATATGAAAAGGTTGAAACATAACATAAATATTTGTATTAAAACTAGCATACAGAATGTTAATACTTTAACCATAAACCATGAATGGTATAAAAATAACACACCCACAGTCAAACATATCACAAAAACTTCAATAGAGTATGAAATATTGTATCATAATAAATAAACTTCAAACAGGTGTAAAATCCATCAAAGGATGTTGACATAGATGAAATCAAAAACTATTTGAGAGAAATATCTATTTATATTTTGAAATATTTTAAAATTCACATAATTATAATTTTTTTTGAAAATATTCTTATAATATTTTAAGGTAATCTTATAAGGTGTTATAATGGAAGAAAATAGCTACACCCACCGTATAAGTTAAAAAAACATTCTTTCCTTAATTTTTTGAAAAGGTCATAAAGTAACTTGTTTGGAAAGCAACTAAAAGATTTATTTCAATTTTTTTTATAAAAAGTAAAACAAGGGTATAAATGACTTTAAACCATAGTCTATTAAATAGTAAAAATGTTTTGAAATACATTTTTAAGAAACATGACTGTGGATGATAAAGAGATCCCAGAAGATAGTTACGTATAAACAACCTCGAATAATAAAGAGATTATAGAATTAAAATTTACCATGTACCTTTTCATGGTATAGGGTACATTAAACTCTTATATAATAGTTAAA
Source organism: Viscum album (assembly GCA_963277665.1). NCBI lineage: Eukaryota > Viridiplantae > Streptophyta > Magnoliopsida > Santalales > Viscaceae > Viscum > Viscum album. The sequence goes on from OY728157.1 coordinate 1,438,981,008, forward strand.
TCATTGTTATTAAATTATAAAATAACCACATACATAAATATGATATCATATATGATAATCAAATATTGCTTTGTTAATAATATTTTAGTAGTATCATTGTTTCGGGTGTTAACTGATTCGTTTTTCTTTATATGTTTTGTTATGTAAGTCATGTTTGTTATGGATAGGATGTATTTTATTAATATCCATAATTATATTAAGTTATTAAATATTATTTTTAACCATAAAAATAAATTTTTTCTTGAATTGTTATAATGGGGAATGAATCTCATCGCGTTCGTGGAGACGGTAATCCGTACGTACGCACAAGCGAAAATACCATTCTATTGATGGTGAAATAGTATGTAATTTGATGGTATATCATATATTAAGAATAATTGAAATTTTATATTTAATATTTACATCAATTATACTCATTACTATACCCATCCAAATAATGAAGTGTTGAATAACAAACTATACCATGACATGGAGATGGTAAGCCGTACGTATGCATGTATTGTGACTTTGTCATTAATAGGATGGATAAAATAATGAATATGGTTATAAAATATTTATAATAACTTAACATCATTTATAAGGTACTGTATTTATTATTTTGGTATTGAAACAACAAATAAAGAGGAAGAGGAAGAAGAAAAGAACTTTGAAAGAGGTGATGAAATAATTACCTCTTCTTCGAATGCCTCCTTTTGATTTGATCAAAAGGGATCCATAGGTTGGATTTATGATCAAAGTAAGGCCTCTAGGTTTAAGTGAGGGTATTTGGGAGGATATTTGATCAGGGTATTTCTAAGCCAAATTTATTTGGAGGTGTGATTTTGAGAGAAGGGGAAACACCCTTTTATAAGAGAGGTGAGGGTCACTTTTGGAAAAGCTTGAAATATTATTTTATTATAAAATATTTTTTGGTTTTTAATGGATTAAAATAGATTTATTTCAAGGATAAGGTGGGTATGGGTCTAAATATTCTCCACAAATAGGTTTTAGAAAAGTTTAGGTCACCATATTAACCTTATCTTTTAGATTTAATTCCTTGTTAAATAGTTTAACTTTTACCATTTCTTCTTGTATTTTTATATTAAATGGTTAATAAACTTACTATAAAATTTCAAGAGAACCTAAAGTGGTTCATTAATGAAATATATAACGTAATATAAGTAATTATGTTTAACCTTATATTTTTTTTAATGTTATATCATTTAATAATATAGTATTTGTTTTAAAAACTCATTTATGTCAATTTTGACACTATTTAGTATTTGGTTTTTGTGAATGTCAAAACAACTTGATTACTTTAAAAAAATACATTAAATCAACCATAAAATGTAATATTAACCTATAAAATTCGTGTAATGCATCAAAAGACTCAATTTACATTTATTTTAATATTTATAACATCAATTATTTTAGTCTTTCATTAATAGGGTAATTACTACATCATCATTGTGTCATAAATAGATTTAATTATTTAAGGACTAAAAATTATAAATAAAATACCATGATGTAGAAAATATTTTTATATTTTAAATAAATATTTATAGTCAAAGAGATCAATTATATAACCCCATATAGAAATTGTTTTACTAAAAGATACATGCTTATGTTATTTTTGTCTTTATTTTAAATTAATTAATATAAAATGTCATTATCACACCCAAGAGGATCCATGGGGTCCCAAAATCGACCCAAGGATGCCCATGGTAGTAAATGTATTATTAAATAGGGTTATAAAATTTTATAGGGTAATTTAATATTATATAAATATTATTTTTTACTCTTATTTATCGGATTTACCCTTTAACCATGGTAAATAAAATATTTACTAAAGTAACTATTCATAATGTCTAAAAATAAAAGTTACCTATTTAAATTTTTTTGAAATCATTATTCCAAATATGGAATAAATTTTTTCAAATTCAAAACACATAAGTTTCGGAAATTAATTTAAAATTATTTCCTGTTGTCAAAACCAAAAAGCAGGTTTTTAAGAAGTAAAAATTATCAAAAGATTGACACATGTTTATGTGTAATTTAAATGTGAAATTACATCCAATGACCTAAATTATATTAAATGATAAAAATATATTTTAATTATACTTTAAAACCACTCAAATTTATAATTTAACACTATAAATTATTTCAATTAAAAAAGTTGTTTTTAATTAAAATTTCGTATTTTTCACTATTCATTAAAATATGAAAGTTATCAGAAAAGTACCAAAAATTCACCCCAATATAATTTTGATATTCTGAATCAAAAAATTAAGTCCATTTTGAAAAATAAAATTTACAAAATTTCAAAAATTGGGTATTACTATTCATAACAGCTTTTAAAACTGCTAGTTTGATTTGTCATGGTGTGCAAGAACTCAAAGTTGCGTACAACACAAGTTATTGTATTATTAAAAGAAAAGCATACTTTATAAGCTTAGGGTATTACAAAAATTCCCCCAAGAAGAGATTAAAATATTTTTTATTCTATTCAAAAATATAAAATAAATAAATATGGCTATACTACCTCAACAAGTAAAATAAGGAGGTTTATTAAATTTTTTTGGTGATACGAGAGGTTTGGGAACAAATAAATTAACTTTTGGAACAATATTTCAACATATGGAATCTAAAGTAGGCTTGAAGAAAGTGCCAACAAAGATTAATTTAGGAGTAGATCTGTTTTCCAAAAATAGTGCTCACAGAAAAATATAAATCTATCCACAAAGAACATATTCAAATACTTTGATAAATTCTATTAATATTATAATATAAGTGGTTGTGTTTATAAAGAGTGTTGGTAAAAATATTATACTAATAATACTTGGAGGCCAAAATAATATAAGAAACAAAATGAAGTTAAAATTAAGTATTCCTCGGGGAGTAGTCAAAAGTATAAATTCAAGTCAAACACTCCCAATAAGTGAATAAAGGAATCTCTAAAGGATGTAAAATCTATATATAAGATATGTATTTATTATATAAGGAAATTACACATCATAGAACATTATAAAATGGCCATGAAAATCAATATAAAATAAATCCATCTAAAATAAAGAGTGGAGTGAATAAAAGAAAGAAACAAAAAGATTGCATTAATAAAATACAGCCCTAATGAAGTGTTAGATGAGTTTATTAAAAAGGGAAACATGAATAATTCCATGAAACCATGTGAAAACTTCAAGAAGTGAAAATATGTTAAGAAGGAGTGCCTGGATATTTGGAAGGATAAATTAAGAATGGCTAAATAGTTGGAGAAGGATCAAAGAATTCTGAATTCAAATAGGTTACTTCACATGAAAAAGAACTCAAATTTCACAAGAGGTTGTCAAAGGGTTATGGACCAAGAGTTCTTGAAAATCCATGTGGAATGTGTAAGAAATATATTCACAATTCAAACAATTATATGACTATCTTACTAACTCAATATGAAATGGTGAAAATATAGAATCAAAAACGAAAATCACCCATGTATGAAAGTTATTAATTAGAAAAGGTGAAAAATCACATTCCATATAAATAGGAAAATGTAAATAGAATAAAAGAAATTCTGTTCAAGGGTGTACATAATTGAAAAATAAAAAAATGGAACTATCATGAATAGTTATCATAATTTCTGAGATTGAAAGAATGAATGGTCTTGGTTAAGAGAAAACTATCAACCTTTCAACTATCATTAAAGAACAAGTATAACCCATCCTTAATCTATTTTATTTGTTTTTGTAATAAAATATAGAGAATTAAATGATATAGACACATATGGGTAGTTGTATGAGGTTTTCATCGATGGATAGAAAAAAGAAGAGTCTAGTATGGAGTTACTTTGATAAAAAGAAACCATGCTGAGAAGTTTAAGAGAGTGTATCCCTTAAGAGGGAGAAAAAATATAGAAGAGCTCCCAAAAATTTCATTCATCACTAAATCCATAAATCTAGATAGATATATAAAATTGATTATTGAGGTGTTTGAATCATTATTTTTTACCTTTGTTTTGATTATGGAAAATATTTTTACAAAATAGTGTTTATTGATGTGTTTGGTAGGAGAAAGGGAATATTTTGTTCTTTTTGAACTTGAAATTTTCTGATGTATTTTTTGAAGATGAATAAAGGATACTTTTTTCTTGATAAATCTATTTATTCAGCACTTTAAGTGAGAAAATTGAAGTGGTATCACATGTATGATAAATTTATGAATAAACTTGGTGTCTTAGTTATTCACTCTTGTTTTCTACACCAAATTATCCCTTGTAGACTTAGGGTTGACTAACTGAAGGATCATGGTTAATAAATTTTTATTCTAACCTTCTATTAATAAAGTTGATAATTTTATAATATAAAATAATGATGGAAGTTGTTTTAAAGAATATTGAAGTTGAGAAGTTAAAACCATCCCTCATATTTTTGGTATTAATTTGGGAGAGAGGAACATTTCCTAGGAATCTAATATCAATAAGGGGGGGATGATTAAATTTGAATTTGAAGTATATAGGGGTATTAAAAATAAATAAAAATGGGGATATTAAAGTTCTCAAATGGATAAGTTGTATTTGTTTTCAATAAGTATGAAATGAAGTAAAGTCAAAGTGTTTTGGATAAATATGAGTGAGTTTCTTTTATATGATATGGAAATTAGAATGAGTTATTCTTGGCTGTAATCTTGAATATATTGGTTAAATAGGTTCAATGTAACACCCCTTAATATGTGATGATTTTTTGTGTTGTTATTCATGTTTAAGACAATTATAGATAATGAGATTATTTTGTACAAAAAATTATACGAGTTTTTATGAAGGAGATATAGTGAATAATTTGAAGAATTTATTTATCCTAGAAGAAGGAATTGGTTGAAGTGAATAAAATCCATCTATGTATCAATGAAAATTAAAACTACTATTTTAGTGTAATAATAACCTTTTTATAATGATTTAAATAGATTTTTAATGGTTGATAATTACAAAAGTTCAATTGGAGTTTTTTTAAATTTATTTGAGGACATTTGGAATATAAAGTTGAAGAAGAAAATGGCTAAGTAATTATTTTAGAAGAGTCACCATCCAACTTCGGAAGAGTCTTTATAGACTTCAGAGGAGTAAAGTACAACTTTATAAGAGTAAAACCATAGTTTGAGATAGTAAATGAAGAGGTTTGAAGAGTTATTAGGGACATCATAAAAGTAATTCAACACTTTAGAAAAATAAAATACAAGACATTAGAAGAGTAATTTTAGTCTCCCAAATTAACACTTGTGAGATTTTTTAGAGATTGTCGAAATTCTAAAAAACTAAGAATATTAGAATTAAAAAAAGAATTTGAATATTATTTATTATAAATAAATATTAATTCAAAATATGATTTATAATGTTCTTGAATGATATAAATAGAATGACAATTCACGTAAATCATGATCTAATCTAAGATAATTAATTGGGATAAATCTAATTTGAGATGGAGTGTTGAGATGAATTCCATTCCACAAGATATTATTCCAAGTCATAATTCATACTATCATGCACACATGGATGAATATTTTCAAATTATTTTAATATTTTGTATTTTTTGGATAAGAGAATATGTTGTGATGTTTTAAATCACTAAAAGATAGAAATGTGTAGAGTCTTAAGAAGATATAAATGGAAGACCTTAACTTGATTTAAATTATATTTTTAAATGAGATTAAAATTAATAAGTATCCTATCTCTATTCAAGAAGTTTATTTTCTCTCTAAGAAAAGAAAAAGAAAGTTAGATATACTTTGAGAGAACTCAATAACACCACTACCAATAATGTTTTCTATGTATTTAAGATGAATATGAATATATCCAAGACACGTTATATATCAAAGTAAGAAGTATAAGAAGGAATATGATTCATATGAATCATATAAAGTGATTGATAAATGAAGGATCTCACACTATTGTTACAATCTTCCCTTGGTGATGAGACTTTGAGAGATTGAAGAGCCACTGTGATTAAAAATAATAGTGTGCCAAAGGTAATGAGTAAGACTAACCTTCATGGGTTGTTTATGATCATTGTTCATTAGATGAAGTCTTGTTCGCTGGTTCAAGGTAGTACCCTTGGAAAATTAGTGGTTCTAGTATAAACATAACTACCATACCAGAGGGAGGCTAAATAACTATAGAGAGATAGTTTTTTCCACGAGACTCAAGGAATAAAACTACACTTATCTTACATGAAACTTACATAATATAGTGTAGGAATCCATTTGGGATTTTATGATGAAAAATTCCCTCATTATTTTTTCAATTTATATCCTATTTTAGTGATTACTCTAGGTCTTAAAGATCAACCTAAATGCATATAGAAGTAAGATTTCAAGGAAAAACCTTATAAATCACTGTGTTATATTGTTCTTCATCTTTATTTATTACATGAAAACATAAGAAATGAGTGAAAATTCATTGTTCCATAATTATTAACCAAGATAGAGGTTCTAGAGTTAAGAGGGGGTAACTATGAAATAAAGCAAAACCTAGTAAAATTTGGCTGCACTGATTCACCCCCTCTGAGTGTCCTGATATGACCACTGTGAATTTTAACTCTGAAGGGACAAATGATTTCTTTATTTATTCAATTAATGTCATATCACTTATGATGCACCCAATGTATTTTACATTTCCATGAGAAAATATTATCTTGATTTTTGTCCGTACGTCAATGTATATGATTCATAATATAGATTAATAATAATATATAGGATAATGGAAAATTCATATGTATGTAGGTATGAATATCTAATGACACATATAACATGTGGAATTTCTATTGAAAAGTATGTCTTCATAACCACCTATCTTGGATATTACCAAGTGAGAAATTCATGAGAAGAAGTGTTAATGTATTATAAGAATCCAATAAATGATAGTCAATAATTATCTATGTCCTATCATATTGATGTTATATAGTCTATAAAACTTCTGTTTAAGAATAATATCATAGCATCTCAAGGTTTTAATTATAATGGAGAACTACTACAAAATTTTTACGTTACAAATACTTTGAGGTCATTATCACAAAAATGTTATGCATAAGAAAAATCATCATGTGATAAGATAATAATTAATATTTTAGTAATCAAATATTCTGGTAACCAAATACACAATGTTAGTTGGTTTTAGGTCACCAAATTTAACAGACTCTTAATTGAAGAAGAGATAAATGCTTACTAATAACTAAAAACTTATTATCTCTTGCATTAAAAACATGATTCTTCTAAGGTATGACTACAGTTTTCAGACTTTACATGTTATATTAGGGATATTCTTTATGCTTCAACTTCACCCCTTTAAGAAAACCCCTCATGAGGTGATATCACCAAGTATTTTTTGGAGTTGGTGACATAAAACCAACTACTTTATACTTTAGATCACCTATTTATATGAAAATACCTGAATATAAATGAAATATTTTATCACATGATGATATTTATTCTATGTTATATTAATGTTATTGTTTCCTAAGAGTATTTATTTTGTTAAAAGGAAGTAACAATTTCCCCACAATGATAAAATACTTGAAGTGATATGACAAAATTATTAATTATTAGTCCAATTATTAACTAAACATTCTCAAATGGGAAATGATGTATGTTTTACAATCATGTTCTTGATAATCATAAGTAAACAAGACTTCATATCTCAAAGTTTTCACTTGGTATTCTCTCAGATGTGATATTATGAGGAAAAAACTACCTTTATGAATTGCACATGTTATGTGTCATTGTATATTCCTATTTATAAATGTGTTTAATGATGCTTATAATTTAAAATTATTATTAATTCATTTCATGAGTAACATATATTGATATATTTCCCAAAAACATGACAACTAATATTCATATAGAGGTAGGATATGTTGTGCGTGTCATGAGTGATATGAACTTAATGTATAAGTCAGGGGATAATTTTTCCATTATAGTTTAAGGATTTTGATATCTTGGTCTATTTGATTGGATTGGTACTATAAAATGAAATACATAGACATGGTGTATTGATAAGTTCATTTTATAAATACAAAGAAATATAAATCAATCCCAAATGTTGATGACATGAGTATGCAACCCACTTGGTCGAGAGATATCAAGATAGAGATATTATATTACACAATTAGTGCTTGTATGTGGCTGTTTTCATTGTAACATTAAATTATTTCTACACGGGTTTCTTAATACATTTCTAGACACTAATCTTGGACTTTATGAAATCCTACCTGATGCCACTAAGAAATATGACTTAAGGATCACACATAAAATGTATCTATGATCTATGTTAAATTATATTTGAGTTTAATAGTTGAAATGGACAATATTCTCAAAAGAAATAAATAATATTTATTTAGGATTTTATCAATTTCTAATATCCATTCACCAATTATATTTGAATTAAAATTTATATATGTAATTTGAATATTAAATAAATATTTATTCTAAAAAATGCTAAAAAATATGCATCCATCTCTTATTTTATTCATAAGGTAATAAATAATATTTTTTTTATTTGAGGATTGATAAAGATTGAATAGGATGGCCGATTCAAGTCAGAAATCGAATGATGAGAATGAAATGAGAATTAAATTCCATTAAAATAAATATTTAATTATTTATTAAACAAAATGATATTTAATCACATGCGTGTCGGCACATACCATTAAATAATAATAATAATAAAAATAATAATAATAATAATAGCATGGAGAATATATTAGTTTTATTTTTTTAAAGGTCCTATGTGAAATTAAAAATATTAACCCCAATCTCTATATATTTCCAATTCATATTATTTTAGAGATATGAAAGAATTATTTTTCACAACATATTTTCCTCTCTAAAGATTCTCTAAAGAATATATCTAGGTTTTATCAAGAATGAGAGAAGTTTTAATCTTATTCCTCCCTATCAAGACTAAGAGACCAAGAGTGTGATGTTCAAGATCTAAGGATCAATTTTCATGATCAACATGAATGATGAAAGGTAACATGCACCTCTGTTCTAGAACCCATATATCTATTGGTGACATTTATAATTTGTAGAGAATATATGGATCACTTCTAGAGGGATTATATTTTGGATCCTCATTGTGAAATTATAATGACCCAAGCCTTAAACACATATTATTTCATAACTTTTAACATATTTATAGTAAATTAAATATGAGTATCTAGGGTATAGTATCCTTATAGGATTAGACACATAAATAAAAATTTTTAAAACATAATATAGTTTTCTTTATTTAATATTATTAGAGTGCTCCTAACCCCCATAGGTCCTCTTAATACTGTATAGGATAACATGGGGAAATACATAAGGAAAAGGGTTAGTTGGAAAACATAGTAAGGGAATAAACATGATAAAGGAGTATAACATGGGAGGTATAACATGATATCATATAGAGAATGACTATAAGCAAGGAATCACAATATAAGGAAATGTTACAATAAGATCACAATGTAATCATGATCATATAATAAGAGCATGAAATCATAAGAATGAGATAATAAAATAAACATGACATCATAATCATTTTTCAAGGATCCCTATCTCGTTAACATAACATAGTTGGCTAAGCTAACTGCCCACTCCCATATTTGTCTAGGTTAACTACCCACACATCATGATATCTCATGACATAGAAACATTTCTCAATGCATTGGAGATATATATAATTCCGTGACCACCCATCACATTGTGAAAATAATATATGTGTGTACCACATATAAAAAAGAAACAAGGAAATAAAATGATTTTTTATATTCTTTTCAAGTGGTTCCGTAAGGAATCATTCAAATTTCATCAACAAACATGAAATGATAAACCCATGGAAAATAAGTGGGAATACAATGACTTTAAGAATCATTCTAGATAAATAAAACTAAATAAATATGATTACACATATGGTATTTACAATTTATATGAAATGGATATACAATTTAGACAATAATTTCTCTAATTAAATGATGTATTGTGCATCAAGGTAAACACCCTTAAATCAAGTAATGAAAAAAAGGGGATTAAATAAGGAAAATCATTAGAAGTAAATCATGAATTAAAAAGGATTATTAGGAAAGGAAAAATAAATGATGGATCATACCATATATGTAAAATAGAATTTCATAATCCAACTAGATAAAAAAGGTGTATGGAATCATTTTAAGAATACCCTTGACCAAGTATACAATATAGATGGAGAGCACTAGTAGAAGCATTGATTTTTTTTGAAAATAATAATTTCCATTTTCCCTTTATTTTTTTAAAAGGAATATTTTATTAAACCATGATAATGATAATTTTCTTTTTTAAAACTTGAAATCATAGAGAGTAAGTTTCTTATAAAATGACAAAGATGGTGGAAAGATACATTCACACAAAAATGTATAAATGAGATCCCTTCCATTGGAAATGACCCATGTGGAAAAATTTAAAAGGATTTAATTTTAATTTTTCTATATAATTAAAAATTAGTTAAAAATAAATTTAAAACCATATTTATGTAATTTTTAAAACATGTATAACATGAATTGAAAGGAAAACCTTTTTTTTAAAACTATCCATGTGGTAAAAGAAAAAACAATAACTTAAAGACATTGTATGAATACCACATCATAAAGAGTGTAACAAAACTTTAATTTGAAAATATTTTAAGGAAAAATATATGTTCATTTTAGATGAAACATATTTGTTTAAAGGTTAAACTTTTTATAGGTAAAACATGAAAAAATAAGAAAAATATCCATTAGAAAGTATAGTAGTTATTCTTATTAATATCTTTATTTTATTGGAGGAAGAGTTTAATAAAAGGTTAGTATATAAATAAAGATAAGTAATATACCCATAAAAAATGAAATATACCATTTGGAAATATAATGGTAAGAAAATAGGCTTGTAAGATCAAAATCAATAAGAGATTTCATGAATCACGGGAAAAAGGACTTGAGTCGAGAAAATAAATACAACTTGAGTAACATTTTAATCAAAACCCTTGAAAGATAAAGAGCTTAAAAATGAAACCCCAATACCATGAATAAAATATATTTCATGATAACCTAAAAATTAGGTTGTATATACATCATATAAAAGTAAATTGGTGTATAAAGTAAAATGTGTCTCAATGAAGGGTGTTTAAGAAAAAATATCTTACCTTTATTTCTAAAAGCGTTCTACACTTGTATATAAATTCTTATATAATTAAATTAAGTTCATTAAATATATAAAAAATAACATTATTAATATATATTTAATTTCATAAGGTCCATTTATTATGTTTTGGTATTTATTTTTAATATTTTCCACTTACATTGATCACTTGGGGTTGTTCAGTTAATTTCTTCATAATAATTTTAGTTTGTTGACCGTGGTAAATTTTTTTATAAAATAGTTTCATAATATCCATAATTTAATATTATTATGTAATTTTATATTCCATTAGCACATAATTTATATAGTTAATTAGGTTCTTTATGAATGAACTCAATTTAGAAAAGTTACATTAATAGGTCCTTTTAGTGGTTAAATTTACTATAACTATTTATTACTAATATTACTTATATAATGTATAATATTATCATTATAAAATATTAAAGGTTTACTAAATAAATATTTTTATACATTAAAAACATGTTTAAGTCCATTCATGTTAGTTATTATGGAAAATTAATGAGACATAGTAGTCCACACATACACACAAATGATGGTCCCATTTTCATATAATGGAAAGAAAGTAAAAAATAAAATATCTTATAATTTAAGAACCATTAAAATTTTATAAAAATTATATTATATTATTAAATAATATTTTTTAACCAACCATGATAGGTGTTGATGAAAAACTGAAAGTTTCGATTTGTGGAGGTGGTAATCCGCGAACACACAATAATAATGATTCTTATTTTTATTTATAGATTAATGAGAATAAATAAAGGTTTTACCATTATTATAATAACATATAAACACTCTAATTATGTTGAGTTTATTATTATAATATGTTTATGGTTGGTGTACAAAGTAATGAATAATAAAAAAACTTTAAGAATGACATGTAACCTACATTGAGACCTTGAACTTCCTCTTGAAGAATTCCTTAGATTTGAGGGACTTAGTACAATTTGTAGTGACTAGAGGAATTTGGTTATCTAAATAAATTCAAGTAAAGAAAAATCGGGTAGGGTTTCAATGAAAATTCAAAATATCATTAGAGTATTAAAAGGATGGAAGTGATCCCTAATTTATAAGTGAAGATAAGGTACTTTTCTATGGAAAAGAATGGTAAGTAAGGGATAAGAATGGAAAGACAAGACATATATGTGGGTTAAAGTTAGTAATAGATGTAGTTAAGGATTTAAAATTGAAAACAATATTTTTATAAGTTCTAAATGTCATTTTAATTTAGTAAAATTTGATTCACCTTAGATTAGTCTTTTAAACACTTATCACTCTTAATTAAATATTAATCATGTCAATTATTATTTTAATAAAAATATAATATGACACTTATTACCAAATTTCAATATAATGAATCTTAATTTAGGCTCCATTTAACCTAATTAAATTTCTAAATAGGATAAAATGAAATTTTAAATAAAAAATAATTTTTTTTGAAAAACTATTTTTTAAGAAAAATATCGTTTTAATCATTAAGTGATCTTAATATTATTTAAAATATATTTTCCATCAAATGAGTGTTAATTAATTTTTATATATTTTTAAACATAATATTATAGTTTTTAATTTAAATCTATTCATTTAATTTTAAAAATACATGATATTTAGAAAAGTATTATTCCTTGAAAAATAATCGTTTTAACAGAGAAACTAATATTTATCCAAGGTAACTTAATATTACTGCCTAAAAATAAAGTTTTCCTTATTAGATAATTTATACCCACTGATTTTAAATTTAAAATCCATTTCATTTGAATCAATTAATAAAAACTAATTTTTAAGTACTAATGTACAATGTATTTATTTTTTTTTGAGAAAATATTACTTATGTTCTAAAATATCAAATATAGGTCTGCAATTCGAAACTTAAAAAGAAATATATTTGGGGAAGAAATTTTTTTCCTATTTTTTAGGTTATAGTTATATCAAAGTGATGTATTAAAATCCAAAATATTTTCAAAATCATTAGTTTTAACTATTCACCTAAAAATAAATTATTTTATAAAAATTCAAAAAATTCATTTTAAGATAATATGATCCTGAAAAATCCAAAAAGGATATTAATTTTTTCAAATTAACATCCTATTTTTTATAAATTTAATATTAAAATAAAATCCTAAAATATCATGAAAAATATATTTTTATAAGAAATCATTTTTTCATATATTAACTTTTCTTTTAAAACAAGTGAAAATCGTAAATATATATAAATTGAAAAAAATAAATTTTATAAAATAAAATTTAAGCCTAAAAATATATTATATTAGTTTATTATCTATGCTAATTGAGCTTTATTTTTAAGGTGAATTTTATTTTGTGTTGTTATTTTACACACACAATATATATATATATATATCATAATTATTTTACCACTTTTCATACCTTATAATTATACTACTACTTTTGGAGGTCTATATTGGTTTGGTTTTTGGTGTTTCGTGTAGAGAAAACCATATGACTCAATATTTATTTAAGGATAAAAACATAGGTTTTTATATTCTACCCCATTTAAAGAATTTCATCCTTGAAATTTAATTATCATTTACTTATAGGAATAACTAAATGTGGTGGAAAAAGTTTACATGCCTCAAGATATTATACCTAATGAGATATAATCATCAATATCACAGGGACGATTTGAAAACACTCATTTGAAGGAAATATGTCTCATAACTAGGTATTAAGGCCCACATAGAGGATTCAATTTTTTTCTTAGATAATTCATAATTAGACTTGCACTAATAAATAGTTATAATTGATTTAGACTGCATTTTTCCTTATTATAGAAATTACTGTGGGGGTAAAAGTGTGTATGTCTATTTGATTTATAAATTCAATTCAATTTTTTTTAGAGGAGGATATTATAATTTGTATAAAGTTTTTTTCCACAAACATAATAATTATACCACTAAATATTATCCTTAAATTATAAATCCCTGAGGGTGGTGACTTTATGTTCTTAGAAAATAACCTAGATACAATAGGGTTGATAAAACTTGAATACATACACTAATTTTAGTTTAAGTGTAAATGAAGCCTAATTACCCAAATCCTCTTCATAGATATTCATTACAAAGGATCTTCCTTACTCCCTAAGCCCAGGAGGTTGTGGATTCCTTTTATCCTCAGTAATCCTTGGATCAGGGCATTGAATTAGATAATTCTTGAGTTATCCACACATAAAACATATAATTGTTAGTGGTTCCCTTAGATGAGTTATAATTTATTGCCACATGTTAATCAAACTCTTCAATTTTCCTCAACAGGTTGATTCTCAATGGCCCCCTTTACCATAATTAAAGCATCTTCCAATCCCTTTAAGGCAATTCCCATTATGTTTCTTTAATTTTTTTTGACATATAGAAAATGGAACATTTTTTCCTTCATAACATTCACCACTTTATCATTTATGAGACTCCATATTTCTCTTATTTGGTGTGTTGGAAAATTAGACTATGTACACATTATTAATCATATTCTGTGATAGCTAGTTTGACATAATCATAAGGGTTATAATTTCGGCTACCATTCCATAGGGTTTTTCTTTGAGGTAATCACCACATTGTCCGTTTCACTTATGGTTACTTTTAGTTCCATCCATTACTAAAACCAAAATGGTTGTAATAAGTGATAAAACATTTACAATATAGGGATATTATCATAATCATAAAAAGGAATTTAATATTAATTTTTTTTTTTCATTTTCACATTTTCCTATTATTCATTTATTTCAATCTATATCAATATTAATTTGATATATTTTAATATGGATTATCATATACTTATCAACAAAATCCCTAAAAGTAACTAGGAAATCAATAATTTATATTAGTTTATAAATAGAATATGATCAACCAAAATAAATCCCCCAGGAGTGTCAAACTAGGTGCATGGTAAGTGTCCATTCACCATGAACTAGAATAATTTCTAAGATATAATTGAATAAAAATTTTCGGGGTTATTACCCCTAAATGCATCTTTTCTAAAAAGTCCACTTCTAGTATCCATAAGGGCATGTATTGCTAGAAAAATCACATAATATCTACCTTACCAAAACATAATATGACAACCCATATTTTATTGCACATTAATTCATGATTTATTACATAAATATACAATTAATATAACCCCATAATATTATGAGGTCTAGTTTATTTGGGAAATAAAGTATATAAATAATCAACTTGAAACATGGGTATAACATAATTATTTAAAAACTCTAAAACATGCCCTTAATTTCCTTAGATCTTTTAAAACTGCATGAGATAACCTAAGGACATACCTAATAAAGGGGTGAGATATAAATCCCAATAAAGTAATAAAAAATCACAACATAAGTTATATAATTACATGTGAGAAAAGATTCATATCAAGGTAACACAAGAGGAGTGAGCATCATAATCTTGAATAATGAGTAATGATAAAACATAATAGCATAAAGGCAATGTATAAATATGGGAATAACATAAAAAATTACATCATAAACATAAGTCAAGGCTAACTTCCAAGATAACATAACATACTATACTTAGGATCACATTACATGAACCATACATGACATCTCATGAGATAAAAACATTACCCAATGCATTGGAGGGCTATTTAATCTAAGCCCACCCATCACTTTCATATCATATACTTGCATAAGTGTTCCACATAGATCAAAAAAAATAAGGATGTATTTAATAAATTTTTAACCAAATATTAAGGTGTGTGGGTTACATAAATTTGAATACCCAATCAATGAAGGATGGTTACAAATCGATGAACACCCCTGAGTGTAAATGAAGACTGCTATTCACTACATAATTATTTGGAATATAAAATTGCAGGATAATTTTAACAGTATAATGGGTGTACATAAAGGTTTATATAAGGTGAGAATGAGACATAAAGGGGTATTTAATTACTTGGGAATCATAATTAAAGTAATATGTATGTTTAAAAACATATCCTAACTTGAGAAATGGAAAATGAAAATGCATGACATAAAGAAGGTGCTTGAATAAAGAGAATAGGATCCCTTACCTTGAGAGTGTGTTTCTAAAATATTGGGAGGAGCTTAATGAGAGATTGGGGGTTCCATGGGAGTATTATAGAGTGTGAATGGAAGATTAATTTCATGCTAAAATGGGTTTTAATGAATATTAAAGGACTTTTGGGTGGGTTTTTATAGAAAAATAGAGGACAATTCTTTATTGATTTCTAAACATAGGTTTTCAACTCTATATGATAAAGCTAACAAAATCACAAAACTTATCTTGGGTTTTCCAATGGTTTTTACTGAAGTGGAGTGGTTTTCATTATTTTATAAGGAAATTAATTGAATATATTAAAATAATTCCTTTGGTGATGTGGAAGTGAATTTTGTTTATAAAGAAATGATTTTAAACCTAAAAATATAATATATATTTTGGAAGATTCATTAACGGATTATAAAATCAATAAAATAACCCCAAAACACATTATTTTAAAGGTAAAAAATAATTTTGATTGTGGATACTCTTTATAGTATTTATTACATCATTTTGGGGATTTATGATGGCATAATATACACCGTATCTTTACACCGTATTTAATTTTGACCTGAAAATTTTTCTATCTCTGAAAATTATGAAAAAATCACTGTTGGGTAATTTTGATGTGATGATTTAAAAAATAATATATATTTTATCCAAATAATTCTATAAGTATGATAATTTACACATTTAACACCAAAATATATATATATTTAAAAATATTTTTTTAATAATAGCAGTTTTCTGACCCTTATATAAATTATTTTTAACCTCTTAAAACTATATTATAATTTATATTTAATAAATATTATTTAATAATAATTTTTTATTAAAATATGATTTAATTAAAAAATTCTTGAATTTATTAAAATTTAGTGTCTTGATTGAATCTATATATTTTAAAAAATACAACTTGTGTTTTATCATCTCGAAATATAATTTTCATCAAACTTATTATTTAATAATTATAAAGTAATAAAAGATAAATTTAATCATTATTTTATTAAAAATAAAAAAATATAAGTTTATTCTATTTGGGTCCAGATACATATCCCTTTATCACACCAACAAATGACCTAAGTGTAAGGTGTGTAATGGTGAGATTTTCCTGGGGTGTTTCAATAAATATGGTTTAAACTGTGATCTCGATGAGCTTGAACTTATCCCGTAAATGGTTTTGATCATGACTTATTTTTTGAATCTCATCTTGGGATTGGTGAAGGTAAAATCCCAAAGATGCCATCTCTATAAAAATCTTTGATAAATGGTCTTTATAAGGTATGATCCTACTGGTCAAGTCCATCACTTCCATTGTCCATGTCAAATAGACTTTATCATAACCCTTAATACACTATTCTTAATGGACAACATAAAATGGATATATTATAAATGGTTATGATGATTAATAGAATTTTAAATTTGATAGATCATATAATGGTCCAGAATAACCAAAGTAGTGAATGTGTTTGTTATAACTTCATTTCTTAATAAGGAATTCACTCACTTAAAAAGGGAATTTCATTTATAAAAGTTTGGGTTTTTACATTATTTCCCCATTCTATAATTTCACCCTATATATTTTTACTTCATATACTAAAATAGATTAGGGTAATTATATTTCATTTCCTCTTCTGGTTCCCACATTGCTTCCTTGAACATGTGATTTCACCACAACACTTTGACCAGGTGAGTTTTCTTGTTTCATAGAACCTTGTGCCTATGATTTAAAATCTTTACTGATTTCTCCTTGTATAAAATATCATTCTCTAATATAACTATATATGGATTAAGTTCATGTAACGACACAAATTATTTCAATAGAAAATTCCCTTCTTATATCTATGTCATAAAAACACAAAATAATGAACTACTAAGTGATAAGTGACCTTTAAACATAATTTTGTCACCCCTATGTTTGGAATTTTAAAAATCCGACATACACGGTTGTGTTCAAGATAGTTTTTGGAGTCTAATGAAACAAAAATAATTTTTGGTGAATAGTAACCTACCCTTATGAATAGTAACCTACCCTTATGAATATTAATATGAACCTTATGAATATTAAATAAGGGTAACATTACCTATGAATAATAAAATAAAATTTATACATCTTAGAAAGTGACAATTTGACCTTAGTAAACGTTTTTGGTATTTTATAAGTCATAAATAATTAATTATAATTAATTAATTAATTTAAAAGAATATTTATTTTCTTGTAATGTATTCATAAATTATTGAATCAATGTCTAAAAGTTTTTAGATAATTTTATAAGACCCTACATAATTTTTGAAAGAACTATAAAATCAGTTTTAATCTTAAAAACTGTTTTTTAAAGTAAATTATGATTTTATTTAAATATTAAATTAATAATATTTAGAAAATTATTTTTGAAAAATGGACTTCATTTTTGGATTCTACACGTCGAAAAATGGTTGGGGTAAATTTTTGGGATTTTTCTGAGATACCTGAATTTTTTGTGAATAGTAGAATACATTAATTTACCATATAAATACATTTTAATTAAAACCCACTATTCCTGACATCACAAGTGATGTAAGTACCCAAATCCCGAACTCACATGCCTTTTTTACT
Source organism: Viscum album (assembly GCA_963277665.1). Classification (NCBI taxonomy): domain Eukaryota; kingdom Viridiplantae; phylum Streptophyta; class Magnoliopsida; order Santalales; family Viscaceae; genus Viscum; species Viscum album. The sequence continues at coordinate 1,438,999,788 of OY728157.1, forward strand.
ATTCTTGGTCATCCAATACTCACTATTCCTTGTCTTAGGTGAAATTAATAAACTAATCAATTTTATATTAATGAAACCCCTCTCCCCTCCACTATAAAAGACACCCTTCACTCCCTCTTTTCCTCACACCTCTCAAGCTCCAAGCCTTATCTAAACTCTACCCAAAAACCTTACCTATCTCATCCCCCACTTCCAAAAGCTGCTGGTCTCATCAAAAGACCAAGCCTAGCTTCCTTAAAGAGGATCTCTAGAGGAGAATTCTAAAGGTAATTTCTCTCCCTCTTCTCCTTTAATTTCCTTTCAAGTTCAAGTTCCTTTCTTGATCTATACCTACCTATCTTCATCCAAATTGTTCTGTAAATCCAGTATTATATATATACTGTAATATTATGTTATATTATATCACCCCACACCCTTTCCCTCTTCCTTTTATTTTATTAAAGAGAACGTTCTTCATGAGGTGTTAAATTTATCACCTTCAAAAACGACATGTTCTCTTCTTCCATTTCTACCTTCAATCTGGTCTTGAAACCATTTTATGGTTGAACCAGAATATTTTATATGTATTATTCTCTATTTTAAGTTCTGGAAATAACCTATGGCCTTATTACTAAGTTAAATGTTAAAACAAGATCGTTGTGATCCAAAAACCGCCCAAATTAACCCAAATAACAATCATTAAATTTTTATCTAATGATTCGTCCACTTGGATCTAATATAATTAAGTATAAAATTATTAAAGCTACTGTAATATCATTAATAACATGTAGTATCAGTTCTGTATGTTTACCCATGATCTACCTAAACATCAATTTAAGAATACAAGTGGACCGCTCAAGAAAACCATAAAAACGAACATCCCCAGACAATGTTTTTAAACTCTATAAGTCATCCAAAGGAACATAATATGAAATAATGAAACCATAATGAACCCTATTAATGTATAAAAGGTTCTGGAATTTCTAATTAATGAATATAATGTCATTATATAGGACATTAAAGAGAAGGAGGCATTCGAGTACAAGGTAAGGGGAAATCTCGAACCCAATTTTTCTTCCTTCGAGTTCTCCCTCTTTTACTCCATTTTTGATATGGTTACTCCTCAAAGATCATTTGTTCATAATTTACTTTACTTTTCTGGTATATAAATGTTTTTCACTGGTTTTTATGTCCATCAAAATTTTTTCCAAAAGAACTCTTCTTTCAAGATCTCACCTTTTATCTCTCATTCAAGGTTAATGGTTATTGTATCAAGTATGTTGTTCCCTCTTTCTTTTGGGAACCCAAAGCTTATGAATGTGTTATTATGAGATGAAACCCATTCCTTTCCATGGGTTATTTATTTACATGTTTGATATGTGATCTATGTGGAAAGCATGGTAATGATAATGTTGTGATGTGATGGGTGCGCCTAGAATTATATAGCGTAATATGAATGTTTAAATGTGACGGGTGTGCCCGAAATTATATAGCGCTCCAATGAATTGGGTAAAGTGATGAATCTCATGAGTAAATGTAAAATGATGTGTGAAAAAGATGCTATCTTTGTTCACAAGCATGTGTGGTAGTTAACCACTAAGACATGATGTTTCATTTTTATGCATTGCCACATTTCAAGTTTATTATTTATGCTCCTCTCATGTTCATGATCTTTTGCCTATGTTATTATTATGCTCACCCCATGATGTATTGTTCTTATCTATCCTCTTACTGGGATTTTAGCTCACCCCTTTTGATGTATATCCTCAGGTGGCTACATGTACTAAGGATAGGACAAGTGTTACAAAGAATCTAGTGAAGAAGAAGTTAAATAAATGTTTATGGTTGATATTGTATTTGTCATGCATGGTCCTAGTTTTCCCAAGACACTAAACCTTTGGATCCTATGTGTAATACTATTATATTTTTTTATCTTTGAAATGATGTAATAGTAATGTAAGAAAAGTCTAGGTCGCTATAGTCGGTATCAGAGGAAAGGTTTAGTTAATTTGTGAATTAGGATTAGTAAACCCTAAAGAAAACCACTATCATAAGAATAAGTACAAATATGTACACAAAAATATTTACCTAGGGATCCCATATGTTATGTTTTTGGTATAATTGTTTAAATGAATAAGTTATTCATGATTTGTTTACTTATGTTTTGTTCTAACCTTTTCTATTTTAGAAAATGGTGGGGACCGGGAGAAATCAGGCCAACAACTCTTGCGAGGGCCAATGCAACGATTTCCCGAACGACATCCCCAATGATTTTGGAGGTGGAGTTCAAACCTTCATGGTGATGCTTACCCAATTATCTTAGGTTATGAATAATAACCATAATAATGGGGAACGTCCTCCTTCACCAAAGAAGGAGCAACTAGCTATCGAATGTTTTATGCGACAACGACCACTGACGTTTTGTGGATCTTTCGATCCACTAGTTGCAGAACAGTGGGTACACTCCATGGAGAAGATATTTTATATTCTTCACTATTCCGAGATGGATAAGGTGACTCTAGCCATTTATCGTCTAGATTGAGAAGCTGATCAATGGTGGGATTTGATTAAGAACACCAAGCCAAGGGAGGAAATTGAAGAGATGGAATGGGAAGACTTTAAGATAATGTTTCTTAATAAATACTTCCCATGAACTCTTCTCATGAAGATGGAGAGAGAATTCATAGAGCTCAAGAAAAAAGAAGGATAATCTGTCACAACATATGAAGCAAATTTCACAAGGCTCGCAAGGTATGCTTCGGGTTTTGTTATTAACAATGATAGAAAAATTGATAGATTCTTTAGTGGATTAAAACCACATCTTCAAAAGGATCTTTCAATTCGAGACTTTGGGAGTTATGAAGAAGTTTTTTGGTGTCCTCTCAAAGTGGAAATGGAGTTTGGAGAATGGTACCATGGCTGTGGTGATAAGAAAATAAAGATGGAGTTTCAAGCTGGTGGATCTAGTGATAAAGATGGGAAGAAAACATAATGACCCACATGCCAAAAATGTGGGAAGTTGCACCATGGGAACTTCCTCAAAGGTACGAAGAAATGCTTTAAGTGTGGGAAGGAAGGACACCAAGGTCACTAGTGTCGAAAAGACATGAAAATGAAGGATTATTTAGTTGATGAAAGGAGAGAACCACTCTTGGTTCAATGCTACAATTGTAGGGAGCTAGGGCACTATTCAAACCAGTGCACTAAACCTCGAGCTCTCAAGGGTAATCAGCACCAAAAACCACCAAATCCAAAGGAACAAGGGAAGACTTATGCCATCACTACTGCGGAGGTGGAACATGATAATGAAGTCTTACAAGGTACAATTCCTATTCACTCAATAATGGAAAAAGTCTTATTTGATTCTGGTTCTACGCATTCTTTTATATCTTGAAAGTTTGCTAGAACTATAGAATCAAAGCCCCAAAACCTTGAAGTAGAGATATCTGTAAAAACACAAAGTGGTGCAATCATTGAAACCCAAGTGTTCGACTCTTCTCCTGTTGACGTATGTGGGAAGATTATTCCAACAAATATCATAATACTTACCTTGGTGGAATTTGACGCTATAATGGGAATGGATTGGCTCTCGTTATATAGAGCACATATCAACTGTTGGGAAAAGAAAATATATTTTCATATTCCAAACCATCCCATGATCCTCTACAAATGCAAGGAAGATCATGAATATCCTTTGAAAAATTCTTCAATGGTGTGGGTGATGATCCCCTATGAAGAAGCATACCTCACCCAAATGGTTGAGTCGAAGGAATGTGCCAACCTTGAGGAAATGCCCATCGTAAGGGAATACAGTGATGTATTTCCTGAAGAGTTACCCAGAATTGCCCCGGATCATGAGGTAGAGTTCTCAATTGAACTCATACCTGGAGCTACTCCTATCTTGAAGTGCCCCTATAGGATGGATCCTATCGAACTGGAGACGTTAAAGAAGCATCTTCAAGAGAATCTGGACAAAGGGTTCATACGCCCTAGTGCATCACCTTGGGGTGCGCCAGTGCTCTTTGTGAAGAAGAAGGACGGTACCATGTGGCTGTGCATCGATTATCGGGAACTCAACAAGATCACCATAAAGAACAAGTATCCTCTCCCAAGGATTGATGACTTGTTTGATCAGTTAATAAGAGATAAATACTTCTCAAAGGTGGATCTTCGTTCTGGATATCATCAAGTAAAGGTGAAGAAGGAAGATATTCATAAGACTGCCTTCCATAAAAGGTATGGGCACTATGAGTTTTTGGTGATGCCCTCGGACTTAATAATGCCCCTGCAATCTTCATGGATTTGATGAATAGAGTCTTTAGACATTACCTCATCAAATTTGTGGTAGTGTTTATCGATGATATTATCATCTACTCCAAGATCAAGGAGGAACATGAAGAACATCTAAGACTTGTGTTGGCGACATTGAGAAAGGACAAGTTGTACGCCAAGTTCAGAAAGTGTGACTTTTGGATGAATCAAGTCACGTTCTTGGGACATGTGATCACAAGCGAGGGAATTTCTGTGGACCCTTCAAAGACAAAGGTGATTGAAGAATGGCCCAGACCCTCTAGTGTCATAGAAATCTGTAGTTTTCTTGGATTAGCTGGGTACTATCGACGTTTTGTGAGAAACTTCTCATGATTTTCAAGCCCACTAACTAAGTTAACAAGTAAAGGGGTAAAGTATGTCTGGATGGATGAATGTGAGGGAAGCTTGAAGGAGCTAAAGAGAAGGCTGATCACTGCACCTGTACTCACACTATCGAAAAGTGGAGAAAGTTTTGTGATATACAACGATGCTTTAAAGAAAGGATTGGGTTGTGTACTCATGCAAAATGATAATGTGATAGCCTATGCCTCACGACAGTTGAAGATCTATGAGCAGAACTACCCGACGCATGATCTAGAGCTGGTAGCCGTGATTTTTGCCTTGAAAATCTGGCGGCACTACCTTTATGGTGAGAAGTGTGACATATACACTGACCACAAGAGCCTAAAGTATATATTCACACAAAAGGAGCTCAACATGCATCAAAGGAGATGGTTAGAGCTAATCAAGGATTACGATTGCTCTATTCACTATCATCCTGGAAAGGAGAACAAGGTAGCTGATGCTCTAAGCAGTAAAGAACCTGCTACTCTATCCATGTTGAGGATTGAGAAAGACCCTACCTTCTTGGATATGCAAAGGATGGATTTGGGAATCGTAAGGGCAGGGGATACATCCTACCTTGCCCAAATGATTGCGCAACCATCCATCCAACAGAAGATTAAGAAAGCACAAAAGGATGATGTGGAGATACAAAAGAGGGTGAATGCAGTAAAGGAAGGGAAGCTGCAAGAGTTCCATATCGATGATGATGGTGTGATTCAGGTTGGAATGCGGCTTTGTGTGCCTTCATCACCCGGAATAAAGAAGGAGCTATTGGATAATGCACATAGCTCAACTTTCTCTATTCATCCTGGAAGCACCAAGATGTATCGTGATCTCTGAGAGCACTTCTGGTGGGATAACATGAAGAAGGAGATTGTGGAATATATATCAAGGTGCTTGGTATGTAAGCAAGTTAAAGCTGAGCCGAAAAAGTCCAAAGGTATGATGCAGCCATTGCATATACCCATGTGTAAATGGGAAAATGTTACTATGGACTTTGTCAGGGGTCTCCCGAAAACGTCAAGAGGAAATAATGTGATATGGGTTGTGGTTGATCGACTCACCAAGACTGCCCATTTTATCGCTATTCGGGAAGACCACTCACTTGAACAGTTTGCAAGGATATATGTGAAGGAAGTACTAAGATTGCACGGTGTTCCACTATCGATTTTCTCTGACCGTGATCCAAGGTTCACATCTAAATTCTGGAGGAGCCTTCAACATGCTTTGAGTACTGAATTAAATTTCAGCAAGTCCTATCACCCCCAAACTGATGGCCAGTCTGAAAGGACTATTCAGACACTCGAAGATATGCTAAGAGCATGCTCTCTAGAATTCAAAGGTGGATGAGATCAGAACCTCCCATTGGTTTAGTTCTCATACAACAATAGCTTCCACTCGAGTATTCAAATGGCTCTGTATGAAGCTCTTTATGGGAAGCGATGTAGAACTCCAACCTCTTGGGATGAAGTTGGAGAAAGAAAGATACTTGGACCCGATCTTGTGCAGGAGATGACCGAGAAGGTTCCAGTCATCCAGAAACACATCAAAGCTGCTCAAAGTCGGCAAAAGAGCTATGCTGACAATCGTCGAAGGGACTTAGAGTTCGACGTTGGAGATAAAGTCTTCCTTCAAATATCTCCATTGAAGAGAGTCATGAGATTTGGGAAGAAAGGGAAGCTAAGCCCAAGGTACATTGGCCCCTTTGAGATCCTTGATCGTATAGGAGCTGTGGCCTATTGTCTGGCGCTTCCACCGAATATGGCTCAAGTTCATGATGTGTTTCATGTATCACTACTGAGGAAGTACATACCAGACCCCTCACATGTACTAAACTCAGAGGTGGTATAGTTGGAAGATGATCTCTCCTATGAGGAGCAGCCGGTAAAATTTTTGGATCGAAGTGATAAGGTTATACGCAACAAGTCAACCCGCCTTGTCAAAGTGTTGTGGATGAACCAAAAGTTTGAGGAAGAAACTTGGGAATCGGAAGAGGCAATGAAGGAGAAGTACCCTCACCTGTTTGTGTAAAGTGAAATTTCGGGGGCGAAATTTCTCAAGGGGGGAAGAATGTAACGACCCAAAGTATTTCAATAGAAAATTCCCTTCTTATATCTATGTCATAAAAACACAAAATAACGAACTACTAAGTGATAAGTGACCTTTAAACATAATTTTTTCACCCCTATGTTTGGAATTTTAAAAATCCGACATACACGGTTGTGTTCAAGATAGTTTTTGGAGTCTAATGAAACAAAAATAATTTTTGGTGAATAGTAACCTACCCTTATGAATAGTAACATACCCTTATGAATAGTAATATGACCCTTATGAATAGTAAATAAGAGTAACATTACCTATGAATAATAAAATAAAATTTATACATCTTAGAAAGTGACAATTTGACCTTAGTAAACATTTTTGGTATTTTATAAGTAAAATAATTAATTATAATTAATTAATTAATTTAAAAGAATATTTATTTTTCTTTAATGTATTCATAAATTATTGAATCAATTTCTAATAGTTTTTAGATAATTTTATAAGACCCTACATAATTTTTGAAAGAACTATAAAATTAGTTTTAATCTTAAAAACTGTTTTTTTAAGTAAATTATGATTTTATTTAAATATTAAATTAATAATATTTAGACAATTATTTTTGAAAAATGGACTTCATTTTTGGATTCTACATGTCTAAAAATGGTTGGGGTAAATTTTTGGGATTTTTCTGAGATACTTGAATTTTTTGTGAATAGTAGAATACATTAATTTACCTTATAAATACATTTTAATTAAAACCCACTATTCCTAACATCAGAAGTGATGTAAGCACCCAAATCCCAAACTCACATGCCTTTTTTACTATTCTTGGTCATCCAAGACTCACTATTCCTTTTCTTAGGTGAAATTAATAAACTAATCAATTTTATATTAAGGAAACCCCTCTCCCCTCCACTATAAAAGCCACCCTTCACTCCCTCTTTTCCTCACACCTCTCAAGCTCCAAGACTTCTCTAAAATCTGCCCAAAAACCTTCCCTAGCTCATCCCCCACGTCCAAAAGTTGCTGGTCTCATCAAAAGACCAATCCTAGCTTCCTTAAAGAGGATCTCAAGAGGAGAATTCTAAAGGTAATTTCTCTCCCTCTTCTCCTTTAATTTCCTTTCAAGTTCAAGTTCCTTTCTTGATCTCTCCCTACCTATCTTCATCCAAATTGTTCTGTAAATCCAGTATTATATATATACTGTAATATTATGTCATATTATATCACCCCACATCCTTTCCTTCTTCCTTTTATTTTATTAAAGAGAACGCTGTTCATGAGGTGTTAAATTTATCACCTTCAAAAACGACATGTTCTCTTCTTCCATTTCTACCTTCAATCTGGTCATGAAACCATTTTATGGTTGAACCAGAATATTTTATATGTATTATGTTCTATTTTAAGTTCTGGAAACAACCTATGGCCTTATTACTAAGTTAAATGTTAAAACAAGATCGTTGTGATCCAAAAACCGCCCAAATTAACCCAAATAACAATCATTAAATTTTTATCTAATGATTCGTCCACTTGGATCTAATATAATTCACTATAAAATTATTAAAGCTACTGTAATATCATTAATAACATGTAGTATCAGTTCTGTATGTTTACCCATGATCTACCCAAACATAAATTTAAGAATACAAGTGGACCGCTCAAGAAAACCATAAAAACGAACATCCCCGAACAATGTTTTTGAACTCTATAAGTCATCCAAAGGAACATAATATGAAATAATGAAACCAGAATGAACCCTATTAATGTATAAAAGGTTATGGAATTTCTAATTAATGAATATAATGTCATTATACATGACATTAAAGAGAAGGAGGCATTCGAGTACAAGGTAAGGGGAAATCTCGAACCCAATTTTTCTTCCTTCGGGTTCTCCCTCTTTCACTCCATTTTTGATATGGTTACTCCTCAAAGATCATTTTTTCATCATTTAATTTACTTTTATGGGATATACATGTTTTCACTGGTTTTTATGTCCATAAAAATGTTTTCCAAAAGAACTCTTCTTTCAAGATCTCACCTTTTACCTCTCATTCAAGGTTGATGGTTCTTGTATCAAGTATGTTGTTACCTATTTCTTTTGGGAACCCAAAGATTATGAATGTGTTATTATGAGATGAAACCCATTCCTTTCCATGGGTTTTTATGTACATGTTTGATATGTGTTCTATGTGGAAAGAATGATAATGATAATGTTGTGATGTGATGGGTGCGCCCGGAATTATATAGCGCAATATGAATGTTTAAATGTGACGGGTGCGCCCAGAATTATATAGAGCTCCAATGCATTGGGTAAAGTGATGAATATCATGAGTAAATGTGAAATGATGTGTGAACAATATGGTATCTTTCTTCACAAGAATGTGTGGTAGTTAACCACTAAGACATGATGTTTCATTTTTATGCATTGCCACATTTCAAGTTTATTATTTATGCTCCTCTCATGTTCATGATATTTTGCCTATGTTATGATTATGCTCACCCCATGATGTATTGTTCTTATCTATCCTCTTACTGGGGTTTTAGCTCACCCCTTTTTATGTATATCCTCAGGTGGCTACATGTACTAAGGAGAGTACAAGTGCTACTAAGAAGCTAGTGAAGAAGAAGTTAAATAAATGTCTATGGTTGATGTTGTATTTGTCATGCATGGTCCTAGTTTTCCCAACACACTAAACCTTTGGATCCTCTATGTGTAATACTATTATGTTGTTTATCTTTGAAATGATGTAATAGTAATGTAAGAAAAGGCCGGGTCACTATAGTTAATGTGAGGGGTCTTGTATGCACTTAATCAATAGGGATACATGGAACAAATCATGTATTTGAGATAGGTTTGGTGGGAGTACTAGTTTATAGGCCACCTCTCTGATAAGATCAATGATCTCAAATGGGTTGATCTATCTAGGACTAAGATTTCCCTTATTCCAAAACCTCATGAATTTCTTCCATAGTGATATAAAAAGGAATAATTTTTATATAGACTCAAACTCAAGGTCTCATCAATGATTGTATATATAGATTTTATGTCAACTTGTGTAGATTTCAAATGACACTAAATGGTTTGAACCTTCTCTTTCATCTATTGGATATGATCATGTCCCACTAGCTTCCACTCTCCAAATTCATCCCAATGCATTGGAGTCTAACACCTCTTCCCATAAAAATACTCATAAGGATAAATTTTAATTCTATAATGGAAACTATTTTTATTTGGGAACTTCACTTGGGGAAGGTGTTGATCCTAATATCCTTGAAAATATATTGAACATGATCTCAACATATATTCCAAATTTTGAATGGTTATTTCAGACTAAACATCTATCTAAAGGGTGATAAGAAGTGATTAATCCCAGTTATATATATATATATATATATATATATATATATATATAATTCTTGTTGAAGGCTTCTCCCAAACTAGGAGGTAAAACTTATATTTTGATCAGATACAATAGAGATTGGAACTCCATGCAGTTTTATTACTTCTCTCATTTATATATCTCTTAAATTTGGTCAATATAGAAATATTCCATTATTGTAATGAAATACATTTTCTTGGTAAGGAGATAAACTACCACCATGATTGAATTATTGTCTTTAAGGGTATTAGGGATTCCTATGAAGAAATGTATGGTTATTATTTCCCATTTCCATACTATTATGGGAAATGGTTGAATCATACCATTATAATTTTGTCATTTCACCTTGAATTATTGTCTTACCAAGAATTGAGATACAAAATTTACAATATTTCTCTTTATGTTATCCCACCAGAAGTTTCGCTTCAAATTTATATACATCATAGTGATTATTGGATGAATAGATAATGATGATATATCCACATAATCTAGAAGTTACCTCTTTAGTTATTGTTTTAATGGGCCACATATTTGGGTTCCAAACCTTATAAATTTATTTTTAGAAAATTTGAACTTCATAATATTCACCAATTTCTATTATAGAAATTCATCATATTTCTAAGTCTCCTTGATCCTCTTAAGAATAGATGGATGAGAAGTTTTTTTGATAAAGGTAACATTAATATACTTTTATTATTCCCATGTACATCCTCTTAATGTCCAATAATATTGGATCCCTTTCAATCCTTATCATGGATATAGTTGTAGGATCCTTTCAACTCAAAGAATCTGCCACTTTGTTTTCCTTCTGAGGATGGAAATGGATTGAAAAATCATAATATTTGATCAGATATAACCATATTCATTAGTTCATATTGAGGTCCTTTTGTGTGAATATATACTTGAGGATTTTATAATCCATATATATCACTCTTCTCCTCATAGAGATAATGTCACAAAATATTCAATGTGATGATAATTTTTTTCCAATTATAGATAATGTGTTGGGAAATTATGCTCAGATATATTTAATTGGTGGGAGGCACAAGCTATCACGTTCTTATCTTCCATGATCACCCAACCCAATCCATTTTTGGATTCATCATTATAGATCACAAATATTTCCCCACTAGTGGGTAATATGAGCACATGTGCAATGATTATCCTCTCCTTTAACTCTTTAAAACTTTCTTTGTATTCATTTGTTTAGAAAAACATGACTCTATTCCAAGTAATCTTGGTTAATGGGATTGAAAATCATGATAATATTCTAAAAAATTGATGATATTACCTATATAATCCAAGGAAACTACGGATTTCTATCATAGATGTTGGTTTGGGATATCCTTTGATTGCCTCTATTTTTTGAAAGATAAATAAATATACCTTTCTTAGTGATAAGATTACCTAATAAAGTTAATTTCTCCAACCAAAACCCACATTTAATTTACTTTTCATATAATTTTTCATTTCTTAAAGTCTTAAGTAAAATATTTAAATGCTCCTATTATTCATCCTTTCTTTTGAAGTAGATAAAAATATCATCTATAAATAAGGCCACAAATTAGTGAGGTAATCGCTAAATAATTTATTCACTAATACCCTGAAGATATATTGATCATTATTGAGTCCAAATGGTGTCACTATGTACTCCTTTTTCCCATAAGTTTCATGAAAATTACTCTTGGGGTTATCCTCATTCTTCACCTTTACTTGGTAATATCCCAAATCAAGATCCTACTTAGAGAAATACTAGTCTCAATGTAGCTTATCAAACAAGGAATCAATCAGTGACATAGGATATGTTTTCTTTATCATGATCTATTTTTTCTCATTATAATCAATGTAGAGGAACATTAACCCATCCTTATTTATTAAAAAGAGGATTGGTTCACCCCATGGTGAAGCACTTGAGTTTATAAACCTTTTTTATAGATTCTAATATAATTGTTTCATCACCCTTAAAGTTAAAAAGATATTGTTATATATGGTGTCTTGAATATTGTAAAATATTTGGGTTTGAGATTGATTGAAAACTTAATCATATGTCTAAGAGTAAGACCAAGAAATCATTTGGAAAACACTTTAGAAAATTACCTTATAATGGTAATTTCATCAAGGTTGATATTTTCTTATTCTTAATCATTTGAGATAGTTATTTTTTATCACAAGTAAATAATATAAATTATTAAGATGATATTATTAAATAAGATTAACCATCCTCCTTGCATTTTTATAGAATCAAAGAATGATTCATGATATAGATGGTGATTTTATTCTCTTAGTAATTTATATTGGATCTATATCAGGTAAGAAAATCCATGCCTAGAATTCCATCAAATTACACTGAAGGGAGAATAATAAGGTTTTTTGGGAAGTTCATCCCAAAAATATGGAAAAGATATCAGTTATATAATTGGGATTCAATAACTCCTCCACTTTCCATCTTTACTGATAACTAAACTTCCATGTTTTATGGTGGCGTTTGAATAGTTTTACTAAACATGCATGATATAAAAGAATGTATTAACCATATTCAAATAGTATATTCCCTATTATTGAATGAATAACAAGCATACCTATAATCACTTTTTTTTGGGATCCACGTTAATAATTTTGATTGAATATAATCTCACATTTACTCATGGCCTTTGAGGTTATTGTTGTCAATTATCATCGACAACCCTTGTCTTAGGGAATTGATTCGAATTATGTACCTATTCCTTGTAGTTGAAACATTGGAAAACATGATGAGGGTCTATTGGATCATTACTTTATTCCATAACATGGGTATTTTTCTTCCATATATAAGAGCTAGTTAGACACCCTTCCTTCTTGCACCTAAAGCATTTCCATGTATCCCTCAGAAAATTTTCAGGATACATCTTCCCACACTTTTGATAAGTGGGATGATGTTTTTTCTTATCCCCTTGATAATTTTCAATCGCACCACCAGAATTAAAATCCATTATCTTCTTCTCATCTATAGTTGCAAGGGACCCTTTAGATTTTTTGATCTCTATTTCTACTTTGAGGGAACATCAAACAATTTCCTCATAGCTGTCAATGTCCCAAATGGATAAGTCTTTTTATAAGTTCTGATTTATACCTCCAAATACGTGGTCAATTTTAATTATGGGGGAAATTATAGATACAAAGACATATCATGAAAGTATTGTGATGAATTATTCGTCCTTTTACTTGATGCTAAAGAAGTCTCTCTCTATTTTCAATTGGAGAGTTCATGAAAAATATTTATCAAAAAACATTTTCCATAATTCCTTCTAATATATTTCTTATATCTGATCCCCAAGATTTTTATTTTGGACCAATTTCCACTATTTATTAGCTTCTCCCTAGATATGATAAACAACTATCATGACCTTATCTTTCTCAGAGAATTAATGGATTTAGAAGCTTTTTTAAATGGATTTGATCAATTTTATATGATTTAGGGATCATAATATCTACTGAAGGTTAGAGGCCCTTTTCATACAAAGTTTTCAATTACAAATTTCAATTTCTTTGGGAGATTTGGTTGTTTTTCTTGATTAAAGTTTTGGTTCAAAACATGAGTCAATTGAGAAAGTATTTTCACAATGTTTTTTGATTATTTCTCCCATCAGGTTGGTCATTTCATTTGGGAACTCATTTCATTATTCTTCACATTGGTTTTTGACTCAGTTCCTCCTATTCCTATCCATAAACTAAAAATAAAGATAAAATTAAGGATAATTAGTTTTTTAAACTATTAGACACATAAATGGAAAACCATGAACATTAAAGGGATAAATCATAAATGACATGTATTCTTTAACCTATTAATCTCTATGTTACAATCTAATTTATCCATGATCTATTTCCTAACATAAAATATTATATGAATTTTGGTCCCTTGATAATGGTTCATAAGGAGATTGTGAATTTACCAAATATTATTCCCTGAGAGTGTCAGACTTGGTGTGTATAAACGATTGTTTTTTTATACCAGGTGATGATTGAGTCTAACTCAATGTGACCTTTTTGGGGTTATTACCCCAAGATACCTATGTTCCAGATCCACATACACTTTTAGTATCTAGACAAAGATGTATTTTTTTGAAACCACATACTCTATACTTCACCAAAATTTAGGGATGTTTTCTTATATTTAGTCTTATCCCTAAGGCTTTCACTAGAGTTTTTTAATAATAACCCCAAAAATAAATATACTTTCCTATGATACCAACTATGACAACCCATATTTTATTACACATTAATGCATGATTTATTAATAAGGATACAATTAATACAACCATAGAAGTCCATGAGGCCAAGTGTCTTTGGGAAATTAAGTACATAAATCATTAACTTGAAACATGGGTACAACATCATTATTTAAAAACTCTGAAACATGCCCTTAATTTCCCTGGATCTTTTAAAAGTGCATGGGATAACCTAAGGATGTACAAAATAAAGGGTGAGATATAAATCATGGTAAGGGAATGACCAAATCACATCATAAGGTAAAGAAGTAATGTGATCCAAGAAGCATATCAAGGTAATATAAAATGGATGATCATCAAAATCTTGAATAATTATGCATGATATAACTTGATAACATAAAGGAAACATAGGAATGTGGCAACAAATTAAAACATGACATCATAAACATAATTAAAGTATAACCAACAAGAAAACAAAACATAATATTCTTAGAATAACCTCCCATTCACCATACATGACATATCATGAGATAAAAACACAACATAATGCATTTGAGGAATATAAAATTCCAATCCCACACATCACTTTCATATCATGTACATGCATAAGTGTGCCACATAGATCATACAACATAAGGATGATTTTCATCAATTTCAACCCCTTGATTATGGAGTGTTGGTTAATACATGTAAATACCAAATCAATGAATTATGTTTATAAATAGGTGAATACCCTTGAGTTGAAATGAATATGGGTATTCACTATAAAAATTTTTGGAATTGAAAAATATTAGGATAATTTCAACAGTATTACGGGTGTATATAAATGTTTATAGAAGGGGTGAATAAAAGAGAAATGGGTCTTTAATTACTTGGGAATCATAAGGATATTAATAGAAATGTGTAAAAACATATCCTAACTTTAAAAATCGAAAATTAAAAGGCATGTTATAAATAGGTTTCTTGAATAAATAGGAGAAGGATATGATCCATTAACTTGAGAGGGTGATTATAAAAGCTTGAGAGGAGCTTATTAAGAGCTTGGGGGAGGCTTGATAGGGATCTAGAGAGAAAAGGGAAGAGTGATTTCATGATAAAATGGTTTTTAGTGAAGAGGAAATAGTGTTTTGGTGAGTTTATATAGTGAAAGAGAGGATAATTATTTATTAATGTCTAAACATAGGTTTTGAACTCTATATGATAAAGTAATCAAAATCACAAACATTATCACGGTTTTGACCATGGTTTCTACCAAATTGGTATAGCTTTAATTATTTTATAAGGTTATGATCATAAAACATTAAAATAATTACCATTGTGATTTGGAAGTAAGTTTTTTATAAATAATTTATTTTTAAACCATAAAATATAATGTAGGTTTTAGAGGATTCATTAAGGGTTTATAAAAATAATAAAATAACCTCAAAAAAACATTATTTTAAATGGATAATATAATTTTGGTCATGGATACTCTTTATGGAATTTATTA
Organism: Viscum album; assembly: GCA_963277665.1. NCBI lineage: Eukaryota > Viridiplantae > Streptophyta > Magnoliopsida > Santalales > Viscaceae > Viscum > Viscum album. The sequence goes on from OY728157.1 coordinate 1,439,015,540, forward strand.
CATCACATTGGAGCCTTTATGATGTCATAATACACATAATATATTTATACCATATTTAACTTTTACCCGAAAATTTAGCTGTCTTCTAAATTTTTTAAAAAATAACCATTGGATAATTTTGATGCGATGATTTAAAAAATAAAATTTATTTAATCAAAATAACTATATAAGTATGAGGATTTACACTTTTAAATAAAAAAATACACATTTATTAAAAAATACTAGGTTTTTTGACAATAACACTTTTCTGACCCTTATAAAAATTAATTTTTACCTCATAAAAGTATATGATCATTTATATTTAATAAATATTATTTAATAGAAATATTTTATTAAAATATAATTTATTTCAAAAATTCTTTAATTAAATAAAATAGATTGTCTTGATTGAAACTATATATTTCCAAAAAATAAAATTTAAGTTTTATCATATCAAAATATATTTTTTCTGAAAATTATTGTTAAATAATTATAAAGTAATAAAAGATAAAAATAATAATTATTTTAATAAAAATAAAAATATACAAATACATACTATTAGGTTCTATATACATAACCCTTTATCACACTAGTGAATTACCTAAGGGTAAGGTGTGCCATGGTGAAATTTTCATGGGGTGGTTCAAAGAATATGGTTTGGGCCATTATCTGTATGAAATTGAACTTATACCATAAATGGATTCGATCATTATTTAGTTATTTAATATCATATTGGGATTTGTCAATGGAAAATCCCAGTGATGTTTTCTCCCTCAAAATCTTTGATAAATGGTCTTTATAGGGTATGATCCTCCCGGATAAGGCAATCACTTCCTTTGAATTTATCATTACCCTTAATATAATAATATTAATGGTCACTATACAATGGTTATATTATGAATGATTATGATTATTAATAGTATTTTAAATTTTATAGACTATATAATGGTCCAAAATAACAAAAATAGTGCATGTGTTTTCTATAATGTCATTTCTAAATAAGGAATTTACTAACCTAAAAAGTGAATTTTATTTATAAAAGTTTTTTTCATTACACTTAATGATATTATACTATTCTTAGAATTATCCTCAGGGTTTCCATTAATTTTATCTAATACTAATCCCCAAAAATAATTATACCTTACTATGATAGAAACTATAACAAACCAATCCTTAAACCACATATTATTTCATAACTTTTAAATTAGTTTACAAAAAATAAAAGCTAAATATATAGGGCCTAGTGTCTTTATGGGATTAAATTCATAAATATTTTTTTAAAACATAACATCATTGTATTTATTTAATATCCTTAGAGTGTTACTAACACCCATAAGGTCCTCTTAATATTACATATGATAACATGAGGAAATATATAACAAAAAGGGTGTGATAGAAGGCCCATTAAATGAATAACATAATAAAGGAGTATAAAATGGTAAGAATAACATGATTTCATAAAAGATAATGACCATAATCATAGAATCAAGGCATAATTTTTTTTAACATAAGAGCATGGAGTAAACATGATCATATCTCAAGATCATGACATCATAGAAACATGGAAATAACATAAACATTAAATTATAAGCATACTTTAAGTCTCTATACCTCACTAACATAAAATAGTTGTCTAGGAAAACATCCCAATATCATAGTTGTCTAGAATAACTACCTACACACCATGACATATCATCAGATAGAAACATTAAAAAATGAATTTTAGGGCTATATAATTTTAAGAACACCTATCACATAATTAAAATAATAAATATGTGTTCCACATATCATAAAAACCCAAGGAAATAAAATAGGTTTTATATCATTTTAAAGTCTTTACTTAAGGAATAATTCTTGATTTAATTAATAAACAATACATGATAAACCCCTGGAAAATAAATGGATATCCAATGAGTTTAAGCATCATTATATGTAAATAGTACTCAATAGATATGATTATGCACATGGTATTATCATCGTATAGAAATAGATATACCGTTTAGACAATAATTTCCCTAATAAATTGATATATTGGTAATCTAGGTGTTCACTATTAAATCAATTAATGGAACATAGGGAATTCATGAAGGAAAAATATTGGAAGTAAGTAATTACTATAAAAGTGTATTATTAGGTATGAAAAAATAAGTGATGGATCATACCATAGATGTAAAAAATAATTTCATATTACATATAGGTAATCAAGGTAAATGATATGATTTGATGAATACCCTTGATCAATCATATGACATATATGAAGAACACTATTAGAATCATTATAAAAATTTATTTGAAAATAATAATTTCCTATATCCTTTGAAAATATTTAAAAAGGAATATTTTATTAAACCATGAGAATAAGAATTTACTTTTTGAAAACATTAAAGTGTAGAGAGTAATTTTCTTAGAAAATGATAAAGGTGGTAGAAATATACATTCACATGGGAACATGTAAAAGAGATTTCTTCAAATGAAAATGACCCATGTGAAAAATGTTAAAAATATTTTATTTTATTTTTTATGGAAATTCTATATATTTGAAAATAAATTTTAAAAAATAAATATGGAATAATTTTAAAACATTTATAACTTTACTTGAAAGGAAAACCTTTTTTGAAAACTACCCATATATAAAACATTAAAAAAATTATTTAATTTTTTTTAATATCACATTATAGAAAGGGTAATAAAACTTTAATTTTGAAAATAGTTAAATGGAAATAAGAAGGTCACTTGATATGAAACATATCTGGATTATTGATTAGAAGTTAAATAGGTAAAACATGTACATGGAAGAAAAATTTCCATTGAACAGTGTATGAGTTATTATTATCAATGTATTTCATTTATTTGAGGAACAATTTAATAAAAAGGGAGAACATAAATTAAGATTATTACTATCCATAGAGAAAAATGATATCTCCCATTTGAAAAGATAATAGCAGGAAATGAGACTTGGAAGATCAAAATCAAGAATATACTTCACAACACATTGGAAAAAGGACTTTAGTCGAGAAAACAATTATAGATTGAGTAAGATTTTAATCAAAAACCTTAAAGAGAAAGATATTGAAAATGAAAGACCAATACCAAAAATAAAATATATTTCATTATAAAATAACAATTGGTCTATATATAAAATATATGAAAGTAAATTGGTTCATAAATTAAAACGCGTCTTAATGAAGTGAGTTTCTGACAAAAATCCCTTACCTTTATGTCCAAAATAATTCTTCACTTACAGTTAAATTAATATATAATTAAATTAAGTTCATTAAATATATAACTAAGAAAATTAATCATTTAAATTTAATTTTATAAGGTCCATTTATTATATTTTGTTATTTATTTTTAATATAGTTTCTGCTTACATCAGTTACTCAATGTTTTTCGGGTAATTTCTTCGTAATATTTTAAGTTTGTTGAACATGGTCCAAGGTGTTGTAAAATAGTTTCATAATATAAAAAATTTAATATTATTATTTCATTTTATATTCCATTATAACATAATTTATACAGCAAAGTAGGTTCTTCATAAATCGACTTAATTTATAAAAGTTATATTAATATGTCCTTTTATGAGTTAAATTTACTATAAATATTTATTGCTAAAATTACTTATATAATAAATAATATTATCATTATATAATGTTGATGGATTTTTAAATATAACTTTTTATATATTAAATACTTATTTAAGTCCATTTATGTTAGTTTATATGTAAAATGAAAGAGAAACATCATCTCATTGAGGCGTTAGTCCACATGTACACACAAACAACACTCACATTTTCCTAGAAAGAAAATAAATCAGAAAATAAAATATATTAGAATTTAAGAATCATTAAAATTTTCTAAACATTATATTATCTTATTATATATTTTTTTGACCATCTATGAAATGTGGTGATGAATAAAATTTTTTAGTCCGCACACACGTAGTAATGAATATTCTTATTTTTATTTATATATGGAAGATAATAAATAATGATTGTAACATTATTATAATAGCATATATAGACAATAATTATCCTAATGTTATTATTATAATGTGGTTATGGTTAGTTTATAATGTAAAGGGTAAGAAAGAAATGTCAATAAAGTTGTGTTACCTATGTTGAGACCTTGAACTTCCTCTTGAAGAAGACCTTAGATTTGAGGGAAATAGGCTAATTTTTGGGGACTTGGGGAATTATGGAATGTTAAGAAAATAAAGTACAGGAAATTTTTCCTATATTTCAAGTAAAATTAAAAATATTATTGGTTTATTTAAAGGGTGGAAATGATCCCCCTTTTATAAGTAAAGATGAGGGACTTATTTATGGAAAATAATTGAAGTAAGAGGAAAGAATGGAAAGGAATGAAATTTCGGTGATTTTGGTGAGTTAATGTTGGAAAGAAATATATTAAAGACTTTAAAATCTAAAAAATTATTTCTATATTGTATAAAGTTCATGTAAATTTAGGAAAATTTGATCCACCATATATGAGTCTTTTAAACACATATACTCTTAATTAAATAATAATTATGTCAATTATTTTGATAATAAAAATATAAATATACCCTTATTACCAAGTTTATACATGATTAATTTGAATTTGGGATCCATTTACCATAATTAAATTTCTAAATTATAGAAAACTAACTTTTAAATAAAAATATATAATGTGTTGAAAAACTTTTTTTTAGAAAAATGTGGCTTTAATCATTAAGTGAACATATTATTATTTAAAATTGATTTCCCATTAAATGATTACAAATTAATATATATATATATATATATTTAAAAATCATATTATAGTTTTAATTTAAAATTTATTCATTTAATTTTACAAACACACAATATTTAGAAAATTATTTTTCCTTGAAAAGTAATCATTTTACCCGGGTAACTAATATTTACCAATGATAACTTAATATTTATGCCTAAAATAATTTTTACCTTATTAAATAATTTATCCCCAATAATTTTAAATTTTTAACACATTTCATTTTATTCAATTGATAAAAAATAATTTCAAAATACTAATATATAATGTATTTAAAACAAATTTTTAGAAAATATTACTTATGTTCTAAATATAAAATATAGGTTTGTAATTAGAGAATGATATTTTAAAATATATCATTTTACTTAAAATAAATATATTTTTTTAATAAAAAGGTTTCCAAAGTTTTAGGTTTTGGTTATATCCAAGTGATGTATTAAAATCCATAGTATCTTCAAAAATGGTATTTTTCACTATTCACATAAAAATAAAATATTTTAGAAAAATTTAAAAAATTCATCTTAAGATAATATAACCTTTATAAATGAAAAAATGATGTTAATTTTCCTTAATTCATATCCTAAAGTTTATAAATTTAAAATTAAAATAAAATCTCAAAATATCACTAATAACATCTTTTTATTAGAAATCATTTTTTCATATATTAACTTTTCTTTTATAACCAGTGCTAATCATAAATATTTCAAAATTGAAAATATAAATTTTATAAAGTAAATTTTATGCATAAAAATACACTTTATTATTTGGATAACTTTACAAATTGAGTTTTAATTTTAAGGTGAATTTTATTTTGTTATATATATATATATTTCATAATTCTATTACAAATATTTATACCTGCTAATTCTATTACTAAATTTTGATGGTCTATATTGGGTTGGTTTTCAGTGTTGTGTGTGGATACAACCATAGAACATAATATTTATTTAATGAAAAAAATTCAGGTTTTTATAACAACAACATAACAACATGAAATTAATTCAAATGTTTAACATATATATTGAATAATTGTCTCAAGATTGAGGCATTATTCTTGTTATTAAATTAATTATAAATTTAATATGAAAAGATACTATCTCTGGTTCCATGATTATTTCCCCATGTTTCTTAAAATATAACCATTATACATGTTATTCTACATCATGTTTTTATGGTTTATTCATTGGAAATGATGAAAAAATATCTTTGGGCATGGACCCAACTAACTTCTACCGCACTTGGAACCTTTAAGTGGTATAAAGAAATCATGTTTAAATTTATAATTATTTAATTCATTATTGGTCATTATAATAATTATTTTTCTAGTATTTCATTTCATTTTTAATTCATAATCCATAAATTTAAGACAACATGTTCATTCACAGTCATATGACCAAGAATATGTCAAGAAAAGGTGAAGAGTACATGGATATTTTATCTAGAGGTTCCATAGATTCTAGATAATCAACCTAAATACACATCATTTAACCATATTACACACTATGTAATATTAGTCAACCACACACTGATGCAATTATGCCAATTATAGAATGTTTTATGGGGGATCATTGCATGGAATGTAATTGCACATTAATTACACCATATATTATCTGCTAGGTTGGCACATAGTTTGTGAGGTTATATAGAGTGTAGCTGGTGCACACATTGTATAACCCCACATGATGAAGTTTTGATGTAGTGAACATAAAAAATGTATATTTAATACACAAATGGTGTATTTAATTACATATCATGTACTTACTACCAGATGAGAAACACATGATATCCATGATTACATGATGTGTAGCTAGCATATATGCCATGTAATGTGGTATTATCCTATGTGGATTACACACACAATCCCTAAGTGTATAATTCAATATGGATAGAAAATAATTACATACCATGTAGTAGGTGTACATTACATGTAACTCATACCCATTTACAGTGAGTATATGTTAAATCAAGCTATATACCATGTAAATTTAATTACGCGAACAAAAAATTAATTACAATATTAAGACTAAATAAAATGATGTGTAGCTAAAATGTATGTCATTTGGAATGGTTTTATAGAGAATAAAATTCCTTAATAAGTTTTTTTTAAATTCAGAACCACGTATCATTTATAGTAATTATACACATAGTGTACTTTACAAAGGCATTAAAAGTGGTACACACCATGTATATTAACATGTTTTGTGTGTTATAAATGGAACGATAACAACTTGGCATGACACATATAAGTACAAACTATGTAGTGTCATAAGATTCCATGTTTTCTACATTTATTGTGAGTACACAATACACAAAAAGTTCTATACAAGGTGCTAGATAGTTCGGGGGGTGGGGGGGGGGGGGGCTGTACACACTATGTCACCTTCAATAAACATCACGTACTTAAGTAATTTTAAATAAAAATATTTTCTTTAATTTTTTATAGTGGATGTGAATATTATGTATTTACAGGAATGCTTGGATTAATAATTAATATAATGACTATTTTTTGAATAAAACCATTAATTATTAATTCAAGATAAATTTATACTGATAAAAAGATAAATTTTAAATGAATTCTAGCTTGTATGAATGCAATGTCGTTAAATTTATGAGATTGATCAGTGTTGGACTCCTCATGTGTTGATCATGTTTTAATGATCATAAATCTTGTTAAACCTATTTACTCTATCTCAAATCATGTGTAGAGATAGTTGGTTTCCCTATGATTTAAATAAACTTTCATAAGATCCTAATTCTTATAATTCATGTTTGATTTTTGTAAACTACATTTAATTTTATTATATAATGATTTCCTTTATGAATGGTTAAGTCTAATTCATTCTATGAATATTACTGGTTAAGACTATTTATAGACATTTGGCTAAGTCTGAGAAACTGTGAGTCTGACACCAGTTCTGGTTTTCTGGCAAAGGTCCAGACACCATAACCTAGACACTGTAAACCAGTCACCGTAACCCAGACACCATAAACCAGACACCGTAACCCAGAAACCATGACCAGACACCGTGACCAGACATCATAACCCAGACACCATGAACCAGACACCGTAATCAGACACCGTGACCAAACACCGTGGCCCAGACACTGTAGCATAGACCCAATAATCAGTTTCAGATCTCATGAAGTTTGTGACACCAGTTCATTGCTACCATCACCAAGACACCATTCAAAGTTTGGAAAAGGACCAGAAACTGTGATCCTAACACTGCATTTATGCTATCGGTTCCTGGTCTCAATGAAACAATAGCATCATGACTGTCACACCATTCAAAGGCAAAGAAGAAGACACCATTTCCAAGTGATACCGTTTCATGAAAAAATGTGACACCATTCTTTAATATGTTTTTTCATTTTTAATTTAATTTCTAAATGTCATATTTGAGTCATTTAAAGTGACTGAAATAATTAATGTTTCTTTGTAGACATGTCACATTATAGTACAAGGTACGAGGTGCAGAATACATGAATCTTATCAGTTCCAACTTGTGCACTCACAATTATAAAGGAAGATAAGTTAGGCTACAAAAATACATAGACATATAAGCAGAAGAGTGAGTTTTTAAAAAAGATAACTGATACATGCAACAATATACAACCAATGAACACATGGAGCACTATCGATTAGAAAAGGATGGACTACCATAGATCAGAATCAAAATAATCTTTGCAGTACCAACTCCAAGAAGAACACAAGCTAGATCTAACTGAAAACCAAAGAACCAGACTTGAAATTCACTAGAAGACTTGATACCTGCATCTGATTCATCCTAGAAACCCAGAGCTACATAGAATAACACTTAGATCACTTCTTACCCTTTCTCATCATCTTTTCTCTATTGTGTACTGTTTTTATCTTTCGAGAAGTTTATGTGTGTCTGTATTAAAAACACACACTATATCCTGTACTAAACTGAAGGATACAAGATATACTTCCTTTCATCACTTATTATATATGTTTACTCCCATGTATAAGTGTGGAAGAGGTCCTTGTGTGACCTGGTAGTTTATACCCACGAAGAATAGTGGGAGAGGTCGTGTGACCTGGAAAGTTCTATGTACTATTGTTTACCCTGATCTAGGGTGTGGATCAAGTTTATTAATATAAACTACTTGGTGACAGGTGATCACCAAGTCGAGTGGATTAGGTCTTGGCTTGAGACTAAACCACTTGTTTTATCTGATGTGTCTTTTAATTTAGTCTTTCTTTTCTTTTCTGTATATTTCAAAAAACACTAGATTTTACTTTGATAGTTAGTCTTGGATAGAAGTTATAATTTTTTACCTCATTAGAATAGCTTCAAAATTTTTATAAATAACTCACATTGATATTACTAGGAATTAATCAATATTTTGAGAAGTTATTTGAACAATCAAACTATTATAACCATATTACCTTGATTAAATAGACTATATTCTTTTTATTGGGTAATATTTTTAAAGTAAACTTTTTAACAGAAATTTTTATAGATACTCAATACACCTCCTTTAGTACTCTACTTCAACCAAAATTTGGTATCAAAAGATTTTATTCTCATTAAGACTCTACTTTTATAACTATTCAACTATAATTTTAGTTGTACTTTAAATATTTATAAATTTATGTTAATTAAAAAATTTTAGATCTTTAAAAGTATGTCTTTATTATGGATAATATACTCTAAGGTTCTATAACAAACATAAAACCATTATTTAATGGAACTAATTATTTCCAATGGAAAATTAAAATGAAAATGAATTTAGAAAGTATGGGTTTTGAAATTTGGTCTTCAATTATAGATGAGTATAAGATTCCTACTACTGATATAATTACTTGGGATAACCCAACTTAGACCACATATAATAATAATTTCAAATCTATGAATGACCTATATTGCTATTTAGGAGATGAGGAATTTAATAGAATATTTGCATGTAAATATGCCTATTAAATTTGGGATACTTTGTCTCTTTAACATGAAGGAACTTCTAGTGTGAAAGAAATGAGTCACAATACTTATACTATTAAATATGATAACTTTAAAATGAAGCATGATGATACTATTTCTAACATGTATCTCAAGTTCAATGAAATTTTCAACACAATTATTTCTCTAGGAAGAGAAGTTACTACCAAATAAAAAATCACGAGGATTCTAAGATTCCTATTTGATAGATGGATAGGAACCTCTGTCACTATTAGAGAGTCACACGACATCAGAAAATTACCTATAAAAGAACTCATTGTGAAATTAATGATGTATGAAGAGGAACTTAAAGTCAACAAGGAGGAGGAGGATGAACCCAGAAGAAAATATGTGGCATTCAAGACCACTACCTCTAAACACAAAGAAAAGGAGAAATTTCATGTTTCTGTAGAAATTTCCAGTAGTGAACAATCTTCACCTGACAGTGATGAGGATTTGGCTTAATTAGCTACAAGGTTTAAGAAATTTTACAAAAGGATTTTTTTAGAATGTATAACTTCAAAGAGAGATATGATCAAAAGGGAAGCTGGAAGAAAGATTGGAAAAGAAATGACTAGACTAATGAGATAGTATGTTATGAATGTAAGTGAAAGGGACATGTAAAGGCACACTGTCCCAAGCTAAAATATAAAAAGAAATATGAAGAAAAATATAGAAAGTATAAAAAGGAAACTAAAGAAACTTGGAGTGATTATGAGGAAAGTTCTAGTGACTTAGAGTCTTCACATGATGAACAGTATAACAGAGCCGATATGTGTTTCATGAAAAAAACATTTGAGATTACCTTGGAATCTTCAATACCAAATTACTATTATTCTAGAGATGACAGTGATTCTGAAAATATGTCTAAAGAAGAAATGTTTGATTATTTCAATATGCTTGAAGAGACATGTAATGAACTAAAAGATAAATACAAGTCTTTAAATAAACAGTATGCTCTTACCTCAACTATTAAATCTTCACTTCCTATAGAAAGAGAGAAAAAATTTCAATTACTCAAAGAAAAAAATGAATTAAATCCATAAAAACTCTGTTCCTACTGGTGGGCACCCTCACTACTGAGACCCTGAGGTTCTCGGCTCTGGTCTTGTGCACCGCCTCACTGCTCTCTTCCCCTGGTCTCTCTTCATCACGACCTATCTAGATATTCCTTAGCCCCTCATAGACTCCGTCCAGTCTTCATCCATAGTCTCTGGTGGGTGCCTTTACTCCTGCCCTGCCAGAAGGTGTTCAAAAGGACATTTTGAGGCCCACAGATCTCCTTCTAGAGAGATTATCCTCTCCACGTTTTTAGAAAAATCTTCTTCAAGGGGTTTTCCTCCCCTCTACGGTGCCTCCAACATGTTTATGGTTTTGGAGGAGATCCCGGATGCATCATAGGTGGTGGATTCTTCAATAGTATTCCCTTATCTATCCTCCCTCCGGGGTCGGGCTGTAGCTCGACTAGGATGGTGACTCATTCTAGGGCTCATGAAGCTGCAAAGTCCAAGGCATGATGTGCTTCATCTCCTTCCGGTCAAGAGACTGGCCCTTTTCTTTAGTAATGTTTTTAGTTATTATATAGAATGCGAAAGGGTTGGGTGCACATGCTAAAACTACATTCATATCATTTTAATCCAAGAAACACCATATTTCTATTGTTGTTATTCTTGATCCCAAATAGGAGGCATCTCGTATGGATTTTTTTCGAAATTAGGGTGGGTTTCCCACACCACCTGTATGCATTTCCTCCAAATAAGTACATATGGGTCTCCTAGAAAAAAGGGTTTGATGTTGATATTGTGGAAATATCATATCAATGTATCACCACCAAGGTATCTTCTAATTGTTTAGACATTTTTTCACATTTTTTTATGTAAGTTGTGACCTCGGGGAAAGGTTTATCCTTTGGAAACACATTGAATACTTCCAACCAGAAAATAATCCTTGGTTCATTAAGAGAGACTTCAATATGGTGGCAGAGGTGACTGAAAATAAAGAAGGATTGGGTGGTTATACTAATGTGATGCAGGATTTCCATATCTTTATGGTGACCAAAGGGCTTATGGATATGGGTTACAGTGGAAACAAATATACATGGTGTAACAACAGACGAGGTATTCAATGTCTGTAGATATGCCTGGACAAATGACTATCTAATCTTCAAGGTTTTGATTCTTTTGGACAAGCTTCAGTCACTCATCTACCTAGAATCCTCTCTGATCATGCCCCTCTCCTTATCAATTTTAAGAGAATCTTATCAGGGCAACGATAGTTCTTCTACACTACGGAATGGAATAAGAGGGAGGGGTTCCTTACCATGTTGAAGATCTCGTGGGAATCATAGTTTTAAGGGGATTCATGGTCAAATATCTTTTACCACTTGAGACATCTCAAGAGCTGCATTCAGTAGTGGATGGAAAATAATCCTAGGGAGGATACCAACCTCGAGGACCTTGATGAGGAAATTGAGAAGATGGAAGAGGCCCTTCAAGAAATGTGGGATGATTATGTCTTTTCTCTTCTCAACTCTAAACACTCATTGTTGACTGCGAAATTCCTAAAAATCAAGAGGCACTACCGTTCTAGGTCTCAGGCTTTGTGTATAAGGGAGGGGGACAAAAACATATACTTTTTTATGACTAACTTAAAGAAAAAAATATGGGACATATAAATATTAAGTTGGAGCATGGCTCTTACACCTTGGAGATCAAAGTGGTTGGAAACCTCACTTTGAATCATTTTAAAACTCAGTTAGGAAATATGATTAATAATAGGGATGATGCTATGTTTATAGGTAGTAGGGAGGATGGCCTCCTGAGCACTATGTAGGATTTGGTTGGAGATTTAGATAATGAATCCCTTGTTGGTATCCCAAAGGAGGATGAGATCAAAGAGGCTACCTTTGTCCTTGAACGAGAGAGTGCTCCTGGCCCAAACGGGTTCCCTGGAGCTTTCTATGTTGCTGCTTGGGACTTTGTTAAACCTCAAATTGTTCATGTTCTCCAATATTTCTTGGGGGGGGGGGGGTCTCTCCCATGTGGGGTGTGTTCTTCCCACATTATTCTTATCCCCAAATTCAAGGATCCGACTTCGGTCTCCCAATACCACCCGATTTGTCTCTACAACTTTTCCTATAAGATTCTCTCTAGTATGTTGTCCAAAAGGTTGAGAAGTATGGTTACAAGGATTGTATTGGCTGAAAAACATGGTTTTGTGAAGGGGAGGAGTATCCAATGGGAAATTAGAATTTCAAAGAAATTAGTAGGGAGAATTAACAAGAGAACAATGGGTTATAATGTGATTATCCAAGTGGATATGGATAAATCCTATGATAGTATAAAGTGGGGTTTCATCATTCGGGTGATGAGGAAACTTGGATTTTAGGAATGGTTCTATGACTTGTGATTTAGATGTTTCTCATTGCCATGGAAATATATCTCCTTCATGGGTAAGGTTTTCAAGTTCATCAAGAGCACTCGAGGAGTGTGCCAAGGGGATCCACTTTCTCATTTCCTTTTCCTGCTGGCTCAAGAGGCACTCTAAAAGAATTTTCACCTCATCTTAGAGGAGGTTAGGGTTACCCCTTATGCCACCAAGTATGGGAGTCTCAATATTTCCTATCTCATGTTTGTGAATGATGTGTTAATCTTTACTAATGGAAGGTGTAGATACCTTCAAAATCTCAGGGGCGTCCTGGCTGCCTATGGGGAATAAAGTGGGAAGATTATCAATACTAAGAAGAGAAAGGTCTTCACCTCTAGTAGGTGTTTGGATAGAAGAGATCACGCAATTAAGGAAATTTTAGGTATTCATAGGATCCACCTCCCAATGTCCTACCTAGGGGATCCCATTTCGAATGGGAGAATCCAAAAATTCCTCTTTGATGATATTATCAACCACATCACAGGAATAATATGCAATTGGAAGAGTAAATTCCTATCATTTGGGGGAAGGATCACTCTCATCAACAGTTTCCTTACATCAATTTCCATGAATGTAATCTCAATTATCAATCTGCCAAAGGGTACCATAAAAAATGGAGAATGTGATGTTAGCCTTCTTATGGGATGCAAACCAAGTAAGTCGGTGCAATTGGGCCTCTTGGAAATGTATGGACAAACTGGTGGAAGAGGGTGGAGCGGGAATCTGAAACATCATAGAGACTATGATTTCCATGCAAGATTTTCTAGCCCAGGAGGTTATCTAAGGGTACTTCCTTTGGGTGAGGTTTATCAAAAACATATATGGGGAGAGATGGGATGAATGGTCAAGAAGTAGGAGAATCCTTTCAAGCCTAACCAAATGAATTATTTCTCATTTGACTAACCATCACGATCATACCCATTGGCTGATAGGGAGGGGTGATATCAATCTATGGCAGTATAATTGGGCCAGTGTCAATATCTTCTTCTCAGGGTGTCCAGCGTTGAATATTTCTTTTAAAGAAGCTAGTATGCATTCAGTGTTGATGAAGGCTATCCTTAATGGTGATCAAATGGCCACTTTTTCTAATATTATTTTTAATGAAGATTTGGATTGCTGCCATGTTAATCTACAGAGAGAGACAACTGATCATATCTTTGTTCATAGTGACTAGTAAAATAATCTATGGGCATCCATGGGGTCTTGTGTGAACATCATATGTAGAGGGGTATCATTCTAGGAGATGATTGATATCTGGTGTTTCATATTCGGCTCTTCAAATACTGAGAGGAACGACCGTGCTGTCACTGTTGCAGCCACTTGTTGGATCATCTGGGATGCTAAAAACAAAGAAAGAGAAGTATCCACACTCTCTACTAGGATCCTCTATGTTTTCATGCTAGATTTGGTGTTAGATCTAGGACAACTCATATGTGGAAGTGAAGGTTCTTTTACGCTTTGCTCGTTGTCAACTAGAATTTATCCTCCTACTGTCTCACACCTTAGAAGTCAGGGCTCGTGGGTGAAGTATAAACCACCTTGCAGAGGTCTGAAACTAAACATCTACGGCTCCATTATTAATGGAAATATGAAGGGTGGCATCTTGGTTTGCAATCCCTATAGGTAGGTTATATTCGGCTTCATTTCTTTCTTTGGTAGGAGCTCATCCTTGGGTGCATAGATTCATGCCATTCTCACCAATTTATCACTGTGTGAGCGTTTTAATCTCAAGGTGGATGATTTTGAATCAGATGCTATTGTTTCCATCCAGTTGCTACAAGGAAGGTCGAATCTGCCTTGGGAGCATTGCTACTTGGTTTTTCAATACAGGAGTAAAATCAAAAAAATACATGTCTATCAAGCACACATGGAATGAAGGGAACCATGTAGTGGACTTCTTAGCATGGGAGAGAAGAGAAGAGGACCAAATTATTGTTTATAGTTGTGTGGGTTCCTTACCAAAGAGCTGAAACCACATTATCCTTGGAAATGTTCTTGGCCTCCATCACTTTAGGCCCCCATAATTTTTTAGGGATTTCTCTGTCCCCTGAATTTTGTATGGTTTTCTGAAATTATAATAAAAAATAATTCTCAATTAGTCAAAGCAATCCAATGAGAAATTTAAAAAGGATATTGAAAAGTTTACTAATGTTAAAGATACCTTGGTACTAAATCTAGGTAAAAAGATTTATCCAAAATACACTACTAGTATTGGATATCAACCTGGTATTTTTGTTGGAAAAACCAATTTTGTTTCTAAATCTAGAACATACATATTTACTCATAGTCCAGGAAAAAATTCTGCTAGTTCAAATTATCATACACTCTCTAATGTTTTGAGTTTTTCTGAACCAAATAGAGTTTATTTCTCAAAAAAATTACATAATTCTTATAGGAAACCTATAAGATAGATGTGGGTTCTTAAATCACTATTTAATAATATTTCTAGGCCCAAACAAATATGGGTACCAAAGTCTGTTTTTATTTGACCATTTTGTAGGAATTTTTTTTGAAGAGCTCTGATAAAAGATTATTGTACTTGGAAAGTGGGTGTTCAAGACACATGACGGGAGACTATTCATTCTTCAAGAACTTAATAAATATTGATGGTGGATATGTCACCTTTTGTGACAACGACAAAGGAAAAATCATTGGCCTTGTCCAAATCGGTAACTCTAACTCAGTTTTAATTTCCAAAGTACTTTTTGTTGATGGAATGAAATATAATCTTCTTAGTATTTCACAACTATTTGATGATGGATTTTATGTTAAATTTTAAAATGATTATTTTAATGTTTTTAATTCTAAAAATGAATTAGTATTTTCTGCATTGATAAATGAACATGTATATACTGTTAACTTAGATTCTTTAGTTTCTCAAAATGATTCATGTTTAAGTGTATTTCACAATGAATATTGGATTTGGAAAAGAAGACTAGGACACTGTAATATTCACTCTCTTAGAAAGCTATATATAAAAAGTATAGTCAAAGATCTACCCAAACTAGAGTTTCCACATGATAAAGTATGTAATCCTTTTTAAAAGGGAAAGAAACACAAAATTTCCTTCAAACCAAAGACAGACATTTTAACTTCTCAAACTCTCGAGTTGGTTCACATGGATTTTTTTGGACCATCTAGAGTTTCTAGTTTAAATGGGAAGCACTATGTTTATGTTATTGTATATTACTTTTTGAAATATACTTGGACCTTTTTCTTGGCTCACAAAAGTGAAGTCTGTTCTTATTTCAACAAATATGCTAAAACTATAGAGAACCTTAGAAGACTTAGAATTAAATATTTAATAAGTGATAATGGCTTTGAGTTTGAAAATCAAGTGTTTGAATCCTTTTGCTCACAAAATGGATATAGTCATTATTTATCTTCCCCTAGAACACCTCAATGAAATGGAGTTGTAGAAAGAAGAAATAGGACTTTGCATGAAATTTCTAGAACCATGCTTATTGAATATGACTTACCTATTTACTTTTGGGATGAAGTTGTAAATAAATAATTCTCTATTATTAATAGAGTATTGATTAAAAATATTCTTAAAATAACTTCATATGAGTTATGGAACAATAAAAAGACCAAATTAATCTACTTTAAAATCTTTGGTTGCAAAGTCTATATCCTTAATACTAAGGAAAATCTTGACAAGTTTGAATCCAAGAGTGATGAAGGAATATTTCTAGGATATTCAATCTATACTAAAGACTATAGAGTTTTTAACAAAAGAACTAAATGTGTGGAAGAATATATCCATGTCAAGTTTGATGAGATAGATCCACATGAGCCTAAGACCTCTCTAGAGAATCTTGAGGATGATATGTCAAATATGGACATCGATGCTAAACCCTCTAACCATCCTGTAAAGGAATACATAAAAACTTATAGTTCTATAAATTCTCCAAATTCGAGTCATAATAAACCCAAACCTATTGAAGAACTTGAAATAACTAGACCCTATTTTTCTAGAACTATTAGATCCCTTAAGAACCATCCTTTATATGTTGTTGTAGGAGATTCAGATAAAGGAACTCAAATTGGAGCTTCTATTAGAAATCAGGTTGAACATCAAGTATTCTTGTTACAACTTGAACCTAAAAACATTAATGATGCTATCAATGATTAAATTTGGGTGATGGATATGCAATAAGAACTTAATTAGTTTTAAAGGAACAAAGTTTGAAAACTTGTTGACAAACCCAAATACATATTTACCATAGGCACTAAGTGGATGTTTAGAAATAAGGTAGATGAAGCTGGTAATATAGTTAGAAATAAGGATAGATTGGTTACACAAGGCTATATTCAATAAGAAGGAATTGACTATGAGGTGACCTTTGCACCCGTTGCTAGACTTGAAGCCATCATAATCTTTCTTGCTTATGCTACACATATGAATTTCAAACTATATCAAATCGATGTCAAAAGTGAATTCCTAAATGGATATATAGTTGAGGATGTATTTGTTGAAAAACCCCATGGTTTCACAAATCCTCACTTTCCAAATCATGCTTTCAAATTATCAAAAGCTTTGTATGGTTTAAAACAAGATCCAAGAGATTGATATGATAAATTACATACTTTTCTTATTTCCAAAGATTTTACAAAAGGTGTAGATGATCCTACTATTTTTATAAAACGAATTTCTAATGATGTTTTAGTAGTTCAAATTGATGTAGATGATATTATTTTTGGATCTTCAAAAAATTCATTATGTATTGAGTTTTTTAAAATGATGCAATATGAATTTGAAATGAGTTTAATGGGTGAACTAAAATTATTTATTATATTTCAAATTTTTTAAAATAAAGATGGAATTATTTTAAATAAAAAAATACATTAAAGATCTTATGAAATGTTTTGGATTAGATATCACTAAAATTAGTAATACTCCAATGAGTACTACTTGTATGTTAGATCTTTATGAAGACGGAAAATCTATTGATGAAACCACTTATAGAGGAATGATTGGAAGCTTACTCTACTTAACTATTAGCTAACCTAGATTTATGTTTAGTGTATGTATGTGTGCTTTTTTTCATGAAAACCCTAAATAATATTATTTAAATGTTGTTAAAAGGATTTTCAAATACCTCAAACAGACACCCAATTTGGGATTGTTCTACCCTAGAGGACAATAATTTGAGTTAGTTAACTATTTTGATGCTGATTTTCGTGGTTGTAAGTTAGATAGAAAAAGAACCTTTGGAACATGTCACTTTTTAGGCAAGTTTCTAGTATCATGGTGTAGTAAGAAACAAAACTCTGTTGCATTATCTACTACCAAATCTGAATACATAGCTACTGGTAGTTGTTGTGCACAAATTTTGTGGATGAAACACACATTACTGGATTATGGATATTAATTCAGGCATGTACCTATAAATTGTGACAATACAAGTTATATTAATATTTCAAATAATCCTGTTACACATTCCAGGACAAAACATATTGATGTAAGACATCACTTTTTGAGAGACCATCATCAAAAAGGTGATATCACTTTGGAATTCATTGGAACTGAATATCAGCTTGCTGATATATTCACAAAAACATTAAATTCTAAAAGGATAGATTACATCATACATGAATTAGGAACAATAAATCTCATGTAAAAAACATACTGTTTCACATCTTACTATTTCATAGTTTGCAGTTTCATGATTTACTATTTCACAAGTCACTATATTAGAATTACTGTCCCACTCTCATAGTTCTATAGATTACTATCTTGATGTTTTTGTTTCATGTTTACGGTATCACAGTTATTGTCTTGCACTTACTGTTTAAAATGATGCGGTCACACCATTTGGAGACACACCATAAAGGTCTCATCAAGACAATATGTTTCGGTCTCACCATGAAAATATATTCTGATCTCACCATAATGACCTTTTTCATTTTATTTGTATTTTATCACAGTGTTGATTATTTTATTATTTTATCCCGTGATTTTGAATTTATGATTTTTGAAATCCTTAAATGATAAAAACGAAATATCTTTCACTATTTTCTTCACTATAGCTCTATTCTCTCAAAACTGAAACCATAATCTCAAACTGTAAGTCCTCTTTCAGCCCTTCATATATATCTCTATCTTTCTCAAAACCTTGTTGAATTCCCAGGATGAAGCTCCCATCTTCATCAACTCCAAAGAAGTGCATATCTCAAAAAAAGTAAAAAGAGCACCGAAGGTAGCACCCAAAGGACCTCTAAACCTAAATCTTATTGATAGAATAGTAGTACCAGAAAAGGAAATCTATCCTAAGTAGTTTTTAACAAGTAAGTATTTAGTTTTGAAACTATTGAAAGAGAAGGGATGGCTTAACTAGTTCACAAAATAGGCATGGCCAATTTATCCAAAACGTTTTTATTAGTTTTATCAGTTTGTCCATTTTTCATTCAATACAGAAGGTGGTTTTGTTGTAAGAAGCTATATTAATGGTCAAAGATGAAATTTTTCCTCGAGGTTATGGGATTCCTACCCAGGAATACCTCATGAAGGAATTTTTAGGACTACTAGAGAGGTCCTCCTCCTCCAAGTGATATTTTTTTCTTATAAGAGGCTTTGAGAAGCTTGACAAGAAATAAGAAGAAGAGAAGAGTAATTACCGTAGAGTGGATGGTGAATCAAGGTTGATGTTTAAGTTTATCCAAAATCTGATTAGTCCAAGGAAATGAGATTTTTATACAGTCAAGTATCAAGATGTATTCTTGATACATATTATGAAAAATGGACACGAGATTAATCTGTGTAAGTATATTATAGTCCACATGTGTGAAATGATTAAGACAACTTAAAAGTATACCTCTTTGTTCTATTCAAGATTAATCTTTGAAATGTAGTTTTATAAAGGAATGATTGGACTGAATGAAGAATTCCTCAAAGACCATGAGTTTTGTATCTCAAATGTTACATTCAAAAGGATGAAAATAAGTTGGAATCCTTGGAAAACGTCTTGGGTGGAGGATAATGAAAGGATTTATGAAAAGTTTAATCCGATTGAGAATACTTAAAGACCTAAAAACATTTATGATCCTAGTTTGGAACTAGATGATGTTGTTGATTATAATGACGAAGAAGAAGAGGTAGTTGTTGCACCGATGGAAGGAACTGTCTTGAATAAGGAAGATAGTGGTATTCATATTCCACAAAATATTGTGGAGAAAGATTCATCTAATACTGAAGGAAGTGATGATTTAGAGGAAGAACCATATTCTAGAAAAGAATTTGTTGTTAGTGTAAAATAAATTATTGTACCTGAGGATTATCTAGAAGAAGACCTTATTATTAAGGAAGAGAAAACTGTTGAGGAACATTTAGAGGAACAAGATGATCCTGAACCTATCCTATCTGCTAAATAAATAATGGAACAAGACTTCTATCTGGCTAGAAAAGAAATAGGTGGGGCTATTAGAGATGAAATTTTAGAAATAGATCAAGGGACTAAATCTCTCAGTCCTATGATAGATACACCTGTTGAGGGGTAGAATCACCCTAGTCTAGAAAGTGTTGAAGTTCCTAATCCTATTGATCAAATCACTTTGGATACCTGGTATAAGTTCCTTAGATAATTTTATTTGGATAATGCCTAGGAGGCCTTAGTTAAATGCATAGACCTATCTACTGTGTTTCAATTGAAACTGGTTTCTGCCTTAGAAGTAATCTCGGCAAAGGAACCTGAGCTTGTCTCACCTCCTATTCCTAAACCTTCTCAAGAACCTTCTTCTTTTGTGAGTCACAGTTATTTGAAAGACTTTGGAGATACTTTATTAGCTGGATTTGAAAAGATCATGAACACACAACCTGCTCCTATAGAAAATCCTAGTGAAAGAGATGCTGCTTTTCTGTTAGAGAAAATCATATAGAAGATTCATCCAAAAAATGATTCATGAAATAAAAGAGGTTTGAATTTAAAACAAGAAGCTGAGTAATGAGGTGAAGTCTCTCTGAGATATAGTTTAAGATATGAAAAAAGTGTTGCAAACAGGATAAGCTCCTATTGCTCATTCTGTTTAGGATATTAGTGGTTAGATTCTACTGAAAGTTGCTTCTTTGATTCAAATGAACATAACTTCAATATTTGAAAAAGTAGCTAAGATAAACATCTAGATAGTCCATGAGATGAATGAGTTTGTTGATGGTCTCAACAAAATGACCGATGAGTAAAAGGGATGTCTACAGAAAGTTCTCAACTAGCTCAAGTCCCCCACTTCAGCTGTTAAAACCTCTACTGCATATGGACATTCATATTAACCCTTTGAAAGTGATTTGCTTAGAACTTTTATTAAGGAAGAAATTTAGTCAGTGTTCAGTGGCTTTGACAATGAGTGTTATCTACAATTTTTAAGAATAGTGACTGAGTCCTTTACTTAGTAATGATTCATTCAAAGATTGAAAATGATGCTCAAGAAGAAATTACTAATAAAGTGGATTTCTACTTTAATAGGATTTTATCTAAGAAAGATATGACCAATCATTTCAAATATCTTATAGATAATTTGAAAATTCATCCTGTCACTCAAGACTTCAAGACACAAGTACAAAAGATGAAAGATTTCACTCCTCTATTGGACAAGTTCATGGAGAACAAAGATGATTTTGAGAAAGCAATCTAGTATGGTAGTGAGATCATTACTGATTTCATTCGGTTGTTGAAGCCTTATCTTCATGTGAAGAGCACAGTTATTGTGGATCCTGTAACTGCACCTTTATGGCCTAGTTTAACTCCCTCCTCAACCACTGGCTTTAATTTTGCCTCGATTTCTGTATCTTAGGATCTAAGCTAGATCAGACAAATTATCCTTAACCAAAAATTTCCTTGGTCTTCAACCAAACCCACTTTGGCACCTTCTATTTTTGAAGGCCTACCTCTTCCTTCTCTAACTATGGGCTCACTCCCTTCTTCAACCTACATTTATGCTCCTGTGGATCCTTCTGATGCTGATGCCAAGGGAAAAGGAAAGACAACTAGTGCCGAAGAAAAGTGAAAACTATATCTTGATAGTTATGTTTTGTACCTTTTCCTACTACTTGTAATGACACATATATTTCTCTCTAACGTAATTTGAACTTTTGTTGTCTATTCTCTTTTTTTGATTTCTTTATTTTCTATTTTTCCTGTACTCTTTTTGATAATACAAAAAGGGGAAGAAAGAACACTAAGATAAAGAATCTAATTCATATGATTTGTGATCATCAAAAAGGGGGATATTGTTGGACACCTAATGTGTTAATCACGTTTTAATGATCACAAATCCTGTTAACCCTATTTACTCTATCTTAAATCATGTGTATAGATGGTTGGTTTCCCTATGATTTAAATAAACTTTTCACAAGATCCTGATTCCAATAAATCATGTTTTATTTTTATAAAATACATTTAATTTTATTCTATAATGCTTTCCTCTAAAAATGATTAATTATAATTTATTCTGTGAATATTACTGCATAATACTATTTACAGATATTTGTCTAAGTTTGAGAAACTGTGAGTCTACCACATGTTCTGGTTTTTTGGAAATGGACCAGACATCGTAACCCAAACACCGTAAACCAGAAACCATAACACAAATAGTATAAACCAGACACCATAACCCAGACACTGTGACTAGAAACTGTGACAAGACACCATGACCTAGACACCGTGAACCAGACACGATGACTAGACATCGTGACTGGACATCGTGACCCAAAAACTGTGACCAAGAAACCGTAATTAGTTTCAGATCTCATGAAGTCTGTGACACTAGTTCCTTTCTACAATCACCAAGACACCGTGATCCTAACATTTCATCTACGCTATCAGTTCTTGATCTCAATGAAACTTTAGCATCATGACTATCTCACCAATCAATGGCAAATAAGAAGACACTGTTTCATGGTGACACTATTTCCAAGTGATACCGATTCAAGACAAATTGTGACATAGTTCTTTAATCTATTTTGTCATTTTCAATTCAATTTCTAACGGTCATATTTGAGCAATTTAAAGGCACTGACATAATTAATGTTTCTTTGTAGACATGTCACATGATATTATGAGGTACGAGGTGCAGAATAAATTCATCATGTCAGTTCTAATGTGTGCACCATCAATTAAAAAGGAAAATAAGTAGGGCTGCAAAAATACATAGACATAGAACAAAAGAACAAGTTTTTGAAAAATTGAACTGATACATGCAACAAGATACAACTGAAGAACACACAAAGTACTATCGATTCAAAAAGACTGGACTACCATAGATCAGAATCAGAATCATCTTCACAGTACCAAATCCAAGAAGAAGACGAGCTAAATATAACTAGAAACCAGAGCACCGGACTTGAGATACTCTATTTTTTACAAGAAGACTCGATAACTACATATAATTTATTCTAAAATCCATATCTTCATATAATAAAACTCAGATCACTTCTAACCCTTTATAATAATATTTGCTCTGTTGTGTACTATTTTTATCTTTCGAGCAGTGTGTGTGTGTCTGTATTAAAAACAAACACTATCTTATGTACTAAACTGAAGGATACAAGATATCCTTACTCTCATCACTTCTTACACATGCTTAATCCCATGGACAAGTGTGGAAGAAGTTATTATCTGACCTGGTAGTTTATTCCCATGAAGAATAGTGGAAGAGGTCGTGTGACTTGGATAGTCCTGTGTACTGTTGTTTACCATGATCCAGGGTGTGGATAAAGTTTATTAATATAAAATTCTTAGAGGAAGGTGATCACCAAGTGGAGTGGATTAGGTTTTGGCTTGATACTTAACCACATGTTTTATCCACTGTGTCTTTTAATTTAGTCTTTCTCAACTTTACTGTATATTTTAGAAAACACTAGATTTTACTTTCATAGTTAGTTTTGGATAGAAGTTATAACTATTTTGTCTCATTATAATAGCTTCAAAAGTTGTATCAATAACTCACATTGATATTATTGAGAATTAATTATTCTTCTGAGAAGTTATTTGAATAGTCAAACTATTATTACTATATTACCTTGATTAACTGATCTATATTCTTTTTATTGGGGAATCTTTTTTAAGTGAACTTTTTAACAAAATTTTTTATAGATACTCAATTCACCCCCTTGAGTACTCTACTCCAACCAAAAATCATGAACATAGAATAAAAATGTATGTGTTGGATTTTCTATTTAATATAATGTTATTTCATGGGTTATTTTTATGTGATACTATTTAATTAAATAAGATATGATGGCCTATGAGTGATCCATCCCACCTTCATTATATACGACACTCATGTCCATGATTTATTTTATATATCCCACACCCTTGGTTCCCCTCACCTACATGTGATTAAAAACATTTTAAGGATGTAACTATAAGGAGGGGAGGTGGTTTATAACATGAGATGAGGTGAAACCAACTAGGAAGATATAAATGTCAATGGTGGAATATTGTAACTCCAGGTATGATGTGATCAATGAGATTTTCCCCAAGGGACAAAGATTGTTTTATCATCGACTTGGTAAATTAATCATTAGTAAGATCATTATCAATCCATTTTATTTATTTTATTTTTTAAATGAAAGATTATTTATTTATTTGTTTGTTTGATTCTTACACGTGGTCAAATTGAATAAATAAGATAATAAGCATGCAAGATAAAATAAAATAATTGAAATATGAATAAATATTTTTATCAGAACATTTTTAATTCATTATATAAAATCCAGATAACATTAAAAAGGTATGTAAATGATAAAATAGAAAAATTTATGAATAATCTAAAAAATAATTCATGATAAATATAATGTCAGAAATTTATTCCATTATTTGATTTAAGATAGAACCATGGTTAAAGTATTTGTAAGGTCATAATTGATGGTAATTTAAATTATCAGGGATTCATAATAAATATTATGGGTTAACTTAACCAATATTTTATTGGATTTAATAACCATAGTTTTTTTAATAGAAATTTGGAGCCAAGTATTGAGAAAATATGAGGAATGCATGATTGAAGATCTCCTTAAATAGATCTTAGAGATGCAATTTCAAAGTTGGAAATATCACCTACCTAAAAACCATTTTGTGATTTTAATTTCCATAATATGGGTTATGAGAAGGTAAATATGGATTTTATCTACAAGAGTGTCCACATGACATGAAACTTTGATCATAATGGTGAGGGATTTTATTATTTGATAAAATAGTGGGATAATTATTAGATAATAATATAAATTATGTCTCACATATTTAGAAATCAAAAAATTACTTAAAATTTTCTATTTTTTATAGAAAATAAATATTTCATCAACCATGATATCCCTATGTTCAATTTTGGTGAAAGATAATATCCTCACCAATGTGAAATTCCAAGAGTGGTACAAGTGATTTCACATTATACTATTTTAGAAAAGTAAGTTATATATGCTCGATTATATGAAGGAGGCTAATGAGGTTGAGCATAACCTCTTCTGGAAGCTTTGGGATAAAGATTTAAATGTCTAATGCTTGATGATATCATCCACATCCAATGAGATCCAAAATCTACATGAATACATTAATTCATATGACATGATATCTTATCTCAACTATATTTATCTATAGAGAGATATATAAGAGATGAATGAGATCCCTAAGGCACTATTTGAGAGTCATATTGGATGGTCTAGTCACTCTGAGAGGGGGGAGGGGTGAATTATGGGTGACAAAATTTTATATATTATGTTCAACTTAATGTTTTTCTTACTTTAAATTGATGGAACCTATATAATTTTTTATGATGTATGGAAATAAAGTATGACCCTCAATGATTTTTAACATATACAATGAAAATACTATAAAGTAAACAATACCCATGGATTTTTACAAGGTTCATGATCAATTTGAGAACCTACTCCTTACTGTGTTCGATTTTTATCTCAGAATTTTTTTTACACTAATAATCTTTCTTTTAAATTACAAGTGGCATGGGAAGTTATTATCCTTAACCCACTATGCATTATTCACACAATAAAACCTCTTGATAATTAACTTATATCTTCTACCACCAATTACAATGTAAGTACCATCAAACCATGCATAGGTCTTAAAATGTAAAATCTTATTCCTTTGAATTTATTTTCAAATAATCCTCATGAAACTTCTTATAAACTTAATTTCATATCTCTTACTTCTTCAATAAAATAAATTTTGGAATATTATATATTTTTTACTTGACTTTGTTCTTACTCAAAACTCCCAGTTTTTCTAAATTTAGAGACCTTACTCTTCTTCGTTGAAACTCCAAGTTCCATTCTTCTCAAATATTTACCCAAATGTACTTCTGATGAATATTGGTTGAAAACTCCATCTATTCAACTCTTATCACTTTACCATATTCTACACTCAATGATCAGTAATTTCATATCACAATGTAATCATTATAGAATTAAATTCTTTAAAACTCATGTTAATAAAATATATACTCCTGAACTTTCAACTCTACAAGCTTCTAAAATATGGAAATTTCCTCTCAACACTAAAACCTCTATGACTCAAAAAATTCATATACCCATCTAATTATTTGAAAAAAGATGGTTGGACACTCCTCTAAAATAAATTCTATAAAAATTATCAAAAAAATTATCAAAAAAATATGAATGAGCTTTATTCTTATACACATATCCATTTCTTGATAATTTCATTGATTTATGGTATTTGAATTCTAAAATGTTCAAACTTTTTTTATATTTCATGCCTTTAAAGCCTCCTATTTTTTAGAGTCAACATTACTTTTAGACAATTCCATGAAATTTAGGTCCAACAGTATTCAATTCTTCCTATGTTTTTTGGAAATAATATTGCAATTTACTTTATGAATGAGACACTAATACATCTGGTATGTAATTTTTGTAATATCCATTTTTCAGTTCTTTAACCACCATGAATTATACCTGATTTAGGTCTTCTAAAAATAGCTTCCCTATATGTATGAATTATTCCATCAGAACAATCTAAACAGAATCATACTTACAATATTTAAACTTCAGGTTACATAACTATTGTATGCAAGAAAATATTAGTCACCATTTTAACCATTTTCTAGATACCCAACTAAGCTTCTACACTGAACTATATATAAATATAATTTTAAAATTTTAAACAAACCCTATCATTCCCTATTCTTCAAGTGATCATTTTAAATTTCACATAACATTTTCATTGAAGCTTTTTCTTCCATTTGATCAAATCATCTATTGAAGATTTTAAACTTCATCTTCCTATATATCACAACATCAAATACAATCACTCAGATAAAATTTTCTTTTATTCATAAATATTATTTCAATTTCCATTGATTATACTATTAGTACAATTATAGATTACTTATGATGAAATTTGTTGACATATCAATATTCCTCATCTTCATCCATTGGAATGAACAACTAAACTCCCAATGCTTTAAATATCCATCTCAAAGTCCAATTCCTCATCCAACTATAACTACATATGGTTACCTACTAATAGTGAAAATAATATAATCCTTAATAAATCTAAATTTTTATAGACATATAATATAAATTATTAATCTTAAATCATTATAAATGGATAATAGTGATGTTTTTATTAGGAAGAAACATTTCATAATAAACGTCATAATTATTTATCTAGGAAGACTACCAGATAATTATCATCTACCCATACTTCATCATATAATCTTCATATTTAGAAAACCCATAAAAAATACATCTACTAATACTTTAATAGACAGATAATATAGTAATTCCCATGTTCTATCTTATAATTCCTAAAATATCATTATCTGAACTTCTAGTGTTTTCATCTTTCATCTTCTAGTTGAATCATGATAATGCATTGTTTTTAAATATTCTCATACATTTCATGTATATTATTTAATTAATTACCATCATAGTGTAATATTATCATTATATCTGGTGTTGAAGCTCCTAAAATTTTATGTAAATTCTCATGACATTAAATCCAGAGTTATGGAATAACATACCTCATATGGATGATATTTCTATAATGGAATGACTCACACTTATGGTGACACGATGGGAATATAGAAACCTTAGGGTGTAGAGTTTGAATATTATACCCATGTGATATGAATGAAATAGTTTTCATATATCAGTATCATTTAATGATATATGAATAGTGTCCCTCTATGAGGTGATCCCATACAAATCTAGAGAAAATAAGAGCATACCTTAGTGATCCACTATACTTCTTAGACCACTGAATAAAATCCATCTGGGTTTGATGATGCACTATGTTTTCCATTAGTAACCCCATGTTGATGATAGAAACCATTTTTTACATGTTCATTCCAACTCGTGAGCACTATGATTTACCTAGACCCCATTCATGAACTGTAACTCTTCACTTTACTCATTTATAGTAAAAACATTATGGATTTTGTTGGAAACCATTTTTTCATATAGAATTACATATTCATTAGAAATTATATTCCATAGTAAACAATTTTTGGCCAATGAAGACAAGCCTCGAGAAATTCTCAAACTCACAAGGCATATAGAAATTACAATCCAATGTTTCTTTCAATATAATTATAAAATTGTTAAAGACTTATAAAATAATCATCTAGATTATTCAATCCATTTTTCCTTACTTCCAGTGAAATGATCCTTTCAACATACTATAATGTAAACTTCTAGTAATAGAACACAAATCGATGTTATTCCTTCTTCGTAAGGTTACCTCATCCAGAGCATGTACTTTCAGTAGACTAACTTCCAAAATACCCATAAGTAACTTCATCTTTCTCTACTTCAACTTACTCATTGACTTTTTCCATAATCCATTAACAATAAATACAATACTTTTTCTTCATCATCTGATGGTCTCTTTAATCACTCCCTTTGGATTTTTTTTTTCAATAAAAATTTATCATTTTAAGTGAATGTGTTTCTTCCCAACTTATTGATGATAAATTAAAAGATTCTCCTATGAGGAATAATATTCATATATTTTCCTCTCCCCATTAATGATATGAATTCAAATTAATTTATTGATGTCATGGAGTGAGGGGAAACATTCTTAAAAATTTTAATTTTCTCCTCTTAACTTCAATTGAAAAAAAAGTAAACCTTGAATTTTTTTGTGAGAAGGTTGACATCAATTTTATTAAATAAATAATCCAAAAATTAACCAAAACTAAATATACATGAGAAATGATCAATTTAGAAAACAAGGGTGATTAAATTAGACATTAAATTTATCTATAATATTATCACCAAGTGATATTGCTTAACATAATGTCTTCGAGGGTTAAATTCAATGTATGTTCATGAAACTTATTTTCTTAAACCATATTAAAAAACAAATAAAAAAAATTCAACCTAAATTTTTTCCCCTTTTATAAAATATTTTTCATGTTATCAACAGATGATAAAATTCATCCCCTTTAAAATATAAGTTGATTTTTTATAATTAAAGATAGGAGAAAAACTTCAACATACCTCAAGGATGAAAACTTCAGTTATTTTTCAAAGTTTTAGTATTAATAAATTCATCAAACTTCATTTAAAGACTCCCCCAAATTTTATAACCTTCAGTTACCTTTATAATAAACACATTTATATCAATCACAAATAAAGTAGATATTATGATGTCTTTATTTAGAGAAACATGGTTGATTTTTTTATCAAACCAAAAAAATAATTCGTTTTAGCTACCATTTTATTTATAAAATAACCCTTAGGTTTATTACATATAATTATTTTACTCTACTTCTATATTCCTTGATACTTACATCCAATCTAGCCAAATTATCATTCAATCCTTTGGAACAAGTTCAAATATCTTCTTATGTTGTGAAACTTTTGCAGTACATGTATCCTATGAAGCTTGATTCCTTTTGTTTAAAAAATTCCCCCAAATGTGTAATAATGTGATGATTTTTTCAAGATTATTTCTAGCCAAATTACATATTCCAAATTGATTCTTAATTTCCAGTAAGTTACTCCTTATAGGTAACATCCGATGAACTTCAACTTCTTCATCAAAGATGCATTCCACTATTCCAACCCGACTCTATATTTCTTGAATTAATTTATTTTTTTTGTTTTAGATTGATTACTTTAATATTAATATTAATGGGTTTCTTGAACATTTCCATGATTTTTCCTTTCCTTTCATTTTATAATCATATTTTCTTTGTTATGACATCCTATTTTACTTTCTTATTGGGTGATATCTTCTTTGTAAAATCCCTTTCTTTACACTCCAAGGAAGTATTAAAACCTATATTCCCATCAATCTCCTTCAAAATTTTCAACCTCATTTAATTAGTTTTATCCAAGCTATAATTATTATAAGTAAACTAATACTAATTATAATTGTGTATACTTATTTCATAGTTTTCATAGAATATTTTGAGATATTCAAATTTGTTGGGTGTTAAAATATTTTCCTTCCTTGGTATACTATGTTTTTATATAGATGGATTCTTATTTTCTTTCTTTATACCCCCCTAAATGTATGAATTATATATTTTATTTTATTTTACATGTGATTCCAATAATAAATGGCCCGATGTCCAAATTTTTCACAACACCAACAGTAGCTAAGATATATACTCTTATTATGTTGAGTGTAATCTTGGATGGTAGAGGGTTCAACTAAAACTTATTAATTACAAACCTCTTGATGGAATAAAATTTATTTTTTAACT
Source organism: Viscum album (assembly GCA_963277665.1). NCBI lineage: Eukaryota > Viridiplantae > Streptophyta > Magnoliopsida > Santalales > Viscaceae > Viscum > Viscum album. The sequence goes on from OY728157.1 coordinate 1,439,046,361, forward strand.
TTATTACTTAAAACTTCATTAAATAGATGGGTTGCTCTATAACTTAATTTACCCATCTTTTTCTATAACTACAACTTGAAAATTTTAGAGTATCATAATTAGTTATTAGAAATTCATGTGAATACAAGGTTTCCCTCATTTTTAAATTATATAAAGATAATACATAAAATTATTTCATATTATTATTTCTAATATATTGAGTATTTTTTAGAGAAATAGTTACCTTACTAATTCTATAAGTGTCTCCTCTACTGCCTTCATGTGAAGATTAAACTTGAGTAGCTTCCAAGCTTCTCAAAATTATTTTTAACTCAAGATAATTTAAAATTAAAGGGTTTTTATGATCTTCAAAGAATTTCACTTTATCTCAAAATTTATATTTTAACATCCAAATGTTTTCATCATGTATATTTATTTCATTTAGAATATAATTTTCAAGATATTTTATTCTCCTAGCTCTAAAAACTAATTGAGTGTTCTTTACTTCAATAAAAACTTATGATACATAGAGTAGTTCTTCATAAACTTTATAAAATATAACTTTTTTTTACAATAAATCATTTTCAATTATTATTTTATGAGAAATAAATTTTTATTTAAAAGTGAAAACAATTAATCCTTTTCTTCATTGAGTTTTTAAAAGTGTCATACATATGTATCATCTTACATAATGTATTTTATATCTCATTGGTTATTATTTCTATCTATATAATTTATTTATTTTATCTCTTGATAAATGCAAGTATATATCCAAAAACATCAGTAGGGAAATTATTTATATAATCCTAAATTTAAGATCAATAGTGTTTAATAGTTTCAATACACTCATACTTACCACAAATTGTAGAAAAAACTTCTAGAGGATTAATTATACAAGAATTTTCTGAACAACTTCCACTCTGTTTAAATTCCCGTAATAGTGAATCATCCTCCCATTGTTTTTGAGAGATTAACTTAAATTTATTCCAAGAATATTTATTCTTATAGTTATTCAAGTTTTTGTTCTAAACATAAATGTTTCTACTAATAGAAGTATTTTATGTTAACTTCAATTCTATACTAACTTTATGATATTACTGAGGAGGTATATCAATAATTTATTTATCTTTTGGAGGAATTATTTCATGAACTTATGAAAATATATACTTCATGAAAATTAATTAAAATTCAATGAGAATAAAATTATAGATATAATTATTTTTAACCTCACTTGTATTCCACTTAATATCCTAAATGAATCATGTAGTTACCTTGAGATATGGGGGGGGGGTGAATAAGGCATGATCAACTTTTAATGATTAATTTAAACTGAATTATTTTCTTCCTTTAAGTCAACTAAAACAATATAATAAGTTAGTATGTGTAGATTTTAAGTATAAATAATCATTAAATTTTCCATTATGTATTGAAGATAATGTAAAGTAAATAGAAAAAGGATATTTTTACAAGGTTTTCCCCCAATGTGAGAACCTACATCTCACTTTTCTGGTTGTTATCTTGAGCCATAAATTTTACACTAATAATCTTATTATAAATTACTAGTTGTATAGGAAGTTATTAAATTTGATCAATTATTCCTCTCACAAATGATACTACCTCTAGAAAATTTCTTTATATTAGATACCTCCAGTTATAATGTAAACACCATCAAACTGTGCACAAGTCTTTAAATGCCAAATTTCTTACTTTGAAATTGTTTGCATGTTAGCATTATACTACATTCAGTAAAAATAATTATGAAGCTCTTATTTATTCAATAACTTAAATATAAGAATATTATATAGGTTTTAATTTATATTGGTCTTACTAAAATCATATGGTATTCTGAATCTAGAGACCTTACTCTTCTTCATCAGAACTTCAAGTTCCAGTATTCTAATTTTTTTGACCAAAATGAACTTTAAATTAATGTTTATTTTCAACTCTCTATTCTCAATTTCTCATCTTATTTACTAAATGATATGGAATTTTAGGTAAATATGACCTTTCCTAAATTAAATTCTCTAGAATTTAAGTTACTATAATATATAATCTTGGCCTCTCAACTATGAACGATTTTGGAATCTAGAACTTTCTTCTCAGCTTTAATACTATTGTAACATTAGCGATTCTTCATCCCTTATGATTCTTAAAAAAAATATAAATATAAACCCCTTTATAATAACTTCTCTCATAATTCTTAAAAAACTAAATATAAAATTATGAATGAACATGATTCTTATATACTCATTCATTTCTCAAAAAATTTCAAGATTTATGAAATTTTAATTATGTAACTTTCTCACTTATTTGTTTTATATTGCATTCCATAAAATCCTCATGTTTCATCAAATTAAATATGGATTCAATGGTCTTCAACACTTCCCTAATATCTATATAATAATCACATGATTTTCTTCATGAATGAGATCCCGATACATCTAGTAAGTCATTATTTCATTAGTAATTTTCCAATACTTTAACCATTATGAGTTACACCCAATTTAGATCATTTGAAAATAACTTCCATGTATTCATTCATTCTTCATTTGTGTTAGTCTAGACCAAAACATTCTAGCTATATTTAAACTTTTTGGTCACACAACATCTTCATATAAAAGAAACTTATAGTAATTTCATGAACCATTTTCTAGACACCTAACTAAGCCTATGAACCTAACTCTATACAACTAGTTTTTTTAAACCTTGAAAAAAAACTAGTATTATACCTATTATTTTGATTATTTTTTTCATTTCACTTAAGATTTTTGTTCAATATTTTGATTCTATTTGATCATTCCATCCACTAAATATTTTAGACTTAATCTTCTGCTCTATCTCAGTATAAACCATAAAAAATCAGATACTTTAGGATTTCAGTCATAAATATCAGTTCAGATTCCATTTATTGTACCACTAGTACCATTAAAAATTACTGATACTAGAATTTATATACTTCTTATGCTTCGTCATTTTCATCTACTAGTATAACCAACTAAACTTGTGATGATTTCAATATACACTTGAATGGATAATTCCTCATCTGACTATAACTACTTATGGTTAACTCCGACTAGATAAAATAATATCATCCTCAACCTGTATAACTTTTGATATACATTTAATTTGAATGATTAAGCTTTAATCACGATAAGAAGATAATTGTGATGTTTTTAAGATGAAGAAACTTTACACCAACATCTTCATAATTATTTTTCTAGGAAAATTCATGGATAATTCCCATCATCATGTACATCATCAAATAATATTTATATTTAGGTAAAATGTCAACAATCCATCTTAAAATTCTTTAACATACATGTTATCTGGTAATCCCCATGGTCATTATTTTGATGCTTGAACTACCATTTTTTGAACTTTTAGTGTTTCCATCTTTCATCTTCCTGTTTTCTAATGAACTTGCATGGTGTTTGCAGATTCTCATGCATTTCATGCACATTATTTAATCCACAATAGTCATGAAATGATATTATAATTAACTATGGTTCTTAATATCCTAATATCATTTGAAAATTCTCTTAATATGAAATCTAGAGTTGTGAAAAAAATCGCTCATGTGGATGGGCTTCTTATAATGTCACAACTCTCACATATGGTGGCTAGACATGCATATAGAAACACTAGGGTACCAAGGTTGAATAAGATGTCTACATACCTTAAAGGATGTCATTTTCATGTATGAATATCTTTTAAAGATTGATGAATAGTGTCCATCTATGAGGAAATCCCACATCAATCTGGAGAATTGAAGAGCATCCCTTAATAATCCACTACACTCCATGGACCACTTGATGAAATCTATATAGAATTGTTGGTTCTCTATGGTCACCACACCTAACCCCGTGGTGAGGATAACCACTATTCACTCCTTGTGCATGTTGAATCACATGCACAATGCATGACCTATACTACATTCATGCACTATACATATTCTATTTATGCACATATAGTATAAACTTATTGGTTTCGGTTGGAAACATTTTTTTTAAAAATACCTATCCATTTAAAACTTTATGTCATAGTTAATTTTTTCCACCAAATAAGAAAATTCTTAAGGCATTTTAAACATATCAAGATATAGAGACATTATACTCCAATGTTTCTTTAAAAATAATTCAAACATTATTGTAGATTAGTTCAACAATCATTTGGATTATTCCATCTCTTCCTCCTTTATTATTTTGAAACATTACTTTCATCTTCCCTTAGTTTCTGATTTCAATAGTAGAACATGAATATATAGTGTTATTGATTCCCAAGGTTCTATATTTCAAAGTACATACTTCATTAGACTAATATCTAGAACACCATAGGAAAATTCATCTTTCTTTACTTTGATTTACTCATAGACTTTTCTATAATCCATTTTTAACAAATACAATACTTAATAATCATTATCTGATGGGATCTTTACTATTCACATGCAAGACTAGAGAGGTTTTGTTTTTGACACTTTCCACTATGGCCGCATTTTGGGATGATGATATGCTTTTTATTTACCCCACATTCCATCTTTATAAAGGTGAGTGACCTCCATTAACAAGGTTTGAGATGTTAGATTATTAATTGAAACATGATAATGGGATTTTAATTCTTCCTTCCACATATTCCTCCTTAGATATCATCTCATAGTCCGATCCTCCATCAAATATTTAAGTAATGTTCATGAAAATCATTACCAATGACATCTCAAGGTGGACACCAATTAATTATGCTTCTTCTATCTCGATAGGGCAGCAACCTATTATCAGAGTAGATGGTAACATTGGGCATGTCTGAGTATTTCTAGGTGTTGGGTGTGTTGGGAATTCTAAGGTCCTTCACTTTTGAGGTCTAAGGAATATCATGGATGAGACATATTAGGCATGGAACCCAAGGAATCCCATGTGGGATATAGGGTAGATAATTCCAGGGGCATAAGGAATATGAGGTTTTTTACCATAGGCTTCCCATTTTTATTGTATGGTCTAAAGATTCTATATTAGGTCATAGTTTTAACATCTTATGGGAATAGGTTGGTGGATTTTTTTGCATTCCCATAGGAAATATGATCTAATATTGGATTTATTTTAGTGTGTTCCAATGGGGAAGATGACCACACATTGGATTTAATATAATGTGTTCCCTAGAAAATATAATCACACTTAGTATTTGTTTTTGTGTGTTCCCATGGGGAATATGACCACACTTCAGAGTTGTTTTAGTGTGTTCCCATGGGTAAGATAATCACAATTTGGAAATATTTTAGTGTGTTCTTGTGGGAAAGATGATCAAATATTGTAATTGTTTTAGTGTGTTACCATAGGGAAGATGATCAAAATTTAGAGTTTACATATTCAAATGGGATATATATATATTTTATGGGAATGTTGGGATCAAACCTCAAGGAGGTTTCCCAGGTTCATTGGAATATCAATATTAAACCATGTAGAGGCATACTTTGTACCCTATTGGTAGATTGGGATAAGAACCTATATAGTTCAATGCCAAAGTTTAAGGTTATGTGATAGTATTGTTCTATGTAGTTTAAAATCATGGGATAAGGAAACTCATTTCATAGAAAGAGTTTAAATAAGGAATAGTGTGGGGATTACACATAAGGACTTCCCAGAATGGGAGCCACATCCAATGTTGGGGAAGGATGGTATAGGGATTATGAATATGAGCTTCAAAATAAGGGATTAACATCTTATTGTCAGGGTGAGGCTTTATTCCATGTGTTCCATGCATGATGAATCATATGTTTATTACAAAAGGTAAGTCTATAGTTTAATATCATGTAATGAGGATATTTTTATGCAGTTTAACATCATATAACTAGGACATTGGGATAGGTTGTTTTACATCATGTAGCTTGGATGTTGTGGGAGACTATACTTGGGGAGACCCTATCCAAAAATAATAAAATAATACAACATAGGACCTCATCAAAGGTAAAGGAAAGTTGTTTCCCTTCATGATTCCACCCTTAGGTATTACATATCTACTGTACATGCACCTATGGGTGGGGCATGTCATGAACACTACCATGGAGGAGTGGAAATTAGGGATCCTAACATTTGGGTTCCTAAAATTTGGAAAAAGCCAATTATTGGAAAGAAAAGGAAAGGTAAAGGTTGAGACTATGCTCGAAGAAAATGGGGAAGCCATAAGGGTTGATGATATCAGTCGCATGAGATATTAGGTAGAAAATAAACTAGTTTTTAATGGATAAAAAATCCATAGGCACTAAACTTTCACAAAAGAAGGTTTACTAAAAGGAGGCACCATGGAGAGGCTTAGTGGATGGATTTCACAAAGGTTGGAGGTTCATCAAGGTTAGAGGATTCATGAAAGGTAGGGGTCTTTTGAATTGTTATTTTTCATGAAACAATGATTCCCTATCTTAGAGTAAAGTCTTGGTTCCCATGGTGTTGGTTTCATGAAGGATAACAATATCAAGAAACCCCAAGAAATGCAAAGGTTTTTCTTTTAATGTGAAATCCATGGACCTTTTCAATGGGAATATTAACCATGGTTTGATGTTCTCATGAACCCATGAGAGACAGTTTCATGAAATATGGATACCTTTGGGAATCCTTCTTGTATTTTTCTCACGAAGTTTAGAGTTTCACAAATTTAGAGCCTTTGTTGGAAGTTCAAAGGTTTCCTCCCCTAAAAAGTTAGATGGAGGGGGTATTTATAGGCATGGTGAAAGAGGGGATGTCTATTTTTTAAAAGATACCACCTCAGAAATACATTTTATGAAGGTTGAAATTTGGATGTGGAGTTCCATGAATGAACATAAGCTACATGAAAGTTACCACATCAACTTTTGTGGAGTCTTGGAAACCTTTTCAAGGTTCTTTTCATTCATGAAAATTTTTACCTTCACAAACATAAACCCTAGAGTATTTTTTAAGATGTTTTGGCCTATATTCACTTCAAATCAGTTATTCCTTTATTGATATATGCTGATACACAAGTATTTTAGTGTCAAATGGGTTTAATAGTGAGACCTCAAGTAGTCAATATGATTGGATACATTGAGTGTATATATATATATTTTTCAAGCTCCCCAAGGATCTGTACATAGATCTCATACTTACCCTATTATCTTAGATATTATCTAACTTTTTTATGAATTTTATTATGAAAAATATAGATAATTATCTCCCAAATATCCCTACCCTCATTATCCAAGATTATAAGTATATTAATCATGAAAATATTTCAATTATTATTGTAAATAATAGGAAATTAAAGGTAAATATCTATAAGATTAACACCAATTCAAAAGATTCTTTACCTAACCCTTTTAAGAAGATGAAGATATAAGAGAAACCAAGGGTCCAAGATTCACTCTTTTTTGAATATGGTAATAAGGGCCACTAGAAAAATAATTGTTCCTTAACCAAGAAGAAATGGTAAGCTTCATGTGTGTTAGTTATTGAGTGAAATCTCTATGTTTCTAAAAATTGGTTATTAGGCACAACTTGTGGTGCTCACATTTGTACCAAAATATTTTAACCTAGTAGATGTATAAAGGTTATTTTAGGTAAGGTGGATATATGATGTAACATTATCAGTTTTTAAAAAATATTTAAACCTTATTTTTATTATAATTTATAATATTCTTATGTAAAAATTAAAAAATTTCAAGTAAATTATTACCCTTATGCAACACCTATGTATTGTGTAAGGGTAAATTGTGTTTTTAAAAGGCTGTATAAGGGTAGAGAAAAGTTTCCTCAAGTTATGTAAAGGTATTATGGAATTTCTATGCACTATTTGTGGGTAAATCCTATATCCTAAAGGATACATAAAGTTAACCCTCAGCTAGGTAGGGGTACCTCAACCACTATATAAGGGTAAAACCTTGTGTATATGTGATGCATAAGGGAAATGACCTATTTTTAAAAGTTTCATAAGGGTAACCCATGAATTATAAATCTTATGTAAGTGTAATATTAACCTCATATAATGGTACACCCTACTCACATAAAGGTATATACTTCAGGATATCTTGTATAATGGAACTTCCCTAGCACTACGTAAAGGTACCCTTTCTTTTCTAAAGGTTACATAAGGGTAAGATGTCTTCTGTGTGAGTATAAAATGAGATCCATACGGGTAGATCCTCGATTTCAAAGGATGCGTAAGGGTAACCCAATACCCTTATGGGACACCTAGGAGTTGTGGAAGGGTAAAACCATGTTACCCTTATACAATGCCCTTTTTGGGGAAAATGATTTTGTAACCTCATTTTTCCTCTCATTACTCCTAGTTTGAACTTGTAATTTTTTTTTGACTATTTTACAATCATAAAATTAAATGAATTAAATATTTGACTCATTTAAGATTCATGAATCATATTATGGGATAAATTAAACACTTTATAATTAATAAATTATTAAAATAAAAATTAAATGATGCATTTTATTTGTGGTTATTAATGGTGAGGACCTATACATGGATAACCTTATTGTAAAATATTCAAACCTTACTATATTTAGTTTTTGAATCCATTCTGGTGTTTATTCAATCTAGAAAACCCTTAAACTAATATATGAGATGTCCTCTTTGATGGAACCTAGTTCTATTTCTGATTTACTAGGTATGGATAAACTCTCTCTCTCCTATATTCTTGAGAGCATCTTTTCTCAAGGGAATATTTTCTAGGAATTTTCTTAAAACTTTTAAATATAGTTCTTATTGATATTTTGGAAGTAAGGATGAATAATTATTAAATGATAATAATCTAAAAATAATCAAATAATGATAAAAATTATTATCTCAAGTTTATCCATGATTATTCTAGAGATAAAAAATTATTTTTGTATATAAATTATGATTTTATCTAAGGAAGAAAGGTTAGATTATTCCATAGCTTAAAATGATAATTTGGAATTATATAGGAGATTGAAAGAGTTATCACATGTGGTGTTTTTATTTATTTTTTAAATAAAATATTGGAATCAGTTCTAGGAATCCTTGGCGTGTAGTTTGAATTATCTAATAGGTGGATGATATTTGGGTGATGATTCCTCGAAGAACCTTGATGTTATTCATAAATGATTTTGAGTTTGGAAGTTCCTTATCATTTGGGGACCTTTTGTACACTTGTTTCCGTGATTTTATTCTCTTCTTATAATGTTTTATGCTTTCTATTAATGGTAATTGCTTGTTGGTGTGTTCATTGTCGTGTTACCCATAAATGGTCCATGATCCATGAGTATTATTAAAGTATCTTATTTCCATGTTTGATGATTATCACATTTACTTTACATTTATAATATATTTATCAGGATTTTATGTTATTTTTATTTATCATGATTTACCATCTTGTGTATTATCTTTCCTTTGGAGGTTTGGATCTTGGTATACATGACAAGTGACCATTGTGGTTTGTCTACCCATTAGAGGGAGAGTGCACATGATGAGTGGTGATTATGATAGTAGAGCATGATATCCTTGTGGCCCAACCATTACTCAATTCACCTTATAGATACCAAGCAACATGATAGCCTTATGTCTGGACATTACTTTATTCACCTTTTTGATACCGAGTAACATTTCATTACTCGATGTTCCTTGTGAATACCAAGTAGAATGACCATCTTATTGAAACTTGTGGATATATGGTGAGTCTTGTGGCTAGTTCTAATTATTTTTTAAATATTTAATCATTATTCCAACATGAATTTGAAGTAGGTATGACTGAGGGTCTATGGTTGATTGGTTAGCACACAACCGATCAGTAAATGATTGTATATTTTCATCATTTAATTCAAATTTATTATTATTATTAGGTAATACAAATGTTATACATATGAACACTTTTTAATGACGTATTAGTGGTGTTATACTTATTTTTATTACTCACAACCTACATAGGAATCTAGATGCACGTGTTAAATTCATATATAGAGATCTGAATCAGCGTAAGGGGACCATGGATGATGGATGATTAGTGGAGAATGGAGCTTATGGAAGGACCAAGAAAGACTCTGGGAGGACCCATAGTTTACTTATTTGTTTATTTGATGTATTTATACTGTTTTATCAGCTATCCACTTTGGGATCCCATTTACTTTTTGTATGGTTGGTAAGACATCTTGATAGTTCCACATATTTACTCTATTTATTTATTTATTTATTTTTATTCTATTATATTATTATTTTTTATATGACATGATACAGTGGGTATAGTATCCCCACTGATGGACTTAGACCCTCACCACTAGTAAGAAGATTCTTATGTTTGGGGAGGCACACATGAGGCCATGTGACACTCCTGTTTTGACCTAGTGTTTTGGGTTGGGGTTTTACAAAATGGAATCAGAGAAAAAATTTTAGTCTTTTATTTAGACTAACCCAAGATATGTTATAAATAAGATATCTGTAACACCCCGAGCTTCTATGATACGCTTCTCATTCAATAATGCAATAACTTGCATTGTACGCAACTTCGAGTTCTAACACACACCACAACCAATCAAAGTAGACGTTATGAATAGTAATACCCACTTTTTAAAATTATAGAAATTTTATATTTCAAAATGGACTTCATTTTTGTATTCGGAATATCTAAATTATCCTAAGTTGAATTTTTTGTAATTTTCTGAGAACTTCCAATTTTCTATGAATAGTGAAAAATACTTAAAAACAACTTTTTTAATCAAAATAATTTATAGTGATAAATTATACTATTTAGTGATTTTAAACTATAATTAGAATATATTTTTACCATTTTATCCAATGGTGTTCATTAGAATTAATTTCACTTTGAAATTGGACATAAACAATTATCAATCTTTTGATATATATTGTTTCTTAAAAACACGCTATTTGTTGTGACAACGGGAATTAATTATAAAATTAATTAATGCAACATATATGTTTGGAATTTTGTAAAATAGACATCATTTTTGGATTTGGAATATCAATTATAGCTTAGGGTGAAATTTTGGCATTGTTCTGAAAAACTTCAATTTTTGATGAATAGTGAAACCACTAAGTGGTAGTTAAAAAACTGATTTTTTGTTTAAATGAAACATTACCAATTCTGTGATTTGATTTTCAAAAATCCGACATAAATGGTTGTAATTAGGAATTAAAATGTGGTTCAATGGGATTAAAATAATTTTTTGGTGAATAGTAACTTTTAAGTTTAATTAATCACGATTAAAGGTAATTAGTGACATTTATGGTAAAAATAGTATTATAAAAATATAGAATGAACTTTACACTTGTCCAACCACTATTGGATGTGTCATGAACGACCAAGAAAATTAATGGGTCAACTTGGGGACCCCATGGAGCCACTTTGGTTGGAAGAGGACATAAATAACTTTTTATTTAATGTTAAAATAAAAAGGTCACAAACAAGAGTTGTTTTACTAAAACAATTTTTAAATGGGGTTATACAAGTCATGTTTTCGACTATAAATATTCATTAGAAAGATAAAAATATTTCCTACATCATAATAATTTTTTTATAATTTTTAGACATTAAATATATTAAATTATTTATGACACCATGATGATGCAGCGATTACCTCATTAATTAATGATTTAAATAAAATGAAAGGATAATGTAAAATCTAAGGCTTACACTTGTCAAAAACCTATTGGGTGAGGAGATTTCGAACCCTTATCACCTTATCCTAGAATTATATAAATGTGGGACCTTTATAATCCGAAAAGCATTGTATAATAAAGTAACATTTCATTACTTTCCAAGAGTGCCCCTCCTCTCCACTTATAAAAGGCCCCCACCCCTAACACCTTATTCACACTTTCAAGCCATTTGGATCGGCCAACCTCTGCCCAAATACTCTCCCAACTTCCCTCCCTTACTCATAGAAGCCTAACTTTGGGCATAATTCTTCCCAAGGAAGACTTTGGCTCAAATCAAAAGAGTTACCCTATTTTAAGGTAATGTCTTCTCCTATGTTATTTTGTTTTATTTTGCTTATCCAACCCCCTAAACTCTTTTTATTCATTTCTTTTGTAACAAAACCAGTATCATAAATATACTAGGATGTTTTTATAAGAAGTATTCAAGCTACACTTACACACACCTACATCTAATGGTTAAAGAACATACTGTTTCTGTGGATGGCAAATTTCTGCCTCACAAAACGATGATTGTTCAACACTCATATAACACCTTAAAAGGGGGCCATTAAGATGTCTCTCTATTTATATATGATATATAATATGTTTATGTTTTACTTAAGGTTCTGTATTTTTCATTTGTGGAACACTTTATGATTTCTATTATGGGTAAACGCGATAATTTCATTTTAGGAAGTGCAGACTACCACCCCCTCAAAGTGATTTGAATCGTTAATGTCACGACCCGTCCTCGGGGCCCGTGCCGTGACTACCCCAAGCCCGCCTTCCATAGGTCAGGGACTGGAAACTAGCACCAGGGCGTAAACCCCAGAAAGTGGGAAGGCATTTCCTTTGAAAAGTAAACAAGCATCACAGAGTAAGCAAGAGGAAAAGTAAACACTAAGTAAAAAAACTGTAACAAGTTGTGTTGAAAGTAAAAGGGGCAGGAAATACAAGCCCAACTGTAAAGTACAACTGAAAAGGGGAAAACAGCAACTGAAAAGAAAAGCCACAACGTCGAGCCGTCCTCTGGAAGTCCCACTTGAAGGGTGGGTACAGATAGCCTCCACTGCTCCTCGGGTCCACCTAACCGCTCCGAGTACGTCCCGCCCAGTGGTCCACCTCCAGGTACCGTCCTACTCCGCACGCCTCCACCACGATCAGCGCTGTCCATCGTCTGCAACCAGCACAACGTAGTGTGGTCAAAGCCCGTGCAAGGGTGAGTATAAACTACTCAGTAGGGACCCCGAGACCCCTGAAGGTCTCCCGAAATCCAAAAAGGATAATCCACAAAGGAAAAATGCAATCACAAAGTAACAACCGACCCTGCTTAGGTATATGCTCATACATATACCTAAGTCATCAATTCCCGCTCGGCTCCAATGTCCGAGCTCAAGCACAACCCAGTCCACACAAGAAATCAAAACGTAAACCCACACAGGATAGCACAACACAATCCACGAGGGAGAGTAAACAGTAAATCCACACAGGATAGCTCAACACAATCCACAAAGGAGAGTAAACAGTAAATCCACGCAGGATAGCTCAACACAATCCACAAAGGAAAGATAAACAGGATTCAGCTCACACAGGTATACTTCTTCGGATGACGATAAAGATTATCACTGATCCATCTAAGTCGTCGGACCCACAAAGGATCGATAGGTACTAACCCCCGCAAAGACCCACACAGGATCGGGCCCACACAGGACCTGTAGGCGCTGGCTCACACAGAACCGCTGAGCACTGACCCACACAGGATCAGACCCACACAGGATCGGGCCCACACATGACCTGTAGCACTGATCCACGTAGGATCGCTGAGTGTAGTAGTCGTCGCAGTCCACTGAGGATCTCTGCACTGTCGTCGTCGTAGTCCACTGAGGATCTCTGGACAGTCATCGTCGCAGTCCACTGAGGATCTCTGCACGGTCGTCGCTGTCGAAGTAGAAGTCGCAGCCAGCTCTAGGGTTCCCGTACACAGCAAGCTCATTCGGGAGGGTCCGCTCTACGAGCCAAGAGGCTGATACATCAACTGACACAAAGTCCGAAGTTGATGTATCCAAAAGTTCTGTATCGTCAACAGGAACTCAACATCGCAGACGGCGCATCAATCGGACGCCCGGTCTGAGAGTTATTGGCTTTTTCGTTCCAGGGGCCCGGTTGGTTTTTAAGGCAAAACCAACCCGACCGTACTCCATCTGCATCCAAATCTCAGGTGGAGTGAGCCAAAAGATCCGTCTCACTTGGAGGAATTCAACAAAGTCGACGACACGTCGATCAGACGTCCGCAGCTCAAGATATGAGCATTTCCGCTCCGAGGGCCCGGTTGGTTTCGTGTACGAACCAACCCGACCGAACACAAAGCATTCTGAAACCTTGAGTGCGATATACCGAAACGACTGTCTCGATCCAAGGATCGCGTTTCCGTTGACGGCGAGTCGTTTGGAGGCCCGTAGCTCAAGTTACGGGCATTTGACCAAAAAACGGTCCGAAGACGCGGGGTCCGGGCCTGGGCCGACCCGGCCCGACCCCCCCTGGGTCGGCCGAACCGGGTTGACCCGAACTGGGTCGACCTGACCTGGTATGACCCGGTCTGGCCCGGCCAGGGCGCGGCCCGGCCGGTCGGACCGGCCTGGCTCGGCCAGCCCGACCCGGCTCGGCCGAGCGGCCGAGCGACGCGGGGGGGAGCCTCCGGCCCCGCGTGACACCCCCGCGGCACCCGCGGGGTGTCGCCCTAGAAAAACTGAGCGACGCGGGGGGGAGCCGCCTTCCCCGCATGACAACCCCGCGGCACCCGCGGGGTGTTGTCCTGGACAGCTGGACGCGGCTTCAGCCGCGTCCCGCGCGCGTCGGACCCACACGGCCGCGGGTCAGCGGGCACCGCCGCCGCTGCTGAAACCGCGGCGGTTCTTCCGGCGGCGCGCCGGGGCGCCGCTGCCGGCTTCCGCGGGCCACCAGAGTCGCTCCGGTGGTCCGTTTTCCTTCCCGTCTGCGCCGTTGTTCCTCCCGGGTTCCATTCTTCACTACAGGATCATCAAACTTCCGTTGCGGCACGTTCCGTCGTCGCCCGTCAAATCCGCACAACCACGAAGAATGACGGAGGGTTGTCAGGCCGTGTTCGTTTGGCCCGCACCCTCCTCGTTAGAGATAAACAACGGGAGAAATATATTCAACACATGAATCAACAATTTTAATGGATTAAAATTGTTCTTATTGTCTGGTTCTTCACCTTTAAAAGAAACGATCACGGGAAAAAGGAATTATTCACAACAACCCCTACCTCGTAGTCATCGTCGTACGAACGTTCTTCGCGGATTTGTTCGTCGCGGAAGGAGGGGATCGTCGCGTCGTCGCGGAAGGGCATCGCGTCGTCACGGAATCCGGCATTGAGTCGGTGAACTCAACGGACCAAGAAACAAAAGATTTAATTTAATTATATAAAATTAAATCCGTGTTTTGTTAAAAAAACACAAGGGAGATTTAAGAGAATCCCGAAGTCTCTTACCTCAAACAGCTGATCGAAGATTTCGTTGCGGAGGAAGAGACGTCACCGAATAACGTTGCAGGAAGGGAACGTCGGCGTCGCGGAACACGGAGTCGCGTCGTCGACTTCCGCGGGTTCGGCGTTCTTCGCCGGAGGCCGGCGTTCTTCACGTTCTTCGCGTTCTTCGCGTTCTTCATGAAGGAGGATGGAGGCTCAAGAACTCTGACGAAACCTCTCAACGAGTAATCCTCCAAAAAGACTTGTTGGTCTTATTTTATTATTACACCAACAAACGAAAAAGGTAAGTAACGACCCATCAATTCGTTGAATTAATTCAACGAAAGAAACTGACCATTTAATTCACGAAATAAACCACCCAATTAAATGGTGCATTAAGGATTTAAGAAAACGTGTCAGTTGACTTTCATAATGACGGGTTTTCGTGGGTGCGTTACTTAGTGGAAAGAAACGGAGGGGCTCTAGCGGGCCCCACCTCACAAATATCCTACCAAGAGGGTAGGATATTTCTGGATAGCACCCTATCCATTTCAACTCAGATTAAGT
The DNA here is from genome assembly GCA_963277665.1 of Viscum album. Classification (NCBI taxonomy): domain Eukaryota; kingdom Viridiplantae; phylum Streptophyta; class Magnoliopsida; order Santalales; family Viscaceae; genus Viscum; species Viscum album. The sequence goes on from OY728157.1 coordinate 1,439,062,013, forward strand.
GGCTTTCAAGTGGCTTCAAGTGTCTTAAGAGAAATAAAATAAAGTTTGTCGAACAGATATTTTATTTCTTAACTTTAAGCCCGAAAATTAAAAACCACACCCGAGAAAACGCAACTCTCGAAGAGGAGTTTCTAAGCAAATACCGGCGCTGCGATTTCATCAGTGCCCTCAGAATTTGATTCCAGGCACCGGTTCAAAAGTTAGAAAAAGCCGCTCGTCTGTTCACTGAACGTACCCAAGACAAACTTCGAAAAATGATTCCGGGCACACCGGGCCTCAGGATCAGGTGCCGTCAGAAACTGCATTCTTGTAAAATTCCAAAGAAAATTAAGAAAAAAATTTCCTTGAAATTTACGGGTCTTTACATTACTCCCACATCAGGGCTTTACGTCCCCATAAAGATACATAAAAAACTAGGGAAACAAATGTGGGTACTGAGCACGCATCTGAGCCTCCCGCTCCCAAGTGCTCTCCTGGAGGTTCCCATGCTGCCATCTGATGCGCACAAGAGGAATCGATCACCCACATAGGACCCGCTCCTGTCGATCCTCTATCTCCACCGGGACTTCCGCAAAAGTCACCCCATCATCCACGTCAAGCTCCCCATAGTCAATGATGTGCGTCGGGTCATGCACGTATCTCCTCAGCTGAGATATGTGGAAGACGTCGTGCACCGATGCAACTGAGGTGGCAGGGCCAGGCGATAAGCCACCTCGCCAACCCTGCTGAGGACCTGGAATGGTCCAATGAAGCGTGAAGACAACCTGCCACCTCGGCCAAATCTTCGCAAACCATGTCGAGGTGAGACACGCAAGAAGACGTGGTCGCCATCCTCGAACTCTAATGGCCTCTGCCTCTTGTCAGTAAGACTTCTGCCGGCTCTGAGCTGTCCTCATCTGCTCCTGGATGACCTGGACCTTCTCTGTTATGGCCCGGACCATCTCTGGTCCACAAGTGTTGACTCCCCAGGGTCTGTCCAGCACAAATGAGATCTGCAAGGCCTACCGTACAACGCCTCGTATGGTGCCATCTCGATGGTGGAGTGGTAGATGTTGTTGTACGTGAACTCCACCAAGGGTATGTGGTCCTCCCAGTTGCGGCCAAAGTCGAGGACACATGCGCGGAGCATGTCCTCGAGAGTCTGAATGGTCCTCTCCATCTGACTATCCGTCTGAGGGTGAAAGGCAGTGCTCAGACGTAGCCGCGTCCCGAATGCCTCCTGCAACCCCTTCCAAAGCCGGGAAGTAAAACGAGCGTCCCAATCGGAGACGATAGTTGATGGCACACCGTGAAGCCATACAATCTTCTGAACGTAGAGACGCCCCAAGATCTCCACTGAGCCCTGCTCTCTGATGGGTAACAAGTGTGCCGACTTGGTGAGTCGGTCAACAATCACCCAAATGGAGTCATGACCTATGGAAGTGCGTGGAAGTCCAGTCAAGAAGTCCATAGATATCCCATCCCACTTCCACTCCAGGACCTCCAAGGACTGTACCAAGCCTGCTGGTACCTGGTGCTCTGCCTTCACCTGCTGGTAGGTGAGGCACCGTGAAACGAACTCTGCCACAACCTTCTTCATGCCCGGCCACCAGTGCTGTCGTCTGAGATCCTGGTACATCTTCGCCACTCTAGGATGTACCGCCAAAGGAGAAGTGTGAAACTCTCTCAGCACCTCCTATCGTAAAGCGACTGGTACCAAGGTACGTCATCTGAAAAGGACGTCGTGCTCTACTCCAAGGGAGAAACCATCAGGTTCCTGTCCCGAGGATATCTGTGCACGCCGCGTCTCACAGTCAGCATCCTCACGCTGTGCCTCTCTGACCTGCTGCAGTAGTGGAGGGGTGACTGTGAGAGACAGAAGGAAGGCTGCTCCATATCTATCCACGAAGGATATCTGCAAGGCGGCTAACTGCTCTGTCGCCTCCTCAAGTAGCTGAATGCCCGTCCTCCTGCTGAGGGCATAGACTACCACGTTCCCCTTCCCAGGAGTATAGACTATCTCAAAGTCATAGTCCTGGAGGAACTCGAGCCATCGCCACTGTCTCAGGTTCAGGTCCTTCTGTGAGAAGATGTACCTGAGACTCTGGTGGTCAGAAAAGACTGTAAAGCGCTCACCCATCAGATAGTGCTTCCATGTCTTCAGAGCGAAGACCACTGCTGCTAATTCCAGGTCATGGGTAGCATAGTTCTGCTCATGTGGCCTCAACTGACGTGATCCATAGGAAATCACAGTCCGCTCCTGCATCAGGACACACCCGAGTCCAGTCCCTGATGCATCGCAGTAGACTACGTATCCAACTCCCTCCTCAGGAAACCTCAAGATAGGTGCGCTGGTCAATCTCTGCCTTAGCTCCTGGAAGCTCTGCTGACATATGTCTGACCACACAAAGGGTTTCCCCTTCTTCTTCAAATCTGAGAGTGGCGCCGCAACTCTGGAGAAGTCCGGCACGAATCTCCGATAGTATCCAGCTAGACCCAAGAAACTACGCACCTCCGTCACGCTCCTGGGTGGCTCCAAAGCTAGCACTGCCTCGATCTTCGCGGGATCCACTGCAACTCCCACCTCAGAAATGGCGTGCCCTAAGAAGTGGACCTCACGTAACCAGAACTGGCACTTCGAGAGCTTTCCATAAATTTGGTTCTCTCGGAGTGTGTCTAGTACAACCCGCAAGTGGTAGGCGTGCTCCTCCTCCATGGTCGAGTACACCAAAATGTCGTCGATGAGGACCACGACAAATCGATCGAGGTATTGCTGGAAGATCCTGTTCATGAGGCTCATGAACACTGCTGGAGCGTTGGTTATGCCGAAAGGCATAACCAAGAACTCATAGTGGCCATACCGACACCTGAAGGCTGTCTTCTGCACGTCCTCGTCTCGAACTCTGAGCTGATGATAGCCTGACCTGAGGTCTATCTTTGAGAACCACCGTGCTCCCTTGAGCTGATCGAAGAGGTCATCAATCCTCGGCTGCAGATACTTGTCCCTCACTGTCACCTGGTTCAGGTGATGATAGTCGACACACAGTCTCAAGCTCCCGTCCGCCTTCTTGGCGAACAAAATCGGGGAAGCCCAGGGTGAAACACTGGGTCGGATGAACCCCTTGCCCGGCAAGTCCTCCAACTGTACTCGTAGCTCTCGAAGCTCGGCGGGGGCCATCCGATACGCTGGAGTGGATATCGGGGCTATCCCGGGGTACATATCAATGTAAAAGTCTACCTCTCTGCGAGGAGGTAGTCCTGGAACGTCGTCGGGGAAGACGCCCTCATACTGATCCACCACTGCAGGAAAACTAGGACTTCGTACATCAACTGCTCCAAGGATGAGGCTAGCCAACTGATGAGTGATGGGCTGCCCTCTCCTCTGCGTGAGTCCATCCTGTGCTGTGAAGGCTCCCTTCTCACTGGTGAAGGTGAACCTGCTCCCATCGGTGCGCACACATCGCACCTTGCGCCTAAAATAGTCAATCTGAGCATGAACTGTAGATAACCAATCCATGCCCAAGATGACGTTGTAAGGCTTCGAAGCCGCTACAAGAAGATCCCAGCCGAAGATCTCGCCTCCTAGAGTAAGCTCACACTGCCGGCACCGGTGCGTAATCGTCGAGTCTGCTCCCGTAGGAGTCTCTAGCCGTAAGGATCGAGCCAACGGCTCTGTCGGAATCTCCGAGCTCCGAACAAGGGCAGCGACTATGAAAGAGTGACTCGCCCTTGTGTCTATAAGAACTGTAGCAAGGGTGGAATAGACACAGATCGTAACTCGAATCATCTCTGGCACACCGTGGTCGTAGGCCTCCACTGCCTGGAGCTGTGCCTGTCTCTGCCCGCCAGCTCCCTATGGTCGGGGCGGACCTCCTGGTGGTGGTGGTGGTGGCAGAGCCTCAAAGTGTCACCCACCACCTGCTGCTCGGCCAACTCCTCTGCCTCGTCCGCCTCCTCCCTGTGGACAGCCACGTTCGACCCTCTGTCTCTGCCTGGGTGGCCCCTCCATTGTCTACTACTCCTCGATACGGTGGGTCGGGCAGTCACGAGCCATGTGGCCCAGCCCGCCGCACGAGTAGCACTGCCTGCCTCTCAGAAGACTGGCTCCGCGCTGTGTGCCGCGCACTGCTGAGCCAGTGTCCTGAGGTCGTCTGCCGGAAGGTCTGGTCTGCCTGGAACCCTGAGTCATACGTCGGCTACCAGCTGCCGAAGACTCTGCTACCTACCACCCTGCGGTAGGTCTCGCTGTGGACTCAGCCAGAAATCTCTCGATCAGAAGGGCTCTCTCTAGCACTCCTGCCTGGGTTGGGAAGCTGAGGGAGATCAGCGATGCCCTGATCTCGTGTCTAAATCCCTGCTCGAAGGTCCGGGCCCAGAAGAAGGGGTCCCGTACCATGTCGGTCGAGTAGCGAGAATGATTGGTGAACCTCGCCGCGTACTGGGAGACCGTCAAGCTGCCCTGCCGCAGCTGAAGAAGCTCCTGAATGCGCACCGCACAGAGGGTGGCCGGGACGAACTCTGAGCGGAAGAGGCTCTCGAAGTCCGTCCAGATGAGAGAGGCCTCATCGTGCACCTGGAGCATCAGGCTCCACCATCGTCCTGCTGCTGCGTGCAGTAGGCTCGTCGCGAGGATCACCATGAGGTCTGTTGGTGTCCTCACTAGCCTAAAAACTCGAACGACCGCCTCCAGCCAGTCCTCGGCTGCCTGGGGGTCCGTCTCCCCACGAAACTTGGGTGGTCGCTGGCGCTGGAACTCGTGCAGAGCTCCGAGGCGTCGTGCATCGTCAACGGTCGGCGTTGGAAGCATCGGGGGCTCGGCGGGTAAAGGTACCGCCGGTGCCTCTGCTGTCAATGGGTCCTGTACCGAGGCCTCGTCACTCGGCGGGATGTCGTCGCACTCTACTCTCGGAACCCTAGCTGGCTGCTGTCGTCGGGCCATCCTGAAAGGAAACAAGTGCGCCACGGTCAGAACAGTATACCTGGTGAGATGACACAAGTAATCATGAAGAAATCTTGAAACACACATGCAATCAATGTTTTCGTGCATTAAGTCGGAAATCAGAAGTCAGGGTCCTGGTGTACGGTTACATCGGCCGCCGCACCAACACTAGACTCCTTGGACTGATAACCACACTCAATACGCTAAACACTATTGCTTCACATAGAAGAAAGATCAGAGTCTGCGGTAGAACCGACCAGCTCTAATACCAATTTGTCACGACCCGTGCTCGGGGCCCGTGCCGTGACTACCCCAAGCCCGCCTTTCATAGGCCAGGGGCTGACGACTAGCACCAAGGCGTAAACCCTGGAAAGAGGGAAGGAATTTACTTTGAAAAGTAAACAAGCATCACAGAGTAAGTAAGAGGAAAAGTAAACACTAAGTAAAAAAACTGTAACAAGCTGTGCTGAAAGTAAAAGGGGCCGGAAATACAAGCCCAACTGTAAAGTACAACTGAAAAGGGGAAAACAGCAACTGAAAAGAAAAGCCGCAGCGTTGAGCCGTACTCTGGAATTCCCACCTGAAGGGTGGGTACAAATAGCCTCCACTGCTCCTCGGGTCCACCTAACCGCTCCGAGTACGTCCCGCCCAGTGGTCCACCTCCAGGTACCGTCCTGCTCCACACGCCTCCACCACGATCAGCGCTGTCCGTCGTCTGCAACCAGAACAACGTAGTGCGGGAAAATCCCATGCAGGGGTGAGTATAAGCTACTCAGTAGGGACCCCGATACCCCCGAAGGTCTCCTGAAATCCACAAAGGATAATCCACAAAGGATAGATGCAATCACGAAGTAACAACCGACCCTGCTTAGGTATATGCCCATACATATACCTAAGTCATCAATTCCCGCTCGACTCCAACGTCCGAGCTCAAGCACAACCCAGTCCACACAGGAAAGAAAAACGTAAACCCACACAGGATAGCACAACACAATCCACGAAGGAGAGTAAAAAGTAAATCCACACAGGATATCTCATCACAATCCACAAAGGAGAGTAAATAGTAAATCCACGCAGGATAGCTCAACACAATCCACAAAGGAAAGACAAACAGGATTCAGCTCACACAGGTATACTTCTTCGGATGACGATAAAGATGATTACTGATCCATCTAAGTCGTCGGACCCACAAAGGATCGATAGGTACTAACCCCCGCAAAGACCCACACAGGATCGGGCCCACACAGGACCTGTAGGCACTAGCTCACACAGAACCGCTGAGCGCTGACCCACACAGGATCGGACCCACATAGGATCAGGCCCACACAGGACCAATAGCACTGATCCACCTAGGATCGCTGAGTGTAGTAGTCGCCGCAGTCCACTGAGGATCTATGCATGGTCGTCGCTGTCGAAGTAGCAGTCGCAGCCATCTCTAGGGTTCCCGCACACAGCGAGCTCGTTCAGGAGGGTCCGCTCCACGAGCCAAGAGGCTAATACATCAACTGACACAAAGTCCGAAGTTGATGTATCCAAAAGTTTTGTATCGTCAACAGGAACTCAACGTCGCAGACGACACGTCAATCGGACGCCCGATCTGAGAGTTGTTGGCTTTTTCGTTCCAGGGGCCCGGTTGGTTTTTAAGGTAAAACCAACCCGACCGTACTCCACCTGTATCCAAACCTCGGGTGGAGTGAGCCAAAAGATCCGTCTCACTTGGAAGAATTCAACAAAGTCGACGGCACGTCGATCAGACATCCGTAGCTCAAGATATGAGCATTTCCGCTCCGAGGGCCCGGTTGGTTTCGTGTACGAACCAACCCGGCCGAACTCAAAGCATTCCGAAACCTTGAGTGCAATATACCTAAATTACCGTCTCGATCCAAGGATCGCGTTTCCGCTGACGGCGAGTCGTTTGGAGGCCCGTAGCTCAAGTTACGGGCATTTGACCGAAAATGGTCCGAAGACGGGGGGTCCGGGCCCGGGCCAACCCGGGCCGACCCCCCCTGGGTCGGCCGAACCAGGTTGACCCAAACCGGGTCGACCTGACCCGGTCCGACCCGGTCCGGCCCGGCCGGTCGGACCGGCCTGGCTCGGCCAGCTCGGCCCGGCTCGGCCGAGCGGCCGAGCGATGCGGGGGGGGGGGGGGGGGGGGAGCCGTCGCCCCCGCGTGACACCCCTGCGGCACCCATGGGGTGTCGCCCTAGACGAACCGAGCGACGCGGGGGGGAGCCGCCGCCCCGCGTGACAACCCCGAGGCACCCGCGGGGTGTCACCTTGGACAGCCGGACGCAGCTTCAGCCGCGTCCCGCGCGCGCCGGACCCGCGTGGCCGCGGGTCAGCGGGCGCCGCCGCCGCGCCGGCGACCCGCGCCGCCGCCGGCTTCCGCGGGCCACCGGAGTCGGTCCGGTGGTCCGTTTTCCTTCCCGTCTACGCCGTTGTTCCTCCCGGGTTCCGTTCTTCACTGCGGGATCATCAAACATCCGTTGCGGCATGTTCCGTCGTCGCCTGTCAAATCCGTGCAACCACGAAGAACGGTGGAGGGTTGTCGGGCCGTGTTCGTTTGGCCCGCACCCTCCGCATTAGAGATAAACAACGGGAGAAATATATTCAACACATGAATCAACAATTTTAATGGATTAAAATTGTTCTTATTGTCCGGTTATTCACCTTTAAAAGAAATGATCACGGGAAAAAGGAATTATTCACAACAACCCCTACCTCGTAGTCGTCGTTGTATGGACGTTCTTCGCGGATTTGTTCATCGCGGAAGGTGGGGATCGTCGCATCGTCGTGGAAGGGCGTCGCGTCATCGCGGAATCCGGCGTTGAGTCGGCGAACTCAACGGACCAAGAAACAACAGATTTAATTTAATTATATAAAATTAAATCCGTATTTTGTTAAAAAAAACACAAGGGATATTTAAGAGAATCCCGAAGTCTCTTACCTCAAACAGCTGATCGAAGATTTCGTTGCGGAGGAAGAGACGTCGCAGAATAACGTTGCAGGAAGGGAACGTCGGCGTCGCAGAACACGATGTCGCGTCGTCGACTTCCACGGGTTCGGCGTTCTTCGCCGTAGGCCAGCGTTCTTCGCGTTCTTCGCGAAGGAGGATGAAGGCTCAAGAACTCTGACGAAACCTCTCAACGAGTAATCCTCCAAAAAGACTTGTTGGTCTTATTTTATTATTACGCCAACAAACGAAAAAGGTAAGTAACGACCCATCAACTCGTTGAATTAATTCAACGAAAGAAACCGCCCATTTAATTCACGAAATAAACCTCCCAATTAAATGGTGCATTAAGGATTTAAGAAAACGCGTCAGTTGACTTTCATAATGACGGGTTTTCGCGGGTGCGTTACTTAGTGGAAAGAAACGGCGGGGCTCGAGCGGGCCCCACCTCACAAATATCCTACCAAGAGGGTAGGATATTTCTGGATAGCACCCTATCTGTTTCAACTCAGATTAAGTGTCTTCCAAGTGGCTTAAGAGAAATAAAATAAAGTTTGTCGAACAAATATTTTATTTCTTAACTTTAAGCCCGAAAATTAAAAACCACACCCGAGCAAACGCAACTCCGGAAGAGGCGTTTATAAGCAAATACCGGCGCTGTGATTTCATCGGTGCCCTCAAAATTCGATTCCGGGCACCGGTTCAAAAGGTAGAAAAACCTGCTCGTCCGTTCACTGAACGTACCCGAGCCAAACTTCGGAAAATGATTCCGGGCACACCGGGCCTCAGAATCAGGTGCCGTCAGAAACTACGTTCTTGTAAAATTCCAAATAAAATTAAGAAAAACATTTCCTTGAAATTTACGGGTCTTTACAGTTAATTCCATATATGGGATGTATAAAGGATGGAGTAAATGATATTATATATGATATTATACTGGAATTATAATATACCTTTATATCATTATTATTTCATTAAATACGAAATAGAAATGAAAGTAGCGTTCATGCATACGTACGGCTTACCGTTTCCATGAACGGTGCATTTCATTTCTTACCTCTAAACGTTATGGAATATTATAAATGCATGTATATACTGGATAATTATGAGATATATGATATCTATATCATGAATATAATTCTGGATATAATGGATATTTCACCACATGAACAACTTGTAATTATAAGAAGTTTATTTTTGACTAAAGTACCAAAGATCTACAAAACGACCGTTATTAACTTAAATAAATACATAATGTTCATAACATGGTAATAAGTGATATAAAAGGAATAAAAAACTTGAAAAATGTTCTTAATCAATTATAAATTAACTCTAGTTTATTATTCAGGAGGTTAAAGAACGGTCAAGTCAAGATAGGATGCAAGGTAAGGGAATTTCTTAACCCAATTTCTATTCTTTGGGTTAATCTCCTACTTTCAAATTATGTCATGATATTATTATGTCATATCTTGTATTTTTACTTTATTTATGTGTACTTATAGTGAATACACATAATAGATCTATTTTATTTCAAAAATGATCTTTGTAAGGACTTCGTCTCAATCTCCTTTCATTAAGGCATATTCGGTTTTATACACAACTTTCCTTTATACGGTGTATAGAACCCTTTGACTTTTATGTTTATTCAAAATGAATCTTTTTATACAAAGTGTTTTACTAAATAAAAAAAGTAATGTTTTTCTTGTCGTACATATGCGGCGACAACGACTTCTCCACCGCCATGGCCATTATTTGGGTTTTGGCTTCCTCAACAAGCCATAACTTTTTTTTAAATGAAAAATAAATTCCATGTTTTAACTTTATTCTATTTTGGTATTGAAAATGGTTTTGAAAGCGTTTTTATTATATAAATTTGTTTTATTGATATCTTGTGATTGAAATTTGGAAATGTTATGTTTCCTTTATGCATGTTTTATGTGATACGATTATGTTATGGTTTATGATATGTTTAAACCTGTTTATATGAGGAATGCATTGGACTTAATAAGTGACGGGTGGAGTCCGATATAGCTCCTCGACGCATCGGCAGGTCTCATGAGACAAACTAGTGTCTTGGCACGAGGCCTTGACAAAATCTTATTTTTGGTCTTGGCACGAGGCCTTGACTACGTGGTTATGATAGTCTGGCATTATGCATTCCATCATTATGAAAGTGGTTATTGATATTGCATGTGATTATTCAACCAGTAGAATATCCATGTGAATAAGTAAATGGAATTATCTCATTTTAATTTTTCCATATTATGTTTAAGGTCAAGTTTAAAAGGATTTTGTTTTAGTTATACATTGCCTTAAATGTTTATGTTTATTTATGAAAGATTCCGAAATATTGTTATCCTTACTAAGAATCTGAGATCACCCCTTTCAATGTTTTAATATTTTCCAGGATGTGAAGAAGTATTTTATGAATGACCTACAGGGATAGTCAAAAGAGGATATGAGTGTGGACTATGGAGACTTTGTATTTGTAGATTTTCACTTTATGATGTAATGTAGCATTTATGAATGTATCTAGTGTTTCCAAGGCTACTAAACTAATTGGTCTTTCGAGACTTGATCTTTTGTGATCATGCCAATGTTACGAAGTAATGCACCGACTCTGGGTAGCTGGGGTCGGGGCGTTACAGTTGGTATCAGAGGCAGTTTAGTACTAACCTTGGAAGCTAGATTTAGATAAACTCTGATTAGAGCACATAGCCCGAAGATAGACTTTAAGGATTAGTATAGAAGAACTTCCTAGAATTTTGGTATTATAGATATTTTGTGAGTTTTCCGAGCAATAAATCCCTGTCTGGATACGAGCAGGTAGAGGTGGCTCTGGAACAGATGTACCTAGGGGTAAAACCCGAAAACACCGCTTTGAGCTAGACTCGAACGGGAACTGGTGCACGACAACGGGCCTTGCTGCACTCTTGGTTACGACACTCCCGGGGGACATGCTTGGGATAATTCTCATTTTCTTTACAAACCACTATGAAGGGTTATGAGTATATACTTCCTCAAAGAAAACTTTTTTTATGATTATGGATTATATACATAAATAGTTCAATTTATGTTAAGTATTTTATAAGTATGGAATTATGTATTTTGATTCCTAAACTAATCTAGTTTATGCCATTATTTATAAATGACGCCTAGTGGATGGAATGGAAACCGTATCAATGCACGCACTCCGTGTAGGGATTTCCCTCCTGCTCAAGATAATTATTGTGGAGTTGGAGATACAACTGGTGCTAATCAACTTATTACCATACTAGGACAACTCACTCAGGTTATGAATAATAACCTTACTCGTATGGAGCACCCTGATCCGCAACGTGGAGGATCAATGTTAGACTGCTTCATGAGGCAACAACCACCAACATTTAATGGGCGTACAAATCCATTAGTAGCTAAGCAATGGATAAATTCCTTAGAAAAAATATTCCACACCTTGGGGAGTAGTGAAAGGGAAAAGGTTATTATGGTAGTCTACCGCCTCACTGGAGATGCCGATCAATGGTGGTCATTGATTCAAAACACAAAGGAAGATGAAGAAGTATCAAGTATGGAATGGAGAGAGTTCAAAGATCTTTTCTTAGAAAAATACTTTCCACATAACCATCAAGCAGATATGGAAGACAATTTATGAGTCTGAGACAAAAGGAGGATGAGAATGTCGCAAAGTATGAGGCTAACTTTACAAGGTTAGCGAGGCATGCAGTAGATTATATACGTAACCCAAGAAGTAAGATTGATCGTTTATTTGATGGGTTAAAACCATTTCTTCGTCGAGCATTAGTCTCACAAACCTTCTCGTCGTATGAAGACATTGTCTCGTGTGCTATCAAGACAGAAAAGGAATTATCTAAATCTTATGACAATAAAGTAAAGCAAGAGAAGAAGAGAACTGTGGAACAAGAGACAGATAAAGGGAAAAAGGGAATGAAGGATTTTCCATTATGTGATAATTGTGGGAAGAATCACCCTGTTACTTGCCTAAAAGGAATGAGAGTTTGTTATAAATGTAGAGAAAAAGGTCACCAGGCGTGTGATTGCAAGGGAAAGAAAGAGGATATCAATGTTGAATGCTACAATTGTAGAGAAATGGGGAATTATGCAAATGAATCTCCTAAGCATCAGGGAAACATACCTCAGAAAAGGCCAAGGTATCAAGGCCAATCTTATGCTGTGACTACAGTTGAAGCGGAATAATTAATGTATTGGTGCTTTTGGACTCATGGATTATATTCTGGTCATTAGAATAATGTGATATATATATAAGGATTGTACTACAGTACTTGTTGTTTCAGTAAGGTTTTAATATGATGAAGGTAGTAATATTTTTAGTATGTGACAATAAGAGAAACTTTACTTTGTTTGGGGAATCTGATAAATTAATGTTGGAATTAAGAGACCTTTTAGAGAAATTTTGGACAAAGGTATTTTGGATAACTATAAAGGTTGGGATGGATTAAGTCAAACTTTGAATAATATTGTTTAAGGTTAAAACATTTCTAAAGATTATTTTTGGAATATTATAATACTATATTTTTAGGAAAAGGACAACCTGCAGGGTGGGGCATAACCCGTCGCGTCGGACAAAGCTGTAGGAATCGAACCCACAACCATAGTGTGACAGGCCTTTATTACCTACCACTAGCCTACAGGAAGTCCCTGGTTATTACAAAATAGTTTTACTAATCTAAATGGTATGTGTTAATATTTGGAACCTTATACAATTAGGATAAATAGAATATTTTTGAGTTCTATTACCTTTTAGAGTGAAAGATGGGTTTGTGGTAAATTTTTTTTAAAGAATGAAAGTCTACATGACAAGTATGTATATTCCCTTACATTCTTAGTAAATCTCCTAAATAAATTTCTCAACTTTATAAAAGGTAACTTAAAATAAAAACATTGCCGGTTAACTTTTCCAACTGGGGATTCAATGACCGTTTAACCAATCACAAGTTTGTGATTTTCTTATTGTTAACTTTCTCCTAATCCAGTTTTCTACAACTCTCCAACAGACCTTGATGGTTTGTTTTTCTTCCATATCCATATTTTCATAGAATCCTAGTATGGGATATCTCGGGTGACCTTTGTACTTATCTTTCTTTCTTTTAAAGTTATATTTTTATTAACCTTATTTTCGATGTGGGTTTTCTACAAAGGTATTTTCTATTTTCAACCTTTTATTTTCTAAGAAAAATTTCAAATTGCGAGGACACAATTTATTGAAGGAGGGGAGAATGTATCACCCCGAGCTTCTATGATACGCTTCTCATTCAATAATGCAATAGCTTGCATTGTACGCAACTTCGAGTTCTAACACACACCACAACCAATCAAAGTAGCCATTATGAATAATAATACTCACTTTTTAAAATTATAGAAATTTTATATTTCAAAATGAACTTCATTTTTGTATTCGGAATATCAAAATTATCCTAAGTTGAATTTTTTGTAATTTTCTGAGAACTTCCAATTTTCTATGAATAGTGAAAAATACTTAAAAACAACTTTTTTAATCATAATAATTTATAGTGATAAATTATAATATTGAGTGTTTTTAAACTATAATTAGAATCTATTTTTACCATTTTATCCAATGGTGTTCATTATAATTAATTTCACTTTGAAATTGGACATAAACAATTGTCAATCTTTTGATATATATTGTTTCTTAAAAACACGCTATTTGTTGTGACAACGGGAATTAATTATAAAATTAATTAATGCAACTTATATGTTTGGAATTTTGTAAAATATAAATAATTTTTGTATTTGGAATATCAATTATAGCTTAGGGTGAAATTTTGGCATTGTTCTGAAAAACATCAATTTTTGATGAATAGTGAAACCACTAAGTGGTAGTTAAAAAACTGATTTTTCGTTTAAATGAAACATTACCACTTCTGTGATTTGATTTTAAAAAATCCTACATACATGGTTGTCATTAGGAATTAAAATGTGGTTCAATGGGATTAAAATAATTTTTGGTGAATAGTAACTTTTAAGTTTAATTAATCGCGATTAAAGGTAATTAGTGAAATTTATGGTAAAAATAGTATTATAAAAATATGGAATGACCTTTAAACTTGTCCAAACACTATTTGATGTATCATGGCCGACCAAGAAAATCCATGAGTCAACTTGGGGACCCCATGGAGCCACTTCGGTAGGAAAAGGACATAAATAACTTTTTATTTAATGTTAAAATAAAAAGGTCACAAACAAGAGTGGGTTTACTAAAATAATTTTTAAATGGGGTTATATAGGTCATATTTTTGACTATAAATATTCATTATAAATATAAAAAGATTTCCTACATAATCACAATTTTTTTATAATTTTTAGACATTAAATATATTAAATTATTTATGACACCATGATGATACAGTGATTACCTCATTAATTGACGATTTAAATAAAATGAAAGGATAATGTAAAATCTAAGGCTTACACTTGTCAAAACACTATTGGGTGAGGATATTTATAACCCTTATCACCTTATCCTCGAATTATATAAATGTGGTACCTTTAGAATCTGAAAATAATTGTATAATAAATTAACATTTCATTACTTTCCAAGAGTGCCCCTCATCTCAACTTATAAAAGGCCCTCACCCCTAACACCTTATTCACACTTTCAAGCCATTTGGATAGGCCAACCTCTGCCCAAATACTCTTCCAACTTCCCTCCCTTACTCCTAGAAGCCTCACTTTGGGCATAATTCTTCCCAAGGAATCCTTTGGCTCAAATCAAAAGAGTTACCCAATTTTAAGGTAATGTCTTCTCTTATGTTATTTTGTTTTATTTTGATTATCCGACCCCCTAAAATATTTTTATTAATTTTTTTTGTAACAACAACAGTATCCTAAATATACTAGGATGTTTTTATAAGAATTATTCGAGCTACACTTACACACACCTACATCTAATGGTTAAAGAACATACTGTTTCTATGGATGGTGAATTTCTGCCTCACGAAACGATGATTGTTCAACACTCATATAACACCTTCAAATGTGGCCATTAAGATGTCACTATATTTATATATGATATATAATATGTTTATGTTTTAATTAATGTTCTGTATTTTTCATTTGTGGCATACTTTATGATTTCCATTATGGGTAAACGCAATAATTTTATTTTAGGAAGTGTGGACTACCGCCCCCTCAAAGTGATTTGAATCGTTAATGCCATATGTGGGATGTATAAAGGATAGAGTAAATGATATTATATATGATATTATACTGGAATTTTAATATACCTTTATATAATTATGATTTCATTAAATACGAAATAGAAATGAAAGTAGCGTTCATGCGTATGTACGACTTACCGTCTCCATGAACGGTGCATTTCATTTCTTACCTCTAAACGTTATGGAATATTATAAATGCATGTATATACTGGATATATATGAGGTATATGATATCTATATAATGAATATAATTTTGGATATAATGGATATTTCACCACATGAACAACTTGTAATTATAAGACGTTTATTTTTGACTAAAGTACCAAAGATCTACAAAATGACTATTATTAACTTAAATAAATACATAATGTTCATAACATGGTAATAAGTGATATAAAAGGAATAAAAAACTTGAAAAAGGTTCTTAAGCAATTATAAATTAACTCTAGTTTATTATTCAGGAGGTTAAAGAACGGTCGAGTCAAGACAGGACGCAAGGTAAGGGAATTTCTTAACCCAATTTCCATTCTTTGGGTTAATCTCCTACTTTCAAATTATGTCATGATATTATTATGTCATATCTTTTATTTTTACTTTATTTATGTGTACATATAGTAAATACACATAATAGATCTATTTTATTTTAAAAATGATCTTTGTAAGGACTTCGTCTCAATCTCCTTTCATTAAGGAATATTTGGTTTTATACACAACTTTCCTTTATACAGTGTATAAACCCCTTTGACTTTTACATTTATTCAAAAGGAATATTTTTATACGAAGTGTTTTACTAAAGGAAAAATAAGGAATGTTTTTCTTGTCGTACGTATGCATCGACAATGACTTCTCCGCCGCCATGACCATTATTTGGGTTTCGGCTTCTTCTACAAGCCATAACTTTTTTTTTTAAAATGAAAAATAAATTCCATGTTTTAACTTTCTTCTATTTTGGTATTGAAAATGGTTTTGAAATCTTTTTTATTATATAAATGTTTTGTATTGATATCTTGTGATTGAAATGTGGAAATGTTATGTTTCCTTTATGCATGTTTTATGTGATACGATTATGTTATGGTTTATGATATGTTTAAACCTATTCATATGAGGAATGCATTGGACTTAATAAGTGACGAGTGGAGCCCGCTATAGCTCCTCGATGCATCGGCAGGTCTCATGAGACAAACTAGTGTCTTGGAACGAGGCCTTGACAAAATCTTATTCGTGGTCTTGGCACAAGGCCTTGACTACGTGGTTATGATAGTCTGGCATTATGCATTCCATCATTATGAAAGTGGTTATTGATATTGCATGTGATTATTCGACCAGTATAATATCCATGTGAATAAGTAAATGGAATTATCTCATTTTACTTTTTCCATATTATGTTTAAGTTCAAGTTTAAAAGGCTTTTGTTTTAGTTATACATTGTCTTAAATGTTTATCTTTATTTATGAAAGCTTCAGCAATATTGTTATCCTTACTGAGCATCTGAGCTCACCCCTTTCAATGTTTTAATATTTTCCAGGATGTGAAGAAGTATTTTATGAATGACCTACAGGGATAGTCAAAAGAGGATATGAGTGTGGACTATGGAGACTTTTTATTTGTAGATTTTCACTTTATGATGTAATGTAACATTTATGAATGTATCTAGTGTTTCCAAGGCTACTAAACTAATCGGTCTTTCAAGACTTGATCTTTTGTGATCATGCCAATGTTACAAAGTAATGCACCGAATCTGGGTAGCTGGGGTCAGGGCATTACAATATCCATGTAGGACTTATATTGGGGAGTTTACTTGTACCTGATCAACACAAGAGTAATGTACCTCTGAGTTATTATGTAGGGGATTACGTTACTATTTTTATGATATTTTGGGAGTATTGATGAATCATGATTTGGAAAATAGGTTCACAATCAATATATATACTTATTATTGTACTTTATATTAGATCATAAATTTAATTTCATGATGTGTGCTATATGTTTGAGATAGACTTATATTTTTTATTATGTGATAGATCAATTTAAAGTTAAGTTTTCATATATCTTTGTTGGAATTAATTATTTAAACGAGGAATTATGTTATGTTTTAGTTGTATATATATAAATGTGACTAACGTGTAGGGATAAAGTACTATGGTTAATTATATGAGGATTATAAATTATGTTATGGGTAGACTCTAAGGGAAACCTTATGTAATCACTTAGACCAGTTAGGATATAATAAATTATATCATAATTCTTACCTTCATGCTATAGAAGATACTACCACATAGACAAATAGTGGAGTATCTTTCTATTATGGAGGGTGCTATTAAGAACACTCTCATACCCACTCTATTATTTTTTTCCAAAGGATCACTTTATCCATGAGTTTCTACCTAGTGCCCGTATAAAGGGGGAGTCACTAGGACTATAGTCTACTATGATTGAGACTTCTAGCTCTAGAATTATCCATATTTCTAGGGAATTAAAGGTATTTAGGATATTGAAGACTGGATTCATATTATCAATAAGATATTCAACCTAGTAGATACCCTAAAGGATTGGAAGGTTAATCATTCAAATTTTATGTTGTAGGGTGCTACTGAGCATTGGTGGGATGCTATGTTCCAGGATAGAAAGAGTGAAGGTCTTACATTGGTGACATTCAAGGACCTCTTATTTGTAGATTTATTTATGGGAATAATGAATCTAGACTAGGAACATGAGTACATGGATATTTTTTAGGGATCAATGAAAGTGTTTTCTTACTCATCACATTGCATGGAGCTTTTTCACTTTTCTCATCCCTTAGAAAGAGATGATGCATTAAAAGACATGAAGTTCAAAATTGGTCTTTGACCAAAGTTGAGAGGACAAGTTAGAAACTTTGATATCAAAACTTCTAATTAGGTTATTCAAAAGGCCCCGATGATAGAAAAGTATATAGAATAGGATCAATTAGCTAGTTTCCTTTGACCCTTAGTTACATAGGTTGGTGGAATTCCTACTGCTGTGATGAGTTCCACCTCTAGTAGAAAGAAGATTAAGGTTGGGGGCATGTAGTTGACTAGTGGAATACTGATAAAGCATAGTATGTATTCATAAAACCCCTCAGGAGGAGTTTCATAGTTCATTAACTATGGAATGGATGGTCACTATTTAGAGTTCTATATAACACCTAAGACCACTTTTTGACAATGTAGAAAGATGGGGAATATCCATTAGTTTTTCTCTAGGGATTCAAGGGTGATATTTCGTAGAGGTGGGGGATAAACTTGATCTATGACTCAATTTTCTAGAAAAATTCCTTATTAGAATACATAGGTGAAGTCACTAACCAGCCATTGGTCTCAAAGGATAGGGTCTCAATATTGAAGAAGGTCATATTTACAAAGTGGACCAAACTCCAATAGATGGTGGTTAGGGACCATTTATTGTATAAGGTATATTTTTGATCATATATACTTTATATACACCATTTAGGATGAAATTAGACCATATTAATCAATTCATAGAGTTTTATATAATATTTTTTTTATTATGGACATATATGGGAATTCATGATTCTAGATATAAATAGATTCGATGTGATTCTTGGCATGGATTAGTTGATCATCTTCTGAGCTCACATTGTTTGCTATCAGAGATGGGTGTCCTATACTTTTCCAAAGGTAGAGTGAAATTGATGACTATAGAGTATAAATTATGAGCAACTAGAGTTAGTATAGACTTAAGTCATATTAGGATGATCATGAAATTGACGATGGTCTTGGATATTTTGGAAAGACCAGTAGAAGACCCCTAGACTTTTACTCTAGTCGTGGATCTCTATCAAGAACTTTTTCCAAATGAATTCATATAAATATCCCCTAATAGTGTAGTTGAATTTGAGATATGTCTCATGTTGGGTGTGCAACCCATTTCAATAACTCTTTATCATATGGCACTAGTTGAACCTAAGGAGCACAAACTGTAACATGATGATTTGGAGAAGAAGGGATTTATCAGACTGAGTACCTCACTGTGGGTTAAACCTATATTTCTCACCAAGAAGGAAGATAGTAATCTTTTACTTTTCATTGATTTCCCGAAACTAAACTAGGTGATGGTGAAGAAAAAATATCCATTTCCCAAGATTCATGATCATTTTTGATCCATTGCGAGGACCTTAATGGTTCTACAAGATTGATATTCGATCTGGATATCTCCAGTTGTAGGTTATAGATGAGGACATCCAAAAGATAGAGTTTTAGAGTAGGTATAGGATATATAAGTGGTTGGTGATGCCATTTGGATTGATGAATTCATTGGTAGTGTTCATGGATCTCATGAACAAGATCTTCCACCCCCACCTGGAATCATTCATTATGGTTATCATTGATGACATCCTTATTTACTGATTTATGTTAGAGAAACATGCTATAAAACATAAAATATACCTAAGTATGCTTCGAGAACATTAGAACAACACCAAAAAAATGAAGTGTAACTTATATATTCAAGAGGTTTTTCTCTTGGGGCATGTGGTGTATGTGACAGGTATATTCATGAACCCATAGAAAGTAGAGGCAATGATATTTTAGAAATTTCCCCATAATGTGTTCAATATAAGAAGATTATATGGTTTATCCAGATACTACTGAAATTTTATCTAGTACTTTTAAAATCTATCATCACCTCTAACTGCATTGATGAATAAGGGATTAGAGTTTCAATGGTCGGACCATTTTGAAGAATCATTTCTTGAGTTAAGGGGAAGGTAGATTATAGATCTATTACTCATACTTTCTAGGCATGGGACCAGATATGAAATATACTGTGATGCATCAAAAATTGGTTTGGTAGTGGTATTGATTTAGTGAGAGTTGGTTATAGATTATGGTTCACAATATCTATGACCCCATTAGTGGACCTACCCCTCTCATAAATTGGAGCTCACAACTGTGGTCCATTCTCTAAAGTATTGGAGACACTATCTCTTCGGTGAGATGTTTATTGTATACAATGAACACAAGATCCCCTATTACATCTTTAAAAAATGGGACCTGAACTTTTTGTAGATTCATTGGTTTGAGTATATTTAGATGTTTTACTTTGAGATATATTATATAATAGGGATAGGTAATGTCATTATTATAAAAACCCTTCACTTTATCTCATATTTAAACATGATTTATTACATAAAATTTCACTTCATACAACTCAAAAGATCAATAGGTCTAGTGTATTTAGTAAATTAGGTAAATTAAATAACAACTAAAATCATTAAATACAACATATTTATTGAAATATTCTTTGACATGACCAAAACATTCCTTTGTACTTAACACTACATGGGATAACCTGAGGACATACATAAGGAAGGGGTGAGATCATCGCAAGGGAATAATCATGGAATAAATTGAGAATAATAGTAAATATTATACAAGGAATATCAATGAGGCATAAATAAACATGAATAATAAGGCATTATATAGAATGATAATCATAACATGGGAAATGTGGAAATAATAAACAACATGATGTAAGCACGTGTCAAGGGTCATTGCACATGGAGGAGCATGAGTCAAGGCTCAATGCACATGGAGGAGCATGGGTATAGGACCATTGGACATGGAGGATTATGATTCAAGGACCATTGAACAAGAATTATCATGATACAAAATATTACCCAATGCATTGGAGAGCTATTAGGGAACACCCTTAATAATCGTTTCATTCTCATGTTTAAGTGTGCCACATAGATCATATAACACGGTTTCATTCAAAATCATAATTTATTCCAAGATACAAGAATTTAGAATACATAAATTTAAGTCCCCAATCAATAATTATATGTTCATGAAGGTGAATAACCATTATAGATAAAGGGGTATGGTATTCCATACACGATGATTTTGACATGGAAAGTCATGGTGTAATTTCGGTAGCATAACAACATCATATATAAATTTATAAAATGGGTTGATGAGATTGAAATCGGAATATAATAATTTAGACATGAAATTGATAGTAATAGGTACATTTTATAACATATCCAAACATAGAAAAAATGAATTTAGAATACATAACATAAAAGGAATGCTTGATAAAAGAGGATGGTGGAAGATTCCTTACAAAATCTCGGTATGGTAACAGGTGTACATAAAGGTTATTAGGAGGTTTAAATTAGAGTTAAATGGGATCACATAATTTAAAAATAAAATTTAAAGTAAGGGGGATAGGTAATAATGTATCCCAAATTAAGAAAATGTAAATCAAAAGATATTATCATAATTTAAGTGCTTGATGAAAAGAGGAGAGAGAGAATCTGTTACAAAATTTCGGCATAGTAATGGATTAAGTATGGGTCAAAATGAGATATTATAAATGGTATAAAATTAATATAATATCAATTGGACAGTAAGGGAATTATAATAATTGACTGAAAATATAAACAATTGAAATTATAAAGACTAATTTCAAAGAAGGCTCTTGAATTAAAAGAGAGGAATAGAGGATCTCTTACTTGAGTGTGTGAATCCAAAGGCTTGGGAGGGGCCTCTTGAAAGCTTGGGGGAGACTTGGGAGGACTATATAGAGTATATGGACGATATTTTATGTGTTTAAAAATAGTTTTAGTGAATAGAAATGATATCTTTGGTGGATTTATATAGAAAAAGGGGGATTTTTTATTATTATTTTAGTAATAAACACTACATAATAAAATATTCAAAACCAAAAACAATACCATTGTTTTTTCAAATGGTTTATACCAAAGGGGTGTGGTATAAATTATTTTATAAGTACAAGTTCCAAATATAATAAAATATCACATTTTATTATGTGGAGATGAGTCACACTTTCAAGAAAATGATTTTAAAATCATAAAATATAATATAAGTCTCAGAGGATTCAAAAGGATTTATAAAATAAATAAAATAAACCTAAAATAAAATTATTTTAAATTAAAACATATATCTTTCCAAGGATACATTTTACAATATTTATTACATCACTATTGGGTCATTATGATCTCCTAAGATAAACTGTATATTTACATGGTATTTAATTTTTCCCAAAAATTCAAGTGTCTTAGAAAATTATCAAAAATTCTCAATTGAATAATTTTGACATCCTAATTCCAAAAAATATATTTATTTTTTCTAAATAATTTTATAAATATGAAAATTTTCACATTTAATATAAAAACTCATATTTATTGAAAATTTATGGGTTTTGATAATAATAGTTTTTGAGTTATAATAAAAATTACATTTGAATTCATAAAAATTATATGATCATTTATATTTTAAAAAAATTTATTTAACAATAATATTTTATTAAAATATTATTTATTTTAGAAATCCATTAATTCAACAAAATATATTTCTTAATTGAATTTGAATGTTAACCAAAAATACTATTTGTGATTTAAATATCATTTACAAAGTTAATATAATAGGAAGTAAATATATTCAATATTTTATAAAAAATAATGAACATATTTCTATTTATAGGGTTTTTTTACATATCTCTTTATTACATTAGAAGACACCATTAGATTAAGGTGCACGATAGTGAGGATTTCATGGGGTCGTTCGATGAACTTGCTTTGGGGGATGATCTCGATGAGATTGAACTTATCTCATAAACGGTTTCAATCATACTGAAGTTGTTAGATCCCAACTTGGTATTAGTATAGGCTAAATCCTAAAAATTCTATCTCCATCATAAGCTCTGATAAATGGGATTCATAGGGTACGATCCTACTGTTTGAGGCCATCACTTCCTTTTTATGTGCCAAAAGGATTTAATAAAACCTTATATTTATACTAGTCATGTAATCACTATTCAAAAACTATATTATTAACGGTAAAGATACTTAACGGTCATTTAAAATCTAATTGGATAATACAAAATAAGTGAATTTGTTTTCTATATCCATAAGACATTAAATTAAATCAAAAAGGAAAATTTTATTTATAAAAGTTCTGGTCGTTACAATCTTCCCCCTTAAGAAATTTCACCCTCGAAATTTCCTTTTCCTATACTAAAATAGGTGAGGGTAAATCTACTTCATCACTTCTTCTAGTTACCATGTTGCTTCTTCAAACTTTTAGTTTCACCACAACATTTTGACTAGGGTAATTGTCTTATTTCATAGATATTTTTCTCTAAGATCTAAGATCTTCACCGACTACTTCTCATAGGAAATTTCATTCTCAAATGGTACAATATCTGGATTGAGTGCATGTGATAGTTTTGGTATGTACTTTATTAATAGGGATACATGGAATACATCATATACTTGAGATATGTTCGGTGGGAGTGCTAGTCGACAGGCCACTGCTCTGATACGATCAAGGATGTCAAAAGGGATGATGAACCTTAGACTAAGCTTTCCTTTCTTACCAAATATAATCACTTCATTCCATGGAGATATGAAGAGGAAAACCATGTCTCCAATATCAAGATCTAGGTCACGTCGATGATTGTCAGCACATCTCTTTTTTTGACTCTGAGCAGCTTTGATGTGCTACTGGATGGTCTTAACCTTGTCCACCATTTCTTTAACCATTTCAGGGCC
Source organism: Viscum album (assembly GCA_963277665.1). Taxonomy (NCBI): domain Eukaryota; kingdom Viridiplantae; phylum Streptophyta; class Magnoliopsida; order Santalales; family Viscaceae; genus Viscum; species Viscum album. The sequence continues at coordinate 1,439,085,658 of OY728157.1, forward strand.
TATAATTTTTTGTTCCCCGAATTCATCCCAACATGCTAGTGTTCTGCACCTATTCCCATAAAGGACTTTATATGGGACCATTTGGATACTTGAGTGGAAATGATTTATATAAGAGAACTCCACCAAAAAAAGATATTATTTGGTGTGTCATGTTTCTTATGTGTTGTTTTCAGCACCAAATTAATTTCCCTAACTTGTAACTAGCATAGTGTGTAAGTACGGGGTCGGTCCACAGGGAATCCAGGTTGTCGTTTATGTATCTCGATTTGAAATTTCTCAAGTGAATATGCTGAATTTAAATACAATTTGTTGGTTCATAATGATGGATCTCGAGAGATAACTAATTGGTTGGCCTTCTCTAACTCACTAAAAATTAACTTCAAAATCAAAGATTACTTAAAACTAGATTTTAATGGATAATGATAAAAATGTGTCAGGGCTGGAAATTTATGTGGTATGTTAAACCTTATACCCTATTGTGTTGTGTTGTTCATAATAATCCACATTTTTGGGTTTCATTTGTGTTGGAACTCCCTTGGTTTGGTGAGTTCCGATTAAGTCGGTAGAAATCAACCCCTTGGTCTGGAAATTGATTTCTACTGACTCTTAATTTAGGAACTGCCATCTAGAAATGACAAGAATATCCAATGGTCATGGATATCCTTGTCGTAATTCTCCCAAAGATCCCTGGAAACTCCATTCTTGGTCTGATATGTGGTTTCCAGTGAAATAAGACACAGAATTTGGGAGAATTAGGTGAGAGACGATGAACAAACACAAGAATAGAGAAATCGGTTCTAAGGAACCCACATTTTTTCCAGCCCCAACACAGGGGGGGGGGGGTCAGCTAATCATGATGAAAAGGATAAGAAACTTACTAAAATTTATAAGAGAGTGCATTACAATAGAAAATAGAAGAATCAGAAGAACAATATTAATACAGATAACAAGTTCTCCAAAACCTTTCTATCACAAAAAAAACTTAGTTCCTAGCCCTCTTCTTCTCCTCTCTCCAATCCTCCTTATCCAGGATAACCCCCCAGGGTCTTATCAGTCATAAAGAACCTTTTTCTAGTTGTCCAAAAGTAGGTATAAAGGAGAACCCTGGGTAAATGATTAGGTGAAAAGTGAAAAAGATAAAAGGAGAAGGCTATAGTGGTTCACACGGTTTTGGGTGCACAGTTTAGCAGGTCGTGCGCCAACCATGTGGAAGTATCTGTCTCAAATCCTTAAAGGAAACATGGTTTTCCTATATGGGATGCATGGTTTGGGTAATCCATGAACCAAATTTTCGGATGTCTCTGTCCATATATACACGTCTCACACAATTTCTCTGAAGGACCACACAGTTTTGGTAAGTCGTGCGCCAACCGTGCATACCTCTATGTCAATGAAATCTTCTCCTGCACGGTTTGAAAACAATTTGGATAACCGTATGATGGTCATGCAAGTTTCCTTTCTCTTTTAAATTCCATAAATCTCCCATACTTCATGTCTAAATGATTGATTCGGGTGACCCCAATCTGGCATAGTTAGGGGAAAAGGGTCAAAAAGCCTCCAATTCCTTTCTGAATCTCCAAAATTCATAGACTTCATGCTTCATCCTCTAGTGACTGAAAAACCTATTAAGGAACACCAAACTTGTGAAATCCATGAAAAAACCATCACAAAACCATTTTATAGATTTTAAACCAAGTGTAAATGCCTTATGAACAGTAGTGCCTCAAACTCCCCCACACTTGATTGGTGTTTTGTCCTCAAATAAAGGCATATATAGTCATTTCCAAGGAGTTACCAAAGAGACTGATAGAAACATTATAGATTATACAAATTACATGAATATGAAATTTGAACTAATTATCGTTAAAAATTACAACATTTGTACTTCATGGTTCCCCAAGTCTATGAGGTTATCTAACAAAGTCGGCTTAATCCAAAATAGTCAACCATTCATTCATAAATCAATTTTGCTTAAAACAGACTTTTCCCTTCTTCATTCAAAGAAAGTGCCTACCTCCATATTCATCTCGTTATACAATTAGATTAGTTATGCCCAGGTTTCATTTTCACCAATTGGCGGGATATCACTTTTATAGGTTACACACCCTCATTGACTTGCATTATTTGGAACATGATGAAAGGTCATCAACATTATTGGGCATGCCTTTGTACATCTCAATTTTTTTCTTTATAGTGGGGTGAGATACTAGCATAAATATTTTCCCAATTTTCTCATGTCAACACATGATGAGAATGTTTTATCAAGTCAAGAGATCATGAAATTAAGACCGCGCAATATCCACTAGTGTGACAACAACAATTCCCGAAACCCCACCTCTCCTTATGCACATTTTGACTTCCATTTTAAGGGGTTCCTCAATTTGAATTACTCCATCACAAAAATCATTTTAAAAAAAACTGGTTTTATAAATTAATGGATAAATGTTCCTTTTCAAGTATTATAAGGTTTATTCACATCACAAACTAGGTTCGACAATCCAAACATATGAACCATTTTCAGAGATAATTTCCAAAATTAATTTTTATCTAATTGATATAAACCCATGAAATCTATAACAGCCCTTTAGAAACACCTAAGAAAACATGCTACCCTAAGTAATTAGGCAAGCAATCAGTCAAAATGGGGTGACAATTAAGGGTTACCTCTCCCACTCTTAAAACCGAGCATGGTCCCCGGTGAAGGTAATAAAGTAGAGAAGGGTGGGCAAGGAAGCATGAAAAGGGAGGGAAAAAAGTAAATAATAGAAAACATTGAAAAAGTGAAAATCCCCCCTAAATGTTGGTCAAGTGTAGAAAACAAGTGGTGTGAAAGATCCCGATGAGTGGAAAGGTAACTGGTGTGGAATAGATGAAATCCCCTACTAGAGAGACACAAGAACCAAACAAGTGATGCAAGAAAAAGAAAAAAAAGAATTAGGGAAAGAAAAACACCACACACAATCACAAAAATGCAGTCAAAACATCACACCATAGAAGAGGGTACAGTATACAATAGTATAAATGGAACATAATAAGAAAGAAGTAAAAAATATCTCAACGCCCTCCCACCGAGGGATCAGATGGATCAAAAAGGAAGGCCCAACTGGATGCATCCCATGTTGGATCGACGGTAGGAAGAGGGAAGTCCACAGGATCAGAGGAAGAAAATGTAGTAGAAGGATCTCCCATCGAGGCACCAGATCCTGACAAATAGTAGGAGAGAGGATGGTTGGGAACAACTTCATATAGGGTGGGAGGATGAAAATCAGCCAAGCTAAGGCCCTCTACCTCCATGCGTGTTCGCTCAAGATGCCATTGGAACATAGAGTACTGGTCTTGCTGCCACTTCTAGAAGTGGTCGGGGTCAACATACAGTGTTCCCTATAGGGAAGGGTAGTATAAATAGGGAGGGTAAAATGTTTGGGGCACAAATGGGTGAGAGGTGGCAGTAGGATAATTGGAGGTCCCCTGGGATGTGGTGTGGTGGGAAACAGTAAGATCGATAAGGCGCTCCTTTATAACCAGGCCCGTAGGTGGAGGTGCAGCTGGGGCGGCCCCAGGAACACCCCGTAGTCGTAATCTGACACCGTATGGCTCCAACATCTGCATCTGGTAGAAAAGAGTGATATCAAAGAATGGTGCCTCTAGTATCTCCACAAATTCCACAACATCATACTCAAGGTGTATCCAATCCACTAGAAGAGTGATAAATGGTTCACAAAAACATCTCCCTTTGGCTTGGAAAACATCAGCTTCAAATACTGGGTAAAGAGGTAGGTGATATTGACCTTTATGCCCATAACCATGGAGTTCAAAATCAATAGGTCCCAATTTCTAATAGTACCATTGATATCCGACCAGGCTGTAAAGATGGTGGTAATAATCCTATGAAGGACCCGATGGATGGGGTTAATGAATCTTGAAGCTTTGGCTGTCTGCGGTATGTATGTGCCCCTATTGCAATGGTGGACTAGAAAAGCCAGGCTGGGGTCAGATCCCACTCGAATGGTGCCAGAAAATAAGTGTCACTCTGCACGTACTCACTGTCATACATTCCAATATAGGTGGAAAACTCACTCAGCCGGAGGCTGTGCCGCTAGTTTATCAAGCAGAAAGTGACATCATTAACAACTTCAATTGTAAAGCCCCGCTCATCCTCATTGTATCTCTCACAATAGTGAAAGTTAGCCCAAAATTCTAATACAATCATCTCATAAATTATTTGGTGTTCTGCTAAAGCGTGGGTGAGATTTCCCCAGGAAATATGCATCTAGATCTCATCAGTAATGCCCAAGGAGGCAAGGTTTTCTAAATTAAACTCATAATGGGGAATGATTTCACAGTTCAAAAGGGTAAGATATCACATGAGTTCCTCTTTCTTAGTAAACTTGACCTGCAGGACATGGCAGGAGCCTGAGATGGAGTCCCGAGCTCTTTTTGAGGTAGACATGATAGGTTAGGGTTAGGTTTTGGGAACCTGTAGATAAAAACAACATACAACAATAGCATACAATCACCAAAAGTATGGATAGAAAATTAAATTTCCGAAATGAAAAAATGTACATATTCCTAAGGCAAATCCAAAATTTGGAAATAAAGGTATTGAAAATACGTGTTCATTGGGAAATAATTGGTGTGCATGTGGGTGATGAATAAATAGTGGGAAAACAAAAGAAGAGAAGTGGAATGGATGACCAAAAAGAAATAAAAGAATAAATGAAAGATAAAATAAAAGAAGAAGAAGAAATGAAATGGAGTATGGGATTGGGGGGGAAATGCGGCCGAACCCTAGGGAGAGAGGGAAAAAGAAAAGAAAAAGAAAGATAAATAAGGAAAGAAGAGGAAGAGGAAGAGAGAAAAAATACCTTGGAGGTAGAGAGAGAAAAAGGATCTAGCTGGAGGAGGAAGAAGAAGAAGAGGGAGAAGCCTAGGGTGTGCACGGGTTGAGCAGGAGGAAGCCACACAGATTAAGGGGGGGGGGGTCTCATTTTTTTATATTAAATTTCAGGTTTTAAGTGGCTGCACGGCCTAGGGTGCATGATTTATCAAACCGTGCACCAACCATGCAAAAGATACTAGAGTGAGGGGTTCAGGGTGCACGGGCTATGCACAGTTTGGATAACCGTGCGCTAACTGTGCAGTTGGTTCTGCGTGATAAAATTTTGAAATTTTTCCCTATTTGAACCAAAAACACACCCTTTTCATTAACATTTGTGGATCCCCTCGAATGAGATAAAATATCTTGAGATTTTCTATAGGAAGTGTAAGAATTGAATTATATAAATTTAATAAGATACCCTAACTTGTGGTGAGAATTATACACTATAACACACAAGAGAAGAAAAGCACACTATTATGTAGTCTAAGGCACACTCAAACAGGCAAATCATTTGAACCAATTTTTTTTCAGAATGCCGGGTTACCTCCCGGTCAGTGCTATGTTTAAAGTCTCAACCTCGACTTACCTGGGCCTTGAGATACCCCAATTTCATGGTGGAAACTATTCCCACCATATATCCCATGCTAAAATAAGGCTTCAAGAACTGCCCATTGACCTTGAATATTCAATCATCCACACCAGCCACTTCCACCGCACCATGGTGGAAAACCGTAATCACCGTAAAGGGTCCCAACCACCGAGACTTCATATTACCTAGAAAAAACTTCAGATGAGAATTAAAAAGTATTACTTTATCACGTGGCTGGAAGGATTTCCGGGAGATCATGCGGTCATGGACCACCTTTGTCTTCTCCTTATAAAGTTTCACATTCTCATAGGCCTCCCACTTTATCTCGTCAAGCTTGGTTAACTGGAATTTCTTATTTTCTTCCGCATCCTTGAGATCATAATTCAAGGCCTTGACAGTCCAATAATCCTTGTGCTCCATCTCCACTGGAAATTGGCAGGGTTTCCCATAGATCAATGGGAAAGGTTACATACCCAATGGTGTTTTGAAGGATCTCTGGTAGGCCCATAATGCATCATCTAATTTCTTGGACCAATCCTTTATTGATGCACCTACCATTTTCTCCAATATTTTCTTTAACTCGCTGTTTGACACCTCCACTTGACCACTAGATTGAGGGTGGTATGGTGTCCCTTGGTTGTTCTTGACCCCATACTTTAAGAGCACATTTTTCATGAGATTGATGTCAAAATGTGTATCGCGGTCGCTAATCAATACCCACGGGGTCCCAAACCGACTAAAAATATTTTTCTTTAGAAAAGTGATGACAAACTTAGCTGTATTATAAGTCATTGTTTCCGCTTCTACCCAATTTGAAACGTAATTGACACATACCAGAATTTACGTGTGCTCAAAGGATGGGGTAAACAAAACCATGAAGTTGATTCCCCACACGTCAAAAACTTCAACCTCAAGTATCGGGTGTTGCGGCATCTCAACAAGACGACCCAAATTTCCCGTCCATTGGCACCGATCACAACGTGAGAAAAAATTAAGAGTGTCCTTATGCATGGATGGCCAGAAAAATCCTGATTGTAAAACCTTTTCTACTATTCGATCTGTCCCATGATGTCCTCCTATCGGAGAAGAGTGACAGAATTCTAAAATACTTTGAATCTCTTCATCTGGGATGCAACAACGGATTACCCCATCACCACATGAGCGGAAGATAAGGGGGTCTTCCTAGAAATACCTCTTTACCTCTGAAAAAAATGCTTCCTCTGCTAAAATGATAAGTCTGAGTGGACAACTCTTGTGGCTATGTAATTTGAAAGGTCGACGAACCATTGCTGAGGTGGTAATCCAATGGTAAATAGTTGCTCATCGGGGAAGTCTACCTTGATCTCTCGGTCTTCTTATCTCTCTAAATGGGGTAGTTCCAGCTGGGAGAGATGATCAGCCACCACATTTTCACTTACCTTCTTATCCTTAAACTAAAAATCAAACTTCTAGAGGAGGATCACCCAACAGTTGAGCTGCAGTTTGGAATCCTTCTTGTTCAGAAAATAATTAAGTATGACATGATCTGTGTAGACTACAACTTTATAAAGCACTAAGTTGGAGTAGAATATGTCAAACAAAAACACCAAGGATATCATTTCTTTCTCTGTGGTGGTGTAATTAATCTATGCTTCATTTAATGCTCAGCTGGCATAATAGATCGGTCTGAAACTATGGTCCAGTCATTGTGCAAGCAATTCCCTCATAGCATAATCACTCGCATCACACATAATTTCAAACTACTCCTCCCAATTCAGAGCGATCATTATGGGTGAGACGATCAGTTTTCCTTCATAATTTGGAAGATTGCGATACATTTATCATCAAACTCCAAAATAGCATCCTTGGATAGTATATTGGTTAAGGGATGAGTGATCGCGGAGAAGTCACGGACGAATCTTCGATAAAAACCCGAATTCCCCAAAAAGATTAGAATTACTCAGATTGATGTGGGAATGGGAAGCTATGAGATAATTTTAATTTTTTCTGGATCCACCTCAATTCCGTTCATCAAGATCTTATGGCATAATAATATTCCATGTTGCACCATAAAATGGAACTTCTCCCAATTGAGAACTAGATTTTTATGCTCACATTGTTTAAGAACTATCTCCAGATTCGTTAAGAAAGTATTGAATGACTTCTTGTATACCAAGAATTCATCCATGAAAACTTCTAGAATCTTCTCATCCATATCATGGAATATGGATAAAATGCACCTATGAAAGGTGGATGGAGCATTTCACATCACGAATGACATTCGGTGATAGGTGAAGGTTCCACAAGGAAAAGTAAAGGTACTCTTTTCTTGATCCTCTAGGGAGATATAGATTTGTTTATATAATGAATAACCATCTAAGAAATAGTAAAATTCATGCCCCACCAATATTTCCATCATTTGATCCATGAATGGAAGAGGGAAATGATCTTTCCTGGTTGTATCAGTCGAATTCCTATAATCGACACAAACCCACCATCCTCTAACTGTGCGGGTTGTGATGAGATCATTATTTTCATTGGTCACCATCGTGATGCCTCACTTTTTAGGTACCACCTGGAGAGGACTCACCCATGGGCTGTCGGAGATGGGGTATATAATTCTATCATCAAGTAATTTGATCACCTCCTTCTTGACCACTTATTTCATGGGGGGGGGGGGGTCAGTATTCGTTGTGGTTAGAGAGAGGCTTTTGCCCCTTTCTCCATAAGTACCTTGTGGGTGCAGACCGTTGGGATTATACCCTTAAGGTCAATGACCATCTATCCAATGGCCTATTTCCACCTTTGGAGGACTTGCATAAGAGCCTCTTCTTGATCTTTTTAGAGCGAGGCATTTAGGATCACCGACAATATATGTTCCTCTCCCAAATAGAAATATTTTAATGAGGAAGGGAGAGGTTTCAACTAGAGATAGGGAGCCTTGAGAATGAAATGTATGATCAGCTCGACCTTGGCTCGCTCTAATAAATCTAGGACAACTGCCCTCTGCCAGTAATGGCTGCCTTGGACAACAACAAAGATTAATTCCTCCTGGTTTTCTTCAAGATGGTCATCCTCCAAAATGGGTTCATTGCTGAATGAATAATATTTCATATCATCTTCCTCTAGTCCTAAGCAGTCAACCATTATTGTGAAGGCACAAAAATACTCTTGATCCATCAGTGAAACCTTTTTCACTGCCTTGAGGATGTTGTAGGAAACCTTCTATTCACCCACACAGAAGATCATCTTCCCTTGGTGAACATAAATTAAAACCTTCCTGGTATCCAGAAAGGGTCTTCCAAGAATCAAATATGCCTCTTGTCCTTCTTCTATGTCCAAGATAATGAAATCTTATGGCAGAATTAATTTCCCCACTTTGACCAACACTTCTTCCAACAACCGCCTAGGGTATTTAATAGAACGATTAGCCAGTTTGAGTTCCACTTGGGTTGTCTTGAGATTGTTCAGCCCTAACTTCTTGAATAATCCAAAGGGAATTAAATTAACACTCTCCTCCTAATCACAAAGGGATTTTCCAAACTCACAAGTTCTTATAGTTCATGGGATATTAAAGATTCCTAGATCCTGGAGCATAGGAGGGAGAGTGCATTGGACTACCACTGAGAATTCCTTGGTCATGGTAATGGTGCCGAAGTCTTATATATTTCTTTTATTTGAAAGGATATCTTTCATGAACATCATATATGTGGGAATTTGAATCAATGAATCATCAAAGGGAATGTTGATGTGAAACATCCAGAAGACTTCCATGAACTTGGAAAATTGCTGGTCTAGATTTTGTTGTTTCTTCTTTGATGGAAATGACAAGAGAGGTTCATATGAATTAACCAATTATTTTCCCTTATCTTGTGGGAATTCCGATTCTTTATCTAGATCATGTTTTGGGGAAGATTCCTCAGTTGTGACTTCCCCACCTGAGGAGAATGTGGATTTATTTGATGGTGTAGCACCCTGACTCATAGTTACCTTCAGTTTCAACTCCATACCACTGCATAAAATAACAACATTTGCCTCCTCCCTTGTGTTTTTCTCAATATTTCCCAGAAGTGTACCGAGCTGTCTATGAGAGAGCTGATTGGGAAGCCTCCCAATATGGTTCTCCGAGCTTCTAATTGACGCCTCCTAGTTTTGAAATATTGTTTCAGTAGTAGTTATAAATTTAGACATCATTTACTCCAGACTTGAGGGAGGTTCCTATTGAGGTTGTTGGGATACTTGTTGGGGATGTGGTTGTCGCAATGGTTGAGCAGGATGAGGGTTTTGATACCCTTGCTACTAATATGCTCCTTGCTAAAATTGGTTACCCTGTTTCTACCTTGGATATGGAGTCTGAAACTATTTTTGACCATAACCAGGTGGTCTTTTTGGTTGGGGATATGGATTTCGATGTTGCTGCCCCCAACATGTATTTTGAGTCTCTTTCCACCCCTAGTTTTGGTACTGAGGGTAGTTTTTGGGTCCTCTATTATGTGAAACATAATTTACCTCACTGGTAGAGGCTCCCACACTTGCCCCTGGGAACTCGCCCATAGCATGTTTGTCACCGTAATCACTACATGTTGGTTGAATGAAAACTTGATCTTGAGATAGATGTTTTAGATTCAGAGCATAGATCTTCTTTGAGATGACATCGAGTTGAGTTGCTAGCATGGGGGGTATCTATATTATTCATACCCCTTTTTTGAGTGCCCCATTTAGAATTACACTGAAAACTATTGGCTGAAATGTCTTCCAACAATTAAAAAATCTCTTCATGGGACTTCCTCATGACTATCCCTCCAACAACTATATCAACCATGGACTTTGTATTAGTTGTTAGACCTCCGTAGAAAGTCTGTAATTGCATCCACAATGGCAGTCCGTGGTGTGGGAATTTCCTCAGCATCTTCTTAAATCATTCCCACGACTCATATAAATATTTTGAGTGATGCTATTGGAAGTTATGGATTTCATTACTTATGGTTACCGTCTTTGAGGGAGGGAAGTATTTAGATAAAAAGGCTTGGGCCAATTCCTCCCTGGTAAGAATAGATATTTGAGGTAACCCCTTGATCTAGTACTTCGCCTTATCCATTAAGGATAAGGGAAACAACCTAAGACGGATTGAATCCTCAAACACTCCGTGGTACTGGAAAGTGTCACATATCTCCAAAAAGTTAGATAGGTGAGCATTTGGGTCTTCACTTGGAAAGCCACCGAATTGAACTATATTTTGAATTAACTGCATTATCTCCAACTTGATCTCAAAATGTTGGGCCTGCACTGGTGGTCTTACTATTCTAGTGTCCGCTCTATGAAAAGAGGGTAATACATATTTTATAAGAGTACATCATGGTGGCATCGGTTCATGAGGTTCTTGGTGAATGAACTATTGTTACTCCGGAGGATAATAAGCTTGTTGATTCTGAGGCAAATAGGTAGGCTGCTCCCGTGGAATATATTACCTCACCTTTGGCCGCCCGAACCCCGACACAAATTGAGATGGTGGCCTCTGTTTGTTCCTCAACAGGTATTCCATGTAATCCCCTGGTGGATTCGGATGCTGCACTTCCTCGACACCCAGTGGTGGATTTCCTTCAATAACGAATGGATGCCCAACTCATTGGACAACCCCTATTTCTTCCTACTGATGCGCCACGAGATCATTTTCGTTGTGATCACCCATAAGTGCATGACGTCGCCTGGATAACATTCTTTCAAATTATGGATCTATCAGGTGTAACTCCGATGACTTGGCAATTTGGGAACTAGTGACTCGACCACTCATATACCTAGGAGTCTGCACAACACAAAGAACACACCCAATGTAAAAGGGAAAAAAGAAAAAATAAAAATGAGATGAAGAAAAGAATTTTTAGAAATTTTAAATTTTTGTTTTCACTCAATGAAACCAATTTAATTAACAAAAAAGACCGCTTCACTGGAAATGATGCCAAAATTTGGTGTGTTGATTTTTTAAAGTGTTGTTTTCAGCACCAAATTAGTTTCCATAACTTGTAAATAGCATAGTGTGCAAGTACGAGGTCGGTCCATAGGGAAACCATGTTGGCATTTAAGTTTATTGATTTGAAATTTCTCAAGTGAAGATGCTGAATTTAAATACTATTTGTTGATTTATGATGATGGATATTGAAAGAGAACTAATTTCTTGTCCTTATCTAACTTACTTTGAATTAACTTCAAAATCGAAGATTACTTAAAACTGGATTTTAATGGATAATTATAAAAATGTGCTGGGGATGGACATTTATGTGGGATGTTAAACCTTATTCCCTATTGTGTTGTGTTTTTTATAATAACCCACATTTCTAGGTTTCATTGGTTTTAGAACTCCCTTGGTCCATTGAGTTTTGATTAAGTCAGTAGAAATCAATCCCTTGGTCTGGAAATTGATTTCAACAGACTCTTAATTTAGGAACCGCCCTCTAGAAATGACAAGTATATCCAATGTTCATGGATATACTTGTCGTAATTCTACGAAAGATCCTTGGAAACTTCATTCTTGGTCTGATATGGGGTTTCCATCAAAATAAGACATGGAAGTTGGGATAATTAGGTGAGAGACGATGAACAAACACAAGAATAGAGAAACCAGTTCTAACAGACCTACATTTTTTCCAGCCCTAACACAAGGTGGGGGGTTATCTACTCATGATGAAAAGGATAAGAAAATTACTAAAATTCATAAGAGAGTTCATTACAGTATAAAATAGAAGAATCATAAGCACAAAAAAATATAGAGATCAAGTGCTCCAAAACCTTCCTCTCACAAAATAACTTAGTTACCGGCCCTCTTCTTCTCCTCTCTCCAATATTCCTTATTCAGGCTCACCCACAGGTTCTTCTCAGTCAGAAAGGACCTATTTACAGTTGTACAAAAGCAGGTAGAAAGGGGATACCTAGGTCAAGGATTAGGTGAAAAGTGAAAAATCTAAAAGGAGAAGGCTGTAGTGGTCCACACGATTTTGGGTGCACAGTTTGGTAGGATGTGCACTAACCATGTGGAAGTCTCTATCTCAAATACTTAAGGTCTCAAAATTTTCGTGGATGGACTACACAGTTTGGGTAAGCTGTGCACCAACCGTGCAGATGCCTCTGTCCATATTTTCATGTCTCGCACGGTTTCTTTGAAGGGCTGTATGGTTTGGTTAGCCGTGCCCCAACCGTGCAGACCTCTCTGTCAATGGAATCTTCTCCCACACAGTTTGAACATGGTTTGGATAACCATGCGCCAGTCATGTGGGTTGCCTTTCTCTTTTAAATTCATGAAATCTCCCATCCTTCATGTCTCGGTGCTTGATCCGGGTGACTCCAATCCAGCATAGTCAGGGGAAAAGGGTCCAAAAGCCTCCAATTTCCTTCTGAATCTTGAAAATTTTTAGACTTCCTACTTCATCATCTGGTGACTAAAAAAATTATTAATAAACATCAAAGTTATGAAATCCATGCAAAAACCATCCACAAAAACAATTTTATAGATATTAAACCAAGTGGAAATGCCATATGCACAATAGTGAATCATTAGTACCACCCACCTTTGAAGTCCATTGAGAAAGCTCTCAACATTTCCTCAAGTTTTTGTATAGTCCTTCATATTTTCCATCAGTTTGAGGGTGATAATCCATACTAATGTTTATCTCAATGTTTAGAGCATGCTGGATACTTTTTCAAAACATAGAGGTGAATCTTGGATCTCGATCAGACACAATCGATAGTGGTACTTCATGCAGCCTTACCACTCTGATGTATATATATATATATATAATTTGATCTAGTAACAAAAACTCTTGAATCTCGATAAAAGTGTACAATATTTCTAATATGATCCACAAAAACCCAGATAGTGTTGATTCCCTTGGATGTATTTAGAATTCCAGTGAAAAAGTCAATGGTGATGTTTTCCCATTTCCATGTTAGTATGGGTAACAGTTACATCATCCCCTTAGACTTATTCCTTTCAACCATCATTTCCTGATATACTGGGCACTTTGGTGTATATTTTTCAATCACCTTATTTATGTTAACCCACCAATAGTTATCTCAGAGATCGCAGTATATCTTTGTGTTTCTTTGGTGAATAGAGAAATTCAAACTATGCGAGTCATCCAAAAGTTATTTCGTTAACTCAGGATTTGATGGAATGCATAGTCTTTACCAAAATCTCAAAATTCCATCTTCATTAACAATGAACTTAGAGTATTTCCCACTCTTTATAGTTTCCACTCACTTATAAATTCCCACATCATCTTTTTTAGAATCCTTTAATCTTTCCAAAAGAGACGATTGAGAATTCATTTGTAAAAGGATTGATGATGTTCCTTTCTTTATAATTCCCATTCCCATACTCTTCAAATCTAAGAATATCAGATCCTTCTCAATTCTCATTGATTATAGATTTTATGGATCCTTTCTAATTAGAGCATCTACCACTTTTTTTCTTTCACATAATAGTATTGGATTGATCAGTCGTAATCCTTGATGAGCTCCAACCATCTTCATTTGTTCATATTCAGCTCTTTCTATGTGAATATATATTTAAAAATATTGTGATTCGTATATATTTCACACTTCTCCCCAAAGAGGTAATTCTTCCAAATTTTCAATCCAAAGGTCAAAGATTCCAACTCTAGATCACTCATGGGATAGTTTTTCTCATGAATTTTGAACTACCTTGAGGCATAGGTGATTACTTTTTTATTTTTCATCAACACACATCCCAATCCTTTCTTTAATGAATCACTAAAAATTATGAAGAGTTACCCACTTGTGGGTAGTGTGAGAACATGGACAGTGATAAGGATCCTTTTCAAATCCATGAAGCTTTATTCACAGTCAAAATTAAATGAAAATTTGACTTCTTTTTGAGTTGGCTTGGTAAGAGGGTTTGACAATCCTGGGAAATTTATCACAAATCAGCAGTAATATCCAACTAACCTAAGGAAACTATGGATATCTATCACAGATATTGGAATCACCATCCCTCAATTTCTTTTGTCTTGGAAGGATCAATAGATATCCCATTTCTTGTGATGATATGCCCCAAGAATGATACTTCCTTTAACCAGAACCCACACTTTCTCTAATTTACAAAGAGCTTATCCTTTTAAAAGGTATTTAGCAAAGTGATCAGATATTCCTTATACTCCTCCTTGGTTTTGGAGTATATTAGAATATCATCTATAAAGACAACCACAATTTTTTTGAGGTAATATATAAATAATCTATTCATCATTTCCATGGACATTACTAGGGAATTAGTGAGTATGAATGGCATCACTATGAACTCATAGTGCCCGTACCTTATAGGAAAAGAAGTCTTGGGGATATCCACCTTCTTCACCCTTAATTGGTAATATCCCGACCACAAATCTACGTTAGAGAAGTATTTTTCTCTATATAGCTGATTTGAAAAGTCATCAACTTATGGAAAAGGATACTTGTTCTTTAGCTTGATTTTTTTTGAGATCACGATAATCAATGAAAAGATGCAATGAACCATACTTATTCTTGAAAAAGATGACTAGTTCACCCCATGGTGAATCAATTGGGATTATAAAACCTTTATCCATATTCTCCTATAGTTTATTCTTTAGTTCCTCAAGTTCCAAAATAGCTATCCTATATAAATTATTTGATATTGGAAATTTTCCAGGTATAAGATCGATCAAAAATTCAACTTCTTAGCTAGGGGGAAGACCATAAAATTCCTTGGGAAACACATCAGCATATTCCCTCACAATAGGTATGTTTTCAAGAATTATTATTTTCATAGACTCAATTATTTGAGCCAAATATGCTTGCTTATAGGGAAATAATATCCATGCTTGAGATGATGGTGATAAAGATGATTCCTCTTCCTCCTTGGACTTGTATAGAATTGGGGGTCGATTCACTATATGAAATGTGATTTCCCTCTCATGGTAATTTAAGTTGGTTCTATATAGGGAATGACAATACATGCCTAGAATTGTATCAAATTCCACCAAGGAACGTATGAAAAGGTTCATCAGGAAGTTCAATCCACAAATTGTTACAGTGGAGGAGTTATATACATAGGATGAAATAATTTCCCCATTTTCCATTTTCACCGATGTCTCTACTTCCATGATTTCTAGTGGTGTTTTAATAGTTATACTAAACATTCATTATATAAATAAATGCATAGAACCATAATAAAAAATCAGGTTCGCTATTCGTGAATGAATAACTAGCGTACATATCACCTCTTCGTTATTGGGATCTACCTCAACAGTGGTGATGGAAAAAGTTCGCCTTTACTACCTTTGATATTGTTGGTTGCCTCTAAAAACCCTTGTATCTGGGCATTGATTCAAAAAGTCCCTTGGTTGCCTACAGTTGTAGCAATAAAAGATATACTAAGGGTCGACTGGAGCATTCCTTTACTCCATCTCAATAGAAGGTTTCTCTTTTTAGCAATTATTATCTAGGTTCCCATCCTCCCCACACCTAAATCATTTCTTTTTTTCCATTTAGTCAATTTCTAGGGTGCTTCTTTCTACACCTTTGAAAAGTGGGATGATGAAATTTCATAGCACCATTAGATTTATCCATTAGACCACTAGAATTAAAAACCACTTTTTGCTTCTTATCCCGATGATACCCCTGAGATTCCCTGATCTCCATTTTGAATTTGAGGGCACATCAGACGATTTCCTCATAGCTATCAAAGTCCCATATTTATATGTCTTTTCATATACTAGGCTTTAGACCACCAAAGAAGTGGTCAACCTTGAATTTGGGGGTATAAAAAAACCAGAGGTGTATAGTGAAAGTCTTGTGAAGTTTTCCTCATATTCCCCAACAAATGCATTATCCTTTTTCTTGAATTCAAGGAAACATCTTTCCATCTTAAGATGGAGGGTGAGCTAAAAATATTTACCCAAAAACTTTTTCCAGAATTCAATCCACTCATTGATTGGATATCTTCCACTTAATATTCTTGATCAATGTCCACCATTGATAAGATTCAACCTCCATATGATAAAAATCCATAAGAACATTCCCTTGTTTGGAAAATTAAAGGATGAAGAAGATATTTTAAATGGAGTTGATCCATTATTCTGTGATTAAGGGATCAAATGATCCATTTAAAGAAGGAGGCCTTTATTGCATGAAGCTCTCAACTGTGGGTTTCTATCTCTTAGGGGGGTTATGCACTCCGTCTGGTCTAGGTTTCTATTCATAACCTGAGTTAACTAAGAGAGTACTATGATAAATTTTGTGATTCTTTCTCCCATTAGGTTGGGCATATCATTGGGGAAATCATAAAACTACCCTTTGCATCAGTTTTTATCACGATTCTTCCTCTTTAGACCATTGTATAGAATAAAAGGGAAATTAGGGATGAGTATCTTAAAATATTAAACACGTAAAGGGAAATCCAATGATGATAAAGGGAAACTTATGAATTACATTTATCTCCTTAACTTATGAGTTTTTAGGCTTTAGTCTATGTTATTAATGATATAATTCCTAACATATATTCTTATGGGAATTTTTTTCATTATTCCCTTAATAATGGTTTGTAATGAGATTATGAATTTACCAAAGCATATCCTCCCAGGAGTGTCAAACCAGGTGCATAGTAAGGCCTGTTTTCATGTACTAGGTTACCCCCAATCAAGTCTGAAACACCTTGTCAGAGTTGTTACTCCTAGGTACATCTATGTCAGAACCATATCCACTTATAATATACAGAAAGAGATGTATTTACTTGATAAACCACTTACTCTATACTAACCAAAATTTAGGTATGTTCTATTACACTTAGTCTTATCCTTAAGAGGTTTCAGTAGGGTTTTCTAATTATAATCCAAAAAATAACTAAACCTATCCTATCATACCAACTATAACAACCCTTCACTTTATATCATATTTAAACATGATTTATAACATAAAATTTCACTTAATACAAATCAAAATATTGAGAGGTCTAGTGTCTTTGGGAAATTAGGTTCATTACATAACAACTTAAAACATGAAATACAACATCTTTATTGAAATAATCTTTCACATGACAAAAAAATTCCTTTTTTTACTTAACACTACATGGGATAACCTAAGGACATACATAAGAAAGGGGTGATCTATAAATCCCAGTAAGGGAATAATTAGGGTATAACATAAGAATAATAGTAAATGTTAGAAAAGGAACATCAATGAGTTATAAAGAAACACGAATAATAAGGCATGATATATAATGATAATCATAACATGAGAAATGTGGCAACTATATACAAAATGATGTAAGCATGAGTCAAGGCTCATTGCACATGGAGGAGCATGATTCAAGGCTCATTGTAAATGGAGGATCATGGGCCGAGGCCCATTGAACATGGAGAATCATGAGTCAAGTCCCATTGCACATGATGTATCATGATACTAAACATTACCCAATGCATTAGATCACTATCTGGGTGCACCCATCATAATCATTTCATTCTCATGTTTAAGTATGCCGTTTATATCATATAACATGGTTTAATTAAACATAATAATTAATTAAATGATCTAATAATATAGAATAAATACATGTAAGTACCTAATAAATAATTATATGGTCATGAATGTGAATAATCCTGATAGATAAAGGGGTATGGTATTAACTACATGATGATTTTGGCATTGAAAGTCGTGGTATAATTTTGGCAGCATAATGACACATATAGAAATTCATAAAATGTGTTGATGGGAGATAAAGGGGTATCTCATCATATAGACATGAAATGGAAAGTAATAGAGACATTTTAGAACATATCTAAACATATAAAAAAGGAATTTAGAATACATAACATAAAAGTAATTCTTGATAAAAGTTGAGTGTGGAAGATTCCTTACAAAATTTCGACATGGTAACAAGTGTACATAAAGGTTATTAGGAGGGTTAAATGAGAGTGAAAAGGGATATAATAATTTAAACATAAAATGTATTGTAAGGGGGATATATAATAATGTATCCCAATATAATCAAATAGAAATAAAAAGGGCATGTGAATAATTAGGTGCTTGATGAAAAGAGGAGAGAGAGAATCCCTAACAAAATTTCAGCACAGTAATGGCTTAGGTATGGGTAAAAATGAGAGATTATAAATGGTTTATAATTAAAATAATATCAATTTTATATTAAGGGAATTATAATAACTAATTTAAAATATAAAAAATTGAAATTATAATGACTAATTTCAAAGAAGGCCCTTGAATTGAAAGAAAGAGAGGAAGGTGAGTATCCCTTACTTGAGTGTGTGACTCCAAAGGCTTGGGAGGGGATTATTGAAAGCTTGGGGTTACCTCTATGGGAATCTAAGGACTAAATGGAAGAGGTTTTACATGTTTCAAATAGTTTTAGTGAAGATAAATTGGATCATGGGTGTGTTTATATAGGAAAAGAGGGAGATTTCTTTATTATTTTGGTTTGGGACACTACATAATAAAATGTTCAAAACCAAAAACCATAACATGATTTATAAAAGGGTGGGGTGATATAAAATTATTTTATAAGTCAAAGTACCTATGATAATAAAATATTTCCATTTTTAATGTGGAGGTGAGTCAGAATTTCAAGGAAATGATTTTAAAATCTTAAAATATAATATAATTCATGAAGGATTCACTAAGTCTTTATAAAATAAATAAAATAAACCTAAAATCACATTATATTAAATGAAAAACATATATTTGTCTATGGATACCTTTTATAATATTTATTACATTACTATTGGGTCATTATGATGTCATAAGACACACTATATGTTTAAATGATATTTAATTTTTACCCTAAAATTCAACTATCTTAGAAAATTATGAAAAATTAACCATTGGATAATTTTGAAATCTAAATTCCAAAAATAATAATAAAATTTTCGAAATAAATTTCAAAATATTTTAATTTTCCCTTTTAAAATAAAAACTGATATTTATTGAAAATTAACAGGTTTTGATAATAATAGTTTTCAAGCCATAAAAAAATATATTTGAATTTATAAAAATTATATGATCAATTATATTTTAAAAAATTAATTTAATAATAATATTTTATTAAAATATTAATTATTTCAAAAAAATATTAATTCATCAAAATAGATTTCTTAATTGAATTTGAATATTAACAAAAAATACTATTTGTGCTTTAAATGTCATTTACAAAGTAAAAATAATAAGAAGGAAATATATTCAATATTCAATAAAAAAAATAATGTACATATTTATATTTATAGGGTCTTGATACATATCCTTTTTTACACCAGCATATTCACTAAGAGTAAGGTGTTTAATGGTGGGGCTTTCATGGGGACATTGGGTGAACATGGTTTGGGGCATGATCTTGATAAGCTTGAACTTCTTCTATAAATAGTTTCGATCATGCTTAAGTTATTGGATATTGGATTGGTCTTGGTTTAAGGAAATTCCCATAAATTCTATCTCCCTATGAAGCTTTGATAAATGGGCTTCATAGGGTATGATCATACTGGTTGAGGCCGTCACTTCCTTTGTCTGTGCCAAAAGTATTTTTTAAAACCCTATATTTATAGTAGTCATGTGATCACTATTCAATGGCTATATTAGCAATAGTAAAGATACTTAATGGTCATTCAAAATATAATGAGATTAAAAAAAATAAGTCCATGTGTTTTCTATATCTATAATACATTTAATTAAATCAAAAATGGGAATTTTATTCATAAAATTTTGAGTCGTTGTAATTGTGTATGATCTTATCCATAAGATGCAAGTTGAGTAGGAGCTCGGAGAGTGGCCTTTAGAGGAGAAGTGGAACTTGATAATCTTGTAGGTTTACTAGAGGATGGATTCTTTTGAGGATCTGGTATCAATTAATTTTACTCCCTTTGGGGTTAAATATTTTATAGTAGACAAGGTAAAGTCTAGATAAGACTCTAAACCAAACTCTATTGTAATGAATGAACAACTTGTAGGATCGAAATGATACTGATTGTAGTATCAAGATAATGATGTAGATGCTCAATATACAAGAGGGGGGGGGGGCGAATTGTATACTTTAAAATTTTTTTAGGAACTTTTAAAGATGATATTGTTTAACAAAGTTAAACAAGGTAAATTCACAAAACCTCTAAGTTCTACAAACGTTCTTGATTCCAGAAATGTGGTTCCGAAAATGAGATTCTTGAAATGTGGTTTCAGAAATGAAACTAATTCCACAAACTTACTAGATTCTGGAAATATAGTTCCAGAAATCAAACATAACAAAAGTTTACAAAACAAAGATTATACATTAAAGCATATAGAATCCTATTTAATTAGAGTACACGTATAAGAAAGTATAAGATAGTTATACTTTCCTCAATAACCAAAATATAGTAGAAAACAAACTTGAAACAGTACAAGTAACAAGTATAGAAATCTTTTAACCCAAAGAGTAGGGTATCCAACAACCTTGGATAAAGGTCCCTTGATTTATACTTTCAAGAAAGTATGTCTTACCCAAACCTAGGTAAGCCCTCAATCCGAAGATCGGTATCTCTCTTGATATCCATGAAATCCCTAGATTTAAAAGGAAATCAGAACCTCTGTCTTCCAAATCTGGAATCCCATGATTAGCATGATCAGAGTCTGCATGAAGGAAGTTTGAAAAAGTTGTTCACACTCAAACAAGGTGTTCAAAACATCTATAAAAATCACTGAGAGTTAAAAGAGACTCCCTCTAGCATGTAACCTCTAGATTGGTAGAGCAGTTCATCAGTTTTCAACAACTTCCAAGCTTCGAAAGTCCTGAGCTCCAAAAGTTCTGAGCTTGTTCAAATGGGCTCCTATTTATAGGTACATCTTCAATGGTCGGCTCCCTTCTCCAATGATCATATTTTTCCTTGAATTTCGGAGGAACCTGTATATGTATCACTCAATTTTTTTTTTGTAAATAACAGAATGTATGACATCATTTTATACTTAAAATAAAGGTATGTACAAATATGGTTGCTTATCCAAATTATTTTTTCGGAGTGTAATAAAATTTTAGAGTCTAAGAAAGTTAATCTTCAGAGTCTATATTTCAAGGATATTCAGATTCTGTTTCTAAGGAATTCAGAATCAAAATTCTATAGACTTCAAAGTTTGAATTCTGAGGAATTTGGAACATGAATTTTGAAGAATTCAGAACCAGAATTCTTAAGGAATTTGGAGCCTGAATCCATAAGAATTTGGAGCCTGAACTTAGAAAGTTCTGAGTCTGAATTTAGAGAATTCAAAACTTGAATTTAGAAAGTTCAAAGTCTAAATTTAGAACTTGAATTCGGATCCTAAAAACAGAATTCTCTTTAAAAAAGTATTTATAGGATTCCAATATTTTATATGTGAAACTTAATTTTACACTTATAAATAAAACGAGTTAGATTATGACATGATCAATGAAAAAATAATAAGGATAAATTTTCCTTGTGGAAGGAAAATTTTTATTATCAAGTAAAATCTTTAGGAAAATTAAATTTTCCTTAAGATAGGGTGTTTGTGATTTTCAAAACATAAAGGAATGGAGAATTCATAAGGAAACCTTATTGACTCAACAATCTCCCCAAACACGAAGGAATATAAAATTCACAAGGAAACCTTATTGACTCAAAAATCTCCCCCATTTTGGAAAGCAAAAACATCCTTACGAAAAAGAATATAAGGACTTAGAAATTTTATGGACATGTAAATAAAACTTATCTCACTTAACACATGGGAAATGATGAATATGAATAAACCCCCATTAGGATTTAGAAACACTTAGGATCTTATTCTTAATTTCAAGTTTCAGACTTAGCATTTTATTGCATCCAAAAATCTTCTTGGATAAGAACCCCCCCTTAGATGAACTCCCCCTTACATAGGGAAATTTCTACTTTTACTTAGTATTATTTTTTTATCATTCCTTTCTACCACTTTGTGATTTTCAAAAAGGATTAAAGGGAATGTAAAAGAAAATATGGTAACTAAAATATTAGTACTAAACAACCAAAAATATAAAGAGCAACCCGAAATTTCATTATGATTGGAAACATTTATACAGGGAAGGAATACAAAAAAAATATTAGAATTGAACAAGATTATCCTTCCTTATCCTTTAGCATCAACTTCTTTACTATGGTTTTGAGATTCTTGAGTTCTTTGTGGTCTTCCTATGCTCGTTTGAGAAGCTGATCTTGATCTTCTATTTTCTTCTCTAAGGCTTTGATTCTTTCTTCCTGAGCCTTAAGAGATTCTGCCTACCTCTTTATAACTTCTTCTTGCTTAGAAATTTTTTCTTCAAGTTCAATTCTATGATCTTTTTCTCTCTTCCAACTTTGAGCAACTGAATACAACTTCCCATTCAAATCTTTCAATTCTTGAATCCAAGAATTCTGTTCCATAATTAGCTTCTCCTCAAAACTATATGTGAGGTCCTTGATCTTTACATCTTAGGTGTCAAATGAGTCCATGACACTTTCTTGGAACTCATCAAGAATTATCATGTCTTTTATAGTTTTATTTTACCAGCTAGTCATTTTATTGCAATATCTCTTCTGGGGTTCATATTTTATGAAAAAGGTTTTGAAATCAGCCTCAAGCTTGATACACTTATCCATCACCCTGGATACTGAATCTGATTTCTGATTTAAGGAATGTTGAAGCATTTGGCATATGGATTCTATACTGGGAAATATTGGAATAGTTCCAACAAGATTCTTCAAGGACAGGACTACGAAATCATGTCCCAGAGAGGATGATTCCAAATCAGATATTTTTCTTGGTGAGTATTCTTTTTCTAACTCAGCAGCTTTCCTCTTTGAAGAACCACAAACATCTTTATTATTTACCACAACCTTGGTAGGTGTATCAACTACCAACTGTTTTCCCTTATCATTTTTCAGTATGGCTTCTTCTTTATTAGGTGATTCATGTTCACTATCAGACAACTGTATGATTTTGTCTTCATCTATCTCTCCTTTCTCTGCTGCTACCTCATCATCCTTTGGATGAATGAAATATTTATTGATTCTTTCTTCTTCAGATATCTTATTTACTTCATCTTCACCCTTCTCTTCATCCTTCCCAGGAGTATTAATCTTTGACGATTCAGCTTGAGAGGTTCAGAATGATAATTTTTTAGAAGGTATTTCTTTCTCATGAAAATCCTCAACTTGCTTTATAAGATCTTCGGTATCACCACTACCTGCTTCTTCTTCTTCTCCTTCTTATTTTTCTTCTACTACTTTTTCTTATTCTTTTTTCAGAGTCACAAAATTTTTTCCCAGAGTCTCTAGTAATGATTCTATCAGGTAAGATTCTAGTACCAGAATGTTCTTAGATGCTTTCTCAGTAGCTTTTAGAAGTGATTGCACTATTTCAGCCTCAAACAACTTATTCTATTTCTTCTTTTCTTTCTATTGCCTCTCAATCTCTTCAGCTACCTTTTCTTTCAAAGATTTTTCTTAAGAAGGGTCCAGGAAAAACATAAGCTCCCCTTCTTTCAGATTTTTCTTGTCTTCCCTCCACTTAGCTACAACCTCATCCAGATAATATTTTTGTTTCTTTGGCTTCGGTGGTGAAGATTGGGTTTCCTCTAGCTGTTTGAATTTTTGACTTCTCTTCCACTTACTTCAACTTACTCTTGCTTCCTCCCTTCTTAGAGGTCTCAACCACCTTCTATTTCTTTGAAGTTGCTTCTAATTTTTATTTAGGCAAGTCATATAATTCTTCAGATTCTATGGAGAAGCCATATTTCATTCTTCTCAAAGTATCATCACTTAACAACATAACTTTGTAATTCCTCGACTTATATCTGTAAGGGATTTTGAAGGATTATAGACACCGAACAACCATCTTAGAAATAATGGATGGATACATAATAATATGAGCCTTCATATTTCCATTCATTATATTATCAATTGTAATCAAGATATGGTTTACCAATTTTATTTTCCTTTGGTTTACCAAGAAATACATAATGCACATATCACTTTTCTTCAAAGTGTCCTTGTCTCCTTTTCTCGGTATGATGAATCCTTGAACCCATAATTCAAAAATCCGAAAATTTGTAGATAGGTGAAGAATATTCGGAGTTTTTACCTCTGAGAGACCAAGGTAAGCCATGGCCTTCAACTTATCAAAAACTTCCTTGAACATTGGGCAGCTTATGGGAACAAAACTCAGCTTCCCCTTTATACAGAATACCAACCAAGATTACAGCCTTGGTGTAAGAAAGTGAACATGTCTTCCCATAACACTTGAAAGAAAATTTACTCCTACCTTGTTCCTTGAAGAAAGTTACTAACTCATATAATTCTATTAATAAATCCAGATATACCAAATCTTGAGCTTTCAGTTTTGAAACACAAACACTCTCCCATCCATTCATCTTTATATTCTTAGAGATAATGGAATTATACTTCATGAAAAACTTTGGATCCACTAACCTTTCTCTGTATATCTACCATTCAGATATTGTTTTGATAATTGACATATATTTTTGAGAGGATACTTCGGCCGACATTTGGAATTAAGAAAGATCTGAGAAGTTTGGAATGGGATTATGTAGGAGGGAAGAGCTTCAGCACGCGAAGGCTTTAGTTTTGATGTGGTACAATCATTGGGGGTCCTTTATATAGGCAAGTGAGGCGACAGTTGAACTTCCATACTCAATCCAATGATTGAAAAACCTTCTGATCAGATCTGACAATTGAGATGATAGCCTAAAGAAGATTTTAATAGAATATGATCTTTTGAGGTTTTTAATAAAAACATTCGGATTTAAGAAAAGGTGAATATGGAAATTTAAAAATAGATGATAATACCAACAAGTAAAAGATGATTACGAAAAATTAATAAAGGAAACATACCTTTTGGATTTCTAGGAAGATTATTCATATTGAGGAAAATTCTTCTTGAAGAACTTTAGATTTTGAAAATTTTGATTAAAAAAATTTTTAATACGAAAATTTCCATTATAAAAATTTTAAGTATGAACATCTTCATTACGAAAAATTTGAATACAGAAAACAATTTTACTATGGAAAAAAAATTTACTACGAAAAAATTTAGACTTCTAAAAATTTTAGACTACAAAAAAATTTTATACTACAAAAAATTTTGAACTATGAAAACTTTAGACTATGAAAAATTTAGACTACGAAAATTTTAGACTCTGAAAAATTTAGACTATCAAAAAATTAGACTAAGAAATGTTATAGACTACGAAAAATTTTACACTATGAAAAATTTAGACTACAAAATATTTTAGACTATGAAAAATTTTGGACTACGAAAAATTTTAGACAATGAAAAATTTTAGACTATGAAAAATTTAGAAATCTAACAAGTAAATGTACTCCCCCTATGAAAAGGAGTTCCTTACTATAAAAGGATAGGTTTTAACAAGAAGTTAATATAGAGGATTACCATACGGTTATCATTCCTAACTTATGTTTAATGTATTCAAATCTATCAGAGGGTAAATATTTTGTGAAAATATCATCCAGTTGATCTTGTGTTCTGATAAATTGAAGAATGATATCTTCTTTTTGTGTGTGATCCCTAAGAAAGTGGTGCCTAATATCTATATGTTTTGCACGAGAGTGATGTGCATGGTTTTTACTTAAGGGAAATGGCACTAGTATTATCACACAAATTTTTTTTTTGGTTAAAATCATGCCATAATATATGAGTGTGTGTTGCATCCACAACACTTGAGCACAAAAACTTTCAACTTCTACATATTCAACTTCAGCAATGGAAAGTTCTACTAAGTGTTGATTTTTTCATGACCAAGAAACTAATGAATCTCCTAAGAAATGAAAAGTTCTAGATGTATTTTTCTTATCAATTCTACATCCACCGAAATCAGCATCTGATTTTTTTTAAAACAAAATCATTTCCAGAAGTGTAAAAGAGTCCTAGATCCATGGTTCCCTTTAAGTAGCGAAAAAATATTTTCACTAATTTTAAATGAGATTACTTAGAATTATATTGATATCTATCACATAATCATACTGAAAACATTAAGTCTGGATGACTAGCTATCAAGTAAAGTAGAATTCCTATCATACCTCTAAAATATGTTTGATCTACTGGTTTCCCAGTTTCATCAAGATCAAGTGAATTTGAGGTACCAATGGGAGTACTTATACTCTTGGAATTTTCATATCCATAATTTTTAAGAAGATATTTAATATAATTATGTTGGGATATATAAATTCCTTCTAGTTTTTGAGAAATTTGAAAACCAAGGAAAAATGTTAACTAACCCATCATACTCATTTCAAACTCAAATTTCATTAGATTCACAAAGGAATCAGTTAAATATTGATGAGTTGAACCAAATATAATGTCATCAACATAAATTTGAACAATAAAACCTTTTTTCTTATCTTTCTTTATAAAAAGGGTTGGATCAACATTTCCTTTAACATAATTATTTTGAAGCAAAAATTCTAGCAGTCTATCATAGCAAGCTCAAGGGGTTTTCTTAAGTTCATACAAGGATTTAGTAAGTTTTTAAACATGTTCAGCATGTTTTGTATCTTCAAAACTAGAAGGTTGTTCAACAAAAACTTCCTCTTGAACAAAACCATTAAGTAAGGCACATTTAACATCCATTTGAAAGAGTATGAAATTGTAGAATGCTGCAAAGGAAAGTAGAATACAAATAGATTCAAGTCTAGCTACTAGAGCATAGGTTTCTTCGTAGTCTATTCCTTCATATTGATTATAGCCTTTAGCAAACAATATAGCTTTATTTATTACTATGATTCCATTTTCGTCACATTTATTTCTAAAGACCCTTTTTACTCCAATAATAGAAGTTTCCTTAGGTCTTTCAACCAAGGTCCAGACTTTATTCCTCTTAAATTCATTTAGCTTATCTTTCATAGATTTTATCTAATCATCATTACCTAAAGATGCATAAATTATTTTTGGTTCAAATTGGGAAAGGAATGATAGATGTTCTACTTCATTTATTAAGGAACCTCTAGTCCTTACAGGTAGATTTACATCACCAATGATACTATTACAGGGATGATTATTTAGAAAAAACTGATTTGGGTTTTGTAAAATCTGTTCATCAATATAGGGTAGGAAATATTCTAGGGTAAATGTTTCAGAAATACCTTCTTGAAAATTTTCATTATCAGAGGGATCTTTTATCAAGGGTTGATAATCAGTTTTTGAAAACACGTCCGAAGATGCAGGTTGAGGTTGTTTAAAAACAAAAGGATCAGTTTCATCAAATTTAACATTTACTGTTTCTTCAACTGTACAAGTGTTTTTATTGAAAAATCAATAAGTCTTAGAAGTTACGGAGTAGCCTAAGAAAATTCCTTCATCAGATTTTGGTGTGAATTTGTATAGATTATCTTTATTATTCATAATAAATACTTTTCAACCAAAAACCTTGATGTAATAAAGTCTAGGTTTTCTACCATTCCATAACTCATAAAGAGTTTTATTAATAAAAGGTATGATAAAAACACGATTTATAGTATAACAAGCAGTACTTACAGTTTCATCCCAAAAATGATTGGCTACTAAATATTCACTCAACATGGTTCTTGTTATCTCTTGAAGAATTCTATTTGTTCTTTCAATAACACCATTTTGTTGAGGTGTTCTAGGTGATGAGAAATAATGAGTAATGCATTTCTTACTACAAAAAGTTTCAAAATTAGAATTTTGAAATTATCCTCCATGATCACTAAGAATAGTTATCAAAGGGAGGTTTTTCTCATTTTTAACCTGGGATCTAAATTTTTTGAAATAAGAAAAAGCTTCAGATTTATTTTCTAGAAAATATACCCACATAAATCTAGTGTAATCATCAACTAAGACAAATACATAATATTTGCCTCCAATGCTTCCAGTTTGTGTTGGACCAAAAAGATCCATATGAACTAACTATAATGCATCAGTGGTTGAGAATTTACCAACTGATTTAAAACATGATTTATGTTTCTTTATATATTAACAAGGATCAAAAACTTTTTAAGAATCAAATCTAAGCTCTGGTAGATCCTTAACTAGTCTTTTCTTAGATAGCTTTCATAGGACCCTAAGGTTACAATGTCCTAACCTTCTATTCCAAAACCAAGAATAGTCTTCCATTTCACTATGGAAAGGTAGATCTTGGCTTCTAAGGTCTTCTTAGTTTAATGTGTAAACATTCTCTTACCTAAGGGCAGAAAGAATAAACTCTTCCTTGTAATTGTGTACTAAGCACTTTTCATTCCTAAAATTCACAAGGTAACCTTCATCACATAATTGACTTATGATAATGAGTTTATTCTTAATACCTTTAAGAAATAAAATATTTGAAATCAATGTTTTTACAAGATGAATAATGTTACCTATACCAATAATTTCTCCCTTAGCATTATATCCAAATTTACCTTTTCCCCTTTCAACTTGATAATATTTTCAAAGAAGTTTTTATTATCAGTCATATGTCGGGAATATCCACTATCCATGTACCAAGTATTGCTATTGCTACTATCTTTATTTTCCTAAAAATAAGAGTGTTAGACTTTCAGAACCCAAACTTTCTTGGATCCAGAGTTAGACAATAAAATTTTAGGTATCCACATTTGTTTAGAAAAGTAGGATTTATAAAACCCAAGGGATTGAACATTATTTAAAGAACAGTTCTTCTTCTAATGCCCACCGCTTCGACATTTAGTACAAAAAATGGGCTTTGGATGGAATAAAATATTTATTTTTGAAAATAGGTTTTCTGTGAGTATAACCTACTCCATAAGTATTTCCGTGAGGTATGATTTGGAAATACATCTTGTCAAAATTTTCTTTACCAGAAGTAAAGTTGGAAATAAGTTTCTGAAGGGAATATATTTTGGATTTTAGTCTTATGAATAAATTCTTATCCTCAAGAATTATTTCCTTATAGTTATATTTTTCCTCAAAAACATTTATTTTTGAAATTGCATTATTAAGATCTTTATAAAGTTTATCCTTTTCAGAATTTACTTCCTTAAGGTCTTTTGAAATTTTTTCTAGGAGCTCATCCTTATCTTCAAGATCTCTAGTGAGATCTGAAATCTCTTTTATAAGAACTTATTCTCTAGTATTTTACATGTCTAGTTTCTTAGAAATTTTATTATTTTTTTCTTCTAACAACTTGGAAAATCTAGATACTTCTTCATACGAAGGTATTTATTCATTATCTGAAGATGAAGTATCTTCATCTGAAGTAATATATTCAGTATAATTATTCTTATCAAGAGATAATTTTTTTAAAGCCTCAGCAGAGCGTACCTTGTCCATAAGACATGTATTTGGGAAAGAAGTAGTATTAATTGATTCGATGTTTTTCTGTGCTGAGGATTCATATTCAAAAGATTCACTTTCCGAAGAGTCTCCACAACTAACATTCCAAGTGTCATTTTATTTAAGACTTTTCTTGTGCTTAGAAAGGTATAAAATCTTCTTGTTTCTTTCTAAATTCCTTTCCTTCTTATCCTTTTTTCCAAAGAGGGAAATCGGGTCTGATATAACCTGTTCTTCTACATTCTTAGTAAGTAACTTCCCCATGTTTCTTTTCTTTATAGTCTCTCTTATTAATGTTATTTTGATAGTTCTTTTGGGAAAATATCTTGTTCATTCTCAAAGAAAGATTAGCTAACTCATTCTCAAATTTTTCTGTGTCACTAGATTCTGACTAAATAGTAACTTTTTTTGACTTTGATCTAGTAACTCTTTTTGGAGTTTTGGATTTCATATGGTTAGAATTTTTTGTGAAAGAAACAATTCAAGTTACATTCTTTTTTTTAATATTATCTGCATCTCTATTCATTCTAGTCTCATACTGAAGAAGAGTTCCAAAAATCTCATCTAAGGAAATCTGGGTGACTTTCCTATTCTCGTCAATTGCTTTCCTCTTGGACTCCCACTCATTTGGAATGATGTCTATAATCTTATCTACAAGTGACTCATCATCTAATCCTTTTTATCCTATAGAATGTAATCTATTCACAATGGTCATAAACCTTTTCTATGCTTATCTTATGGGTTATCCATAAGGAAAGCTAAATCCATGATATTCATCTTTCAACATAGCTCTTCTTGTCTCTATAATTTTTGAAGTTCCATAATGTGTAACTTTTAATTTCTTCCAGATACTATTTGCAGCTTCATATGAGGATATTTGACTATAGATGTTCCTGGTCATGGAACCCAACAATGTATTTCTAACTCTAAAATTATCGTGAAATTATACTTTATCTTGATTAGTAAAAGTTCTCAATTCCTTATCAGGAATATTATAGTCTCTTGTCAGCATCAGGTAGTTATCAACTCCAGTATTAATAAAAAATGTCTTCATCCTATCTCTCCAGTACTCATAATCATTTAAATAAAAAATAGGAGGTCTAGTAGGATTTAAATTTTCCAAATAACCAATATGCATGGATCCTACCCTCTTAAAGAAAATATTTCTACACAAACTTGTCAGTAATAAAAGTTTGTAAACAAGGATAAAAATATCCTAAGCAAGGAAAATATAGAACAATGAAAAACTTGATAAAAAAACTTATACGTGAATATAAGAATTTTAGAGACCAGTCCTCTGATACAAAATTGTAGGATTGGTTCAGATTATGAGGTAATGTTCCTCTGATACTAATTGTAGGATCGAAATGATACTGATTGTAGTATCAAAATAATAATGTAGATTCTCAATATACAAGAGGTGGGGGGGGGGGGTGAATTGTATACTTTAAAAATTCTTGAGGAACTTTTAAATATGACATTGTTTAACAAATTTAAACAAGGTAAATTCACATAACCTCTAAGTTCTACAAACTTTCTTGATTCTAGAAATGTTGTTCTGAAAATGGGATTCCAGAAATTTGGTTCTGGAAATGAAACTAGTTCTACAAACTTACTAGATTCCAAAAATTTAGTTCCAGAAATGAAACATAACAAAAGTTTACAGAATAAAGATTCTACCACAAATCATATTGAATCCTATTTAATCAGAGTACAAGTATAATAAAGTATAACATAGTTATACTTTCCACAATAACAAAAATAAAGTAGAAAAAAAAACATGAAACAATACAAGTAACAAGTATAGAAATCTTTTAACCCAAAGAGTAGGGTATCCAACAACCTTGGATAAAGGTCCCTTGATTTATACTTTCAAGAAATTCTGTCTTACCCAAACCCAGGTAATACCTCAATATGAAGATCAGTATCTGTATTGATTTCCCCACAAGCCCTCGATTTAAAAGGAAATCGGAACCTATGTCTTCCAAATCCAGAAGCCCACGATATACACGATCAGAGTCTGCACGAAGCATGTCTGAACAAGTTGTTCACACCCGAAAAAGTTGTTCACAACATTTACACAAAGCACTGAGATTTGAAAGAGCCTCTCTCTCTAGCATGTAATCTCTAGATTGGTAGAGAAGTTCATCAGTTTTCAACAACTTCTGAGCTTCAAAAGTTCTGAGCTCCAAAATTTATGAGCTCATTCAAATGGACTCCTATTTATAGGTACATATTCAACGGTTGTCTCCCTCCTCCAATGGTCATATTTTTCCTTGAATTTCAGAGGGACCTGTATACGTTTCACTTGAAAAATGGTTAATAAATAATAGAATACACGACATCTTTTTATACTTATAACAAAGGTAAGTAAAAATATGGTTGCTTAACCAAATTCATTTTTCAGAGTGTAATAAAAGTTTTGAGTCTAAGAAAGTTAATCTTCAGAGTATATATTGCAAGAATATTCATATTCTGTTTCTCAGGAATTCGGAATTAGAATTCTATAGACTTCAGAGTCTGAATTATGAGGAAATCGGAACCTGAATTCTGAATAATTTGGAATCAGAATTCTTAAGGAATTTAGAGTCTAAATCCATAAGAATTCAGAGTCTAAACTTAGAAAATTCGGAGTCTGAATTCATAG
Organism: Viscum album; assembly: GCA_963277665.1. Classification (NCBI taxonomy): domain Eukaryota; kingdom Viridiplantae; phylum Streptophyta; class Magnoliopsida; order Santalales; family Viscaceae; genus Viscum; species Viscum album. The sequence continues at coordinate 1,439,118,061 of OY728157.1, forward strand.
AATTCAAAACTTGAATTCAAAAAGTTCGAAGTCTGGATTCAAAACCTGAATTCAGATCTTTAAAACCGAATTCTCTATAACTAAGTATTTATAGGATTCTGAGATTTTAGATGTGAAACCAAAATTAACACTTAGAAATAAAAAGTGTTAGATTATGACATGATCAATGAAAACATAGTGAGGATAAATTTTCCTTGAGGAAGAAAAATTTTCCTTATCAAGTAAAATCACAGGGAAAATGAAATTTGACTTAAGATAGGGTGTTTGTGATTTTAAAAACATGAAGGAATGGAGAAGTCATAAGGAAACATTATTGACTCAACAATCTCCCCAAACATGAAGGAAAGTAAAATTCATAAAGAAAACTTATTGACTCAACACAACTAGCTATAGGTGACCCAATAACTGGGTGGTCGTTGGGAAACAAAGATGTAATCCTCATACATATGATAGTTGTAGTCCCTTATTCAATCCAAGAGAATGTGATGATGGAATTACATACCTATAAATGTATGGTATATACTAGTGAAACAAATATTTAGTACAATGTAAAATGATAGATCTGGTGTATAGGGATGAAGAGAGTCATTTCTAGTATTGTTTCCCAAGGTGTTTCCTAATAGAGGGTAAAGACTAAGCACCAATGTCCTGGTGGTTTTATATAGCCACTTAAAATTCCTAGGTGGAAGTGGGAGGATGTTATGGTATACTTTGTGATAGGGTTAACAAGGACCCTGATGAGTCATTATGTTATCTGGGTAATTCTTGATCAGCCAATGAAGGTTTCTTACTTCTTATTGATCTGAGAGACACACCGAGTGGATGAGATAATAAAGGTGTATATCCATAATATATATACTTACATAGAGTTCCCTTGATATTTTTTAAAGGGATTCATGTTTCACATTACACTTTTATAAGGGATTACAGAAGGTTCTAGGGACTCATCTAAGATTGAGAACAACATACCACCTTCAAACAGACATACAATCAGAGTGAAAAATTCACATACTTGAGGATATGCACTAGGTTTTTGTTCTATAATTCATTGAAGATTTTGAAAATCACCTAGATTTTTTTTAATTCACATAAAAAAAAAATTACTAGTATTCAATTCACATGGTTCCTTATGAGTCTCCTTACAGGAGGCCATGTCATTTACCACTCTATTGGCATGAGGATGTGAGGTAGCATTTTTGGGGCCCATTTTTGTTTAGAATACCTCAAAGAGAGTGAAACTAATTTATAGAGGATTATCACCACTCAAAATATGTATATATCGTAATCCAACCATAGGAGGATACATTTAGAGTTCTCTGTGGGTGATTGGGTTTTCTTGATATTGTCTCCTTGATTAAGACACTAATGTGTGGGGAAAAAAGAAATCTATACCCGCATTATGTTGGACCCTTCCAGATCACTGAGTGGGTTGAGATAGTGGAATAAAATATAGATATTCCTTCAAATTAATGAGGTATGCATGATTTGTTTCATGTGTCTCATCTATAGATGTGCATACCCAATCCTACACAAGTCATCAACTATGAGGATGTTGATTTGGATCCTAACACATCATATGAGAACCCATTTAAGATTTTAGATTAGAGATATAATGTTATTTGAGGGAATATTATACCACTTTTCTCAATCCTATGGTACCATGGATGGATCTAGTAGGAGGCATAGGAGTATGAGTTAAATGTTTGAGCTCAGTGGTTTGAGTTGTTTGAGCAAGACTACTGAAGACACTTCTCAATGATGATAATTCATTAGAGGGGGATAATTTTAATATTAAATATTTTTAAATAATCTTTAAATAATATTTTTTATTATTTATAATCCTCTTATATTTAAATTAATGTTTTTTAATTAAATTATTACCCTTACAAAATACTTATGCTTTACGAAAGGGTAGCTTGTTTTTCTAAAAGTAAGTTTAAGGGTAGAGAAGAGATTCATTAAGTTAGTTAAAGGAAATCTAGAGTTTTTATTCACTATTTAAGGGTAGATCCTAAATACTAAAGGATTCATATAGGTAACCCTTAACTATGTAAGGGTACCTGAACTACTAAATAAAGGTAATACCTTATGTATATGGGCTGGGTAAGGGTATGACCATATTTTAAAGAGTTTCATAAGGGTAACCCATGAGTTCTAAAGATTTAATAAGGGTAATATGAACAACATTTATGGGTATTAACTTCTAAAATAAAGGTAAATCCTTTAGGTTGTCTCACATAAGGGTATTTCCCAAGCACTGCGTAAAGGTAACCTTGCATTTCCAAATGTTATGTACGGGTGACCAGGCTACCATGAAAGGGTGGAATGATCTATGTAAGGGTATTTAATTATTTTAAAAGGATTAATTTGGGTAACCCAACACCCATATGTGACACCTAGGATCCGCATAAGCATGAAACCATGTTACACTTACATAACACCCATTTTGGGATTTTTTTAAAACCTCCTTTTTCCTCTCCATCTTCCCAATTTGAACTTGTAACATGTTTTTAAAAATTTTAAAAGCCTAAAATTATGATAATTAATTATTTAACTCATTTAAGGTTCAATAATTATATTATGGGAGAAGTTAAACACTTTTTGATTAAGACACAATTAAAATACAAATTAAATGAGGAATTTAATTTTCAGTTCTTAATGGTATGAACCTATACATAGATCACCTTATTCCAAAATATCAAGACCATATTGTCTTTATTTTTTTGAATAACTTATTATGTTTTAGATGTCTAGAAAACCCTTAAACCAAGATCTAAGAAGTCCTCTTTGATAGAACCTAGTTATTTTTTGATTTCCCAAACATGTATAAACTATCTCTCTCCTATATTCTCAAGAGAATCTTTTATCAAGGGGATATTTTCCAAGAATATATTTTGTGAAAATTTTAAATCTAATTATTCCTATGTTTTTGAAATAAAGGTTGAATAATTCTTAAATGAAAATAATATGAAAATTTTAAAATAATTTTAAATAATTATTATCTCAAGTTTATCCTGGATTATTATAGAGAGGAAAAATTATTATCATATTTAAATTATGGTTATTTATAAGGAATAATGTTTATCGCGTCCCATAGATTAAAATGATAATTAAGAATTATCTAGGAGAAATAAAGTGACATTGGATATGGTGTTTTTATTTAGTTTTGAAATAAAATGTTGGAATTAGTTATATGAATCCTTAGAATGTGGTTTGAATTGGAAAATATGTTGAAGATATATAGGTGATTATTTCTTAACAATCATTGAGGTTCATTATTAATTACTTTAAGGTAGGAAGTTACATAAAATTTGGGGCTCTCATATACACTTTTTTTACATGATTTTGTTCTCGTGTTATCATGATTTGTGTTCTCTAGTGACAGTGATTGCATGTGGTGTGTGCATTTTCTTGTTATCCATATATGATCCTTGATCTATGAATGTTATTAGAGTAGATTATTTCTATGTTTTATGATTATAACATGTACTTGTTTATGTTTTTAATATATTTATTATGAAATAATATTATGTTTATTTATCATACTTTACCATGATGTGTATTATCTTTCATTTAGAGGTTTGGATCTTGGTATATGTTATAGGTGACTATCATGGCATGATTAACCCATATAGGGGGAGTGCATGTGATGAGTGATGATGATGATGGTTTATCATGATATCCTTGTGGACTGACTATTAGTCGATGCACATTGTAGATATCAAGTATTAAGATAACCTCATGAACAATTGTTACTCAAGGAACCTTATAGATACCTGGTAATGTTCCGTTACTTGATGTACCTTGTGGATACCAAGTAGAATGATAATCTCGATGATAATTTTGGATATAGGGTGATATGTCACTAGACTCTTGGCTAGTTCTGATAATTTCTTAAATCTTTGATAATCATTCCATCATGGATCTTAAGAAGGTATGATTGGGGGTTTGTGGTAGATCTATAAGCACAAAACCATTGAGTACATTATTGTGTGTTTTTTTATGAATGCCATCATATTTATTATTTTAATGGTATAAAACTATTATATATGTGTACACTTATTAAGGATACACTGGTAGTGACTTATAAGTTTTTATTATTCACACCCTATATGGGAATCCCAATGCATGTGTAGACTTCATGTATTGGGATCCGAGTAAGGGTAAGGGTATCATGACTGATGGCTAAGTAGTGGAGCATGGAGCTTATGTAAGGACTAAGAAAGAAACCTGAAGAAACCAAAGTATATATATATATTTATTTGTTACATTTACACTCAGTTTTGGCTAGCCACTTTGGGATCCTTTTTTACTTATTTTATGCTAGTTATTCCATGTTGATAGTTCTACATGTTTACTCAATTTATTTATTTATTTATATTTTGTTATATTATTATCTGTCTTATGACATGATATTGAGGGTATAGTCCCCACACTAATGGACTTAGACCCTAACTTCAATTTAGAAGCCTCTTGAATACAAGGAGTCATGTGTGAGGTCATGTGGAACTCCACTTCAAACCCAATGGTTCAGTTCAAGGTGTTAAAAATGATCCCTAATAGGTCCTGATTTTCTAAACTTTCCATTGGAGACTACAATCTCACATTGCTGATGAGATTTATTCTAATTATGAAGGTTATTTATTTTGTTCCAAATGTAACCAAAAAACATTATATATGTATCTAGATTCAATATAGATGATTTTATTTTTAAATTTAGAAATAAAAGATCATTATTTTATTAAAAAAGTATATTTTTTTCTATGTAACATTTAAATAATTGTCTTTATGTTCTATAATATGGAAATTAGGTGTTGGAAACTAATAATGAATCTATTTTATATGAATCATATCACACTCAACTATAGAATAACATGCCATTTAATATAAATGAAAAACATTTAAAAATATATATAAAGATGTATATTTAGATTATTTTGAACTAAAAACACTTGGTATGTGAAATTCTTGTTTATAAGGTAAAATGACCTAAGAAATATTTATTGGAAATGGTAAAAGGGCCATATAGCTTCTTGAATTTGTTCATATAGACACATGTTGACTATTTACTATTAAAGAAAATGGTGGATAATAATACATCATAACTTTTACCAATGGATTCATTTGATATTAATATATCTAATTAATTAGGTTTAAGAATGATTCCCTTTAAAAATTCAAAGAATACATGAATGATATTAATAATCAAGTTGGCGGAAAGATAATGAAACTTTACTTAGAACATGATGGAGAGTATCTTAACTAAGATCTCATAAATTACCTATGGTAATTTGGGATTTTTTCTTAAATCACTTCTTCTAATACATTATAATATAATTATGTAATTTAATGGAGAAACCACTCCTTTTTTAACATGTTAAGATCAATCTTGAGTCTTCTAATATCCTTTTGGGGATATTCATTACAAACATTAGTTCACATATACAACTATAGGGTTTTAAAGAATTTTTTAAATTTAATTCTAGAAATAAATTTTCAACATGAGGAACCAAGTGTATCCTTATAGGATACCTTAAAGAAACTAAAGGGTATTATATATAAAACCCCTTAGATAAATGAATCATGGTTTATAGGTGGCCCGCCTTTTTTGTGAGGGTGAACATATCTAAAAGTGATAGTGGGAGTTAAATAGAATTCTATGAATTTGATGCTCAAGGTAAAAAAGAATTTTGAATAGGAATATATTCCATAAATCACCATGGAATATGATATTCCATAGGCACAAGTACTATACAGAATCCCCAAGAAGGTTAGAGAACCTAACATATATAGTTTTCTAGTTACTAAGGATGGTGACACATTACTAATTGATAACAAAGAGACTCTCTCCAATAATTAGGTAGTTGGTATCTTAGAATATGAAAGGTGAAAAGAAGTGATAAATTCTAAAATAGATTCCATGTACCAAAACCAAGTTCGTATTTTGGTATATCCTTCAGTGGATGTAAATATATTTGGGTGGAAATAAGTATTTAAGAAAAAACTAGTTATGGATGGAAAATTTAGTTCCTATAAGGCTTGAATGGTTACTAAAGTTTTTAAAAAGTGTAAATTAATTGACTATGAAGAAACATTGTCACCAATTTATATGCCTAAATCTATCATATTTCTATTTACAATAGCAAATTACCATGATTATGAGATTTAGTAGATGGATGTAAAAACATATTTTCTTAATAGGAATATTTAGGATGATCTTTATATAACAAAACCAGAAGGGTTTATGACTCCAAAAGATTTCAATAAGGTATAAAAATTATAGATATTTATTTATGTGTTCAAACAAGCATCAATATCCTGAAACATCCACTTTGATGAAGCCATAATAGAATTTAGTTTCATAAAGAATGAATGTGATGCCTGTGAGTATAAGAGGCTTGATTGGAGTATAGTTGTTTTCTTAGTAGTATATATTGATGAAATATCTCTTATAATAAAAAATTATAGTCTTATAGTATATTAATAAGTGGTTGAATAAATGATTCTCTATTAAGTATTCAATATTCTATAGATTATGATATATCATAATTGATCTAAGAGTCTGGTCAGATTAAGTCATGATGTAGAAATTAAAAAGGAACTAAATAAATTTAGTATAGAACAATCCAAGATGGGACTATTTATAATGACACATCGTATATTTCTCTCTAAAAAAATGTGTCCCTAGACACAAGAAGATTGACCGAGGATGGGTAGAGTTTCATATCCATCTGTAATAGAATATATCATGTACACCATGATATGTACTAGGATTGATGTTTCTTATGATTTGATCATGGAAGGAAGATATCAATTAGGTATAGGAGACAAACATTTGATAGTATTTAAGACTATCCTAAAGTATCTAAGGCATATTAAGGATATGTTCTTAGTTTTTAGAGGATATAAGGAACTAGTCATTAGTGAATACAAATATGCTAGTTTCTAAAAAGATCAATAAAATTTGAAATTAAAATTAGGATATGTGTTCTCCCTCAATGTAATATTTTCAAGTTGGAAGTGTTTGATGTAGCATTTTTTCATGGATTCTATAAAATATTTTGAGTATATTTTCGCTTTTGATGTAGCTAAAGAAGAAATTTGGATATAGTAATCCATCTAGGAGATTGATTTTGTACCTAATAGTAAAAATGATATCATAATGTATTATGATAATATTATAGTGGTGTATCTCACCAAAGCACCATGGTCACAAAAATGGATGAAGCACATACTCCAGAATTATCATCTCTTAAGGGATTTTTCTCTTAGAGGTGAGGCCAAAATAAGCAATGTTTCCATGGAGGATAACATGGTAAACCCATTCAATAAATCTTATCTTAGCAGAATAATTACTATTATGTGAAAGATGGTGGACTTAAGGTCATTTTTGGTTCACTCTAGTGTAATTGGGTGTTCATTGGAGTTGGTTCCCTATAACTAAATACACTATACTTTAGATTAACTATTTATATTCAAAGACGCGAATATTAATAAAATATTTCATCATATGAAAATAGATCTTCTATATTAAATTAATGTGATTATATCATTAGGTATTATTCGTTGCATTAAAAGGATATAACAATTTCTATGCTTAGATGAGATCCTTGATGTTGTATGACAATATTATTAAATATTAATACTACATTTTGGAAAACATTATCTGATGATACAGAAATTATTTTTTACTGTCAGGTTCTTGACACTCATAAGAGAATGATACTTCATCTCATGACGTTCACAATTGGTAATCTCAAATATGGATGATTATGAGAAGAATATTTCTGTATGAATTCACATTCTATGTTTCATTATATATTCATATTTTTGAACATGTGTAATGATTATTAAATGTTGAGGTTATTGTTAATTTATTTCATGAGTTGTGTACTTTGATGTATTTATCAAAATCTTGACAACCTATATTTTTAGTGAAATAAGATACATTGGGTACGTCACGAGTGATATGGAATTACAGAATAAGTCAACAATGGATTTTTCCTTCTAGTTTAAGGAAGTTCATATCTTAGACCCTTTTATTGGAATAGAATCATCAAATGAAATCCATGGACATGGGGAATTGATGAGTTTATTTTAGATAGTCAAAGAAAGTGAAATTGAGCATATATGTTGATGATATGAGTATGAAACATGCTTGCTTTAGATGTATTGAGACAAAGTTATTATATTACATAGTGACAGTTTTTTTAATATTTTAATCATGACATTAACTTCTTTCTCTATCGGTATTTTGGTGCATTTCTAGACACTAATCCTGGGATTTAGGAAATCCCACCAAATGTCATTGAGAAAGGGACCTAGATGGTCACAAAAAACTTTTATCCATGATATTAGTTAAATTTAATTTTAGTTTAATAGTTAGAATGAATAATATTCTCAAGACCAAGAAATAAGATACATCATGTGGTGTGAGCATTTGAATGTAATTGTACCCCCAAACACCTAATATAATATTTATCTATTTAGGGAATGAATTTTATTTATTTATTATTTGATGTTTAATAAATGCTGAAGAAGATTTTTGGGCTAAGTCAAGTTCCCAATGATGAGAATGGTATAACCATGAAAATACATTTAAAAAAATATAGAATTATTTATTTACTAAAATGATATTTAATTATGTGTGTGTTGGTGCATACCATGAATTATTATTATTATTATTGGAATGAGGAATATATTAGTTTTATTATTTGATGAAGGACCTATGTGTAATTATTAAATATTAAACCTTATCTCTTTATATCCCCAACTCATATCATTTTAGAGATATGGAAGAACTATTATGCAATACATATTTTAATCTTTAGAGATTATCTCAAGAACATCACTAGTTTTTTCTCAATAATGAAAGAATCATTTCTCCTATTCCTCCCTCCCAAGACTAAGAGACTAAAGAGATGTGATCTTCAAGATCGAAGGATCATTTTTCATGATCAACATGAATAACATAAGGAAATTGGTACCTCTACTCTTACATTTAAAGATACATTGGTTACTTTTTGAATTTTTGTAGAACATGTGGATCACTACTGGAGGGATTATATTTTGATCCTCATAGAATAAAAATAAGAAAATTTGAATGACATTTTAATGATCAACATCTACATCATAGAAAGATGTAAATATTAATGTATTCTTCTTGTTATTAAATTAATTTTAAATTTAAAAATATAGGATCCTATCTATAGTTCTAGAATTATTTCATCGGGTTTTGTTTGAATAAAATCATTAGATATATCTTTTTTACATAATGTTATTATGGTTATTCATTGGAAAAGATTACAAATCACCATTGGGCATGAACCCAATTAAATTCCACTATGATAAAAACCTTATATATTTACCTTTTGTCCTCTATCATAAACCTAAAAAATTATCCACTACCATAGTCATAATTTTATCAAAATACTATGTTTGTCAAACTAATAAATCTGAAAAAAATTATTGTAAAAATACTTTTTAAGCTACATCAAAATCCATAATGTACCCAATCCATATAGACATGATACCAATATATTTAACAATATCCACTTAATTATTTACTTAATCTTTACTTTGATAAAAAATTAAAAATGATCTATAGGAAAAAAGAGTTCTTGTATCCCCTTTAAAAATTATATTCCCACTTCTCCAAGCACTAGAAAATTATCCTTTGTACTTTATCAAGTACTATTAGACCATTCTGACTACTACTAAATATAGTTCTCTTGGTTATATTTTTATACTTTCAAAATATTCTTTATACATAAGTAATAAGAAAAATTAGTACATAGAAAAAATATGAGATAAATTCCAATAACTTCAGAATATGGGATTCTATTCATTATAATAATATCCTTATGTGCCTTAACATATCGTCATGGATAGATTTTATATATGTGATATAGGTAATAATTATATTCAATAAATTTTCTATATTTAATTTTTCAATACCTTGTCAATCTATATACTATAAATTAATACTATAAACCTCATAGATGTATATTAGTAGATCTTGTTCCCTAGAACTTGGGTTTCTACATTAAGTCATTCTTGGAGAAATATTTTCTTATTCTTAACTAACTATAATACTAAAAACAATTTTTCCATATGTTTTCAATATATTTGACATAGGAAACTTTAGTTACCCTAATAAACTCTTGTAAATACTTGCTCCATTTTCATTCTTAACAAATAAAGTGCCCAGGTATCTCACTGTATCACTGAGAGGGGTGGTGGTGGTGAATCAATGATACTTCCTTTTATAATTTATTCATTAAATTTTCTTATATGAATGGTTAAAGTCTCAATCCACTCTGTCTTTAATTATCACCCTTATCCATATGAAATAAAATAAAAAATATTGTGAGGACCCAACCTTAATTATTAAATATCATAAGAACTTTTAACTATCTAGGTTCTAGAGATTTAGATATAAGTTTTACAATTTATCAGAGTTGCAATAAAATTAAACAAACAAAGGCCAAAATTTTCTTATGTGAACGTAAACATGATGGCCTCCAACTTTGGACTTCAAAGTGGCATATGAAAAATAATTTAAAACAAGGGTTAAACATTGGAAATTCCAGGTAAGGGGTTTCAAAAAAAACCATTAAGAAATAACTTTTTCTTTAAAAAACATTTCTTTAAAATACATTCTTTAAATCATGAAATTAACATTTCCTATAACATGTCATCTCTATTTTCTTGAAATATTTTTGAAATAGATTTTTGGATAAACCCATGCACAAAATTGATAAACTTATTTAAAAGTTTAAAATAAAATGCAATATAAAATATGAACGTATTTGAAATAGAATCATGAAACACCATTTATGAGTCAGACTATGTCCATACATAATTATCCAAGACATACGAGGTGTGCAGATACAAATTTTCACATGAAATTTTACTTGTTTATAATTTCACATAGAACAACATCAAAACACATATATGCAGACCATGTAACAATGAATAAATTTGTAACCTTTGTTTTATGGTTTGGAAACTAAATATTAATTCTTCTTTATAAATTAATAGCTACAAAAGTATATACTTAAATATAAAATGTTAAATGGTGTGCACCTGAAAAATATAAAACTGATTAATATTGGTTCATAAGTGAGCGATCATTAACTATGTATATTCTTTTAGTTGAATAATTGCATGGAATTCCACTCACTAGAATCATTATGAGGAAATGCATAATACATGACATCATAAACATTCTGTTAAGGCCTATTCACAAGACCATATATAACCATTTTTTCAAGGCCTCGTGCCAAGAACATACATAAAACTTGTGTCAAGGCCTTGTTCCAAAACCTTGTTTTTATCATGAGACCTACCGATGCATCAAGAGGCTATAATAGCACTCACATGTCACATAATAAGTCCTATGTATTCCTCATATGTCTTATAAAATTATGCCTTTAAATCAAAGTTTATCACACCACTTTGATTTATTTAAATCTTATTCTTACATGAAAATAAACTCAATGATAAATTATTGAGGTAAATATTCTTTAAACACTAGAAAGATTCCCATACCACTTTGAAAAGTTTAATTCTTAATCTATATGATATCATTAAATGATTAATATCATACTTGAAATAATTGTCTTTATATGTAATCCATCAATAAAATACGTAACAAAATAAATAAAAATTTAATAAAAAATTCATATATTGTTTTTGTCTTATCAAAATAATCTTTTACAATATATATATGTTTCACACATAAAATTATAAATAAATCATTTCAATTCTTTAAGAAATCCATGTGCTAGATAATCCCAGAAAATTTATTTGAAACCATGAGTTCATTATGAATGAAAGATGCATCAATTTTACACTTGATGCATGACCATGACTATATGCAGATGCGACATCCATAAGTTTAAAATAACATGACAACATGTTATGCACATTTTTAAAAAATATGATGTTAAGTATTAAACACGTCAATAAACATTATATCCTTTGTATATATATACAAACACACACACATATATATATGTATGTATATACCATGAGTTTAGTTTTAAAAATAAAATAAATTAATGTTTCCCATAAGTATATAAATAAATATATACATATAAGTTTATATATATATATATAAATATTTTATTCCTAGAACTCATCAGCACAGAATAAATTTATGTTTTAGCAAAAACAACGATAAATGAGATTATTCTTTGGCCATGTTAATATGAAATCAAATTTAAAACATAAAATTTGTTATATATATATATATATAAGTGGAATAATGGATAAGAAATCATACTTGGATTTAGTAATCATTGAAAAATAGTTTTAGTTTCAATGAAACCACCCATTACACCAAAACACATTAAATCACACCAAAATCTGAATAACCCTTGGTTTCAAGATAATACTTGTATGTGTGTATGTATATATATATATATATAATTTTCTTGGGAATCTCCAGTGAGTTTTTAGAACAACAAGACTCATGTCATTTAACTTTATATCAAATGTTAATAGTATTAATTATCCATGTACTCAAAATCCCTTTAATTAAATCATGTAATTAATTTTATAAAAAGTGATTATTTAAAACTGTATCTTATGTCAACATATTGATCACAAATTTTCTCAATTGATTATAAGAATATGTTGATGAAATTAAAATATAAATTCTTCTCATAACATTAGTAAATTACCATGCACATCATATAACATTCTTAAGCAATAATGAATTATGTATCGCACATAAAGATATAAAAGTAACCTTAAAAAAACACTTTTAATGAAGATGGTGTACTTATTAATTTTGAAACTAATAATCTAAAATTTAAAATTTAAACAACAAATTTATTTTAAATTCAGTAGCCGTCAATGATATGTATAACACAAAGCTTTATATATATGCAGACGCAATGTCCTTTATTTCAATATACATTAATGACATGTTATGCGCACTTTTTAGAATCATGGTGATAAAATTATAAACATAAAAATAAAAATTTCATCCATATATATATATACACACATATAGTATGGAATTTATTATACTCCTAATCACAAAATAAACTCACGTTTAGTCAAAACATCGATTAGTGAAAAGAAATACCCCTTGACAGAATTAATATGATAAGTAACCCTTGAAAATAATTTTATTTTTTGTGAAACATCCCATTATTAAACAAATTTACTCCTTGAATAATCATACATAGTTAGTTATATATACATATATATGTATATGAATTAAAAAAAATAAACATAGTTTGATAAAATTAAAACCTATCCATATAAAACATTATTAACAAAAAATAAAACCCATACTAAGGGTTATATTAACATAGAATGGCACAATAAAATTAGAGAACAAGAAAACTAAAATATTAAAACATGATTTAAAAATACATTTTATTATTCACTGAAAATCTATATTTGAAAACAATATCACCCTTACATATAATACATATATTTCATAAAAATAAATGAATGAATTGATCCCTTACGCAAACTCAAATAAAAACATGAAACATAATTATTTACAATAAAAATATGAACACTAAAATTAATATATATATATATATAATCTCCCTTACTTGAATCAAAATAAGAATATGGAAAATTGAAAACATGTAGAAAAATATGGTGAACTTGAGGATGAGGGTTAGGTAAGGTTGGGTGTGAAAATAGGGTTTCATATATAATTTAAAAAAACGAAATTTATCAAAATAACTAAATCCTTACTCAACTTAAATTAAAAATTGACATTAACTATTCATAAATAAAATATATTTAGTAAATTATATAATCTTCTTATTTTATTTTCAGTATAAAAATAGGAGAAAACAATTTCACTTACATAAATAAAATTTATGATAAATAAATGTTATAAATTAAATAGTTTTCCCTTACAAAATAATAATGAAAATACTAAATCCATTATCAATTATTCTGAAAATTTGATAGGAAGTGAGAAACATGGTTTTGCAGACTAATAAATAATTTTTCCTATAGCTCAAACTCCCTTCAGAAAATGTTTTATCCCCCCCCAATTTCGTTTGGGTACGGGTGTATGGATTTTATAGCCATATCTCACAGTGTAAAATGTAACAACTGGGTCCCGGTGACAACACAACCACCCCGCCTTAACATGGCCGTTAGGTCCTGCCATGCCAGGTACCACAAGTTACCCCACAGACACATGGTCCCCACCCAGGGGCCCACATATGTGCCTGGACGGGTCATCTGACTAATGATTATCTTCACAGGCCAACACTTGTCCTTTCCAGTATGCTTTGTCCTCACTCGCACACACCCTGAGAAACTTTCCAGAAGGTCACCCATCCTTATCACTACTCCAGGCCAAGCACACTTAACTATGGAGTTCTAATCAGGTAGGCTCCCGAAAAGGAAGGTGCACCTTATTGACATTAGTCATATCATTTTGTAATTTAACCCTATATCATTCGGGGATGTTACAATCACCTCCCCTTTAGAGCACAACACCCTCATTGTGGGCCCTATATCTCAACCTAGGAAGTGCACCTCACTTAAGGCTGGTTACCACCATTGATACAAAATGTGACAACTGGGTCCCAGTGACAGCACAACCACCCCGCCTTAACATGGTCGTCGGGTCCTACCCCACTAGGTATCACCAGTTTCCCCATAGATGTGTAGTCCCCACCCAGGGGCCCAGTTGCCCCACAGACACGTGGTCCCCACCCAGGGGCCCACCCACGTGCCTAAATGGGTAATCTGACTTATGTTTATCCCCACAAGCCAACACATGTCCTTTCCAGTGTGTTTTGTCCTCACTCACACACACCCTGGGAAACTTCCCATAAGGTCACCCATCCTGATCACTACTCCAGGCCAAACACACTTACCAATGGAGTTCTAATCAGGTAGGCTCCCAAAAAGAAAGATTCACCTTGTTGACATTAGTCATATCATTTTGTCATTTAACCCTTTATCATTCGGAGATGTTACAGAAAATACAAGCTTACAAAGAAAGATGAGAATTTGATATAGACAGCAAGGAAAAACAGGCACAAAAGTTGACAGGTATTATTTTAAAATATTTATAGAAAGGACATGGATAGGCTTGTGGTGCAAGCTGTGCATGCAATAAAATTAATTTATATATTTGTGTATGAAAACTTTTTCTATAATCTAGCCATCTGAAGGAAATATTATCACAGATCCAATGCATATACAAGGACTGAAGAAATAAAGAATTTGAGTGAGATATATGTTTGTAGAGTAAAATGAGATGGTCTTCTATTCACAGTCCAGAAGTAAACTAAATATTTAGACAAGGATGAATAGATGATAAAAAGGTATGTCAATGAAGAATAGGAGATACACAATAATCCATAGAGAAAGAAAAAAACATGACAAACAACATGAATAATTCAAGAGTAGGTTTAGACACCCAAAATAAATCAAAGATCCTACCTCAGTAGGAGGAAGAAGATCTGAAATCGTTATCCACTTGGATAAAACCCTAATAGTGAACAAAACATCAAGAAGAAGCTTGATTCAATACATATTCGATCGAAGCCCCCATGGAAGGTCAACCCCAATGACTTAGCTTTGGCGCTCCCGGTCTAATCTCTCGTAGCACCTCTCATGGACGAAGCTCCCCCTTCGATTGAGCCCAAACACATCCATCATAGACCCCTCAAAGGGAACCTCCTCTAAAAACCCCTATGAATCCCGAGGTGGATGCCCCTATGTTTGGGCTATCCATGCTAAGAAACTCCCATATCACCCCCACTAAACCCGGTTTTCATTTTTTTCTTTAATCAAATATTATTATTGTTTTTTTTATTTTTTTATATATTTAATTTTTTTAAGAAAATTATATAAATAATTTATTTAATATACTTTACATAAGAGTTAACATAATATATGTAAAATATATTAAATTTTTTACTTTAAAATAGTTCTACTATATAATTATAATCTTGTAAAACAAAAATCATAATATTAATAATTTTATAAAAATTAATCTAATAAAAAATTATAATTTAAAACTAATAATTATTACTTCATATATATATATATATCATATTTTCAAAAATTATAATATATAAAACCTAAATAATTTTAATATATTTATTTATATGTGAGATTAAATATTTATTTTCATAAATTAAAGCGTGAATGTTAATAGTGAACATATTTGTGACCTAATTTTTTATTTAGGAAAATAATTTAAAACAATCAATTTATATATTGATTTTCATCCATTTAAAATATTTTAATAAATATCATTCTATAAAAATATTTTCATTTAAATTATAATAGATATAATTAATTAAAATACTCAATTCCAATTAATATTTTCAAAGAAAATTATAATGAAAATAATATTAGTTTGTTTTAACTGTAAGGTAAATCCATTTAAAATAATATTTATACAATAAAACTAGGTATGAAATTTTTGGGTTGTTACATTATTCCCCCCACAAAAGAATTGTGCCCTCATAATTCTTTTTATTAACCTAAAAAGAATTCTAAATTTTCGTCTTTAGAATTAAGAAAAACTAGGACTGCTAGACTTCTATACTCTACCATTTAAACGAAAACATCTAATCTTCATAGTTATCTAGACCACTCCTCTGATACCAAATGTATGGAACCATCCTTAATACATATCAGATGACCTTTTACCAGTCTAGGTTCTGGTGAGTTAGATATGATCTTTACAATTTATCAGATTTTTAATAAAATTTTACAAACAAAATCCAAACTTCACTTCCACACGCGTAAAAATGATGGCATAAAACTTTGGACTTCAAAGTGACCTGTGTAGAATAATTTAAAACAAGGTGTGATCATTGGAAATGCTTAGTAAAGGTTTTCAAAATAAAATGATTAAGAAATGACTTTTTCTTAAAAAAACTTTTCTTTAAAATACATGCTTTAAATCATGAAATTAACATTTACCATAACATGTCATCACCATTTTCTTGAATGATTTTGAAAAATATTTTAGGATAAACCCATGTGAAAAATTTCTAAACTTATTTAAGAGTTTCAAATAAAATACATTATAAAATATACACAAATTTGAAACAAAATCATGAAACACCATTTATGAGTCAGACTATGGCCACACTTAATTATCCAAGGCATACGAGGTGTGAAGATACAAATTTAAACTTAAAATTTCACTTATTTAGAATTTCACATAGAAAAATATAAAAACACATATATACAGACCATGTAATGATGGTTAAATTTTCAACCTTTGTTTTATGGTTTGGAAACTAAATATTAATTCTTCCTTATAAATGAATAGTGATACAAGTATATAATTAAATATAAAATGTTAAATGGTATGAACTTGAAAAATATAAAATAGATTAATACTATTTCATAATAGAATGACCATTAACCATGGATATTCTTATAGTTGAATAATCACATGGACTTACACTTATAATAATTATTATGAAGAAATGCATAATACAAGACATCATAAACATTCTGTCAAGGCCTCATAACAAGATCATACATAACCATTTTTTCAAGGCCTCATGAAAATACATAGTTTATCTCATTAGATCTACTTATTCATTGATAGGCTATTGCAGGACTCACCCATCACATAATAATCCCTATGCATTCTTCACATGTCTAATAAAATTATTTCTTTAAATCAAAGTGTCTCATACCAATTTTATTTATTTAAATCTTAATATTAGATGAAAATAAACTCATTGATAAATTATTGAGGTACATACTCTTTAAACCATCCAAAGTATCCCATACCATTTTGAAAAGTTTAATTCTTAATCCATATAATATCATAAAAAGATTAATCCCATACTTGAAAAAATTGTCTTTAATTTTAATCCATAAATTAAATGAGTAACAAAATAAATTCATATTTAATAAAAAAATGCATCTATAGTTTTTGATTCTCAAAAATCATCTTTTACTATATATATATATATATATGTTTTTCACATAAAATTATAAATTAAGCATTTCAATTCTTTAAAAATTCCATGTTTTTGATAATCTCAAAAAATTTATTTTAAACCTTGAGTTTATTATGAATGAAAGATGTGTCGGTGTTATGCTTGATCCATGACCATGAATTTATGAAAATGCGACATCCTTACATTTGAAATAACATGATGATAGGTTATGCACATTTTTTTAAAATATGACGTTAAGTATTATAACATTTCAATAAAAATTATATCCTTTGTATATATATATACATACATACACATATATATATATGAATATACCATGAGTTTTGTTTTTAAAATAAAAGAACATAATTTTTCCCATATATATGTATATACGTTTATATATATATGAATATTGTATTCCTGAAACTCATCAGCACATAATAAATTTATGTTTTAGCAAAAACAATGATAAATAAGAATATTGTTTGGCCAAGTTAATATGAAATCAAATTTAAAACATAAACTTTGTTATATATATATATATATAAGTGGAATAATGGCTTATAAATCATACATGGATTTAGTTATCCTTGAAAAATGGTTAGAGTTTCAATGAAATAACCTGTTACAACAAAATACATTAAATCACACCAAAATATGAATAAACCTTGGTTTGAAGATAATACTTATATATATATATATAAACTTTTCTTGGGAATCATTATTGAGTTTTGATAAGACAAAAACTCATTCTATTTAACTTTATATAAAATGTTAATAGTAATAATCATCCATGTACTCCAAATCCCTTTCATTAACTCATATAATTAATTTTATAAAAAGTGGTAATTTATAACTGTATATTATGTCAACATATTTATCACACAATTTATTAATTGATTATAAGCATAGGTTGATGACATGAAAATGTAAATTCTTCATATAGAATTAGTAAATTACCATACACATCATATAACATTCTTAAGCAATAACGAATTATGTATCTCAAAAAAAAAACTATAAAAGTAACCTTTAAAATAAAACCCTTTCAATGAAGACGGTGTAATTATAAATTTTGAAAGTAAAACATTAAAATTTTAAATTGAAACCACAAATTTATTTTAAATTGAATGAGTGTCAATGATATGCATAATGCAAGGCCTTGTTTATATACAGACATGACACCCTTAATTTTAGTATACAATGATGACATACTATGCACACTTTTTAGAATCATGGTGATAAAATTATAAACATAACAATAACCATTTCATCCACACAATATATATATATATACATACATATGGAATAGAATTTTTTATACTCCTAACCATGGAATAAACTCATGTTTACTCGAAACATCAATAAGTTAAAAGAAATACCCCTTGACAAGAATAATATGATTACTTAGAAATAGTATCCCTTGATAATAATTAGAGTTTTTGTGAAACATCCCATTATTAAATAAATTTATGTCGTTAATAATCATACATAGTTGGTTAGATATACATATATATGAATATATACATATATATATGTATATGACTTAAAAAAATAAAAAAAATCTTGATAAAATTAAAACCTATCCTTATAAAACAATATTAACAAAAAATAAAACCCACACTAAGGGTTCTCTTAAAATAGAATGGAATAATAAAATTAGAGAACAAGAAAACCATAATTTTAAAACGTGACTTAAAAATGTATTTTATTATTCATTGAAAATATAGATTTGAAAACAATATCACCCTTACATATAATACATATATTGTGTAAAAATAAATGAATGAATTTATCTCTTATGAAAACTAAAATAAAAACTTAAAAATAATTATTTATAATTAAAATATGAACACTGAAATTAATTAATATGTTATCTCCCTTACTTGAATTAAAATGGGAAGCTGGAAAATTAAAAACATGTAGAAAAAAATGGAGAAATTGAGGATGAGGGTCAGGTAATATTGGGTGTGAAAAGAGGGTTTCATATGTCATTTAATTTTTTTATCAAAATAATTGAACCCTTAAACAACTTAAATTAAAATTTTACATTAACTCATCATAAATAAAATATTTTCAGTAAATTATATAATCTCATTATATGATTTTTAGTAGAAAAAGAGGATAAACCATTTCACTTAGAAAAATAAAATTTCGAGTAAATAAATGTCTGAAATTAAATAGTTTTTCTTTACAAAATAATTATGAAAATACTAAATCCCTTATCAATTATTCTGAAAACTTGAAAGGAAGTGAGAAATGTGGTTTTTCATACTAATAAGGACTTTATCCTATAGGCCAAACTCCCTTCAGACAAGGTCCCCCCCTAAATTTCATTTGGGCACTGGTGTATTGATTTTATAGCCATATATCCCAGTGGAAAAAAGAAGTTTTCAAAAGCTAAGAATTTGATAGAGACAATAATGAAAAATAGGCACAAAAGTTGACAGGTATTATTTTAAAATGTTTATAGCAAGGACATAGACAGGCTTGAAGTGCAAGATGTGTGTGTTCGAAAATTAATTGACATATTTTTATATTAAAACTTTTTCTATAATCTAGTCATCCAATGGGAATATTTTCACCGATACATCGCAAAAACAAGGACTAAAGCAATAAATAATTTGACTGAGACATAAATTTGCTGACTAAAATGAAATGATATTCTATTAATAGTCCAAAAGTAAACCACATATTCAAACAAGGATTTATAGATTATAAAAAGGTATGTCAATGAAGAACACGAGATATGAAATGATCCAGGTAAAAAGCAAACAAACATGACAAACAACACGAATAATTCAAAAGTAGGTTCAAAAACCCAAAATTAATCAAAGATCCTACCTCAGTATGATAAAGATTATCCAAAATCATCACCCACTCGGATCGAACTGTACCAGGAAACAAATATTCAAGTTGAAGCTCAATTCACCACTGATTCGGTCAAATCCCCCTTGGTAGGTCAACCACAACTACTCGGCTTCGGCGCTTCAGGTTGAAGCTCCCGCGGTGCCTCCCATGGACAAAGATCCCCTTCGATCGAACCCTAATGCATCCCTCACAGACACCTCAAACAGTGCCTCATCTCGAAACCCCTATGAAGCCCTAGATCGATTCCCCTATGCTTGGGATATCCCCAGCTATGCAACTCACTGACCACACCCCACTAAACCCAGTTTTCATTTTCATTTTTTTCTTTAATCAAATATTATTATTATTTTTATTGTTTTTATTATATATATAATTTCATAAATAAACATTATATAAATAATTTCATTAGTATACTTTACATAAGAGTTAACATAATATATGTATAATATATTAAAATTTTATCTTTAAAATAGTTATATTATATAATTATGTTGTTGTTAAACAAAAATCCTAATATTTATAATTTTAAAAAAATTACTATAATAAAAAAATTATAATTAAAAAATAATAATTATTACTTCGTGTATATATATATCATATTTTTGAAAATCAAAATATATAAAACCCAAATAATTTTAATATAGTTATTTATATGTTAGTTTAAATATTTATTTTCATAAATTAAAGTGTGAATGCTAATAGTGAACATATTTTTGACATAATAGTTTATTTATCAAAATAATGTAATACAATCAATTTATAGATTTCTTTTCATCCATTTAAAATATTTTAATAAATACCAATTTATAAAATATTTTAATTAAAATTATAATGTATATAATTAATTAAAATACTTAATTCTAATTAATATTTTCAAAGAAAATTATAATGAAAATATTATGACTTTGTTTTAACTATAAATTGAATCCATTTAAAATAATATTTATACAATAAAACAAGGTATGGAATTTTTGGGTTGTCACAAATATAAATTACACAATCTTTCTATAAGATTTCATCCCAATGTGGGTACTAAATAATTTCCATGTTCATATCCTATCAAGATAATGGTTTTCACTATAAAACAAAAGTTAGTAAAACACATGCTATCTAATGAAAAAATTGAACATAGGTGAATATAAGGTAGGATATCTCCTAAAAATCATAAACAAATTCCCGACTATTTTGAAATCTCTAAATGGATTTCTATCTTCAGATAATTTACTTATATTGGATCCTAAAAATATCATTCCTCCTCATATTATATTGGGTGAAAAATATCTTCATTTCACTCCTAATTTCCTCACATAAATGTAATATCTTCCTCCCCAGTATCAGGTCTTAAACATCCATGATGTTCTCAATAATGTTTTATGCATGTTAGTTTTTTCCTTAAGATTTTATATTTATCAATGTATGCATAAGAAATTGCACACAAACATTGTTTTCTCCCATATCAATAGCCTCATCCTCTTCCTCCTCCTCCTTCTTTGAACCACATGCACTTTTCTTCCTAAATGTAGTCAGGTTATCTCATGGATACTTTAGATATTATTTCTGAAGTTAGTATCATTTTTTCCAAATATTTCTTCAATACTCTTATAATATATATACACAAATGTGTAAATATTATTTCACTTGAATTACTATTAATTTTTGAGCTTTAGTATCATTAAAACCAATCATAGATATTCTATTTTTTAATTCTCCTGAAGACTCATACAATCACCACTGCACAATATATATATTATCATGGATTTATCTTTCTATGATACTTCTCAATTATAATGGGAAATTACCTATTAAACATTATCAAAAATTTATTTACACTTTATTATCTCTATGTATGCATGAAAAAAATGCAACAAATCTATCATAGTGTGAAATATTTTATTGTGATCCAAGACTCACCTACAAAATTATCTTCATCACACATTGTAACATTGAATTCTTCACATCAAATAACTATAAAAAAACTAACAAAACTAGATTTTTCTGGTATTTCAGTGTCAACCTATTTCATGGAATTTAATTCATCTTCACGATGTGAAGATAAATTTTTAAAACTAAATTATCAATCAATTGAGTAATAAATATAATAATAACAACCATGATGTTTAAACACTGAAGAATAGAACAAGAATAATTTTTTAACTTATATTATGAATATTTAATTTTGTAACAGCATTATATTTTGGATATGGTAGTGATTCTAAGAATAACCTTTATGACTGAAGACTTTTCCAATGTTCTATACAATTGTAATTTAATAAGAGTAAATTAATCATACATTTCCTAACTTATTCACATTATTTTACTTCACCTATGAGTTACCCTTTTAATAGTTTAGATAAATCGTATGCTGGGTTCTGATGAACCTTACAGTTTCATTGAATTACTTCTAAATTTTAATTACTTTTCCATTTATATATTCATTTAGTTTAAAATTAATAATATGAAATTTATCATGTGTTTTTTAAATTCTTTTTCATAGATCTTGAATGAATCTTATGTTCTTAGGGTGTCTCTATTACTTGGGTATATTTTTAATTTAAATATATTGAATTACTCATAATGATTAAGGGTGTTTCATGGGACATTTCCAATTTTCACCTTATGAATTTGGAATGATTCTTATAAATTAACTAGATAAATCTTACAAAAAATCTGTATGAATCTTATAATTCTTATAATTTTTTGGTTTTCCACATCAGAGCTAAAATGAATCATGAATCAACAAATCACCCTTATGATTTCCCCACTAAATATGATAAGATTCATCCCAAGGAATTTTCAATCCCCTCAAAGCATCTCAAATGAGTTTAAATGAATTTGGAAAATATAAGAATATTTATAAATCTCTTAAATATAACTCCAAATTCTTTTTCAACATATTAACACTCAAATGTGAGTATTTCATAAAGGTTCCAACTACTTCAATAATACATCTTCACATCATCTTTCTCAAAACTTATCAAATCTTTAATATTATAGACCTTGATCTAATCATTATTAATACTAGAAAACACATCTCTACAATCATAATATTTATAGGATGATTCCTTGAATCTCAATATCGAAATTCTCCAAGGAAGTATTAGTCCTTTCCAATTTTCAAGGGAATCACCTTCACTCATCTTCATTTGGATATACCTTTATCACCCAAATTCTTAATACATTGAATTTTCTTTCTATATTGATATATTGAAAATTAATTTAACATGAAATTCATCAATCCATTTGTGTTATTTAATATCCCCCTTTGGATTTTACATCAATAACCGTTTGAATTATAAATTTAATGTTATTCTTCACCCCCTTATTGATAATAAATGAAAAGATGATAGTGTAATTGTTGAAAATAATAGTTTGTTGGTTGGATTTGTTGACAATAACATTTTTATATTTGTAGTAAGTGTTTATAATGGAATTTAAATTAATGAAATATTAGTATATTCCTATTATATCTGGCAAGGAATCATTAAATTCAATGTTGTAGATGAAGTAATAAAGGAATATCTAGTTACCATACACATAGGAACCACATTAAAAAGTTGTGAAGAAGAACTGAATGAGTCAAAGTTTTAGAAGTTTTTATAGTATTACATAAGCTATAGTGGTTTTTATAAGAGCATTAGAAGATAGTTTAAATGTTTATGAGCTTTGAAATATTATAGTTAACCCATGACGATGAGGTACTAGATGTTTATAAGGAATGTTTTTTGAATAACCATATGTTTAAAATATGTGAGTTAGTTGGTTGGATTTGGAATCTCATAAGTTAATATAAATGAGGGGAGTTTTTGTAGATAGAATACTAGGATGTGGTTTTGGAAGCTCATAAGATATAAGTGGGTCTGATTATTTCTCTAATTATTGAATATCCATGTTAATATGTATGATATTTATGGAAGTTTTTATATGAATGTAATATCTTTGGGAGATGCATAATATATTTGGATGTTTCAAATTTAATAATGTATGAGAGGTATTTGAATATATAATATGGTTAAAAGTTTCTAATTTTGGAAATTCATGAGGCTAATAGTGATATTTAAGAATCTTGATGTGATACATAATATGCTTCAGGATGATAAAATATGACAAAGGGAAAACCTTCATTTTATATAACAAAATTCTAGATAAATATGTAAGATGTTTTTTTATTTTATAATCTATAATAGGAAAGGTTACTAAATATTTAATAAGTTTAGTTTTATACATAATAATTCATTTGGTATATAAGATTTTAGCTAATATTAAAGAAAATGGTTGATATATAAGATATTATGGGAGCTTACATAAGATGTTTCACATTACTCTTAAAAGAGAGAGGCGGTTATTCTTCTATGATTTCAAACTTCTCACTACAAAATATACAAGCATGATATGATAAATTAGTGAGACATGTGTATTTTAATTAATATTATAAATTATAATTTATGATTTAAAATTTAATAAAAAATGGTAATAAAATCATTCCATTACACAATTGATCATTCTAGGATTAAAATAGAATCATGTTGTGATATTTTTGGTGATTGAAAATAGAGTAATAACAATAATTTTATGACAAACCCTTGAATTAAACTTTAAATTATTATTTTTATATATTTCATAGAATAATGAAGACCTTGAGTGTTTTGAAGGTGAAAGCAGAGATTGTGGAGAATTAAAAAAGAGGATTACTTTTTTTATTCTACGGTGTTTCCATATTCTAAAATATGGGTACTATTTATTATGATATTATTATACATTTTGGAATGAGAATACAAGAGGATTTTCTGTATTAAAAATTTAGAAAACTATCACAGTTATTTTTATATGAATTAATAAGAAGATAAGAGAAGAAAAAAATTGGTAATTATGATGCTATTGGAGATATAAAAAATATCAATGAGTCATAGGAAAATAAATAGGATATAAAAACTACTATAATATGATACATATATAAGTATAAGGATAAGATATAAGAATTAAAATCATACTAATACATCTAGTTTAAAGGAAGAATAAGTTGTTGTACTTACTGATACATTAGATTCAAAAGAAGATAGATAAGGAAGAGGATATTCTATATATTATTAAAACTATATCAGGTTCTTAAAGAGAATAAGTATCAAAGAGTGTAACTAATTTCCATCCATATCTTGAAACAAAAGACTAAGTGAAATGGGATAATACAAGTGTGAAATTATCCCCATATAGAAGAAGAAGTAATGTTATTGTGTTCATATAGATGAAATTAGACTTACCCTCACTCTAAGTGATTGGTCTTATTGGGTTTTTGATAGAAGGAGATTAGGGAAAACCGATTCCGTCATATAATATTCTAGAATATAAAGATAAAACAGACAAATATTTTCATTTCCAATCATGGGGATAACAACATGTATATAACCTATTAAAGATCTTCATGGATTAGTGAGTGAAGGAGAAGATAAGGTAGTTCACCTTGGGTGGGGAGTGAATTAACCTTGAAAATCTCAAAGGAATTGATCCTTGTAATAGAGTGACCATAAAAAAACTTGTATCCATTGAGAAAGTTCAGTATTTGATTTTGGTTCTCTAATACACCATTGTGTGTATGCACCTTGGATTAACCCATAGTTTTTAACCTAGTAAAATAATTATATATGCATGCTTTACTTACCTGCACACCTATTTATTAATAGGTGAGGTTGTGTGAGAGAGTTATTGAGAAAAAGTTAAACAAAATTCCCTATAATAAGAGTAAAATATCAATAGGAAAGATAAAAGAGTGAGAGAATAAGTTTAATTTTTTAAACACCTCAATTCACCCCCTCTTAGGGTGTCTTGGAGTGCAACAAGGGGTATTATAGATAAAAGGTTCTAACTTTATGTTTAACTTTAAAATGTGTTTTTGATTTTATTATGCACACATACTTAAGGATGGATCCACCATTTATCAATGACACTAATTTTTATGGATGTAAAAAAGACATATATTAGTTTCTTCTAGATTTTAGTGAAGATATAATGGAATATATCCAATGAGATACTGACTTAAGAAAAAATAATGAATGAGAACATGATGCTATGAAAAAAAATAATAATTAATAGTGGCATATTCATGGAGGTATACAAGAAAATCAGTCACTATTATGTTACTTTTTATATTTTTTTATTATTAGATAATATGTATCAAAAATCAATAGATGATATGGAGGTTGTAATTTTTACCCCAAT
This sequence comes from Viscum album, assembly GCA_963277665.1. Taxonomy (NCBI): domain Eukaryota; kingdom Viridiplantae; phylum Streptophyta; class Magnoliopsida; order Santalales; family Viscaceae; genus Viscum; species Viscum album. Next base: position 1,439,145,063 of record OY728157.1, read on the forward strand.
AGAATATAAAAAGTCTAAAAATAATGAGATTACTATGATCAAACTTGTTGAATATTTCATTATAGAAAAAGTAATAAATAATAAAAATAAAAATAATACTCCCATGATGAAGGATTATCCAATTAAGGTGAACATTTCTAATTCATTTTCTAAATTTTTTTCTAAAAATTATTTAGAATGTTCTGGTAAAAATAAAAATCCACAATCACCTTTGGGTATTGATAGAATTGTGGATTTCAATTATTAAATGGAAAATAAATCAATTTTCAAATCTATAGGTTATTCATGGAGTAAAAAAAGGTGATCAAATACTTGTATGAGAATGTGGATCAATTATAAATTATGCATGAAGTGAACTATTAATTTATGAAAGATCATTCCTTTGAAAATAAAATATTTACAAGAATAGAGGTGGTCTTAAATTTTTACATAAATAAGATTGGTGAAATATGGTAGATCAAAGTGATATTATTGAAAGAATTTCATAATATATTTTAAATAAAATGTCCATAATTAAGGAGTTGAAAGAAATTAGTATCCATCTTAATAAAAAACTTTAAGAGAGGAAAAAATTAGGAATGGAAGAGGGTTCAAGGATGGAAAAGATCTCTACCGAACAAATGGAAAAGGATGTGAATACCAAGGTGTTTTTGGAGTGTTTAAAAACATATCATAAAAAAGAATAATATCCATACCTTGTTAGACTTAATAAGTGGATTCAGGACACAAATTTTTTTGGAATCTATGAGAAAGAGGAAGATTCTTGATAAATCTAAAAGAAATGACTCTAAAAAAGGTTAATATAAAGTGATACTTTTTTGAAATATTGGGAAACACTATGAGTGTATGACTTGAATCCCATTGGTTCAATGGTGTAAGAATAAATAAAACACCAATATATCATCCAAGGATAAATCATGAGGTATAGATTCAATATGAGATTTTTTATTTGTTCTAACTATATACATTTAGCTAGTGATTTTAACAACAGAGAAACTAACTGTCTCATAAAGGATTCTTCCATTCCTATGAAATATAAGAAGAGGATCTTCAGTATAATAAAACCTATTAATTTATAAAATAAATTTACTATCTTCGATAAATAACATGGGAATTAGGAAAGGGTGTATAAATAACTAATAATGATTCACTCTCAATGACCCCCTTAGAAAGAAAGGAATAAAATCTAGAGGGCAAAGAAAAATGAGGAAGTTATTCTAGATATAGAAAAAGAAGATATTCAATTAAGGAATGAGTCATTAAGGATATGTAAGTCTAAGGAGACTCTTATGTAAATAAAAGAATAATGAAATAATAAATAATCCAAAGAGGAAACCAATACAAGTGGGTTTAATACCAAAAATTGAGATAGAACCCATGATAGAGAATATGGTGAACACTAAATTCTATATCTAGAATAAAGTTTTCACTAGTAGTATTTTCCAAATAAGACCCAGTAAGAAGGAATGTATGGAAGTTGGAAATAAAGGTTTTATCCAACATGACCATACATAATCCTCAACTTGAGGATATCTAGATATACCCTTCTCTATATGTATTTAATAATTACTAAATGTTTATATAGTGGCATGAAATTATGGGGGATATATGATCCATGTGGTTGTGGTACTAAAATAAAGTATATGATTTTTTATGAATTTAGATTTACAGATGAGTTGGAAGTTGAGTATGATTTGAGAGAAGATATGAACAATATGGAAGAAATCCTGAAATAAAAATAGAAAAGAACATATAAAACATAACAATTTGTGTCAAATACCCACTTTAAAGATGAAAAATAAATTTGGAGTAATATGATATGATAGAGATATACCAATTATGAAGAGTCTGATCTGAAAAATAGAGTCAAAGCATCATATAATATAACCAGTGATATTAAGAAAACTCTAATATTAAATAAGTGATATCAGGGTAATTATTTAGTGGAATTAGATTACTAAAAAGAAGGATATAAATTCATAGATAAAGTAGTAACATACATGAAAATTTCAGGTTTATTTTTTAATATATTAACAAGTGGAATTGTAACATCCCGACTATTTAGAAAAGTACAGATACTTTAATTTTTTTTTCAAAACATATTTATTTACTCTAATAAAAGTGATGACGAGTTTAAGGGAGAATTTTAGAGCTTCTGGGGATTTTTCAGAGCCTGAAGATCTAGTTTTTGGAGAAACAGCATGAGGCACATGGTTGGTGCATGGTTAGTAATAACCATGTAAATCAACCATGTGACCCTTACAAGGATAATCATAGTTTAAAAAACTATGCAAGTGAGGATGAATGGTTGTGAGAAATGGTGTAGGCATGTTGTAGAGAGGATATACATGGTGTGTGCATGGTTTGTCAAACCGTACACAAATCGTGCATGGGGTGTGTGTTATATGTGAAGTTGTGGGGAATGGTTGGAATATGATTTGTCTAACTATTCATACAAACTATGAAAACTTTAAAAAGGGGTGAAATTACATTTAACCCTCCTTTATTATAACTTTCTTCCCCTTTCCCCACTATAGTCACACAATATTTCTACCCACCATTGATATCTTCCTTTGGCCATCAAGCTAGGAATTGAAGGATATCATCTATCCAATATTAGTTTTACTCAACGATGGTCACGTTAGATCTGTATTGGTAGGAACTTCAATCCCCTTTCTTATTTTATTCAATTAAATCATCGTATTGAATGATAAATATATTCAATATTATATTCCCTATTTTCAGGGTATTTTTTTATTTCTTCAATTCTATTCATACTAGATCAAATCCAAAGATGTTATCAGATGAGGAGTCATCTATAGAAATAAGTTAGGTGATCTAGTAATTTTACCCTAAAAGTATTGATGTTCCTATTATGATATGTCGTGCTATAGGCCAGACCTTCCATTTGATGCCTCCCAAATGTCTAATTAATTAAATATGTTGATACCACCTTGTTTTGGGTATCCATAGAAACCTAAATTCATCATCATAGGATTTTGACCTCAATGTGAGACACCACTCAGTGTGTTTCTCTTTTAAAGTCCCATGTTCTTTATGGTTTGAAATAAAATCAAACCACCAATTTAGGTGCGTTGTGTTATCCCTTACAAAATGAAATGTAATTTGAATTAAAAAAGGGAGAATGATCAGACCATGTTCCCAGGACCCTGTTTCTTCTTGCTTATAGTTTGAGTTATCCTTATGAATTGAATGGAAAAATCGAATTAAGTGAATTATTAAATGGTATGGGTATATCACTAGCCCATTAACATAAAACATGTTATGTTGAGGGTGATATAAGGGTTTCGATTTTAAATTCCTTGGATGGGATCCCTAAGCATAGTAAATTTATTTAATTGTGAAAGGATTATATCATATCAGGGGTGATACATAGAATCTTATAAATAATAACTTGTGAGGGATCATTGAGAGTATGAATTCATATTAATCCATGAGGTATACTTGACTCCCTATATAGAATGCCTTGGATGGGCACATAGGGTAGTGCCTTTATACTAAACCACAAGGAACACTTGGGTTCCCTATATAGAGTTCCTTTTATAGGATCAGAGGGAAAATTAAATTACACCATGCATAGGGATATGCATAGATTCCTACATGTGATTCCATGGATGGGATCATTGGGTGATGGGTTCATAGTACACTAGAAGCGATACCTAGGTTCCTATTGCAGAATGCCTTAGAGGGGATCGGGTTTCCATTTACTTAATTAAATGATTCACCTTCAAATTCCAAGAACATAAATTAATTTGGTCAATACCTTATATATATGATAGTGTTTTCTACTTTCCTTGTTAAGTTCCAAATTTCATGGGAATCATTCACCACTTATGCGAGTATGATCGTCTAAGGATCCCTTGGCTATTAGCTTGGGTCCTGATCCTATAATATAATTAATTGATAATTAATAAATTTTTAGAGTTATTTCAGCTTAGGCTGAAGCATGTAGTGTTGGATGGGTGTTCCATGAGGAACCCATACCAATTTTTTTTATTTATTTCATGCTTTATATTAATTATTACCTACACACTACTCATTTTATATTCACAGATGGATAGTGATAGACACTGTTGGTGGTGGATTACCGAGTTTTACTCACACCTTGCTCAAGAGGTCGATTAGTACCTAGATATAACTCATGGATACAAGTAGAAACAAAGGGAAGAACCATGTTTTGGATGATTGATTATCTATTAGAATGGGATATGGTAGCAGATGACTAAGCTAGGGATCAGGATGCTCATGGGATATTTTTTGGTTTTTTTATTTCTTTTTTTGTGCATCTATTGTATTGTATGTATTTTACCATTTACGCCTGATATTGTTTTTGTATATCATCATGAAATAATTATTCTGTATATGAAATTTGGTATTATTTATATCAGCTTACTTTGTTTGGATGATTTACTTCTACTGTTTCCTTTATTACTGCTTCTGTTACTTTTTATCTATACTTCACCATTGTGTTTTACTCTGATAAATAGGGTATAGTATACCCACCATACCATCATAGAACCTCACTTCTAGTTGATATTCTTTGGCATATTTGGAGTTTCGCTTGAGGCCATGTGGAAAACTGGGTTCATTTACTTATTACTGAACTAGGTTTGAGACATTACAATAGGTATCATATCATTTATTTTTTCCATTTATCATAATATTTGGGGTTGGTAAATAGGAGACTATGAATTTGTGGGAATTTGGTAATAAACATGTTCCCAGGAGTATCTAACCCACATATAGAGAAAAATAATTACAAGGGATGGGACTTGTTGTTCTGTATTGTGCCTATTACAGTTGTATTGGTTTGTCCATTGAGTGATGCACATGAGTGGTGATGTTTATTAACATTGTAATTTTTCTTTTACCCTTGTCCTGAAAAGGCAAGGATGTATCATATCATGCATCATTATAGGCTTGAGGATTCACATGTCATGCATATTCCATTCCATAATTATTTTATATCATGTATTTTCTGCAACATGTTGTTTTGATTTGATTAATATATTGTAATTGAACTAACCTTTATAGAAAAGATAACAATAATTGGGTTAATTATAGCGTGTTCCTTAACCTAAATATTTTTTTCAACATATCTTGAGGGTGTCACCTTAACTAAAAGATTATCACGTTTTTGATCCATGAACCCTTAGTTCAAAGGGTTTAAATGTTAGTTTATTTTGATTACATGGAATCCAATTGTAATTTATAAATCTAGTAATTATATAAATTGGGAATGGTGGTTCATCTAATCGAATAATCATATACAACTTGTTACATCCTGATATGGATGTAAGGGTATGATTGTAGTTATATAACATTCCAATTAAAAATTATAAATCTTATGCATTTATAACTTGGGAATGGTGACTTAACTAACTAGACTGTGATTTATGTGTACATATAAATGTGTACAAACTTGAATAAATTTAAATTCACAAATGAAATGGTCACTATTAAATGGGGATGAAAATAGAAACTTAAGGAGTGTTTTCCTCCATAACTTTCAATTGAAACTCCATATATGGGAATATTTGATATAAGATGTGAGATCATGACCCAGACTCAATCTTAATATTGGGCGGTGGGAGTGTCTCTTATGACCTTTTATGATCTTATGTATTACCTAGACTTGACTTTAGGAGTAGGTATAAGGGTATTGAAACTTAAATAGGAAGGATATTTACATATTTTTTCTTTTTTGAGATCATTTTTTTTATCAAAGTTTATTTCAAAGAATTCACTTGGAATTGTATAAATATTCCACCATAATGGCATCAGGTCATATGCAAGGAAGGTGGAAATGATCATTCTCTACAGATGGTGGGCCCTATAAAACAAGTATTACCTCAAATAATGACACCTACGACACCACTTGGTATTCTTCATCTTATCATGGAATCATAGTTTTGAGAGGGTTTCATGTGGCTAGTGAAGTATATATGGGGAGCCCCATGATATGACCCTACTATGGAAGAGATGAAGTGATAATTCTAGTAGCAGTTCCCTCCTACATTTTTAGGGTAATGTGGTCCTCAAGTAGCTGAGTCATGGATAAAGGCCATGTTATCTATCTTCGATCATTTAGAGATGACTCAAGAGAGGAGAGTCATGTTTGTAACTTATATGCTTTATGATTCTTCCAGGTTTTAGTGGTACATTAGCACTCAACTAAATAATTATCTAGATATAGTATGGAGGTACATCCCGATGGTATTTTATAATTACTTCTCTCCACACACACTAAAAATAGATCATGCTAGAGAGTTTATACATCTACAGTAGGGTGCTATGCCTATGATAGATTATTTATCTTACTTCACTGAGATCTAGTATTTCAAAAAAAGCCTTGATGGTGACAATATGATGATAGTGAAATTTTTTGAGGATGGGATCATGTATTCCATCCTTATCCTAGGTGGATTTTTTTTCAGCTGAATACAATTTCATATATAGTGAACCAAGACCTCATCATAAAGTGAAATCCTAGGGAAGTTGATTGTGTGGGATAGAGTAGTGAAGTACCTATAAATGGAAGTGAAATTATGAAATAGGTATGTGGTACATATAGTGTAAAGAATCATTTCCTTGAGTCTACTCATTGGGGGTACTGACAGTTAGATGACAAACACTGATAGTTATGTTGTATTCCACCAGTGTAGTAGGTCGGGACATAATAAGCCCTAAATTAATAAGGACCCAATTGAGTTCCAATGTAACAACTAAATGGGTCATATCCATTTTTTTAGAAACTTCCCTCCAATGGATAATGATAGGGGGTCTACACCTAGTCCAGGTTCCTGAGTTGGATCTATAGGTCTGCGTGAGGTAGGGAGCTTGACTACTATCAGATAATCAGGCTGAGGAGGCAGACGTGGTTGTGAGGTCTAGTATTATGAGATACAATACCAACAGAGTGGGTCTACTCTATGTATATAGGATGTATCTCATGCTCTCATATTAGGCTAGATTTATGAAATGAAACATACTCCTGAGGAGTAGAGTAAAGAGCCTTATACAATATGAGGTAGGGTCTTAGTAGCATCTACTTTAGTATCTAACTCATTTTATATAATATTCCTTAATATTTTTGGAAATTATGTAAATAATTTTTCTTGAAATTTAGTAATTTTTGGGGTGATAACACTTAACACTCCACTGGGGATCTAACCAGAAAATGTGTACTGGTGTAAGGAAATCCCTTTTGAGATAGGTAGTTACAGTTTATATGGAACCTCTTCATCATCAAGATGAATGGTTTTGAAATCATACTTGGGATTGATTGGCTTGTTTTTTACCATGATCATATTGATTTCTATCACTTGAGGGTTTCCTTTACATCACCTAATGGTGATAACTATATTCATAAATGTTAATGGAATTTCTAGGTAGATAGAGCTGGACCAGAACATCATGTGATGGATGGAGTATCAATCCAAATTTATAGTATTTTATTATATGATTAGGGAGTACATTAGACATATTTCCATCCCATAGTATATCATTTTAGGGATATTTTCCCTAAATAATTTTCCAAGTTACCTATTGAGAGAGATGTGGAGTTTACTATTGATTTAGTTCCAGGAGTATCCCCAGTCTATATTCCTATTTATAGAATTTCTCCTACTGAGATTTAGGATCTCAAGAGATAGATAAAAGATTTGGAAGGTATATGATTTATCTGATATAGTACCTCATAGTGGGATTCAATCGTTCTTTTTAACCAAGAAGGTGGATCAGAACCTTAGTCATTGGTGGATTACCAGAAACTAAACTAGTTTATAGTTAAGAACTAGTATCCACTTCTCCATTACCCAGGGTTCTCTCGTTGGAGATTTGGAGGGGGATGATTATCTGGTGCCTTCCCCCTCCCCTTTCCCCCTTTTAGTATTTTTTCCACCCCTATTTATTTTTTTTGATCATCCTTCCCTGAGGCTAGGATTATTTCTCTGTTTATCCTTCTCGATAGTGCTCCATTTTCTACTTATGACAAGATGATGACTAGAATAAATATACTCAACCTTGTTAGTGATTTCAAGGTGATGTTCATGTTGAATTTTCCACAAGGAGGTATTTGTGGTCTTGATGAAGGTTTCTTGATGATTATACCCTTTTTCACTCATACCCCTCTTTAGACTCTCATTCTTATGCTCCTCTCCAAGTCAGATCTGGAGTAGTGGAAATAATGATGTTTTGGGTTTTTGGGTCGGTGGTTGAAGGTTATTTCATTCTAGATTCATTTATGATCCCTCACCCACTCAATTATTTTTTGACCTCAGCTACCTCTGCTCCTCTACTAGTTATATATGAAGTGGAGGTAACATAATGGTTTTAGGAGGTACTATTTAGTAGGTGTTGGAGTTTTAGGTGTGTCCTTTGTTATTATTCCTAGGTGATTCCATTTTCTTGATTGAAGGCTTCATTTGGTGGTTTTTTCTTGGAAACTCTTTTCCTAGACCTGAAGTTTTGGGTTGTGGGTTAAGGACATCGATGTTCTGGGCACGACCAGAGTTGGGATGGTTTGGATTTTAGCCTCTTCGATGATGGAGTTGTTCATTGTTATCTTTATCCATGTTAATGGAGTTTTTTTTTTGTTTCTGGTTCTCTTGATTTTTCAATGTTTCTTCCTAAAATTGGTGATATGGGAAATGATGGAATGATGATATTGATGACGATATTCAGATGAGGATGATGATGACGTGGTGTATGGATGATGGAAAGGTTAAAAGTTCTTTCTGTAAGGATATTTTAAGCTATGATGGTAATGACCAGTGGGTTCTCACTGGTGATGTCAGTCAATGGTGAATATGAGGTGGTTCATTGTCAGGGGAACAACTTCAGGAGGCTCACTGCTCGAGGATCCATGTCCTGAGGTATCCTGGTGATGTTTTTAATTATGGATGTGATGATGGTTTTTGGTAGATTTTGAATTTTGAATCAATAAGAGGATTTTGAAAATCAGTTTTTGAATTTTGTGTTTTTGTAATCTTATATATGTCTTGGTTACCGATCGACCAAAAAGTATATTTTTACAATCAAATAAAAATATAATTTTCAGTCAGTATCCACTTCCACGTGTAGATGGCCTCCTTTTCCAAATCTGAGGTTTGAGGGTCTTCTCAAAAATTGATCTGAGGTTTGGTTATCATTAGTTTAGGGTCATAATATTAGATATTCCACATAAAAAATTCCATTATATATATGGTTAGTATGATTATTTGGTCATGATGTTTGGTTTGATGAATGCACAAACTTTTTTGTTAGATCTGATGAATCAATTTTCCAACCATATCTGGATTCTTTTGTTGTGTATTTTAGGGAGGATATATTGGTGTACTCTCATTCTCAACACAATCATTAAAAATACATTGATATAATTTTTATTACACTATGATATCATAATTTTTAAGACAATATCACAAAATACAACTTTTGGATATATAAAGTTCACTTCCTAGTTAACATTTTTTAGAGGAAAGAATGTATGTTGAACTAGAGAAGATGAAAGCTGTGGTTTTCTAGGAGTAGACCAATAATATCATTGACATTAATAGTTTCTTGGGGATATATTGATATTATAGGAATTTTATTTAGGATTTATCATGCCTAAAATAACCTCTTATGGGATTGAACAAGAAGGGAATTAAATCTTTATGGTCTGAAGCATGCAAGGAATCCTTTCAAGAGTTGAAAGAAAAATTGATTTCAGTGCAAATCCTAATTCTAGAAGAGATGTGTAGAAGATATGTGGTATATTGTGATGCATTGGTAATTAAGTTGGGAGTAGTTTTGATTTATGTAGGTCAATTAATGGCATACGGTTCTCCCTAGAAGATAATACATGAGTGGAAATACCCGATGCATGATCTCAAGCTAGCAGCTGTGGTTCATACCTTGTGCTTTTGGAGGAACTACTTGCTGGGAGATCAATTTTTGGTGTACACAAACCAAAATAGATTCAAATAAACATTAAATAAGCATGAATTAAATATTATATATAAAATATGTGTTTAAAAACTATAGTATTTCAAATTTTATCTTTCCTATACACCTGAGAAAGGTAACATAGTGACAGATGCTCTGAGCAGGATGACTCAGAAAAAAGAAGTTCCAGAGGCCAATAGTGAATGAATGTTGATGGAAATATTTTATGAGATTAATATTGCGGTTTAGAAGTTTCACAATCATCCTTTTATTATATCCTTAGTAATTGACTCATAACTTTTTGATTGAGTAAAGATGATATAACTTTTTGATCTTGAAGTCTTTAGCCTAAGGGAGAGTGTTTCATGTGAGGAACCACCGTATGGTTGTGTCATTGATGAGAATAAGATCTTTAATATCAATGGGCGTATTTGGGTACCAAAAAACATATAAAATTACTTTATATGATATTATAATTCCTCCTTTTTTGAATTACACCTAGGTATTTCCAACATATACCCTGATTTACACTACTAGTAATGGTGGCCTGGTATAAAAAGGGAGATAGTTTGTTTTTCTACTCAGTTTTCAACCTATCACTAGGTTATGGTAAAACACTAGAAAATAGTGTGAATTTTATAGCCTTTACCCATTCCTGATTAAAAATGGGATGAAATCACTATGGATTTTTTGATGGGATTATCAAGACCCCTCAAGGTAGTTAGGTTGTATGGGTGATCATTAATAGGCAGAGTAAGGTCACCCACTTCCTACCTATTTGGGTGATCTTTTTAATGGATGATATGGGGAGTTTATATGTTAGATAGATCATAAACCTTCAAGTATTTCCATGTACCATCTTATGAGATAGATATTTTCATGTTAAATCATGGTTCAGGTTGGGGTTGCAAAAGAAACTGGGTTCATTGGTACTTCTATGTAAAACCTATCACCCAAAAACCGATGAAGAGTATAAGAATATGATATATGTGTTAGAATACATGATTCAAGAATGAGTTCTTGATTTTAGGGGTTTACAGGAGAAAAATTTACCCATTTTTGAATTTACTTATAATAATATCTTCCAAAATACCATACAGATGGCTCCTAATGAGGTCTTATATGGCAGTCCATTCCATTCACCTATGTGTTGGTTAAAGGTAGGATAAGAAATGCTAATGGGACCTTTTATAATTCTGGAGACTTCAGAGAAGGTTTAACATATGAGAAACCATATGGCTACATCTTAGTCTAGGTATAATCTTATGTTGATCATTACCACTGATCTCTAGAGTTTGAGGTGGGAGATAGTGTCTTCTTGTATGCTTCACCTAGATTGAGGAATCAACAGATTCAAAAACAAGAAAAGATAACACCTAGGTTCATTAGACCCTTAGAGGTTTTTTATAGAGTCAGGATAGTAGCCTATCAGTTGAAGTTTACTCAAAGGTATCGGGCTATGAACAATGTCTTCCATATTTTTTAGATTCTTCATTATTTTTAGACCCATATCATGTTGTTCATACTAATGAGGTTGAGTTAAAGATTAATGCTTCATTTGAGGAAAATTATATTTTCATTGTAATTGTTTATGAAGAATTTCAATTAGTTTAGTTTAGGTGCTATGGATGCATGAGAATGTACGAGAATAGACCTAGGATAAATAAGATAATGTCCATGATTAGTGTCCAGAACTATTCTTAGATGATGTTCCATTATCCTCATAAGGGAAACATGGTGATGATTTGTTTTAAGAAGGGGAGGTTGTAACATAATAAATTTTTAGAGAGGTGTTGATACTTTAAATTTCTATATAAAAATATTTATTTATTCTAATAAAATTTATTAAGAGTTTAAGAGATAATTGAAGAGTGTTTGAGGATTGTTCGGTGCCTGAAGCTCAGGTTTTTGGAGAAACAACATAAGGCATATGGTTGGAACATAGTTAGTGTTAACTGTGTGGCTCAACCATATGAAACCAAATTGTATAATCATATTTTTAAAATAACTTGAGAGATGACACATGGAGATATGAAATGGTATAGTCCAATTGAAAAGTTGATCCGTATAGTGTGTACACATTTTGTTAAACCGTGTGCAAACCATGCGAGGGATGTGTGTCATATGGGTATTGGTGGAACACAGCTTGAACAAACATGTGATAAAACCATGCATACTTTTAAAATGGGTGAAATTAAAATTTTACCCCTACTTACTTATAAATTTATTCTCCCCTTTCCCCCTCCATTCACACATCACTCCCCCCTCTTTTGAGAGATCCCTTTTTTCCATGAAGCTATACATTGAAGGGTCTCCTATATCTATCATATATTTCACTCGACATTGGTCACGTTGGTTCCATATCCATAAGGGCTTATACCCTATTGATTATTTTTTTCATTTAAATAATTTTATAGAATAATAAATCTGTGCAAGATGATATACCATATTTTCAATGTACTTGTTTATTTCATTAATTTATTCCATTATTGCTTGAATCTGAAGTTATTACAAAATTATGAGTGGTCTACTAGCATAAGGTGGATGTTCTAGTTATTTTCCCCCAAAATTAATGGTGTATATATTATGAGATGTTTTTCTATATGTCAGAACTTTCATATGATTCCACCCAAATTTCAAATTAATTAAATTTATGGATACCACCTAGTTTGGGGTAGTCCTAGAAACATAAATTCATCATTAGAGGAAATATAACTTGATGCAATCCATGTATTAGGGTGTTCTTTTTATAAAGTCCCAAGATATTTATGTTTTTAAATTAAATCAAACCACTAATTTTGGTTTTTTAAGTTATCCCTTATAAATAAAATTTAATTCAAATTAAAAAATGGAGAATGGTAAGACCATGTTCCCAGAACCTTGTTACTTCTTTATTATAGCTTGATTTATCATTATAAATTGAATGGGAAAATTAAATTAAATTAATTGTTAAATGGTATGGATATTTCTCTAGGCTATTACCATGCAAAATGTTATAATGAGGGGGATACAAGGGTTCTAACTCAAAATGACTTGGACTGTCTCATTGAGCATTGTAAATTTAATGAATTATGAATGGATTATATCACACTAGGAGAGATACACAAATTACTCTATCGAATACCTTAGATAGGATCCCCGAGTGGATGTTTTTATGTTATACTACAATAAATAATTGGTTCCTTATGTGTAATTCATTGGACGAGCTTTGAGGGAAATGCCTTTATACCATGCCATGAGAAACACCTAGGTTCCCTGTATGGAATTCCTTCGATAGGATCAAAGGAAAAATTCTATTATACCATGCCTAAGGAGATACTTGGATTCTTATGTGTAATTTCATGGATGGGATCATAGGATGATGGGATCATAGTACATCTATAGTAATACTTGGGTTCCCTTTGTGTAATTCCTTGTATAGGCTTAGATTTCCATTTAATTAATTAAATGATGTTTCTTCTAAGTCAAATAACACACTTATATTTGTTCAATACCATACATATATAATATATTTGTATACTTTCCTTGTTATGTGCTAAATTATATGGGACTCATTCATCCCTTATGTGAGTATGATCATCTATGGATGCATTGGATATGAGCCCATGTGTAGATCCTATATTATTAATAATTCATAATTAAAAAATATTTAGAGACATTATGGCTTAGGCTGAAGCAAGTAGTGTTGGACGGGTTCCCAAAAAGGAACCTATACCAATGTGGTTTATTTATTTCATGCTTTACATAGATTATTACCAATAAAATTCTCATTGTATATTCATAGACTAGATAGTGTTATACACCATTAGTGGTGGACAACTGATTTTTTCCTACACCTTGTTCATGCCAACAATTGATACCCAAATAGGCCTCATGAATGTAGGTAGAGGAAAGGGAAACTCCATGATTTAGACACTTTATTATCTATTAGGATGTTATATAGTAGAAGATGACTGATCTATACCTCAAGATTATCATGGGATAGTTTTTGGTGTTTTTTTACTTTTTTGTGTATCTTTTTTATTGTATGCCTACTTCCATATATGCTTGATTTCCTTTTTTATATCATTATGACATAATTATTATGTATATGACATTGGGTATTAATTATGTCAGTTTAACTTGTCTGAATGATTTAATTACATTATTTTCTTTATTAATGATTCTACTGATTTGGATTTATATTTCACTATTGCATTCAACTCTAATAAATAGGGTATAGTCTCCCCACCGCACCATCATAAACCCTTAATGATAGTCAAAAGACTCTGGTGTATAAAAATGTTTTCTTAAGGCCATGTTTCTAACTAGGTTAAATTACTTATTAGTGATTTTTTGGTACATTACAGGTATCAACTATATTTTTACAAGATACCAAAAGAAGCTAGACAAAAATATAATAACCATTATATGGAGTCTTGGAAATAAAGAGAACCTCAAATTTGGAACAAAGAATAGAAGGTATTTAGAGGGAGTTGGTTTTTAGATTTTAATGGAAATTTAGCCTCATTTAGAAAATGTGAATCCCTATGAACATGAATAAAAAAATGGTATCACTAAGTCATTATTAACATGTGGTATTAGTTAGTTTTCCATAATGTATGAATCATATCCTTAGTGTATTTATTGGTTATATATTGATGGTTTTTGTGTGAGTTTTACTAATTTCATAGGATGTGTTAAAGATGATAAAATTCAATATGTATGGGCTTATGAATCTAGGTGAGTGACATGAAAAAAATAGTAATTTTTGACTTAAACCATTATTTCCTTCCCTGAGATTTTTCTAAGTAGTCCTAGATGATTTTTAAAAAATAAAATACTAACTTGTAAATTCTCTCACTAAATTTTTTAGAGAAAATATTTCTATAGATAGGAAATATTTCAAAGTTTTGATAAAAAAATATAGAGTTATTTGAGCCAACAATTAGAATCAATAATGAATATAGAATCAATGGGTTAATTAACCAGTGGTTGAGAAATAACTTCATATCAAAAAGTTGTATATAATGACACTAGTTAAATAAAAAAAGTTTTTTTATATTGCAATAGAGAGGGTAGAAAAGAGAATAAATTTTTTAGAAGAGGTTTGAGAATCCATATATCAAATGTGATGAAAAATAATTAAATGAAAAAGTGCTGAAAAATTCTACCAATATAGAGTCTATATTATTTAGAATAACCTAAGAACATCTCCCTAGAGATCATGGAATATTTGGAATAAATATTTTTTGGATAAATGGGGAGTAAAGTTGATATAATTACCCCTAAAGAGTTCAAAGGTATAGGGGGAGACGTCTTGAAAGAAAAATTAAGAGAAACCCCAAAGTGGAAGAAAATTAAAGGAAAAATCTTGATATAAGAGATGATTTACTTTTATTGACAAGGGGGGAGAGAGTAGAATGCACCCAAAATATCCATATCTGGTTTTTGAAGAACATGGAGTTATAAGATTAATTATGATTTAAGGAAGTATTATCAATGAAATCTAAAAATAGATAATATTTCAACCAAGATATTGTTTATTAGATTTTTTGACAATAGATATTGGATTTTTGGAAGTGGTATTGATAATGGAATTACTAGAGATGCATAATACATTTAGAACTGAGGAATTCAACGTTTAAGAAGTTTTTGGAAGAGATGCATAATACATTTAGAAGTGAAAAATTTAGTAATGTTTGGGAATCCACTAAATGCATAAGATGGCTATAATTTTTAGATTTGGTAAATACATGAGGCTAACAATGATATTTAAAAATATTGAGTTTATACATAATATTCTTTAGTATGACTAAATAAGGAAAATGTAAAATGTTCCCTATATAAATTAGAAGCCTATATAGATACATAAGATGTTTGTTTTGGAGCATATAATGTGGAAGAGGTAAGGTTACTGAATACATAAGAATTTATGTTTCATATATAAGAATTTGGTTGGTATGTATGTGTTAGATATACACTTAAATGGGTATATCATATTTAATGATATAACCAATTTTGTAAGATATGGATTTCATGTGATGCAAGTTATGGATAACGATTGAAATGCATAAAAAAGGGAATATGATGTGAAACTATATCATATAATATTATTGAAAATACTATAAAAACACCACATCTATGGGTTGTATGCATCTAATCATATTTGTAATAAACTGTCCCATGTCAAAATAATACACCGATCTAGTTCACCATAAGTGCTGAATGACATTACTAATCTCTATGGCCAAGAAAAAAGAACCAAGGTATCAAAATATAATAATTTGAAATAGTTTCACCCCAAAAACCAATTAATAATCTAATGAATTTTCTACTATAAATCTATAATAATCCACCCATAAGTTTGATATCCACACCATAAAAAATAGTTTCAATATATATAAATAACAAAACAAGGCCTAAGAAACAATAATAACCAAATATCTCATAAACACCAAACCATGATCATAAAAAAACTATATGAAACACATATATAAAAAGATAACAAAACATGTCCTAGGATAGAAAGGACATTGAAAAATAATCCAAACATTGTTGTGGATCCCCAAGATGCTCTACACAAACCCAATTCCTCATGACCCATGGTCACCCCCACCACTACATCAAAGTAGGACATTGAGAATTAGGAAGAGCCACTAAAATGTATGTCAATATTACCTTTACCTATATCCTTAAAAAAAATTAAAAATACAATTAATTAAACTTTTATAAATAAAATTACCTTTTAAAATGAATAAATATCTTATTAAGTAATATAGTTATATGAAAAACATTCATGAATTTGGTTATTTTTGACCAATTATAAAATATAGATTTTTAGAGTTAAAAGACAGTTAAGAATCTAAAAAATTCATAATATAGACATTTTACAATGACAATTAATATTACTATATCATAAGGGATATCTAAATTCTAATTAACATTGATGGAAGAAGTGATTGACACAACCAGTAGGATCGTACTATACAAAGACCATTTATTAGAGCTTTTGGGTGATATAGAAACACTGGGATTGTCCCTTGAACAATCCCAAGACAATATTCAACAAATGAAACTTTAGTGGATTATATTATGGTAGAAGTTCATGATTATCGAGATCATGACCCAAATCATGTTTGTTGAACCACATTAAGAAAATACCACCACCATACACCTTACTCTTAAGGCATACACTGATGTAATAAGGGTTTATGTATCTAGACCCTAGTAGTATGAATTTTTATATTTTCTTTTTAATTATATAAGAATATATTTATCCCTTTTTATTAATACTATATCAATTAATATATAATTTATTTGATAAAAAAAATATTTATAAATGAAAAAATAAAAATTTTATTTTTCGGAAAAATATAGTTTCAACTAAGACATACTTTTGATAAATAAAATATATTTTGAAATAAAAAATATTTTAATAAACTATTCTTCTTATATAATAATTATTTAAATATAAATGATAATATAATTTAATGAAGTCCAATGTAATTTCAATAAGGGTCAGAAAGTCATTTATATAGTAAAAACTTTCCAGTAAATAAATATTTTTAATTAAAAGTTAAAATTATCATATTTATAAAATTATTTTGATAAAATAAATATTATTTTTTAAATGATCTCATCTAAATTATATAATGGTGTTTTTTTCATGATTTTCTGAGATATTTTATTATTTTGGTAAAATTAAAATACGGTATAAATATACTGTCTGTACTATGAGATTATTTTGGTCCAAAAGTGATGTAATAAATTCCATAAAATTCATACACAACAAAATATATATTTATAATTTAAAATAATTTTCCTTTTTTGTTATTTAATTAATTTTATAAATCCTTAATTAATCCCCAAAAACCTATATTATATTTTAAGGTTTTAAAATCAATTCATTATAAACATGAATCACTTCAACATCACTAATGATATTATTTTAATATGTTTCGTTATTATCCATATAAAGTATTTAAAACCTTTTTTATTTAACATAAAACATGGGAAAAATCCTTGTAAATGTCTTTGGTTTTTATTATTTCATAATAGAGTCCATAACCTATGTTTAGAAATTAATAAATAATTCCCCCTCTTTTTCTATAAATACCCACCCAACCAGCCACTTATCTTCACTCAAAACACATTAAGAATAAATTAAATATCCCTAAAAATCTCTAAATTTCTCCTAAGGTGTCCCTAATCTCATAATAATCTCCGCTCAAGCTTTTCAAAGTGCCATCTCAAGGTAAAAAATCTCTCTTTCTTATTTTCTATTCGAGCATCTTCATTTTATTTATCCTTTTGAATATCAACTAATCATGCTTAAATTATCTTATAAATTTAATTTTACTTTATTATTATTTTTATAATAGTTATATATCATTTATCCCCTCTCATTATAACCTTTACATAAGCCGTTACTATATAGAAGTAAGGGGATTCTCTTCTCCTCTTTATTCTAGAACTTTCTATGTATTATTCAATTTGATTTCCAATTTTTCAAGCTAGAATATGTTTTTACAAACCCATATCAATATATATATTATTTAAAAGTTATTATATACCACATTTCACTCTCATTAAACCCTTCTATTAATCTTTATATACACCCATCATGCTACCAAAATTATCATGCAATTTTCGATGCCAAACATTTTTGCAGTGAATACCCATCACCATTTAAATTCAAGGGTAATCACCTAGATGTTACTATAATTAATTTATTGTGGAATTCTATATATGTACACCACACTAATTTATATTGGGATTGAAAGTGATTAAATACATCCTTAGTTTGTATGATCTTTGTGGCATAAAAATTCATGTACATGATATGAATGTGACGGGTGGGCCCAAAATTATATAGCCCTCAAATACATTGGATAATGTTTTTATCTAATGATATACAATGTATGGTTAATTATAGGATATCTAAAGAACTCTATGTTATGATACCTTAGTGTTTAGCCTTTATTTATACTTATGATACCATTTTTATACTGTTTCCACATTCCTATGTTTCCTTTATGTTATCAACTTATATCAAAAATTTACTTTCATTTTTATGATTACAACCCATTTTATGTCACCTTGATATGCCTCTTGACTAACATGTATCACTTTAATCATTTTCTTCTTTGATTATTCTCTAACTTGTCTTTTTAACTCACCCATTTTTTATGTACATCCCCAAGTTATCCTATGCAATTTTTGAAGAGTGATGGAATTTTAAGAGAATCCTAAAGAGTTTTAAATAATTTTTTTATACCTGATTCATGTTATTATGTTATGTATATAATTACCCAAATACACTAGTCCTTTAAATCTTATGGTATTTTATTTTGTGGGTCTTTATGTAATAAATCATGAATTAAGTTTTATAAAAGATATGGGTTGTCATAGTTGGTATTAGAGAAAAGACTAGTTATTTTTTGGGATCAGGATTATAAAACCTTATCTAAATCCTTAGGGATACAACTAAACATTGGAAAACATACCAAAATTTTGTTAAATTATAGAGTATGTGATTTTTAAGTGAAAAATTCCCTATCTAGATACTAAAATTGGATGTGGCTTTGGCACAATTGTACCTAGGGTTAGTAACCCCCAAAAGGAGCATTGGGTATTAGCTTGATCGTCACCTAGTGTATAAAAAATAGGTATTAATAAACACCTAGTTTTAAATTCTCAAGGGATATTATTTTATAAATTCACAAGATATTTATGAAACATTATGAAGGAAACAAAAATTCCCATATAATTTTATGTTAGGAAATAAATCATTGATAACTTAGATTGAACCTAGAAATTTATATGTCAAGGAATGTATTTCATTTATGACTTTCCTCTTCAATGTTCATATCTTACCTTTTAGGTGTTTAATTATTTGAAAATTATCAACCCTAAATCTATTTTGGATGAAGTAAATGATTAGAATAAGAATCAAATAGTGAAATGCAATCTTATTATCCATTCATAAACCTCAAATGTATTATACGATTATGATTATATATATTATTTCAAATCATGAAAGTTTAGTATAAATATTCAAAAACCACCTTATAAAATGGAAGTGGAGTTATTAGTGA
The DNA here is from genome assembly GCA_963277665.1 of Viscum album. Taxonomy (NCBI): domain Eukaryota; kingdom Viridiplantae; phylum Streptophyta; class Magnoliopsida; order Santalales; family Viscaceae; genus Viscum; species Viscum album. Next base: position 1,439,165,090 of record OY728157.1, read on the forward strand.
AAATGGAAAATGGGAAAATTATTATTCTCCATGTATATAACTCCCCCCTTTTCCATATTTGTGGTAATAACTTCCCAGAAAACCTTATGATACCCACTTTAATTGAATTTAATGCAATTAATGTTATGGATTGTATTTTTTTATATATATACAACATAAATTTACAAGAGAATTAAATCACAATATATATTATGAATCTCCCTCTAATTATATATAATTGAAATTAGGTAAATGAATCTCTTTTGGTATCATCATCTCAAGCATGGATATTATTACATTATAAGTAAGATTATCTAACTCAAATGATCGAGACTAAGGAAAAAACATCCTTGTGGACATACCCATTATAAGGGATTATACTGATGAATTCCACAAAGAATTTCCTATTCTTCCTCAAATATTTTATGTTAAGTTCTCAATTTATCTTATTCCTGAATAATTTCCAATATCTAAAACTTCTTATTGAATTTCCATAGTTGAACATGAGGAGTTGAAGAAGAGAATATAGGAGAATCTGGACAAAGGGTTTATATAACCAAGTGCTTCCTTATGGGTTCCACTAGTCCTATTTGTAATGAATAAGGATGTGTCAATGTGCATTTACGTTTATTATCGTGATCTCAAAAAGATCATGATAAAGAACAAGTATCATATTTCATAGATTTATGACTTTTTCAATCAGCTATATGGAGCCCATTACATCTATAAGATAGATCTTTGGTTAGGATATTATCAAGTAATGGTGAAGAAGGAGGATATCCCCAAGAATAATTTTATACAAGGTACAGGCACTATGTGTTCATAGTGATTCAATTTTAACTCACTAATTATCTAACTATCTCTATGTACTTAATGAATAGAGTGCTTCCGGAATACATCGAAAAAGTTTTGGTAGTCTTTATAAAAGATATTATTATCTAATATAAAAGAAAGGAAGAAAACGAGGATAATTTTAATTCTATATTAGAGACCTTACAAAAGAAAAATTTATGTGAAGTACAATAAATACGAGTTTTGGATGGAGCGAGTAACCTTCTCGAGGCATGTTATCATCAATAAAGGAATATTTGTGGATCCTTTGATGACTGGGGAATTTTTTAGGATGGACCACCAACATATGTGATATATATCCATAGTTTAATTGGATAATCTATGTACTATCATCAATTTGTGATAAAAATATCATGAATGTCATTCCACTAACTAATATAACTCAGACGAGAGTGATTTTTTTCCAGGATGATGAATTCAAGGAGAGATCTAAATAGTTAAAGAAGAGGATAGTAACTGTAAGAGTTCTAGCATTACCCACTAGTGGGAAATGATTTTTTATCTACAATTATGCATCCTAAAAGTTCACGGCTTTTGTAATCATGAAAAATGAAAAAGTGATAGCCTATGCCTCCCAATAATTATAGATCCATGAGAAGAACTACCCAACACATGATCTAGAATTAGCTGCAATGATATTTTCATTAAATATTTAGAGACATTATCTATACTCAGATAAGGGGGTTATATATATAGATTATAAAATCATATAGTATATATTCACAAAAAATTAAATTAATATATACCAAGAAGGAGGTTAGAGCTGACCAAGGAATATGATTGTTCAATCCATTACAATCTTTAGAAGAAAACAATTTATATATGCTCTAAGTAGAAAGGATTTCACAAACCTATCCTTTACGAGGATTGAAAGTGTCTAATATTATTGGGAATGAAAATATGAACATGGTAATAATAAAAAGATATATATCCTACCTTTCTTAAATAACTTCTCAGCCATTTATTCCTGAGAGGAGAAAGGAGGCCCACAAAAATGATGCAGAGCTACAAAAAACTTAATGAATATTATGGAGTATAACTTTGATAAATCTGTAGTTATAAGGTTTGTAACCTAGATATGTTTCCAATAAAAAAAATAAATGAAGGGGGAAATTTTGAATGATGTGTTGTTGATGCCTACCAAATGAGCATTGAAAAAGATATAAGGGAAGAAATACACCAAACATGGGTATTATTTTCCCCAAAAATAAAAGAAAGAAGAAGGAATATCAGATCACATGCATCACATAAACTTGTAAAGGTAAAATGATCACATGACCTTTGGAAGGTCATGAAAATGGTCATGTACATCTTATATCATATCATGAACCAACCCGGGTCAACCCCAAACCGGTCACCTGAGTCAGCCTTCGACAAGGCCCAAAGGGCGTTCTTGATCCCCATCGGCTGAAAACTAGTGTCAAAAATCAAAATAATGCTGTTGGGAATGATTTATCATAGAAAATAAAGATAAATAAAATAAAATAAACCGAACAAACTGGAAGCAGGAATAAAAAAATAAACTAAGCTGCAAAACATACCTCAAGTGACCTTGTGGGTCACCACAGAACACAAAACCACACTCACTCCAAGAGCGATACTAACTATAGGAACATAAAAAATGGAAAATAAAGTAGGCATGCACACTGAGATGATCAGTAAGAAATACAAGGAATAATAATTCCCTATGACCTTACCTTTAAAAAGAAACCGAAATCATGCTATTTTGAAAATACAACCACATAAAAAATAATATTTTCCATGCTTTCAAATTTAGGTAACAATATTCCATATCAAATAAAAAACTTTCCCTTTCCATCACATTTCCAAAATAATTTAAAAGCATTAATGTTCATTTTAAAATAAAATTCAAACATTTTAAATTATAATCATGTATTTTTACAAAGGAGGAAACAATATTAAAAGAACTAAATGGAAATAATTTCACAAAAACCATGTAAAAAATGAGAACCATGGTCAATCCCTATAGTAACTAGCACAAATGGGACCCTATGAACTTTATACCTTCAATTAAATGTTGTATAGAAACCATGACCAACATCATTATTATGCACGAGAAACTAGTAGGGGACAACCCTAGAACCTAGTGGTCTCCCATCATCTTAATCATTTAGTTAGTTTTGTAATCATCAATCCTACTAGAAGAAACTAGGAGGAACCACTTCTGTATCATCTAGCATACTAGTCCTAGTCTGACCACCTCGACACCCTAGGATTCCCATGTGCTCTATTTTAGGTGGTGGTGAGTTTTCATAAGACTAACATACATGAACATATCAATCTCTTTATTAAAAAACACACTAACTCTCTCACCACTAATCTACCTCTTTGAACACATCCCCCCTTTTTCCATCACAAAAAACGCACAAGACTCTTTACTAGGAACATATCACAATACACACATTAAACAAACACATCATTTTCTAAAAACAAGGCGGCATGCATCAAGAGGGGTTTTCCTTTTTTATAAACCATTCTTAAAGTTCCAACGAGCATTATTATTTACAAGGAATGCTTTTCATTTTAGAACACATAATCACAAAAAACTTTTAAGTTTCCGAAACCATTTAAAATATCAATCGAATAACCAATGTACTACACATTTAAAAACAAGCTTCAACCCATGCTTACATTAATGAAATTATTTCAAGAAATTCAAACCACTATTTAACCACAAGCTCACACCAACACCCATCTTTGGAAATCACATTGAATATTTTTGGGAAAACCAAACATGTCATTACAATTTTATAAATAAACCATCCAAAAGGCCAAATTACTTTGTAAATATTCATTACCAATTCAAAAAAAAAACTTAGGAAATCACTTTTCAAGAAAAGTCACTTAAGACCAAATTGGAGTTAGAAATACATTTCATTTTCCAAAACAAAGTAATAACCATATCTAGAAAGCGAAACCAGATTTCATAACATGTATAAATTTCATAAATATAAAACATGTTTTTATGAAAAGCAAGAAATCAGGAGATTAAAATTAATGGAATATGAATATGGTACCTACCTCAAGACACACTTCTTTTGACGATGGCAGCCTGGGACCGCTTCCGCTATAGGCATATACATTTTCATATATATATATATATATATATCCCCTTTGACCAAAAGTAAATATTTCCTATTCCATAAGGGAATCTGTATAAGGAGGACACACACACACACACACACACACACATATATATGCTTACCCATGTATATACATATAGTCCTTTTCTTACGACAACTCAAAACCACACCACAATGACTAAAACATACTTTAAAGGTAAAAGAGAGTCTAATAATTACCAAAGGATCCAAATAAAAGTAAATTGAAAAGGGAAACAAGATAAACCTCACCTAAACTGGTGACCGATGAGTTGAAGTAGACCAAATCTACTTTTCCTTTGACAGTTGGTGTTGAAGCACAAAGGAGGAAACCCAAGAGACCCGCTGTATGCCATAGAAATAAAAGACACATAAAAAATCATCCAAAACAAAACCCTAGGGTTCAGTTGATTCATGTAGGGTGATGGATAGGATGAAAATCACAAAATTGAGGAAGGTGAAGAGAGAATAGGGCCTTTCCATGGTATATTCAAGGAGAAACTAGTGGAAATCTAGACAAAATAAACACATAGGGAGGCTCGGCTAAGGTGGTCATGTGCCGTAGGGAGGTCCGACCCGGGGGGGTCATGTGTCGCGAGGAGGTCCAACTAAGCGGGGTCATACAATACTAGATGGTTCGACCGAGGGAGGGGGATGTGCCACTGGTAGGTGAGGGGGAGATAGGGTGTGACGCTATAAGGAGAGGGGGAGGGGTCGCACACTATAGGAGGGCTCTAGGGGGGGGGTGATGGTGAAGGAGTAGACCTTCTTGGGGTCAAAAAATAATGTCTAAACAAAGAAAGAAAAATAATAATAATAATAATAAATTTAGTAGTAGTAATAATAATAACTTAGTAATAATAATTATAAAAAACTTAATAATAATAATAATAATAAACTTAATAATAATAATAATAATGATAATGATAATAATAATAATCAAAATAATAATAATAATAATATTATTATTATTAAAACATTATTTTAATTTTATTTCATTTTTTATCATTTTATTTTTGTCATTTAATTTTTATTTAGTTTAAAACAAAGGACGACTGCATGGTTATCTGGGCTAAGCCGCACGGTTCCCAAACCGTGATATGCCTGTGCGCCCGAAGCTGCCAAGCCCAAAATGCTCATTACCAAATAAAAACTCAAAAATTCAAACTGAGACTCAACCTACTCAAAAAATAATAATACCAAGGTTAAATAAAATAATTAAAATAAAAGAGAAGTTTTGGGTTGGGGTGTGAAAACTCTCCCTACTATGATACTTTCTACCCCCAAAAAGTCCCAAAAGACCTAATTAATCAAATCACAGATCAAAACAAAATGATTTTGAAAATAAAACCCTAATAATCTAAGGAATGAAATCTGAGAACTCACTTGATAACCAATGGAGCAATCAATGGGATCCCAAGACTCAAACCACTAAACAAGAGAAATGCTAGTGAGGAACCCTCATCTCCAAACAAAACCCCAACATGAAACACCCCGAACCCTAACATAGAAATTGCCAAATTTCAGTGGAACTTCCACCAAAATTAATCATGAAACCCATTATCTGGTTAAAAAATTACCATGATCGAGGTTGTGTGGAATATAAATAAGGGATTTCCCCATTAGTAGCTTTTTGAAGACTGAGTTTCCCTTGAGTTTGTTTTGTGATGGTCTCCCCACCATATTAGGATCCTGGACAACATTGATCCTTCCAAATAAAAACCACTCACAAAACCGAACCCAACTATTGAAACCTAAGAGACTAGTGATGGATCTCCCCACCGTTTTATGAAAAATCTAGCATAACAGAAGTCAGAGCTTCCATCATGAACCCACCAGCACAGACCGAATCCCAACACAAGAGGGGGGCATGGAAGGAACCCAAAACACACACTAATTTACAAATTCTCAATTCCTCAAGACATAAGCATATCCAATAGGTAACACCCAAAAATTTTAAAAGGAAGACTAAGCAATCAATATTTTTTATCCAAAGACACAACCATGATACATTTGAGAAAGAGGCCACCAGGACCATCAAAGAAAAAGGGCCCATAAAAAAAACCACGAGAAAGGAAAATTATACTGGAGTCCTCTTGGATGGCAGAGACAATAGGTTGGATTTGACTTCCCCACCCCCAAACACTGAGTGACTGCCCAACTGAATGAAAATATTCAATTCAGGACTTATGTGTTATGGATGGAGTCCTGATGTCTTGAAGCATCACCTACACCATAATTCAAAACTGACAACCACCAGTCAAGGATTCATCCTCTAAAAACACAGCTTACAGAATTTTTCCACATCCACAACCTCTATATTCCTTTTAAGGATTGTGGAAAAGGGTCTTAGAGTTCCCAAACAACAACATTTGAAGCAACATGCATGTGGGTCTTAGATCGAGAAACATGGAGTGATGAGGGATAAACTCAAGGAACAAGTTACTCATATTCACACTCCTCACTTGATAGGGAACCATTCATGAGTACCACAAGATACTAAAACTACTTATATCATAGTCCACCCATTGTGAGTAAACTTGAAAAAATAAAAGGGGAAAGTACCCTTCACTAATTCAAACAAGGTCCTTTTTACCGAACTAAAAATGATAATTCCCTCATGATGTCTAGAGTTCCCAAATACCCAAAGACACAATAAAATTACTCAAGTTACACCACTACCACTATCAAAACCTAACTAAAAAAGGGAAAAAATAGCATATAAATAGGTCTCTACCCCAACACTCCTTTTGGAGTCCAAGTAAAACCATCAACCAAAAAATATCCTTCACAGGCCATTGAACATTTTTGGGTGGCATACTCTAAATGTGAAACATGAAACCAACTCAAATTGAATAAAAAAAACAAGACCCCACATCCAATCATAAATAAAAACTCAACTCAAACATCATTTTAATCATAGAATACTAGTTTAGAAACTAAGAACCACACAATAATACAAAACCTCCCCTTATAAAATCACCTATTTAATTTATAACTCATACAATTTTACACTTTAAAAATAATCTCAACACTATAAACCACTTCAAAATTCACTTTCATTTCAAGCCCTTTTTAGAAAAAAATCATTCCAACACACCTATTTATTAAAACATACTTTTAGAAAAAAACAAGCCTCAGAAAAAATCCCCTACCATTGGTATTCTATGAATCCTCACATGTATGTACATTCTCATTCCAACTTGGAACCCATCGTCACATACCAACTCCATGTACACTATCGATATATATGAGATCCATAATAACACCGAAGATTAAACAAATCATTTCCAAATTTTCATTTCCAAGAAACATCCATTTCACATTTCTCAAAATTTAAAAAAAACACAAAACATTTACCAAATACATTTCTAATTTACAATTTATAAAATCTTTTAAAGATCCCAAAACAGTTCCCAAAAGAACAACCATTTTCAAAAAAAAAAATCATTTCATTTTTAAACAGACCTATATTTTCATTCTGGAAATCCATTTTCAATAAACCAATCTCTAATTTTATGTCCCAAGAAAAACATCCCAAAACTAACCAAAAACCTTACCAAGAACAAACCAAAATGACCAATTCACTCAACGAATAAAGATTCCAAATTAACAAATAAACAACTACTACAGACAACTTGGTCAAATGGTTTGGTAGACCATTCACCAACTAGGTGACCATTTTGGAAAGTCATCAGAGGTAATTATATGGTCTACACATGGCTTTACAATCCTTTCACATCATCTATGAAACCCTATAAAATGACCACCAAATTTCAAGAACAACCATAAACAGCCAAACAAGGCTAAGGGCCTTGAAAATAATCAATATCCAAGAATGAACATTGAGGAAATACCATCCCAGAAAACCATGAAAAATCAAGAGTCATTCTGAATATGTGTTGATAAAGACCCTACCAGAAATTGATCACTTGGATTCTAAATATCCTAACTCAAAACTATCGGACATCCCAAAATGACATGAGATAAACCTCCTCTGATACCATTTCGTCAAAAAACAACCCGAGTCAACCCTAAACTGGTCACCCAAGTCGGCCTGTGACAAGGCCTGAAGGGCGTTCCTAATCCCCATAAAAAGGAAACTAGTGCCAAGCAACAAAATAAAGTATCTAGGAATGGATTTGACCAGAAAATTAAGATAAATAAAATAAAATAAATAGAAAAAACTGGAAGTGGGAATAAAAAATAAACTAAGCAATGAAACATACCTCAAGTACCCTCATGGGTCACCATAGAACATAAAACCACACTCTCTCCAAGAGTAACCCAAAATAGAAGAATATAAAAACTAGAAATTAAAGTAGACATGATAACAAAGATGATCAGTAGAAAATCCATGGAATAAAAACTCCAAATTCCATTTCCATTAAAAATAAACCCAAATCATGCAAGTTTGAAAACACAACAAAATAAAAATAATATTTTCTATTCTTTAAAATTGAGGTAACAAGATTCCATATCAAATAAAAACCTCTCCCTTTCCATCAAATTTTCAAAACAATTTACAATAATGCATGGTCATTTTAAAATTAAAGTGAAACAATTTAAATTTAAAACATGGATTTTTACAAAAGAGGAAATAATCTTAAAACAACTAAACTGAAATAATTTCACAAACACCATGTCATAAATGAGAACCATGGTCTATAAATATAGGTAAATAGAACAAAAAGGACCCTAGGAACCTCATACCTCAGAGAAATGTGGTATAAAAACCACAACCAACAACATTCTTGTGCACAAGACACTAGTAGGGGACACCCCAATAACCCAATGGTATCCCATCATTGTAATCATTTAGTTAGTGTTGTAATAATCAATCCTTCTAGATGAAATTGGAACAAATAACTTCTGAATCATCTAGAATACTAGTACTAGTCTTCCCACCCAGGTACCCCGAGCATCCCATGTGATATCTTTCAGGTGTTGGTGAGTTTTCTTAAAACCAACATACATGAACAAATCATTATCTTTATTCAAAAACACACTCACCCTATCACCACTGATATACCTCTTTGAGAACATCCCCCCTTTCCATAACAAAAAAATGTACAAGACTCTTTACTAGGCACATATCACAATCCAAACATTCAACATTAACATAATTTTCTAAAAACAAGGGGGCATGCCTCAAGAGGGGTTTAACGTTTTCACAAACCATTATTAAAGTGCCAAACGAGCATTGTTATTTAAAAGGAAACTTTTAATTTTAGAACACATAATCATCCAAAACATTTAACTTTCTAAAGTCATTTAAAATATCAATTGAATAACCAATGTATTACACATTTAAAAACAAGCTTGAACCCATGCTTACAATGATTCAATTCATTCAAGAAAGTCAAACCACCATCTGACCATTAGTTCACACCAAACCCCATATTTCGAAATCACATTGGATATTTTTGGAAAACTGAACATGTCATTACACTTTCATAACTAAACCAACCAAAAGGCCAAATTTCTTTGGAAATATTCATTACCAATTCAAAACCACTTTGGAAATGACTTTTCATGAAAATTCACTTAAGACCAAATGGATGTTAGAAATACATTTCATTTTACAAACCAAAGACATAACCATTTCTAGAAACCTCAACTAGATTTCATAGCCATTGTATATTGAATAAATATAAAACATGTTTTTAAAACAAGAAAGCAATCATGGGATTCAAATTAAAGGCATATGAATAGGGGAACTACCTCAAGACACACAATTTTTGATGATGGAAGCCTGAGAACACTTCACCTAAACACATATATATTTTCACACACACACACATATATAACCTTTTACCCAAAGTACATATTCCTCAGACCACAAGGGAATATGTACAAGGAGGAAACACATATATACATTCTTACCCGTGTATATACATGTATTATTTTTCTACCGATGAATCGAAACCACAATGTGATGTCCAAAACATACTATAATGGTACAAGGGAGTCTTATAATTATCAAGGGATCCAAAGAAAACTAAATTGAATAGGGAAATAAGAGAAACCTCACCTCAACTGATGAACGATGAGTTGAAATGGAATAAATATTCTTTACCTTTGTTAGCGGGCATTAAAGCATGAAGGAGGAGACCTGAGAGACCCGCTGTATGCCATAGAAACAAAAGACACATAAAAAATCATCCAAACCAAAACCCTAGGGATCGACTAATTCATGTAGGGAGATGAATAGGTCAGAAATCCCCAAAGTGAGGAAGGAGAAGAGGGGAGAATTCTTTACCATGGTATATTAAAGGAAAAACCTGTGGAAATCCGAATAAAATCAACACATAGGGAGGTTCGGCCAAGGGGGTCATGCACCTTAGGGAGGTCTATCCAGGGGGTAGCACGCCATAAGGAGGTGCAGTAGAGGGGGGTCGTGCACCGTTGGATGTTTCAACTGAGGGGGGAGGGCATGTACCTCTAGGAGGTGAGGGGGATCTGGTGTGCAATGCAACAAGGAGAGGGTCGTGCACTATAGGAGGGCTCTAGGGGATGCAATGGTGAATGAGGATACCCTCTTGGGGTCTAAAAAATAATATCTAACCAAAAATAATAATAATAATAATAAACATAATAATAATAATAATAATAAAATTAATAATAATAATAATGAAAAACATAATAATAATAATGATAATAATAATAAAATAATCAAAATAATAATATTATCATTATTATTCTTATTATTGAAAAATTATTTTAATTTTATTTCATTTTTTATAATTTTATTTTTTTCATTTAATTTATATTAATTTTAAAGCACACGTAGACTACAAGGTTACCTAGGGGAAGCCACACGGTTCCCAAACCATGTTTTGCCCGTGCGCCCGAATCTGTCATGACCAAAATTCCCATTACCAAATAAAAACTCAAAAAATAAAACCAGGACTCAACCCAGTAAAACATAAAATAAAAATAATACCAAGGATGAATAGAATTATTAAAATAAAAGAGTTATGTCGGGTTAGGGTGTGACCTAGCCTATGGGAGATCATGTAGATCCCCTTTGACATGCTCGTATTCTCTTAAGAATGTGTCTCAAACACTCTCTGATCATGCGAAGACTGCTAGATGAGATCCCCAGAGTCACGTGACTTGTTGGTTGACAAAAACTTGAAAAAACATCCAAAAATACTTGTAAATTAAGGATAAAAATATAAAAATTATAGTACAATCTCACATACATAAATATTCATACCACATGCCTAGTTGGTTCACAGGACACCATAGAAACCCTAGAAACATGATTTCCTTGTCACACAAGTTCCTGTTTACATGTATGTGTCATCATGTGAAATGATTTAAACATGTCCAGGTGGTCATGTGCTCTCCCTTTGACTCTAAAAAAATAGAAGGGTTCTCCATGATAATGCTCACACATCACCACATGGCCCTTTTTTTGTCACGCGATGCATCACCGATGGTGAGATTGATTATCTTAGACAAAACTAGTCAAACTTTCAAAATCACTAGACCTTGTAAAATAAAAAAATAAATAAAAAGGGAAATAATGGGATCTTCTAATGAAGGGATGATACTCTGATCACCATTGATCATGTGAAACCCACCTCAACAAGCTAGCTTGATCTCATTAAGACCCCCTGATAAGCCACCCTTTTCCTGTGAAAGGTTCAAGACAAGTCACCTTAGATCACATGGAATCCTTCTAATAGGCTTCCAGGTCTCACGAAGGTTTGTAGACATGTCGGATTGGCCTTATAGAAGTCACTTTTAATTTACATATGATTAGGAAAGACCCATTTGGTTGGACAAAATCTAATCAATTGATCACTGATGGGAAGGTCTTGAGTCCACTGAAAGTAATGCATCTCCTATGGAAGGATTTCATAAATTGCATGAAAACAAATCCCTCTAACAACTCCATCCCAAATCTGTGAGATACATGCTGCACAAGGAGGCATATAATTAAGGTGGTGAGGCCAATAAACCCCCTCCCCTTAGACCAAGAAAATAATCCATCCATGATCCCTTGCACACCAGAGCTCAATATTGGACTTCTTAGAGTAATATATCATGTGATCACAAAATTCTTCCACCAGGTAAAATATGGGTAATGACTTTGAGGGTTGTGCAACATGCATAAACACTTAGAATGATCACTTAAGATCATATAAAGGACTTATGGAATGAAAATAGGATTATGTAAAGGATATCCTACATACCATATGGGTCATGTGAAACCTAAAAATTGCTAACACTAAAAAAATATAAGGAACATATGCAATAAAAGAAAGAATAAAGACTAAAATATGAGAGACTTATTCAAAGAACATATACACGGATCCTCATGCACTTTTAATGATTTATCCAGATCATGTGACAACACTATAACTTTTCTCCTAATTCATGTGATTTCTTCTTGACATACCATTTGGATCATGTGATATCCACTGAAAACTCCAAGGAATTCACACGATGCCCTCCAGGAATGCCACCCAAGTCTCACGACGCCCTCCAAGATCACCATCCAGATATTGAAATGTCCACATACATGTTACCAAAAATATATGGTGACACCGGTGTATGTCATCTTGGTCTTGTGAAGCCTTATGATATTACCATCCATATATCGTGGAACCTTCCAAGCTTGTTATATAGGTTTTTGCGATGACACCAGGTCTTGTAAACCAGGTATCAAGGCAACACCAGGACTTTCCAATAGGGATCACATTATGTCCTTTGGATAATCCAACCTAGATCATGTGGTGTCCTTCAGACATATTATCCTATATCATGAAAAATCATCCAAAAAATTCATCTAGATCATACGATACCCTCTAGAAATTTGAACATGGATCATATGACGTCCTCTAAACAAGTAATCCAGATAATGTGACACCCTATGGACATGTAAACTCTGATCATGAAATTGTCTTCAGACAACCTCAGCTAGGTCTTGTGACATGCTCCAGACATGTCAACCTGGATCATGCAATGGATATCGAGACATGTATTTTAGGTTATGAAACTTCATCTCAACAAGTCAACTAGATCATGTGATTGTCTTTAGACATGTCCTCTATGTAATTAGAACATGTCCATACATCCTCAAACATATTAGAGAGACAATCCAAACATTTCAGGAAGACAATCATTCCATGTAAAGAATATGTCCTAGGACATGATAACCTTTCCCAGTGTGTATATTAAGGAAAACATAGTGTGTAATCCCTAATCAATGGCATGATATGGCTTCCCTAAAACTAGGGAAGCCTTAGTGTATAATCCTTGATTAAATAGAACTATGGGAGCTTTGATTCCTTCCATAACCAGGATACATAGGAAGCCTTCCTAAGGCACAAGCTCTATATTAAACAACCCAAGGGATGTACCAGAACATAAGTCCCACACCCATAAGTAGTGATATTGGTTACTTTCTATCCCTTGTTTCTCACACCAATCATAGCTTACATGGGATTAGGGAGTTCCAATTATCATATCATTCACGTCATGAATCTCTACCAGCCAGGTAAACCTCAGTGTGTTTTCCCCAACCCCATTGAACAATGATGAATTTGATTCCTACTATAACTAGGATACATAAGAAACCTTTCTAAGGTCCAAGATCAAATAAACATCCACTTCGGCACAAGTTTCCACATGTATCCAACATGTCAACCATTTGGACCCAATATTGTCCATGGGATGATCTTTATCCCTCATCCACCAGTGTACTGAGTATTAAATTGAACTATGATGACTCTAATTCTTTCTTTAAAGGATGTATCTTCAAGGTCCGAGATCAAATACCCAATGCCTATGTGACATCATATATGTCCTCTCTTCATGATGCTAAATTCCATGAGTTTAATTAAATATGCGGTTTTTGATTCCAACTATAATGTAGGATATGTAGGATGCCTCATAATGGCTCAAACCCATAATCATAATATTAACCACCTCCCTAGATGATAACAAAATCCGAAGTTCCAGGTTATATATCGTCAACATATAAGAAGCTACCCACCAATGAGAAATGGATGATGAACCTCAGATATATACAAATAGATCCACTAATAATACTCCCCATTTTTCATATAAATGGATTTAACCTATGATCATTTTTTTAGGGTAATCTATCCCATATCAGGATTTGGAAGAGGTTATCAATCATATCTTAAATCTATAAGGGTGTCCTAAAGCAGACAATAATTCCCCTCAAAAGGGTGTGATGAGCCCAACCTCCGATCATCTTGTCCAATGTTAGCACCTAAGCATCGTTGGGTCTAAAACCCCAAAGGACTACCTACCTTTGGAAAGAAGGTCCATACTCATTTATGGTCGTGGGAGACATTGGGAGTTTCTGTTAGAGATAAATATGGTAAACATGACTTCAGTGATTGTACAAAACATTGACCCCCCCACACAAAATCAAACCATCAGGCCAGCCATCCACATCTTTCCGAAGAAATAAAGGTGGAGAACTGGATGTGAAATCATTTAGTTGTAGCATCTTCTTCACAAGATAAAAATGATAGACTACCCAGTTCTCGTCAGACAATTTTGTTCTTATCATATGAGTGTCCCCCTTATCCTCTTCCCACTCAAAAAAATTGTGAACCTGACATGAATCTCTAAAACACAAAAATTATTGTTTGACCATGCATCAGGCCATTTTGTTTTCATATCCCATGATAATCAAAACAAAAATGGTGAAACTAACATGAACCTCTAAAATAAAATGATTATCATTTGACCATTCATCATGACATTTTTTTCATATCCTACAAAAAAATGGTGAACCCGATGTGAATATCTAAAATAATAAAATGATAGGTTTACCATGCATCAGACCATTTTGGTTTCATATCCTGAAAAAACAAAAATGGGGAACCTGATGTGAAATTATCAAATAGAAAAATGATCAGTTTACCATGCATCATACCCTTTTTTTCATTTTCTACACAAAAAAATTAAAAAGAATGACATAAATCACTTCTTTATAGTAGGGGTTCTCATGTAATAAGACCATCCTTTCTTTGACAAGTCCACATGAGTGGAATGGATAGATCATGAATATGAAATGGAAATTGTGTTACCCAAGCATATAAGATTTAGAACATATCATGCCTACAATGATTCACTAATAAAAAATTTCCCCCTTTTTCTCTTCATGATTACAAATACTTATTTCACAAACTACACCCTGATCCAACATGTCTTCATCCATCAACTGTTATGGAAAATTAGCTATAACTATAACCTATACGGGTCTCAAAATGACCTCACCCACCTGACATATTTAAAATAGGGCAGATAATTCAATAGTCTAAGAATACCATCAACATCGTACAATCACAACCCTTGAGGCTACCCATGAGGGTCTCCAAGTGCTGAAACCAATGAATCTGCATCATCCAAAGAAAGATACAACAATGTCAATGGCCCTCATTTTCACAACCAACTACTTCAGAAGATTAACCCTAGAGAACAACAATCATCACCATTATTATATAATGGAGGTTGAATAAGGAGTCAACTATGGTTACCTTCCTATTCAAGAGACACTAAGGAGGGATTATATCAGTTAAAATTTCTAGTTCCATCCCACCAGTACCTTTTAATCTCCTACTAAGGGTACCACCCGACACATTTCCACCTCTAATATCCACGCATGGGAAACAAGGAAGAAACATTGATTGCAAAATATTAGGGATAATAGTGAGTGTGATCATATCCCAACTCCTAATGACAATGCCTATCAATATTTTAAGATAGTAACCAGCGAGCGTGCTCATATTCCTACTAACTCAGAAGAAGTCTGCAGGCATATTCCTACAATAGGTATGGGGGTGGCACTAATTCCTACCCCTATGCATGAAGTCCATCAGAATATTCTATTGGAATAATGTGGATAGAATTGGACTCATATCCCCACTTTAATTGAAGATATATTCTAGTATATAGTGGAGATAAAAAAAATTTAGGCTTATATTCACGTGGAAACTTTGTTAATTTGTCATTATATCTTAACCACATCTGAATAACTTTACTATAGCACCCCCATTTTCATGTAACCCTTTCATTATTATTTTTTAGAATGAAAACAATATTGGTGAAGTTTGGGAGAGTATGGAGAACTTTTGAAATATTTTTAGGGATTTTATAAGGTTTCATAGTTGGTGTATGATTTGTGTAAACCATGCCACATCTACAAAAAATCATGCATAATGAGACCTGGGCTAAAGGGAAGGTTCATGAGTAGTGCATAATTTGTACAAAACATGTGTAAGCCTAGTATAAAATGTTCTATGTTGGAAAATGGGATTTGGAATTGTTGGTACATAGTTTTCTAACCATGAGAGCTAACCATGTGAGGTTCATCCTTGAGGCAGTGTATGGCTCATGGTTAGCACATGGTTTTCCTAACTATGCAACTAACCATGCACTGGTTAAAAGTGAGATCCTAAAATTGTGGACCTCACACATTTTGATATCTAACTACCTCATTTTTCATCCAATTTGGCCCTTAGTAGATATTATGTCTTCCCAAAGTCTAAGGAATCTTCTCCCATCAATTTGTAGGCAATCCTAAGGCTTCTCTTGGTGATTTGAAGCTGAATTCTCATGGTAAGTGTTTGTTCTTGGTTGTTATTTGTGGTTTTCTTAGATCCAATTCTATATATTTTTTGGTTTCTTATATCTACATCTTATATAGATATATATAAGATAGTTGATGACATATATGATTATAGTTGGTCTTTATATTGATATGGGAAGAGATCTGAGGTAGGTTTTTCAAGTTTCCATATGATTATGGGGACTTTTTCATGACATTTATCATTTTCTCAATTTTTTTCAAGGTATGTGGATTCAATATTGACTCCTATATTTAGAACTTACAGAATTTATTTATAATTTATTGTTTTGATTTAATTTTTTATGATTGTTTTGTGAATTTCTTGTTTAAAACCATATTTAGGGACGATTTATAGAATTACGGAAATCAGTCATTTTTGTGGAAAGTGAAATTGGAAATTTGATATTAAAGTGATATTTTTAAAATTATTTTTTTGATTTGTTTCATGAAAAAGTTTTTTTCAATAAATGGTTGGTTTTATTGAAATGGTTCATTTGAAAGGTTTTCAATAAAAGTATGATTTTTTTGAAATAGTTGAAATGGTTGTTTTTGAATTGGTTACTGGGATAATGGTTTTGTGTGTTCATGTGTATTTAGGATAGATAAATGTAAGGTGTATCACCCATTATTAGGGGTATAGATAAGGTTCATTTCTCTCTCCTATAAAATGGTTCATTAAGAGAAGGATTAGTGAAAGGATGACTCACCACTTGCGAGTATAGGGAGGTATAGGTTGCATGAATGGTTGGATGTGTAGATATGTTAAATAGAATGAATATGAAAAAATGGAACTTATGATATTGTTTTAAAAATTGTTTGGTTTATTTAATTGGGAAAATTATTTTTTTGAAAAACTGTTTGATATGGTATTTATTTATATTCTGATATAAAATCTTTTAGAAGTTTTTTTATATAAACTATCTTAAAAATTGTTTTATATAAACTATTTTATATAAATGTTCTAACATGTTCTATCCTAGTGGCATGAGTAGGGAAGTCATTGGGGAAAATATACTAAGATTCATAACTCAACCATACTTTGGAACTTCAGTTATTTTACAGATATCATTTATTGGGACATGGGTAAAGGTAAAGTATCACACTTATCTAGTGGTTCTTAGTGATATTTGGGATGTTTTTTGAAGTGGAGCATGGAGCGGGTTGGAGATTTAGAGTTGGGGTTGTCTTTGAGTTTGCATGGGTTTTTCTTCTGCTGTGTACTTGGTTTTTTTCTGTAGTCTTCAATTGTGGTACCCTTGTTTAGTTTTATTTTAATATAAATTGTATGATTTTATTTTTATTTCATTGATATCATGTATCATGTAGTGGTTTATTTAGTTATGGAATGTTTGGATGATTTTTTTATTTTCAAAGGAAAATTCATCCCCCAACTATTAATGAATGCCTTGGAATTTATTACCACCCATTGGTGTCTTGGGGATGTCTATTAAGGCCACATAATGTTCCACCACTTTCTCAAGACAATGTGGAGGGGTAGGAAGTTACAAGTGGTATCAGATTGGTCCTTCGAAATATATTTCTGGAATAAGTGATAATTAATTCTATCAATCTCAAAGTTGAAATTTATTCGGGTCTATTCTTTGTGTTGGATTGTTAGAAAGAAGTAGGATTTTTTGGACTTGAAATAAATAGCATAAAAATATGTAGGTAAAATTTTTATGATAAACTTCATGTTATTAGGGAGTTGGGTACATAAGTGTTTTGGAGACACTTATAAAATTTGGTATCTCATTATCATGGGTTTAGCCAATGAGACAAGCATGACATGAAATATATAAATGAATTCCCACTAGAAGTGCATATCTTATTTTGAGTAATGATTTGATGTAATTTTTTGATTTTTCAAAAATGTTAAATTTGTTTTCAAATACAAGATTTTTAAAAAGAGTATCATTGTGGTATTTTGAAAATTGTTGTATTTTCAAAAGCAAGTAGATATTTTTTTTTAAAAAATGGTTAAACATGGAAAATGTTTGATTTTGGAAAGAAATATTTTGATAGTATGATATGGTAGAATTTGAAATGATAATACTTCAGTTAATAGAGACTGAGTCTTATGGAATTTGTTGTGTTTCTAAAAAATGGAACCTGGTAGGCATCATAGAAACTAACTAGAAGAAGTTGATGATATTGTGGTTTCACTTAAGCCATAAGTGAACCAACATTAGGTTAAAAATATATACAAGAGTTTTAGGGTGTAGAAAGCAAGAATATGAGGGGTGAATAAAGGAAAGTATATCATTATATCTAATTCCAGAAGTAGAATCTACCCATCTTTTAGGGTGATTTTGAACTAGAAAAGCTAGAGGTTTGACTAAATATGATGAATCATATCTTTGATTTTATTGGAAGACTAACATAGTTGAAAGTCAATTTGGTGACGTATATGCTGGAGGATATTGCATGATAGTAGTGGGATTTAGTTGTTCAGGCTAAATTAGACCACAACCTTGCATGGGGGGATTTTGAGGAATTTCGTAACAAATAATACTATCCTCACATGTTAAGAATTAAAAAAATGGTGGACTTCTTCAGTTTTAAATAGAAAAATATTTCTATCATGGAGTATTTAACTAAATTAATTAATTTAGTGAATTTTTCACCTGATGTTCTGGGTAGTGCATCCTTGAAGTAATTCATCTTCGAATCAGGGCTGAGGCATGAGATTAACTCGATTTTTTTGTGATTTATATTACAGATTATATAGATATAGTCAATAGAGAGATGATATCTAAAGGGGACATATGAAGAGATATGGGAGGAGGAATCATGTTGATACCCATGTGAAATTGTGGGAACTCTAATGCTATGAGCATATGAAAGAGGGACACATATTTCCAAAGTAGGAGTATGGATCAGTATATAATGGTTGGGTGAATGAATCTTCCTCCAAAACCAAAGATCCAGCATGGATGTTTTTAATGTGGCTCATTTAACCAAATGGAGTGGCAGTGTACAAAACCACCTAGACCATTCCATAATTTCAATCAGATGGGGAATCTTCAATGATATTGGTGTATTTCTCTAAGGTCAGGTGTTCGGGAAACTTTTTAGGTGTTTCAAGCATCATATGATTTGATAGAGAGGTGGAAGCAGGATCAATCTTTCCAGCAGAGTAGAGCTATACATGGTGATACTAGGAATACCATGTCTCATCAACAAGGGAAATATCAATAGGGAAACAAAGAACAAAGTTCAACAAGTAAGAAATTATATATAGTTGATCAGGTTACTATGGATGATCAGTCTTGAACATCTATGGTGTGAGGTATGATTCTTTTGAATTAAACCCTTCTGCAATCTTTGTTTGATATGGGTGAATCACATTCATTTATTTCTTCTTGTGATGTTTATTTTCTAATTTTAAAAGTTGATATGATTACTTTTGTTATAAAACTTTAAACTCCTCTTGGTTATAAAGAATTCTGAGACATTATGTCTAGAGAATGTTCTATGACTATTGATGTACCCAATATATAATGGGATTTCTCTGTGCTTGAGATGGATGTATATGATATAATCATGGGTATGGATTGGTCGAAAACATTCAAGGCTCACATCAACTATTATACCATAATGGTTAGTTTTGCAAATGAAGACGACACTGAGCATCTGTTTCAAGGGGTCCAAAGTGTAAAGGTAGGTGAAATGGGTTTTTTGAAACTAATAGTTGGAATGATCTCATACCAGTTGGTAGCGTTTCATTTTTTATAGATGGAAGAGATTAAAAATATCAGTCTTCCAATAGTGGTTGGTCAATTTACAGATGTGTTTACTGATAATTTCTCAGGGTTTACACCTATTAGAGAAGTGTAGTTTATGATTGATCTCCTTACAGGGACCAGTAATATTTCCCTTCCTTCTTACCATACGACACCAAAAGAATTAATTAAGTTGAAATTGTTGTTATAGGAGATGGAAGCCAAGGTTTCATTTGGATGAACATGTCTCTCTGAGCATCACCAGTCTTTTTTTTAAAAAAAGGTGGATGGAACACTTTGACTATGTGTGGATTATCATAAGATTAGCCAAATTTAAATAAATAATATATACCCACTTCTATTCATTTATGATTTGTTCGATCAATTGATGAGATCTCAATGGTTCTCTAAGATTTACTTGTGATCAGGATATCACAAATTTCAAGTGAGGAAGGAGGGTATTCTAAAAATAGTTTTAGAATAAGATATGGCCATTAAGAATATATGGTAATGCATTTTGGTCCAACGAATACACCATCAATATTTATGGAATTGATAAATAAAAAATTTTAGTGATATCTGGATTCTTTTATGGTGGTGTTTGTGCATGACATATTAGTGTATTCAAGGGTAAGGGCTGAGAATGATCAAAACTTGAATACAGTGTTGGGATTATTGATGGATCATCATTTGTATTCCAAATTATCAAAGTTTGATTTTTGGATACAATAAGTACACTTATTTTTCCATGTAATTTCTAAAATATGTGTTTATGTGGATCCAAAAAATTTAGTGGTCACTATCTATTGGAAACCACTAAACAATGCCTGCAAGATTAGAAGTTTCCTTAGTCCAGCTGGTTATTACTAATCCTTTGTTCATGACTTATCACGAATATCTTTTCATATTAAAAATTTTAAAAAGTGGAATTTTCTATTAAAATGGGACTAGGAATTTCAGAAGTCTTTTCAAGAGCTAAAGGTTCATTTTACATCAACACCAATATTGATTTTGATGAAATCAAGACAAGGGTATGTTGTGTATTGTGATTCTCTAGGATCTGGGTAGGGGTGTGTTCTTATTTAAGGAGATCAAGTTGTTTCTTATGGCCCAAAAAAGTTACGAGTGCTTAAGAAGAACTACCCAACACATGATTTTGAGTTAGCTATTGTAGTCCATGATTTGAAGACAAGGCAACATTATTTCCTTAGTGAGAAATTTATTATGTTCATGGATCATAAAATCTTGAAGTATATTTTCTCACAATGGGATTTGAACTTGAGGAAAACAATATGGATGGAGTATCTACAAATGATTGACTTTGACTTGATGTATACATTGGGGAAATACAATTAGGTGGTAGATGCATTAAGCAAAAAGTCATATGCTCAGTTGGAAAAAGAAGTGTCATATGAGTGGTAGTTGATGTTGGACTTAGCCGACATGCATTTGGAATATGAAGATCGAGGTGATTTAGTGATTTTCTTTCCAGTTTCATTTTTTACTAATTTGGTGATGATTGTTAAATAGGTACAAACATCTGATTTAGAATGTGTTTATATGAGGTCTAAACTCAATGGTGGGGAGACTATTGAGGGATGAAAGCTAGATGAGAGTTCAGTGATGTTGTTCAGAAAGTGGATGGTTTTACCTATGGATTGTCAGGATTTTTTTTTCTTGTTTACCACCATTCAATATGGGTTATTCATCTTGGAATAAGGAATATTTATAAGTCATTGAAAGAAAAATTTTGGTGGGTTAATATGGAAAGAATTGTATTTATGTTTGTTTTAATATTCTTAACTTATCATCAAGTTAAGGAAGAGAATCAATGACCAGTAGGTATGTTACAATATTTACCTATTTCTGTTTGGAAATGGGAGAAGATAACTATGTACTTTTTAAAAGGTATCTAAAAAATGGTTTCGAAACACGATTACATTTGGGTGATAGTGGATCAACTCACAAAATAGGCTCATTTTATCCCTATTCATGCATCACATATGGTGAAGGAATTGTTAAAAATCTATATCCGAGAAGTGGTAAAGAGGCATTGAATACTGATTTCAATAGTATCAGATAGAGATCTGAGGTCTATGTCTTATTTCTAGAAATCTTTATAGAAATTACTTAGGAATCAATTGACTATGAGTACAACATATCATCCTCATAAGAGAGAAAAATCCTAAAGGATGATAAAAACATTGGATGAAATGTTGTAGGCTTGGTAATGGATTTTGGTAGATCATGGGAAGAGCACATGTTGTTAGTAGAGTTCTCCTATAACGACAACTATCAGACTTTGATATATATGTCTCCTTTTGAAGCATTTTATGGGAATCCTTGTTATTCTCTACTTTTTTTGAGTGTAAATGGGTGAGACTTTACTAGCTGGGTTGAGCCTTATCCAGGAAACAATAACTAATATTCAGTTGATCAAAAAATGGATAGAGATTTCATAGAGTTTCTAGAAATCATATGTAGATCATCGTAGATGGTTGTTGTTATTCGTGGTGAGTGGTCATGTGTTCTTGAGGATCTATCCAAGGATTGGAAATCAACATTTTAGGAATAAGGGAAAGTTATATTCTTGATACTTAGGCCCTTTAGAGATACTTGAATGGGTTGGAGAGGTGGAATATTGATTGGTATTGACACCATGGTTTAGTGAAATGAATAATGTGTTTCATGTATCTCTGTGGAAAAGTATCAGCCTAATTTTGGCCATGTGATTCATGGGGATCTTGTTAATCTAGATCTGGATGCTTCATTGGTGCACATGATAGTGTGGGTTGTGGATAGGAAAGAGAAACTCTTGTGTGGAAAATCAACATTATAGTGTGGGTTTTATGGAAACATGTTCAAATTCAGGAAAATAATTGGAAATGTGAGAAGGAGATGATAAATTAGTGAACCTAACTCTTTTAGGATAGTGATGGTTTTCTACTTTTTGTGAATGGAAAGGCTAATAGCGGGGAGAATGTAGCACCACCTTTTTCATGTAATTACCCCTTTCTTCATGCTTTTTAATTTTGTAAAGTATATTGTAAAGTTTGGGAGTGTTTGGAGAAATTTTGATTTTTTTGAGGGATTTTATAAGGGTTCATGATTGGTGTACAATTTTTGGAAACAATGCAACACCTATAAAAAACCATGCATAATGAGATAGGGGATAAAGGGAAAATGCACAGGCTATGCACAGTTTTTCTAAACCATGCAGAAGCCTAGGAGAAACCATGTTATGTTGGATAGTGGGATTTGGCATGGTTGGAACACAATTTTATAATTATGAGAGTCAACATTTTGAGTTCCATCCTTTAGGTAGTGTCTGGCACACAATTAGAGCATGGTTTCCTTAACTGTGCGACTAACAGTTCATTTGTTAAAAGTGAGATCCTAAAATTATGGATCTCACATGTTTTGATCTCTAACTACCTCATTTTTCCTCCTATGCATCCCTAAATCATGATTATCACTTCCCAAATGCCAAGGAAGATTATCCCATTGATACAAAGGTGATCTTAAGGCTTCTAAAAGTTATTTGAATCTAGATTCTTGCGGTAGGTGATCGTTCTGGGTTGTTCTTAGTGGTTTTTCTTATATCTACTTCTCTATATCTATTGGTTTCATAGATCTACATCCATTATGGATATATCTAAGATATTTTATTCCATATATTATTATATTTGGTCTTGTTTTTGATAGTATAAGAGATATAATGTGGGTTTTTGGATTTTCAATCCAATTCCTTGGACATTTTCATTCCGTTTATCATTTTTGCCAATTTTATCAAGGTAGGTGGATTCAATATTGACTCATCTATTTATATATTGAAGTATGGATTTCAAATTGATTATTTGTATTGATTTTGGTTGTGAAATTGTTTTTAATTACTTTTTGAAACCCCTTTAGCGATGGTTTATAGAATTATGGAAATTGGGCATTTTTGTGGAAAGTGAGATTGGTAATTTGATTTTAAAATGATTGTTTGGTTTTGTAGCATGGAAAAGTGTTTTCAATAAAAGGTTGGTTTTTTTAAAATGGTTCTTTTTAAAGGTTCTCAATAAAAGTATTGGTTTATTTAAATAGTTGAAATAGTTGTTTTGACATTAGTTGTTGGCATAATGGTTGTGTTTGTTCATGTGTATTCAGGATAGATAAGGGTAATGAGTCTCCCGCATAATTAGTGGGATGGATAAGGTTAAAGGCTCTCTCCCATCAAATGGTTAATTAAGTGACAACTTAGTGAATGAATGAATCACCGCCCATGATTATAGGGAGGTCCAGGTTACATGTATGGTTGGATGCATGGATATGTGGAATGGAATGAATATACCAAAATGGAAATTGTGAAATGTGTTTAAGCATTGTTTGGTTTATTTACTTGAAAAAATGGATTTTTTTGAATTTTTTTTATATGAAACTTTTTTATATTCTGATATAATTTTTTTTAGAAATTGTTTTATATAAACTATTTTTTATAAATTTTTTAACATGTTCTAATATAGTGGCGTGAGTATGGAAGTCATTGGGGGAACATTTTATAAGTTTCATTACTCACCCCTAATTTGTAAATTTGGTGATTTTTCAGATATCATTTATTAGGACATGGGTAAAGGTAAAGTATCACAATTCTCTTATGGTTCTTAGAAACATTTGGGCTATTTTTTTTGAAGTGGATCATGGATTAGGTTGGAGCTTGGGAGTTGTGGTTGTCTTTGAGTTTCGATGGGTTTGTATTCTACTATGTACTTGGTTGTTTTGTTGTCTTCCACTATGAAACTCTTGTTTAGTTTGATTTTGATATAAATGGTATGATTTGAGTTGTATTTCATTGATATAATGAACCATTTAGTGGTTTATTTGATTATGGAATGTTTTTGGATGGTTATTTTTTTCAAAGGGTAAATCATCCCCCAATTTTTATGAAGCCCTTGGTATTTATTTCCAGCCTTTGAAATATTATGGATGTAAATTATTTCAAGGTAAAATTCCACCTCCTTCTAAATCCAATGAGGTAGGGTAAGATGTTACATTCGCTAACATATTATAGTATTGATACATATATAGGGATATGCACATATTCCTATCTCTACAGTTAGGGAAGCAAAAAACTTTGATTAGTATGAATAAGTGGTTACTCTAGAGAAAGTGCACATTGTTGCTTCTATCCTAGAGGATTATCAGCATATTATGGTAAAGGGAGAGCCATCAGACCGGGATCATATTCCCAGTCCAACCAGGGATATATAGGTGAGAGAAAATTATGCCTCATGATAGGGGCACATGCCTATAAAAAAAGATCAGTGGAATAATCCAAAGGCCCAAGATCAAGATCATATCCCTTTTCTAGATAAGGACCAACAAGTGAAAGGGGAACATTCCTTGGGATAGACTCATATTCCTATTGATGAAGACGATAATCATAATCCTAAGGCCCATGATTAGGCTCATATCCTTGTTCTAGATGGTTCTCTACAAGTGAGAGTGTCACATGCCTTGGGATAGGCTTATATTATTATGAGTGAAGCTTCCTAGAATATTAAAACAACTCATGAAATACAGTCTCATATCCATAATTCCATCGATGAAATACTACATCGAAATCCTTCCAAGGATATATAGAAGGAGGCTCATGTCCCTTCTCCCATTCTGAAGGTCTGTTGGCATATTCTGGCGGGGAATGAATATTTGGACTGGGCTCATATTCTCACTCCAATTAGGGATCACCATGTGATAGTAGAACATGACATAGTACAAGATCATATTGTTGTCGAGAAAGAACATCGACATAATCCAAAGGCTCGAGATTGGGATCCTACTCTTTTTTTGACCTAGGCTAACCATGTGAGAGTGGTACACACCTCAGGGAAGACTCATATTCCTTCCAATAATGAATAAGATCATTAGATTATCCCAGGAGATTCTTAATAGTGGGATTATACTCCCGAATCACTAGGTGGTTATCAATATATTATAGAATCCATTATACAACAAGCTCATATCCCTACAAAATCCCAAAAATAAGGTCGACATATTCTATCCATGATTCAGAATGAGGATCATATCTCTAAACTTCTCAATTCTAGTGTCCTTGAGGCTAGTTGAGACACATTCTATAAGCCCCAATGGTCTATAAACTCTTCAACTCGAGAAGAATGATATCATTACCACGATAGTCCTCCTCATGGTAGTATTGAGATGGATAACAAAGACTGTACTTCTGAAATCCTCCTTGGTCAACCTCCTCATGATGATATCTCCTATAAACATGGAAATACTCCCATTTCCCATACACATCCCTATATATAGGTTCTAAAAAACTTGACACCATCGTATAGAGAATTCCTGGAAATATCAGGGTCAACCGCATATAGTTCCCCATCAATTATGAGTAGTACTCCACTTCGATCAGTAGGGGACCCCAAGAAGCACCTTCTATGGTCTGACCAGATGGAGTCCTGTAAGTTTGATGATGAGGAAGTAAACATTGATATATGGAGATATTTTTCTAGAAACAACCTCCCCACAATGTTCTAGACCCTTTCTACTTCTAAATATGAGATCCCAAATTTGTAAGATAAGGATCACACACCTTAGCTACACTAATATATGTAAAAAATTCATTAGATATTGAAGGATAGAAACCTACCTTATCCATGATATGAGGGTCACCATCAAACCATCAAGATACTCTATTTTCGGCTTGACCTTGGTGCTATATCCATGGCCTGAGACCCAAAACCCGAAAAGAACAAAGAAAATATACAAAATTATTACCGCTATTTCATTACAACCCTTCAACAACCGATAGATGAAGCTTCATCATGAATCTATATTTGAGGATGTGGAATGTAGGGAGTGTTTCATTTTATTGAACCCCTGGAATAAAATATTCCCTCATGTACAAAATTATATAATTTTATACACTCTGAAGAAATTAGGGGAACGAGTATTTCTCAGGCCAGTTGGTCACTACAATAAAATTTCATCGGTTCAGTGATGCCAAGACATCACAAACAGAGGTATAGGATAGCCAAAATATCCTTAAACTATGACCCTCAATAAAATTTGAATAAATTTCAAACATGTAATCCAAATTTGCAATCAACCAGACAACTTACCATATATAAGGACTTTTATCACATGATTCAATTCCCCCAAACTCCTATAAGATAATTATTGTACCACATCAAGAAGGACATAGTAGCAGCATCCATAAGAGCCGTCCAGGAGTGAAGATAGCTCACTGGGCCAAGGGAATATCTTCCACTGCCTCCACCCCTCGGATCATAGATACCTGAGAGGATCAAAGACATATCTGTAGTAGCTATAAACAAAGCCCAACCCACTTGGTTGGGGGAATTTATATTTCAATCACCATCATCAGGTTCGTCATCCCCTGAGAGGGTCCTAGGGAAAACGATAATGATTCCAAATCAACTATAGCACTCTGGTCTGGGGGTATCTATATCTCAATGTTTGTCTCGAGAGTCATCAAATCCTTGACTAGAACCATTAAATCCTCAACAATGGGATTAATCTATGTCATCTGTGGCCCTGAATAGTCCCCATCCCATAATTCTGAGATCATTTTCATCATCATCAACACTATAGAGGGAATTAGTCTTCAACATGTTGGGATGTAAATATTGATGTTTGGAATCCCATCCACTCCTCCCGCTACAAGATAAGCCTATGCTATTTGGGGACCATTAGAAAATCACAACTGGAAACTCCCTCAATGTTACTAATCATAGGCTAGGATGGGAGGAGCTTACGATAAAGGTAATCAAACCCCATGTGGGTCGTAAGCCAAAATGTCCCAATATGGTCAAGGGTTCGAGAAACAACCCTAATGCAGGCAGTGAAGAATCATACCATTTCATTAAATGTAATGGGAAAAATATAATTGCCTGATATAACCATTTTAATTTCATAACCATCAACATAATAGATAATATAGATCAATACACATATGCAAAATGAAAAAACATAGAAAATATACCCCAATAGAAAGGTGATTTGGATGAACCAATCGAGGAAACAGTCACCTGGAACCAGAAGAGGCTCCAAAACCTGGAACCTCTTAATATCTATATGCCACCTATAGAGTGGAACACTCACATAGATAAAGGGAATGGTATTTTTACATCATAATAACAGCCAAGAAGAACTAAAAATCCTTCCATAGAGGAACAATTTTCATAGTATGAGATTGAGATACAAAATATTAGACACTCAATGAGGAGATACTCAGGAGAAATATTCCCACGGGGTATCATATTCTTATTGAGGAAAATATATCTCCTCCCATACACATAGAAAGATATGTTATTCCTAAAAGATAAGAATCTGAGCATCAAAATAGCTCCATATCTAGGTAGTTGGTCTATATAAATGAAGAAGTCAAAAATGATTGTAACTTTCCTCTATTACAACAATAACCTATTCCTATCTACATAAATCATTCAGTCTTCGAATGAATTGAGAATATATAGGAGATAAAAATGGTCCCACATCATCAGGACCCCACCTATTCCCTATAGAAGGGAGGAAAATCAGACATAAGTACCTCTAAAATTTCTCAACATCATCAAGTCACTAGCTACTTAAATGGAATCCATGGACGGGCAAAGCACACCTGTGTATACTGAAAATAATCTATACCCTAGGTGGGTGTGTAAAAATTTTCCCCCACCCAATTTTGGTAATCCTACATTCTCCATCTTTGACCACATAAGAGACCCAAAACAACATATCACACACTTTGTATCCTAATGTGGTCTAATGATGGGCCCTCGAGATCAATAGGAGGTGACCAAGTTGTGGTGTTTTGTATATATTATGATAGAACCAGCCTTTGTTTGGTACAATAGTCTTCCAGTAGAATCATTTGAAGGATGGGAAGAACTTCATTGTCAATTCCTTTACTAGATATGCTCCATGCTAAGGAAAACAACAATCGTCAACCTAAAAAATTGAAAGCAATATGAACATGATAGGGTGTCTAACTTCATAGATAGATGGAATGTTCTAACATATTCACTCATCATCCCTCTCTCACTGGAGACATTTCAAGAACTCTATGCTAAAAAAATTTGGTATGAGATGCAGACACCTCTAATCCTAATGAAATATCTAGGAATATTCCATGAGTTTGTAGAAATAGCACAACTATTAGAAGATTCCATTCATAAAAACCAATCTAAATCTCAAATCATACCCTCAGAACATGGTAAGAGTATAGGAAAAAAATAAACTTCTATTTTTACCCTAAAACTAATAGTTGTGTCCATATAGACACCTAGACAGGTCCCAAACTACCTAGTACCTCCTATCGAGTGGAAAAAACAACAAAATCACCCTCGTCCTGAAGAAAAAAGATATTAGGGTCCCCTAGTATTTGAGGAATAGATGAATAATGTATAGTTATTATTAAATGAGAAAATCCCCAATTTCTTCCTTATAGTGATGGACAATAACATACTAAAGATGTTGAATCCCAAGAATCCCAATGAGCTCAACATCACTGAACATCCCAACTACTTACCTTTATATAGGAGGACGGTTCATAACATCTAGTACTTATTCATATTAAAATAATACCTCCAAATCATAGTATAATTTGGACAGATGATTCTATATAGCTCCTCAGAACATGTGGCTTTCATAACCATCATCTAGTCATAAAAAGAAGGTGATTGAAAAAATGTTCCAGCCAAACCTGGGAAAAAATTAGATAACTGGATGAATAAAAAATTGTTGACAGAGATCAAGCCACCCTAAGAGAAAAACATAATAGACCCTTAAAATTATCATCTCCAAGTTAGGTGACATAAAATGTACCTCCCAGGGGAGAACATAACCTTTAGACATAGAAAGATACAAAAAAGGAATAATCCTTTTCAGCTCCGACTCAAGATCTGAATCTTGGATATTTCTTCCTTGAAACATTCTAAACATGGGAACTGACCCACCAAATGGAACCCTCATCAGATAAAGATCTCATATTTGGTTCCATCAATGTAAAAAACTTGGAAAAACCATTCTCCAATGATGAATATGTCTCTGAGTTTGGGTTCCATGTCCCTGGATAGGGAGTTGAAGGATGAAGGTGCATGAAATGAGGGTATAAAAAACAACATGGGCATGGTCAGACATAATATATTGAACACATTCCCACAGAGGAAAAATATACAGTCAAGACCCCTGGGAAAGTTCTCCAGTAGGTCCAATGGAAGAAGAAAGGTGTCCCGAAACCCTCTAGCGTCCATCCTAGTTTAGTTTTCCTACATGATTGATTGGTAGGGAAGCAATTATCTAATCAACATAGATAATAGGAATGTATGGAATGATCTACGCCACTAGAAGAATTTACTCCCTTATCCTTTAAAAAATATCTAGTTTTATCTACCTCAAATTCCTCAGATCCTAAACCACATAATAAAGAGTAACCCCACTATAGGAAGCATGGAGCTCTGGAATAAAATTATGAAATTCTAAAATAGCTAGCGCCCATCCCAACCAAGGTCTTAATCTTTGGTTCACTCCATCTTTTAAAAATAACTTATAGAGGCACTCATCCAAGCCCTCTAAAGACCATATAAATCTAAGAAAGAAGTTTTTGCAGCTAAGGTTTATCGATTGGATACAATTTCATCATAATTACATGTTTCCATCTCATTCATAGAGTAGTATTAGGAAGAGTTAATGTAGGGACACATTGTAGAGACCCTAAGCCTGACGTACATGGACATTACATTACTTTTGTGGAATACTTAGTACATAACAAAAACACACACACAAGGACTGTAATAGTTTAGTGTCTTTGGAAACTCGGAATATAATCTTCTAATCGTGGTGAAAGATCTTCAACATCTCCGATAAAGATCTTATTTTTTTAAACCTAAATCCTTTCTTTATGTCCTGGGGAAAAGAAAACATAAAAGGGTGATCTCAAATGCTCAGTAAGGGTAAACAAAAGAAATATCAATCATGTCATATTCATAAGAACATATCTTTTGGAAATCTTAACCTGCAAAAGAGATCATAATTTCATAACATGGGATAAATCATAGTAGTGAAATGTAATCCCAATAATCATAACTTAAAACATGAAACTTTGAGGTATACACACATAATCATATAGAATCATTTCTTATTAGTCAAGACTTATTGCCAAGACTATCTTAGTGGACAAAGTCCCTTTCTGAACCAAGTTCACCCCTCGTTTCAGTCCAGTTTCACTGAACCGGTATAACCTACCGTTCCAGCCATGTCTATCTCATGAGATATAAAATCTTTACCCAATGAATTGGAGGGAGATATAGGTCCCACCCATCTCATAATGAAACCATTCTTATGTGTGCCACAAAAAATATAAATCATACATCATTGCATAACCCATGTAATAAAAATGGAATTCTTAAACATCCTGACATCATAAAACAATTCATATAAGATAAATGAATTCATAAAAATAATTCCATCACAACATAATAAAATCAATGTAATGATAGGTATAGAATCATAACCCTATATTATCTTATATGGAAAATAATTTTGATAAAACACTTGAACTCCATTCTTGAAGAAAATATCCTTTCTACTTCAAAATTTTTTTTCCTTTCTTAACATGTCATACAATTTTAAACTATAAGAAGTTGATTAAAAATAAACTTGAAAACTTGTAAAGGAATCTTCTTGGAAATAATGGTTTAAAAATCCATTCATTCCGTATAAGTTAAAAAAACATTCTTCTCGTACTTTTGTCGGAAAAGTCAAAAAAGTACCTCGTACGAAAAATGACAAAATATTCCTTTCATATCTTTTACTAAAAACCCACCGAAGGGTAAAATAGGATTTAAAAATTTTTAGGTGAATGGAAATAATATTACATATTGAGTAAACATGGATGTGGTTGATAAAATACACCCCAGTAAATGCCAAAGTATAAACAATCTCGGATACAAATGAGATTGTGATATTTCCCTTACCTTAGTTCTGATTTGCTTCGTATGTGTCCGAACCTCCTGTATAATGATTTAAATAATGTCATTGAATTATTAAAGAATCATACGCATTGTTATTATATCATATATGGTTCACTTATGGCTTTATATTACCCGTTCGTTTGTAAATTCTATGTTAAAGAGCGTTTTGGGTAAAATCGTTTCATTTGTCGTCCGTGTTTTGACTTGTAATTATTCATATGATTACTTAGATCAAGATTAATTAATTCCAGAATATATAACATGATTTATATATAATATATATTCAGAATATATATATATATATAATAGATCAGTAAATGGAAAGAAATACACCGTTCATGGAGATGGTAGACCGTTCGTACGCATGAACGTTGTTTTCTTTTCCTTATTGAGTTGAATGGAATTAAGTAGATGACATAAATATATATACACATAAATCCAGAATCATTATTATGTAATATATTTCATTATTACTTATTATATATACATTATAATCATTCATGAATGGTTAACATGGAGAATGAATCTCATCGCGTCGTGGAGACGGTAGTCCGTACGTACGCACGGGGGATGATATCGTTCTCATGATCATGGAATTGTATTGGAGTGTATGTATACTATTTCATAATCAATATCACTTTACAATAATCATATATAGTTATTATGTACACCATTATACCCATCCAAGTAAGGTGGTGGTGGAAAATAGATTACACCACGGCGTGGAGACGGTATTCCGTACGTAGGCACGTACGGTGATTTCATTTTCCGTAGGATGGATAGATGGTTAAATAAGGTTGTTTCATAATTATAATAAAATATTAGTATATAAGTGATACTTATGTTATTACTTAATAATGAAAAAACCTAAGAAGAAGAAGTGGAAGAAGAAATAAAGATGAAAGAATCGGTAACAGACATTACCTCTTCTTTGAAGCACCTCTTTGAGATCTCCTTTTAGGGCACTAAAATTGGTCTTTGAGGAAGACCAGAACCTCTAGGATGTTTCTAGGGAAGTTGATAAGGGAATTTGGTAGGGGTTGGCCGAGCTTGAAGGCTCAAAGTGGTGTGAGGAAGAGAGGGAGGAGGTGCCCTTTTATAAGGGAGGAGAGGGGCACCTTTGGAATAACTAAAACTATTATTTTATTATAAAGTCAAATTCGGTTTTAAATAGATCCAAATTAATTATTATTAATATATATAACCTTATCTAAGTAATTTGGCCGAACCTTAGATTTTGAGGAATAAAATAACAATTAATAATATAATATTTGTTTTAAAAACTATTTTATGTCAATTTTGACACTATTTATTAATTGATTTTTTTGAAAATAATAACAGAATGATTAGTTCTAAAATAGTTAATTAAATCAATAATAACATGTCATATTAACCTAGAAAATTAGTTGAATTCATAAAAAGTCTCAAATTACATTTATTTTGGTATTTATGACATCAATTATGTCAATATTTCATTAATAAGATAATTACTGCATCATCATTGTGTCATATATAAAATAATTATTTAATGTCTAAAAATTACAAATAAAATACCATTATGTAGGAAAACATTTTATCTTTCTAATTAATATTTATAGTCGAATTTATCTTATGTATAACCCTAAATTAAAAATTATATACTTATTAAACTTTGATTTTAACTATTTTAACCCTTCTTAAAATAAATTAATAATAAATGTCCTAATCTAATCCAAGTGGGCCTAAATGGTCATATTTTATTCCTAAGGTTGTTTTTGGTCTAATTAAACTTATATAATAGAATTAGGATATGTGTTAGGGTAACAATAATATCATTTTTACCCTTAATTACCCTATTCACTTTTAACCGTGGTAAAAAAAAGTAAAAAGTTAGTATTCACCAAAAATTATTTTCATCTCATTGAACCACATTTTACTTACTGACATCAACCATGTCTCTCGGATTTTTTAAATTCCACTCACAGAAGTGGTAAAATTATGTTTTATGAAAAATTCATTTTTCTTAACTACCACTTAGTGGTTTCACTATTCATCAAAAAATGAAAGTTTCCAGAAAAATACCAAAAATTAGGCCTAAGATATATTTGATATTATGAACTCAAAAATGATGTCTATTTTACCAAATTCAAAACATATCAATTGCATTAATTAATTTAAAAATTAATTCTCGTCGTCAAAACAAATAGCGTGTTCTTAAGAGACAATAACTATCAAAAGATTGACACTTGTTTATGTCTGGTTTAAATGTGAAATTACATCCAATGAACAAAATTTTATTAAATTGTAAAAATATATTCTAAATATACTTTAAAACCACTAAAATTAATAATTTATCACTATTAATTATTTCGATTAAAAAGGTTGTTTAAAATTTAGTAATTTTCACTATTCATCAGAAAATGAAAGTTATCCGAAAAGTACCAAAATTTCACCCTAAGCTAATTTCGATATTACGAATCCAAAAATGAATTCCATTTTGAAAAAAAATAAAATTTACAAAATTTCAAAAATTGGTTATTACTATTTATAACGGATAGTTTTAATAATATTTTAATAGCATATTGTTGTTTAGTGAAACACGTTATTGCGTACTACACACGCTATGGAGGAAGGTCGCGATTGCGTGTAATGAAAGGCAAGTCAAGGATGCGTGTTGTGCAAGATAATTTTGGTGTAGCGTACAACACAAGACATTAATGAAATTAAAAAGAATATTTTTCATAAAATCTCAGGCTGTTACATTCTACCCCCCTTAAAATGAATTTCACCCTCGAAATTCGTCGGGGTTATAAATGGTTTACTATTTGAAAGTTTCTTTAATAGAAACCCACATCGTAAAAAGGAATACCAAAACAAATATTTAAAAACAAAAGTATGAAACGTAACGGTTACCTAAATAATCTAATCACTGGGTTTCCACATAGGTGAAAATATGGATATGGAAGAGAAATCTAACCATCATGTTCTGATGGAGAGTGGTAGAGAACATGGCTATGGAAAAGCCAGCAATCACAAAGACATAAATTTGTGACGATCTAAGGTACCATCTGATTCATCAGATATAAGAGCACCAGGACAACATTTTTGGTTTTCAAGATCATTTCCCTAAAGTTGATGAAATTGGAATTAGAAGAAATAGTTTCGTGATTTTGGTATAGTCTCACCGTTTGTCTTTCTTTGGACAATTTTCACTCCATCTCTTAAATAAATGAAGTTGAATTTTTCATTCGTGATGTGTTAGCAGATCATGTGATAAAATGATGGGTCATTCCATCTTTCTCAAACAAAAGGTTAGAAAAGTTATCAAAAAATACATAAGTCCATCTATAGTGAGATTAATCATATATGGTTCCTAAAATGGACTTATACTTCATATATCATACTGATTAATGAAATAAAACTAGTTTCTACTAAACAGGGACTTCCTGTAGGCCAGTGGTAGGTGATAAAGGCCAGTCGCACTTCAGTTGTGGGGTCAATTCCCACAGCCTTGTCCGATGCGATGGGGTGTCACCCGTCCTGTAGGTTTTCCTTTTTCTAAATCTATATTACTATAACATCCCATAAAAAAAATCAAAATAGTTTTATCCTTAAACAATACTAACTTATGTCCAACATAATCCATTCCAATCTTTAGGCTTACCTAAAATACTTCAGTCCAAGCTCATAGTATAAAGAAAATGATCATGTGAATACCATCATTTATCCCCCATATATCATAAGATATATCTTGTTGGTCAAATTACAAATATGTGAAAACCTTAATCATGTATTCTCTTGAAGAATGAATATCCATTGAACCTTGGTGAAAACATGAATGCAGTTAAAAGTTAACACTTTCCACATACCAAAATCCTCAAAATTTTATATCCTCAAACCATGATATCACTTAGTCTTTATATCAATCATGAGCTCATGAATACTATCAAACATATTAGATTCTCTTTATCCCTTCATTATGTTCATATCATCTGCTTTCCAAAAATATTTCAATCACTTTTCATGGTTACTAATTCCATAAAATTATTGAAAACCACAATAGACCAAAACATAAATATTCCAATATTCCACGATACTATATACAACATTATTCTGGAATCCCATTACATAAACACTTAATCATTCCACCACATCGTTGTCATATTCAACATCGCCAATGGTGATCACATGTGACTTCCCTTTGCCCTTTTCCTTAAGTGGTTGCTCACGTTGATCATCACTAACCCTTGGATTAGGGAATTTATTAGCATAATGCCCCATTTCCTTACACTTGAAGCATTGAAGTGTTGTTGGTGCGTACTCTGCAGTCTTTTCTTTATTCACATCATTAGAAACCCTTTTTTCATTCGACACTCAGCTGATCAATGACCTTCTTTTCCACACTTAAAACATTTTCTAGTCCTTTTAAGACAATCTCCACTATGCTTCTTTCCACACTTTGAGCATAAGGAAACATTCATCTTCTTTTCACCATTATTCTGAGATTTCTCCTTGAACTCCATCTTTCGTTTCTTGTCAAAACTATGAGATGGATAAGTAACACGAACTTCCATTTCTACCTTGATAGCACAACGCAAAATTTCTTCATAGCTACTGAAGTCTCTTATAGCTAATGCCCTTCAAAAATTTGGTTTTAAGCCACAGAAGAATCGATCAACATTACTTTTAGGTTGGATGATAAATCCAAATGCATACCTTGAAAGCCTTGTAAAAATCACTTCGTATATACCAACAGATTCATCATCCTTTTGCTTTAGTTCAAGAAACATCTTCTCCATCTTTTTTTGAA
Organism: Viscum album; assembly: GCA_963277665.1. NCBI lineage: Eukaryota > Viridiplantae > Streptophyta > Magnoliopsida > Santalales > Viscaceae > Viscum > Viscum album. The sequence continues at coordinate 1,439,202,175 of OY728157.1, forward strand.
GAATACGAGGGAAGTACTTATTGAAAAATAAGTTCTTGAACTCGTCCCATTCCATGGACTCAATTTCATCTCTTTTCCTCGTATTCTTGATAAGATTCCACCATTGATTAGCTTCACCTTCCAAATGATGTACTGCTAAGATGACTTTATCATGTTCAGAACATTGAAGAACTGAAAATATCTTTTTAGTAGTACTAATCCATTGTTCAGCAATAAGTGGATCAGAAGACCCACTGAAAGAAGGTGGATGTTGGCTCATGAAGGAATCAATAGAATATTGTTCCCTTCTCTGCTCATTTGGAAGTCCAGAATGATTCATAGATTGTGTAAGTATATAATTAAGATTTTTCACTCCATCTCCCATAACATTTGTTTGTTCAGGAGGAAAATCATTGCATTGTACATTTCATTGATCAACACAGTTCCTTTGGGTTCCATCCATCGTCTAAAACCCACAAAGAATAGTGTGAGAGGTAAAAATCATGCTAGGGAAAATAACATAATAAATGGGGAGTATCCTCAATATCTAACATATTAGGTTAAATTCTATGATCTTTACCGTAGTTCTAGGACTATATCCTATACGTATACTTATCCTTAGGGATATCCCTAGACATACCTTAGAAATATCTCTAGGGATCTCACTAACGTTTTCGCATCCTAGTTTTCAAAGGTTGACTAAACCTTTCATCTGATACCAACTGTAGAGACCCGAAGCCTGACGTACATGGACATTACATTACTTTTGCGGAATACTTAGTACATAACAAAAACACACACACAAGGACCGTAATAGTTTAGTGTCCTTGGAAACTCGGAATATAATCTTCTAATCGTGGTGAAAGATCTTCAACATCTCCCATAAAGATATTCTTTTTTTTAAACCTAAATCCTTTCTTTATGTCCTGGGGAAAAGAAAACATAAAAGGGTGAGCTCAAATGCTTAGTAAGGGTAAACAAAAGAAATATCAATCACGTCATATTCATAAGAACATATCTTTTAGAAATCTTAACCTGCAAAAGAGATCATAATTTCATAACATGGGATAAATCATAGTAGTGAAATGTAATCCCAATAATCATAACTTAAAACATGAAACTTTGAGGTATACACACATAATCATGAGAATCATTTCTTATTAGTCAAGACTCATTTCCAAGACTATCTTAGTGGACAAAGTCCCTTTCTGAACCGAGTTCACCCCTCTTTTCAGTCCTGTTTCACTGAACCGGTATAACCTACCATTCCAGCCATGTCTATCTCATGAGATATAAAATATTTACCCAATGCATTGGAGGGAGATATAGGTCCCACCCATCTCATAGTGAAACCATTCTTATGTGTGCCACAAAAATCATAAATCATACATCATTGCATAACCCATGTAATAAAAATGGAATTCTTAAACATCCGGACATCATAAAACAATTCATATAAGATAAATGAATTCATAAAAATAATTCCATCACAACATAATCAAATCAATGTAATGATAGGGATAGAATCATAACCCTATATTATCTTAGATGGAAAATAATTTTGATAAAACACTTGAACTCCATTCTTGAGGAAAATATCCTTTCTACTTCAAAAACAATTTTCCTTTCTTAACATGTCATACAATTTTAAACTATAAGAAGTTGACTAAATATAAACTTGAAAACTTGTAAAGGAATATTCTTGGAAATAATTTTTTAAAAATCCATTCATTCCGTATAAGTTGAAAAAACATTATTCTCATACTTTTGTCAGAAAAGTCAAAAAAGTACCTCGTACGAAAAACGACAAAAGATTACTTTCATATCTTTTACTAAAAACTCACCTAAGGGTAAAATAGGATTTCAAAAATTTTAGGTGAATTGAAATAATATTACATATTGAGTAAACATGGATGTGGATGATAAAATACACCCCAATAAATGCCAAAGTATAAACAATCTCGGATAAAAACGAGATTGTGATATTTCCCTTACCTTAGGTCCGATTTGCTTCGTATGTGTCCGAACCTCCTGTATAATGATTTAAATAATGTCATTTACTTATTCCAGAATCATAATCATTGTTATGATATCATATATGGTTCACTTATGGCTTTATATTACCCGTTCTTTTGTAAATTCCATTTTAAAGAGCGTTTTGGGTAAAATCGTTTCATTTGTCGTCCGTGTTTTGACTTGTAATTATTCATATGATTACTTAGATCATGATTAATTAATTACAGAATATAAAAAATGATTTATATATAATATATATTCAGAATATATATATATATATATATATAATAGATCAGTAAATGGAAAGAAATACACTGTTCATGGAGACGGTAGACCGTTCGTACGCATGAACGCTGTTTTCTTTTCCTTATTGAGTTGAATGGAATTAAGTAGATGACATACATATATATACACAAAAATACAGAATCATTATTATGTCATATATTTCATTATTACTTATTATATATACTTTATAATCATTCATGAATGGTTAACGTGGAGAATGAATCTCATCGCGTCGTGGAGACGGTAGTCCGTACGTACGCACGGGCGATGATATCGTTCTCATGATTGTGGAATTTTATTGGAGTGTATTTATACTATTTCAGAATCAATATCAATTTAAAATAATCATATATAGTTATTATGTACACCATTATACCCATCCAAGTAAGGTGGTGGTGGAAAATAGATTACACCACGGCGTAGAGACGGTATTCCATACGTACGCACGCGCGGTGATTTCGTTTTCCGTAGGATGGATAGATGGTGAGATAAGGTTGATTCATAATTATAATAACATATCAGTATATAAGTGATACTGATGTTATTACTTCATAATGAAAAAACCTAAGAAGAAGAAGTGGAAGAAGAAATAAAGATGAAAGAATCGGTAACGGACATTACCTCTTCTTTGAAGCGCCTCTTTGAGATCTCCCTTTAGGGCACTAAAATTGGTCTTTGAGGAAGACCAGAACCTCTAAGATGTTTCTAGGGAAGTGGATAAGGGAATTTGGCAGTGGTTGGATGATCTTGAAGTCTCAAAGTGGTGTGAGGAAGAGAGGGAGGAGGTGCCCTTTTATAAGGGAGGAGAGGGGCACCTTTGGAATAACAAAAACTATTATTTTATTATAAAGTCAAATTCGGTTTTAAATAGATCCAAATTGATTACTTTCTAAGATAAGGTGGGGATGGGTCCAAATCCTCTCATCCAATAGACTTTAGACAAGTTTAGGTTCATATTTTATATTTAACATTAAGTAAAATAATTTTACTTTTACCGTGTCTTCTTGTGTTCTTATACTATAAGGTTAATAAACATACTATAAGAATCTAAACAAACCCCAAGTTGTTTATTATTAATATATATACAACCATATCTAAGTCATTTGGCCGAACCTTAGATTTTTAGGAATAAAATAACAATTAATAATATAATATTTGTTTTAAAAACTATTTTATGTCAATTTTGACACTATTTATTAATTGATTTTTGTGAAAATCATAAAAGAATTATTAGTTCGAAAACAGTTAATTAAATCAATACTAACATGTCATATTAACCTAGAAAATTAGTGGAATTCATAAAAAGTATCAAATTATATTTATTTTGGTATTTATGACATCAATTATGTCAATATTTTATTAATAAGATAATTACTGCATCCTCATGGTGTCATAAATAAATTAAATTATTTAATGTCTAAAAATTACAAATAAAATACCATTATGTAGGAAAACATTTTATATTTCTAATGAATATTTATAGTCGAATTTATATTATGTATAACCCTATATGAAAAATGATATACTTATTAAACTTTGATTTTAACTATTTTAACCCTTCTTAAAATAAATTAATAATAAATGTCCTAATCTAATCCAAGTGGGCCTAAATGGTCATATTTTATTCCTAAGGTTGTTTTTGGTCGAATTACACTTATCCAATAGAATTAGGACATGTGTTAGGGTAATAATAATATCATTTTTACCCTTAATTACCCTATTTACTTTTAACCGTGGTAAAAAAAAGTAAAAAGTTACTATTCACCAAAAATTATTTTCATCTCATTGAACCATATTTTACTTACTGACATCAACCATGTCTCTCGGATTTTTGAAATTACACTCACAGAAGTGGTAAAATTAAGTTTTATGAAAAATCCATTTTTCTTAACTACCACTTAGTGGTTTCACTATTCATCAAAAAATGAAAGTTTCCAGAAAAATACCAAAAATTAGGCATAAGATATATTTGAGATTATGAACTCAAAAATGATGTCTATTTTACCAAATTCAAAACATATCAGTTGCATTAATTAATTTTAAAATTAATTCCCGTCGTCAAAACAAATAGCGTGTTCTTAAGAGACAATAACTATCAAAAGATTGACACTTGTTTATGTCTGGTTTAAATGTGAAATTACATCCAATGAACAAAATTTTATTAAATTGTAAAAATATATTTTAATTATACTTTTAAACCACTCAAATTAATAATTTATCACTATTAATTATTTCGATTAAAAAGTTTGTTTAAAATTTAGTAATTTTCACTATTCATCAGAAAATGAAAGTTATCCGAAAAGTACCAAAATTTCACCCTAAGATAATTTCGATATTATGAATCCAAAAATGAATTCCATTTTGAAAAAATAAAATTTACAAAATTTCAAAAAGTGGTTATTACTATTTATAACGGCTAGTTTTAATAATATTTTAATAGCATATTGTTGTTTAGTGAAACACGTTATTGCGTACTACACACGCTATCGAGGAAGGTCGCAATTGCGTGTAATGCAAGGCAAGTCAAGGATGCGTGTTGTGAAAGATGATTTTGGTGTAGCGTACAACACAAGACATTAATGAAATTAAAAAGAATATTTTTCATAAAATCTCGGGCTGTTACACACATTTTCTCATTATATGTTTTAGATAGACTCAATAAGAGAGAAATTAAAAGGTATCTAATTTAAAATGGTTTTGGGATCAACCTCATACAAAGTCAAACCCTTAAATGTTTGGGATACAACAAAGGATACCTATCTCTCATAAGGATGACCATTATAGGGTATAATAAGTGTGAGAAAAAACCTTCTAGGATGATCAATCTCATATCTTAGTTTGAGGATGTCACATCTAACATGAGTTTATGGTTATCTAGAAAGACATCTCAAACAATTTACTTCTTTGAGGGCCATGGATCCATAACCACGTGGAGGTACCCTCAACATTCTATAATTTTTTGAAATACCCCATTTATGGAATGGTCGATATACTACGTGGTGATAGTTCCCCCTTAGAGACTTTCAAAGTCACATATAATGAAAACGGTTTCTATAAAAGGGGAGGAAAAAAAATAATAGTAGATGATGATATATAGGTTTCTTCCTCTAAAGTATTAGGTATGACCCAAAAAAATCCCTTGATTATGGTCGACAAGGATTATTTACTTCCCATAAATCTAGTTGAGGTAGTAGAATCATCCCTGAATGTCAAAACTATGACTATCCCTAGTGATAGTGAAAAATATAATCATTTAAAGAATCTATCAATAAAAAATCTGAATGTTGGGGATGAAAATTTATCTTCTCACATCCTCTCTCACCCTGAAATGATATAGATTATCTTATATTACCAACTTCGTCTAAAAATGCCTCCGTATACTTAAAGATGGAAGAATATGAGGATGACCTCAGGAACACCCCTCCCACATTCAAGGAAAGTGCATCCACAACCATTGTTGAGATCAAGTTGGTAAATCTTGTAATAGAAGAAAACCTATAACCTACATTTATTAGTGACACCATGCCTCTCTAAGATTAATATATGTACACTGTATTTATAAAGAAATAACGATATATGTTTTCTCTAAATTATATAGAAATTTATGAACTAAATCTAGATGTGTCTAAGAACCATCTCAACTTACCCAATGATCATTGAGGCTTTAATATGGAAGCTAGGAGGATGCGACCCTCTCAAGATACCAATTTAGAGGTATTAGTTGACAAATTAATCAATTATAACTTTGTTTGACAATTGCAATACCCAATATAGATCCCTAACATCATCCATGTCAAGAAGGATAATGGGTAGATTAAGGTCTACATCAATTTTAGAGACCTTAATCAACATTTAAAAAGTATTAATTCAAATTTTCGTTCATAGAACTCTTTATTAGTTCAAATCCTAGATTCTAATCCCATTAATTCATGAATGAGTATTCAAGGTACAATGAGATAAAGATGGACCCTTAATATGAGGAAGCCACAGCCTTTAGAGCACCTCAAGAGATCATTTACTATCATGTCATGACCTTTAGATTAGTGAATGTTAAAGCTACATACAAACTCACTATAAATTATATATTTAATCCCGTTTTGGTATAAATAACTGAATGTTATTTTGATAACTTGTTGGTTAAATCCTGACAGTGATGTGATGATTTCATAGATCTTCAAAAAGTCTTTGACAAGATGCGACAACATAGTCTAAAGATGAATCCACTAAAATTCACTTTCAAGGTAACATTAGGGGAGTTACTTGGATTTTTGGTATTCCACTATGGAATTGAGTTCAGAATAGAAAATAATAGTTCTATTATAGAAATGTCACCCCTATGGAATCACAAATAATTGAGGGGACTTCAAGGGAACCTCACCTATATTCAGAGTTTCATATCCAACCTAGTTGGAAAAAATCTCACCTTCACTAAGATAATGAATAAGGGAATAACCTATCCATGGGATAATGACTAATAACAAGTCATTGAGAGTATCAAGTAGTACATACTACACCCACCTGTCCTGATGTCTCTGGTGGAAGGGAAGCCACTCATCTTATATATGGACACCATGGAATTATCACTTGGCACTATCCTCGCACAGAAAAATGATGTGGGAAATGAGAACAGTCTCTACTACCTCATTCAAATGATAATAGGTACTGAGACCCAATACTCATATGTTAATAAGAACTACCTTTCACTCATCTTTATAGTGATAAAGATGAGGAATTACTTAAAGCACCATGAAGTCCACTTGGTCTATAGTATTAATCCACTCAAGTATATCCTTGGCCACCCTATGTTGAATGGGTGTTTGTCCTTATGGTCAATCATCATGTAATAATACAACACTCTGTTCACATCACAAAAGTCAGTGAAATGACATAACCCAACTGATTTCATTGCGATATATGCTTACATATAAATTACACAAGTTAACACTAAACTTCTAGATGATGATGTTTTATATTCCCATGACACTGCTAGGACATGGGAGATGTATTTCAATGTCACCTCCCTTAGTTTTACCAGTAAAAGGATGGAAAACCCAAAGATCAATTTTTTTGGATTAGCGATAGTGTTTATATCTCTTGAAAAATAAAATTTTCTCTAATCATTATCATGATCCGAAGGCTAGACAAATAATAAGGTTTAATATCAAGCCCTTATCACATTCTTGGAACTAGCCATACAGTTGTAGATATCCTTCCTGAACATCGAAGGGGAATCAGAGCTAGTGATAAAGAAGATCAAAGGAGAATATTCCATAAAAAAGGAAGAACTAGCCCCACTCACTAGCTACATTAGGGAACTAATTGTGGAGTTCGCTTTTGATCCCACATTTCACCATGTTCCTTGATCAAAGATTTATCATGTAGATGCATTAACTAATGTAGCCACATTCTTTGCTGACGCGGATCAGGAGGAAGAAATATTTCACATCACACACCAGAGAATGGTCTCATTGATCATTTTCCATGACATGGAATAAAACAATTTTGTTAAAACTACCCCATAGCATTATGAACCAATATACAACCCTGGGTGGACAGAGGCCATAATTGATTATCTCCAAAATGAGACTCTTCTGACAAAATAATCCAGAATGAAACAAATATAGTGTCGATCGGTGAACATTACCCTATGGAATGGTCTGAATGAACAAAAATCCTTCTACAAGTGAGGATTTTATAGAATCCTACTTAGATGAATAGAAGAAAGAGAGATTCCCACCTTCATTACAGAAGACCATGATGGATCTTATAACGCTCATCAGTCTGGGGCTAGGATCTCCCACAATATTAGGAGGTTGGGTTACTACTCGTCAACCATGATACATGACTGCGTGGAATTCACTAGGAAATGTCATGCATGCCAATTTTATGAAAACTTCATCCATTAACCTCCATAATTTCTATATAAAGCTAAATATTCATGGCTATATGCTGTATAGGGAATGGATGTTGTGGGGCCATATCCCCCATCCCCAGCTAAGTATTTCATGTACATGCTCACTGTTATCAGCTTATTTTCAAAATGGGATATGGAAATACCCCTCAAGGATATCAAGATGAATAATACCATCAACTTTTTAATGTCCCATATCATCACTAGGTTTTAAGTCCCTCACACAATATTTAGAGATAATGACACCAACTTCTATTCTATATTGTTAATGAAATTGTACCAAGAGTACAACATCAAGTCCAACAACTCATCCTACTATCATGTGGTAGAAAATTGGAAAATAAAGGTCTTCAATAATAGTTTATTAAATATAGTACAAAATATGGTGAATAAAGACAATAAGTTCTATCCAAACAAGATCCTCCATAATTTATGGGCCTACCTTACCACCACACATACTGTTACACAAGAAACTCCATATTCATTTGTGTACAAAATCAATGAAGTGTTTACCAATGTATTCCAATTACCCTCACTTAAAATAGAAATTTTTGGACAAATATCAAATGATAAGAATTTTAAAAATCCTCTTGAGGAGATGGAAAAGTTCGATGTGAACAAGTTGCATACATTTCAAAAATTCAAAATCTATCAGAATTGGATTGAAAGAGCATTCAATATAAAGGTTCACCTATGTTCATTCCTCCAAGGAGAACTGGTATTGTCTCTTATATCCCCAATGATACTAAAAAATAAACCTCCAATGATAGAACCCAAATGGGAAGGGCCTTATATCATACATAAGTTCTATCATGACAGAGCATACTCATTGGCCATAATAGATGGGGAGCCTGATACACCCCCACGAATGTAAGGTTTCATAAGAAATAATTTGAAAAGATATCATCAAGTTTCACTCATCCTAACCAACTGAAATTAAACTATACATAGTATATCCTAACAACATGATGTTATAATGTACATAGTCAGTTCTAGCAGTAAGATGTTAAACTAGACAATGTTTCTCATCCTAATCACATGATGTTAAACTATAGAGAGTATGTCCTAACCACATGATGTTAAACTATACAGAATTAGTCTTGGCAGAAAGACATTAAACTACATGGTTTTTATTATCTGTACAAACAGACATTAAACTATACAGTTGATTTCATCTTTGCATAACACTAAACTATATGGATACCAAGAACTACGTGTGGATTTATTCCTTCCATCAGAGGATACATAGTGAAACCCATACCTCTGTTCCTGAATCCGACCATAATATTCTTTTTTTATTCACATAAAGTGACCCACATCCTTATCATATGACATTTAAATTAATAATAGATGTACTTATGGGAAACCAATTGATGGCTCTCGAGTCTCCCGACTCTCTCTCATTCTCCTTCGGCTTCACCTAGGGTTTTCTTCTAAAACCCTAAGATTTGGAGTGGCAGCGCGTTCAAACACTGTTCCTCTTCTATATATTCTTCCTCCTTTTGTATCCTCCGTTCCATCTCTGTAAAGGGATGTTGCTGTTGAAACTCGCAGTATCTTTTCTCCTCTATGACCTCGCTTTCCTCTATGCCTTCCAGGTCAGATCCGGTGGAGTGGCTTCACAATATTTTTGGGTTTGGTGGTTCAGCAGTCAAAGGTTTCTTCAGGAACTCCCATGTTGAACCCCCTTTGATTTCTTTCTCGGTTTCCCTGTTTCTAGTCGGCCAAATCTCGGCCCTAACCTCATGCCCCTCGCTCCATTCTATGCTGGTACCAAAGTGGTGGATTTTTTATGGTTTTGGGAGGTGTGATACAACGGCCGAGTAACCTGCGTGGCCTCCATCTTCGGTTCTTCTTATTTTTTCTTTGATTAGATTTCTGCTTGTTCTCATCTTCTGCATTGTCCATCAGTTTCCCAATATACTCAAAGAACTTCCCTGACCTACAATCCCTCTGTTCCCTCCTGGTCGGATCTAGAATGGTGGGTTTAAAGGGGTTTTGGGATGTGGGTTTTGGCATACGATGGGGTTCGATTTTCTGATGGTGTCACTTTGGTTCTTCTTCTTACTAAGGGTGATTTTCATAGATTTTGGCCAGTGATGATGGTGTTCTTCGGTGGTTGATTTTTCAGTATCAGGTTTGGTTATGTTTTATGAGTAGGTGTTCATCTTGTTTGGAGAAGACCATGTATGGCAGTTTATCTTCTGTTTTCTGGTTTGGTTGGTGGTTTCGATGTCCTGGGAAGTCTGGATTTGGTGATTACAAGATGTGGTTCGGCGTGATGGATGGTGTTTTGGTGGTTTGATTTGCTGGTGGGACTCTTCTGGTGTGGTGATGATGGGGAGGCAAAAATGATAGGATGTTGGACGTGTTTGGTGTGAGACTCAAGGCAGGCGCATTACTTGTGATTCATAGGAATTGAAATGGGTGATAATTCCTTTTGAAAGTTGTATTTTGAATTTGAATTTTGGGTATTCTGGCACTGCCTAAATGTAAGGTTTCCCACTTACCCTTAAAGCAGATTTTTGAAAGTGGGGGGATAGCATATGTACTTACCACATGAAGTAAAACTTCATGGGTCTCTACCATTCCTCTTCTTTCATGTTGCATCTCTCACGTCCTCACCATAAGATGTTAAACTACACAGTTCATGTCTTTTCCACATGACATTGAATTACATTGGTTTCTAGAACTATGTATAGATTTATTCTAATTTTAATGAGATATATGGGGATTAATCAATATAATATCTTGGTCCAGCCACCACATGATAGAAAACTCCCATGTATTCTCTTTAATCTTCTATGCATTGTGATAAGAACCCTTTCCATTCCTTATTTCTCACACTAATCATAGCTCTCGTGAGATTAGGAATTACAGTAAGGGATTCCTTGTATGAACAGGGCATATTAGATAATGATAGGGTTATAATATCCCTAAATACAAGAACTTTATGGGAACACCATGAGTCCTTTCCACATGATGTTAAACTGCATGGATGATGTCTCTGGCATGAAATAAAAATGCATATTCTTGTGGACCTCACCTGAGAGGGAAAATATTTTTGGTTTTGGTCTCCCTACACATATCCATTTAAGAAATACATGTGAAATGATTCTTTTGCTCACATGATATGTAGAGATTCCCTAATCACCAACCCCATGTCCAGTTAAAAATATTAATATAAAAAATACCCCCTCCCTATATACGAGTCAAACCCGTACGGGGAGATATTTTTTAAGAACTATATGTGGATTGATTCTAATTACCATGGGATACATAGTGACGCCCAAAATCCCATTTTTGGTTATATCCATGAATTTCTTTTTCAAGTTGGGAAGCCTATGTCTTTTCCACACAACATTAAACAACACAGTCTCATAAGAACTACATGTGACTTGATTGCTGTGAGGACGAGATACATAGTGAAACCCAAATATTTAATTTTGGGTCTATCTATAACAATAACTAGGAAAATTTCCCCCTCATTGTATGGTTTAGAACTACATAGAGATTTTACCATTCAAGAACTGTGTGTGGATTGATTCCTATAATCATAGAATATATAGTGATGCCCATATCTCCAATCCTGGGTCCATCTACAACAACCAATGAAAAAATTCACCCCCAACTACACAAGATCCATGTTATAAAATATTATTCTTCCTACTTATGAGGAAGATATATGAATTACTTGGTTGAGAATGCAATATTTCTTTTACAATTTTTCATGTCAGTTCCCACATCCTTACCACATGACATTAAATGGAAAGGAAACAAATATGTCATCACCACATGACATTAAATTGCAAGGAATATATCCCAATCACAAGACATTAAAACTAAATAGAAAATACATCCCTACTACATTTCATTTAAAGGTGTGCGTCATAACCCATTGTAATCTCTTATTAAAGGACCATAAGATCTTTACGCCAATCAAACAGATTATGGTGTACTTCCACAATATTTTAAGCCCCTCAATTCACAAATCAAACTTCATGATTTGAGTGCCTTGGGTTTCCACATAAAGGTACCAAGAACACAATGAAATCCTAAAAAGTGGGATTTAAAAAAAAATCACCGTCATATGACATGAACTTGTTTGTGTTTTTGAATATCTTCCTAATTACCTCATCAGGATCATGCGTGAAAGAGATTAAGCATAATATTAAAACAATAAAATACATGGTTTTGATCTGAAGCTGCACATGACATATGCTAATAATTGGTAATTTCTAATCAAATAATATAAATTAGAATTCTTCTAGATCTTCCATGCACGCTTCAAGAAATCTATGGGAGCGTTGATCATCAAATTTCGGGTTCTAACACAGATATCCAATGACACCTTTGATGCTCCGATGATCACTGCATTGCTTCGCTTGCGATGCCTAAGAGAGAGATCAATCCGAGCACTAGGATCCAGAGCCTCTCTCTCTAGAATATGGGAGAAAAAATAAGAGAGAGAAATCCCATGAATAGTTATTTGTGAGAACCTCTCATCTTCTATTTATAGTTTTTAATAAATTACCCAAAATGGTAACCCGACCCCTCGAATAATTTAACGCACTATAAATGATGTATTAAGAATACTAAACTGAGTCATAATTATTATCACTTTCCTGTAATAAATTAAAAAAAACATATTACCTGATAATAAATGATTCATTAACTCAACTCTTAGTTCCCACAAAAATTAATTGAAACTTGAATATAATAATATTCATTCAATTAATATGTTCATGTATTTACAAAAAAAACATTTAGGTAAATGTAATAAATAAATTCAATACCCATTATTCATAACTTGAATAATGTGAATTTATTTATTACATTGGTGATCGTATCTACTTGGAAAAATCACATACCCTAGTGGTGGGTCCCACCATGTCCAATATTAATATTCAATTGAATAGGGAAGATTCTTGAATCTGTTATTGTGTGTGACCCCCTATGCCCTTATCTTGAAAGTAGTGAATACTATTCATAGACCAAGAGCAGGATCTAGTAATCCATCATGACCCCTAAAGTGATAATGATTGTCACAACAGTGACAACCAACCTACAAACATGTACTATGTAATATAATATATTTGTCTTCAATATATCATAAAGAAGGATTCACACCCGTGTCATCACCATTTTATTTATTTATTATTTTTTGGTCCAATTGGATAGATTTACCTTCGACTAACATGGCCATGGTCTTATTAAGGTAATACCATCCTCATCAACACGGCCCGATATATATTACTCTCTTAAACCAAAAGTGAAAAATTGTTTCTTGATCATTAAATCAATTTCATTATACCAATGATGCACCCAACACAAAATACCACTCAAAAATTTCACTATCATGTTTTTATTCTTGCATCAAAGTACACAATCAAATTGAATATGTTGTCAATGACCTCAAGTTAAGAGATCAGTACACATAATTGTAGATAGGAACATCCAATGACACATAAAACATGTGGTGTTCCTATTGGTGGGTTTTTTCTCATGATGTCACTATGAGAGATCATCAAGTGAAAACTTCATGAGAAGAAGTATCAATGCTTATGATCCCTCAAAACCTGATAGTCAAACAACTACTGTGTCCATTTAGTAAGACGTATTTAGAGTATAATAAATTTGTTTAATATTAATGTCATGGTATATCAAGGTTCTCAATATAGCCTGGGATCTACTATAACCTTTCGATTCAATAATTAATCTATAGACATTACCATTAAATAGTGGATGCAGAAATATCAACACTATAATGGTAAGACTACATCATGTATTTCTAACTATATACATGATATGGTAATAAAAATAACTACATATTTGGGTTGAGGGAACATCTATTTAAGCACTCCCACTTGCACTATATCCAACTTGATAACCAAACTTGTTAGTTACTTACATGATAAAGATCATGTTTCTACTGAGTAATGGCTTTAGCTGCTGGGCCTACCACATTTCCGATGCATGGAAATTCTACTATTTGCGACCTCATCTCCTTGAGATGGTATCCCCAAGTATATATCTTTTCCACTATAAAAACTTGAAATATTGGTGAGTAAGAATATAATAATTTACATTATGATAATAATTTCCTTACTAGGTGCGATTCTAAGAACTTGAACAAATCATTGCATTTAACTGCTTCTTAGCTACCTTTGAAGCTGGAATTTACTACTTATAGTAGGTATGGATACCACTAGATTATATGAGATTTTATTTCTCATAACCTTTGCCTAAATTTGATATAAGATCACATTTATCTATCGAATACTGGTTTGTGTCCCCTTAAAACTATTATCCTTTCTTTTACACTTTCTAGGTACATATATTTTGTACTTTCTGAAGAACAAATGAATAGTTATGACAACTTCACTTGCAGTTCCCCTGGATATAATTTATATTTTCCTACTATAAATTATATATTGGAAATATAAATTCTCTTACATATCATGGAATACATTATTAATCTATCACATAATCATATGGATTTCAACTCACCATGTTTATCTCCTCCCATGTCTCAGACATGTATACCTGGAGAGATAATGCCTTGTAACACTGGAAACAATTCATCTCTTGAATTGTTCCTAATTTTATTTTTCAATATTATGTCACTATATGTATGACTGAATTGGTCTAATAAACTTTTAGATATACCTTAGTAGATTTTTTTCCTTATATACACAAAGTGTCTATTCCTGATGCAAGTTGGTTTATGTCCTAACAAACTCTTTGCATCCAAACACATATCCTTATGACATAATGAATTACCAAAATACAATGAATATTATGATATCCATTTTCCATTATAGTTGACATATGGTTATGGGATATTGATATTATTTGTAAAGCATGCCATGAAATATAATGGAAGTTACTGCAGCTTGTAATATTTATACTACTTACATCATAACTTTGATGTATAAAATGAGAATTTATGAATTGGTCCATAGTAAATTTTTGGATAAATGTTAACATGTAAGAATTGTCATTGATCCTCCTTATTATCATCTATGTAGTGATGTGGATAAAGTAAGGTGCATTTAAGAATTACTCCATGCTACATTATCATGATTGCTAATTGCATAGTCAAGATATTCTTCGATATGCCAGCTCGAAGAAACTCATATCTTATGACCATGAATTTACTTCACTTTACCATTCCTTAATTACCTAAATGAATCTTATGAAGTATATATATACCACTATATTTACCTTGAAATTTTTCATGCTCACTTTTTGAACTAATTTCAAAAGCTTTGTGACATACCTTTACTTATAATAGTTTCTTTGTCCAAACTAAAGACGTCGATAATACTAAAGGTGTTCAGATGTGCTGATCCTAAATACTATACTGTGTATATTCTTGAAATACACTTTTATTTTTTCTTGAAAAATAATTATCTTTCCAAAACTAGGTGCATGTATTACACTTTTATATCCATCACTTATTGCCTATGATTCATGTATCACTGAACTATTTGCTGAGTATGATACACCAAAAAACTATTTCATTACAAAACCTGGAATAATGTATCCTTATGTCCAAAAGGACACATGAGATGAATGTTTGTGGTTATACTCAATAATAGTTCTACACGACTCTTTCACTTGGAAATAAATAAGTCATGTGTTTCTCACCACTGGCCTAGGTATCACCATTTCATAGCCACTTGGAGAACACACTTTAATTCCTAGTAATATTCTTATACTTACTTGGTTATTTTATTTCAATACACATATGTGACAATCATATTATATTGAATACCCATGAAGTAAAATTGAAGCATTACACTGATGAATATTCCTGAAGAATAAGCGGTAACTTTCTTATTTAATTCAATTTATTGTAATTAAACTTCCACAATTTTATTTCAAAGTATGAAATGATAATAATCACCTCCTTATACCTCTTTTATTGAAGGACTTTGCGAATGTTTCCTTGTAATTACATACCTTTGGACTTTTTTCTGTGTCTCTAAATTTTTCACCATGATAATTAAAGTTGAATATGTTTTTTATAATCTTATTCACTTAAAGAACCTTAAATAAAAGTTAATAAATCACTTAATCTAAACTTTTTAATTTTCAAACATTAAACTATAATTGAGTAAAGGGGTGAAAATGATATTAAAATAAGATGTATTTAAAGACAATAACCCACCTTTCAATTTAAATAAATCCAGTGTAACCAATACATATTCATATCATTACTTCTTTTTCTCCATGCTAACCACTCAGAGATGAGGATTTATGTTATATCATTGATATCCAGATGTAGCGACTACAACTAACACTGGACATTGATGAAAGAATAATTACATAAATATCATATGGTTTTTCTATTAGTCTTCTGTAAGCTATTCACCCTCACTTCCTAAGGTAACATAACAAGTGTTGGGGATACTGGCACGTGGATTTTCCTATATCATAGTACGATACACAAGTGCCCGCACTAATCTTGGATACTCGTGCCAATAAGGATATTTACTTTTACCATTATTTCTACCAATTTTTAAACTTGTGGTATAACTTCCCATTTTTATACAAAAATAATTTTTAACAGATGAGTATTTTTTATCACGATTACAAATTTGACATTTTGATTAATTAATTTAATCATTAAATGTATCTCACTATTTTATCGAATTCTAGGAACCCTTAGTGATATAATTGAAATACTCAGTCACTTGATTATTCTAGTGGAAAATATTCTTGAACCTCCCCTCACAGTCTACAAGATATGGCTACACCACTACTTGGAGGGTTCAAGGTAGGCATTTCAGTGACCAACTATATGAACATGTGGTTTCTTGGTTTGTTGAGTGAAGTCCCAACTTCTAAAATCATTAAATGATATGCTCAACTATTGACTCTAAAATAATAAAAAGTTAGATATGGATAATAATTATTACCACTTTAGTTAATTCAACCCACCACTCTCATAAGAACTCCCCAGTAGTAAGAAGCACCCTTAGTTATGGCATTAATGACACCCCAAACACCTAGCTTTTTCCAAATTCAAAAGAAAGTAGGTAGTATAGACTTAATATTTTTGTGAGTGTTTTATATTTTTAATGTGACAAAAGAAATCATTTTTAATTTTCTTAGAATGTACTATGTGATTTCACTCACAACTGAACATGCATGAAATAAAAAAAAACCATCCTGTCACATGTTCATTTTATCTGTGTATACTTGTTTACTATTATTCTTTGTGTTCATACAGTAACTACATATACAAAAAACAATAAACTGTGAAAAAAATGATGACCGGATCATGAGTTGATTCTAATGGTTGATATGTTGAGTGAATAATGGACCAACCTAGACCCTAGGGGTAATAACTTGAGTCACATTGCTTGTGACTCGAATTACAACCAATCCTTATCCAATGCATCATGTTCCGATCTGGTGCGTCACCATCATTCATTGTGGAAAGAATCACTTGTCATCTCGTCATTATAAAAAATTACTCACTCATAGGAAAGGGGTAATAGGGAGTATAAAAATACAACTATGAAGTGGAAGTTCATTCCCTTATACATATAATGACTCAAAGATGACACATATACCTCCTTTTATTTAACTACTTATTATAAAACCAATTAGTAATCAAATAATTAAATAAAAACACACCAAACATCCATTGGTGAGTCTGAGGCTCATGAACAGTCTAATACACATTAAATCACATATTTAAAATGAAATGTAGAATTAAATTAAACATTCATTAAAATAATATCAAGGGAATTTAATTTAATTAAAAATTCACTCATATTTTTATTTCAATACTTACATCGTTAGGTCCGGATTAATTAATTTAATTTTAAAACTATAAATTAAATTAATTAATTAATTTAATTAAACACCAAATTAAATTAATTTAAACTGATAATATTAAAAGTTAATATTTAATTAATTTAACTTTCAATCGAAATTAAATTAATTAATTTAACTAATTTTTGATTAAATTCAAACAACCCAGGTCTTGAAAACCTCAGGAAATATTGTGTAGGTTAGGAAAACTCGCAAAAGGGGTGGCTGGAGGTGTCTTGGAGGCTGACAGAACACCAGGCAGTGGAGGCTCCCATAGACCGTGGTGCTGCACCATGGCCTGGAACCACCATCTAGGTGGTTCGGGGGGGGGGGGGGGGGCGCTCAGCCCCCAAACTTTTGACCCTCCTTTTTTGACTTTTTCATTAATTGAAAAGATTGTGGGCCCCTTTTAATGATCTGAAAAAAATATAACCACCATTATTAATTTTTTTAGGACAATCCCACCAACCCCAAAATTCCACATTTGTTGTATGCAAACAAATTTTAAATCCTAGTCAGTTAGAATAAATATAAACTTAATTAATAAAATTAATTTATAAAAATCAACAAATAGGTGGATATAATTCATGCCGAATAAAATTATTCTGACCACCGTATTCATACTTAATTTTAGCCTAAATATCTAGGTAATAAAATATGAAACTTTTAACCACTTATGGATTAAAACATACATATATATTACCTCGTAAAAACAACTAGTTTTAAATATGATCTAAAATGTCGAATGACTGCTGAATGGTCATTTGATGTTGGATTAAAACATGGTCTATGGAATTGGGACTGTATCGACACCCCTTATAATGTTTAATTCAAATTTAATTTGTATGGGCTTAAAAACATTCAAGCATTGCTTTGATACAAATTTAAGGTATCGAGCATGCAGGAGAAGCCCCAAAAGTGGGATTTTAAAAATATTTCACTGACTTACAACATGAACTAGTCGACATTAGAAAATCGTTGCCCAATTAACTCAACAAGATCATCTGTGAAATAGATTAAGCACAATATTAAAACTATAAAATTCATGGTTTTGATCTGAATCCATAAACGATGTTTGCCCATTGTTGGTGATCGCTTCTCAAAAAATCTAAAATCGAATTCCTCTAGATTTTTCACTGGCATGTCAAGAAATCTACGATATTTTCAATCATCAAATTCCTGGTGCTAGAGCAAAGATCTAAGGACGCCTTCATTGTTACGATGATCACCACACCGATTTGCTTACGACGCCTAAGAGAGAGCTCGATCTGAGCTCCTGGATCCATAGCCTCTCTCTTTAGTGCATGAGGGAAAGAATAATAGAGATAAATCCCAAAAATAATTATTGGTGATAACCTCTCATCTTCTATTTATAGGTTTTAATAAATTACCTAAAATGTAAACCCGAACCTCGAATTATTAAACGCACTATAAATGACATATTATGACAATTGAACTGAGTCATAATTATTATCACTTTCCTATAATACATTAAAAAACATATTACATGATAATAAATGAGTCATTAACTCAACTTGTTGTTCCCAGAATTTTTTTTTAACCTTGAATATATTAATATTTGTTCAACTAATATGTTTATGTATTTACTTAAAATGTGTAAATAGATTTAATAATTAAATTCAATGCCCATTATTCCTAACTTGAATAATGTGAATTTATTTTTTTCATTAGTGATTGTATCTCTTTGGAAAAATCCCAGACCCTAGTGGTTTGTCCCACCATGTCCAATATACCTATTCAACTGAATAGAGAAGATTCTTGAATACGTTATTGTGTGTGACTTTCTAGGACCTTATCTCGAGAGTAGTGAATACTATTCAAATACCAAGAGTGGGATCCAACAACCCATTGTGGCCCCTAACAAGATAAGGATTTTTATAGTAGTGATAATCAAACTATGAACATGTACTATTTAATATAATCTCTTTGTCTTTAATATCTCATAAAGTAGGATGCACACCTGTGTCATATCCCTTTTCTTTCTTTATATGGATTTACCTTTGACTTCCATGACCATGGTCTTATGAAGGTACTGCCATCCTCATCAACATGGCCTGAGATATTTTACTTCCTTAACCTAGAGGCGATAAATCCTTTATTGATCATTCAACCAATGTCATGCCACCAATGATGCACCCAACACAAACTACCTCTCCACAATTTCAATATCATGGTTTTAGTCTTGCATCAAAGTAAGCAATCAAATGAAATACGTTGGCAGTGATCTAAACTCAGGAGACCATAACACATGATCATAGATAGAAACATTCGATGACTCCCGAAACATGTGATGTTACTATTGGTGGGTCTTCCCTCATGATCTCACTACTAGAGATCACCAAGTGTGAAATTCTTGAGAATAAGTATCAATTCTTATGATCCCCCAACACTTGATAGTCAAACATCTAATATGTCTAGTCAGTAAAGTGTATCTAGACCATATAAACTTTGTTTAAGATTAATGTCATGGTATCTCAAGTTTCTCATTATAGCCTGGGATTTCCTATAACCTTTCAATAACATAATTAATCTATGGACATTACCATATTATAGTGGATGAAGTATCTATAATATAATGGTAATACTGCATCATGTATTTCTAACTTTATACACAACATGGTAATCAAAAGAACTGCATATTTGGGTCTAGTGACCAACTATTTCAACACCACAAACCATTAATAAACATTGAAAATGAAAATAGATCTATTTTATTGACCATTATATCAATTAATATGGGCTGATACATACCAAAGAAATACATATTGTCTTTGTAGGAATGAATTTCTGATCCTTGTGAGCCTCATATCACCATAGCAAAATTAAACACCTGAGGGCATTCTGGTCCATCCCCAATATGATTTTTCCATATAATTACTCATAACGTGAGAACCTCAAGCTGTGATTTACAATATTTTCATCTCCCTATCAAAAGCATTTTAGAGTACTCTTGACCCCAGGTATCCTAATTGGGATCTTGTTTAACATTCCTCTCATGATAGGTCCATGCGTGTAACAAACTTAAACTGCTTTCACTTTGGTCAAAGCTGAATGATCTTAAACTCCTGCCTTTGATGGTCCAAATTGAAATACATTAATTTTCTAGTGAAGAAGACACAAAAATTGTCATACTGAAAACCCAAAAAGGGTATTCTAAGAAAAATTCAAGTATTCTCTCACTGAACTCATCATCTCCAGAGTTTAGGGAAAAAACAGGGCATAAATAAATAAGGCATAAAGTTTATAGGGCCCACTTTGTTTCCATAGTAAAGGCCATGATATGCTCTCTAGAACCCCCAGTCTAGGAGAAAGTTAGAGTAATGATTTGTCACATCTCCTCACCACAATAACATGTTCTCTGGGTGGAAAAACAACTTTTATGGTGCTCAAAACCTTCTTGGATATTAAACTTTTCACAAATAACACTTCATGATTTGAGTGCCTTGGATCACTCTAAATCTTCCATAGCCCTTGAAAAAAGATACTTGGATTCAGGGGACCCTTTGTTTCACTATTGATGTATGACTATGTCTCTTACATATGCACCTATGGTTGTCAACCAAATGTTTCACTTTATAAAAAGGGATTTATGATCCTTATGATCCATGAAATCACCGTGGAAAAAATCAACTCCTTAGTGTGTTCTGGGCCATTCCCGACAACATTTTCTTTCACCATCCTCATGATTTGAGAACATTAGACCATGATTTACAATCCTTATAACTAGACTATTCAATTGGATTCAACATCATTGACGTTACACCACCATTTTCTATACCATTTATCAAAGAAGGAATGTGACACCCCATTATCAAACCTATTGATGGCCCACAACTCATGATTTGAAATAATAGGGTATTGGGACCGAGATTCACAAAATAAGAGCTAAAATTCCATAGGGTTTCTGAACCCTTCCTAGATAGAATTTCATCCATACCCAACTTCATCTTCTAAATGCATGATTCTTCAAAAATCATTCATGGCCCTTGGAAAAGGGTGGGGGAACCTCTATTTGACCATGCTATTGATGCATAAGGGCTTTGATATTCCAATCAGAGGAATCCCCTCCTTATAGGAAAGGAACCCCAATCATTGTGTGCCTTGGTAACACCATATAAGAACCTAGAACCTTATAGTGTTATGGTTTATTCCCGACAAGACTTCCCCATCCCATACTCACTGACTTAGACATTTATGTTATGAATTACATCATCCACATTCCAACTATCCAGGTGGACTTGACATCCCTATTATTTCACCGTCAACCAATATTACCCCCAAAAATCTTCTATGACCCTTATAAAAGAGTGTAGACACCCCTGTTTGAGGATGATATCAATGTATAATAGATTTTACCTACCAAATGGGGGGTATCTCTTCCATGAAGTAAATGAGATATAATCCTCATGATCCTCAAAAACACTATGACAAAACTCAGTATCCCCTTAGGGTATTTTGGGTCATCCCAAGAATGTCTTCCCCATATCCCATAATCATCAATAATATCCTAGAAGAATGAATTTAAACTAAAAAATATTATAATGTCTAAGCTAATAGACCCTAAACTACAGTGATAAAAGGTCATAACTCAAAGACCCTAAACTACATCAATAGAAGATAGGACCTAAAAGACCCTAAACTAAAATGATTTAAGGTTATAGATAAAAGAACATAGAGAAATTAATATAAGGTCCAATCTAAAATACCCTATACTATAGTGATAGAATGTCCAATCTAAAAGACCCTAAACTATAGTGATAGAAGGTTTGAACAAAAATAACCTAAACAATAGTGATAGAAGACCCAATCTAAAAGAAACTAAAATATAGTGATATAAATTCTGATCTAAAAGTATCTAAACTATAATGATAGAAGTTCTGAGATAAAAGACCCTAAACTAAAACACAAAAAAAAATTTAGTATACAAGAATTGAGAAGGCACAAAACCTATCAGTATTAAAACTAGACAAAGGGATTCTAGGAAAAAGATAAGTACATGACCTCTAATACTTCCCATATATGAATCTTAGAAAATAATCAGGGAAATATAAATAAATAGATACAAATATTGTAGGTCCCACTATATATACTTATAAAAAATCAAGCTATGATCACTAAGCCTATATTATTCAACAAAAGATAGAGTGCTCCCCCTATAAGAATAAAATTGTACCAAAATTATCCATTTGTGAATTAGGTAGTCTCAAGATAACTGGAGAAGATGTAATGGTGAGGAATCTCATGTTGGTGGGAATTTATGAGAATTTATTGAGAAGAATTGGTTATGATTTATAAATTGAAATATAGGTATTCAGGTTTAATTAATATTATTAAAAGGATGAGTATCATTGATGATTCATTCAATATTAGTTCAATTAAATTTCATGTAGATCATGAATAAAATTTTACAAGATAATGACATAAAAACTTCAGAAGATATATTCATTGATAGATTATAGAAGGAGGAATTTTCACACTTTAGATTCTCTCCAAGAATTCCATTAGAACAAAAGAAAAAAAATTGATGATCAAGCTAAAAAAAATTTGATCAGCTGAGATGGCCAAATTAGCAAGAGCCTAATGGGATGCATTGATTGAGTGAAGAAGTGACACCCTCCCTAATTCTTCTACTTCTTCACTAGGATGAATGGTATAAATAATATTATATAGCTTCTAAACTATTTTCTGAGTGAAATATAATGACGATGATGATGTATAAAGGTCAAAACTTGAGCCAACTATGGTCTCCTCATATCTCCATATCTTTATGATCAAGACATCCATTCAGGTGTGCAACTCAGATATGAACTAATGGATCTGCTCCAATGCCTTGAAATAATAATTTATATTTTTAGTTAAGGGATTACCATATTCAAGATGGTGTAATACCATATCATTGTTAGCCAACTATTTCCATGTTAAGATGATTTGTCTCGTGATTTCATATAATGGTTGGTAGTCAATGCCACCAGAACCCAAATCATGAAATAGCTGATGAAGATGTTATTTTTGATCATGAACTATTTCTAAGGGATTATCAGT
This sequence comes from Viscum album, assembly GCA_963277665.1. NCBI lineage: Eukaryota > Viridiplantae > Streptophyta > Magnoliopsida > Santalales > Viscaceae > Viscum > Viscum album. Next base: position 1,439,226,260 of record OY728157.1, read on the forward strand.
GACCAAGGCATGAATCAGACATCAAATCAATTTATCATGTATCTTGTCCTCATTTTCAGCTTTTGGAGTGGGTAAATCAGAAGGATGAATAACTGACTGAGCTGAATTGGAGGTAGGAGAGGAATCCCCATATATTCTCCCCTCAATAGGCACATTGTTTGTTTCTTATGATAAAGGGCTAGCCTCCTCAACATATTCTTCCCCACTAATTTTATGGTCTTCACAAGGATACAGAATCTTCCTCGATGACTCTCCCAAGACTTGAATCAACTCCATCGTTGCTACAGACAAGGGGGATCGATGATGCAAATGGTTTGTTCAAATGGTAGACCAGTTAGTTCAGCACATCACTCAGGTAGTATTCTACTATAACATAGGAATAATCATGTGATATAAATATAAGAGCATAAATAGGTGGAAGAATGATCTTACCATTGGTTTCCTCATACACCATTATCCTCTAAAATTGGTGGATAATTCTGGGATGCCACTCTCCCCTCACGCCAACTAAGGGGAGATGGGAGAACCTTTGGAAATAGCTGAACTAGAGAGAAAACTGGTAAGGGGTATATGGATTTCATAAAATCAACTCATCCATCCTAAATGTAAGAACCCTATCTCAAAGAGAGTTCTTTCACGAACTTTCATCAAGATAACTATTTCCATTATCAATAATCGACCCAAATGATGCAGGAAAAGGAGTGAAATAAAAGAAATATTATTTGATCATTATATTAGAAACCTCATTGGGGCCTAAATATATGGAATCAACCCCATAAATGTCCAATAACATAGGAAGAAATAAGTCACCATGTATCTTGATGTTATTGGTATCCATAATAGTGGAAATGATCAAATATCCAACCAAAGAGAAACTAAAAAGTACAATGAATACTATAAGGTATTCTACCCTTCTGGATGTCTCACAAGAGATGGTAAAGGCATGAAAGAGTTGGTACTTCATGATTGAGAGGTATCCCCTCTTCCAACCATGTTACCATCACCATTGTACTAACGCAGATTCCGAAGTGCACATCCCCAACCGTGAAAATCCATCCATTTAGGAACATGTCAATGAATTTCACTAGTCTAAGGCTTGAGGATATCTCCAACCAAACCAAGTACCCCCATGTGGTATGATCTTTAGCTTCAAAGATAGCCCAATATGAAATAGAACTATCAAAAACCTTATAAGAAAGGTAATGATTTGGGTGTCTAACAGTCGCTCGATATATACTACGATAAAGGAAAATATTGATCCAATACTTAAAAGAGATGAGTGAGAATATAGTTAGATCCTTTCATAACTTCTCTTTCCAGATGTTGATCATGTCCATCACCAAGACTAGAGTTTGTTTTGGGTCATCGTAGACATCTTTAATAGGAATGAATTCATCATAAATTTTCACAAGGGGGATATCATGCCAATTCAGTAAATATACTAGAGGATAATTACCACTTCATCATGGGATAGATGGAATGAATTAGTACTAGGGAACCAACGGTTAAACTATACTAGAAGATAATCAGATTGATGATAAATGATGAATTGGGAAACCCATACTAGTTTATAAATATGGATAGCATGTAACTAGTTACAAAACTCAAAGTAGTTCTTCCTTATCTTAAATGGCCATTCCCATTCATTATAGAAGTTTTGCATCAAGTCACAGATCCCATTTTGAGCTCCACCCACTGCCTGAGTTGTTAAAATAAGAGAAAAATATGGTCGAGTATCTTTGAGAGATGGTATGGTGGGAGAAATCATAGCCATCAGAACCCATAGGGGAGTTCTCCAGTATATAAGATAACCCCTAATATTGTGCTATGATTAGTTTCCCATCTTTAGAAACTATAATCTAAATGAAATCAAGGGAAGTTTACACTGAAAAATATGGAAGGTTGTAGTCCAAAGAAGGTATAGTAGTGTCATCCAACATGCCAAATCCATATAGGGTAAGATGTTGTGACAAAGGATAGTTCTAGATCTCAGATTGAAGAAGCCTGTTTAGAATATCATTTTTAGTGAGTACAATATATTGAGGGTTTCTATTATGATTCCTAGTAATCATGGACCTCTAGTTATCCACAGTAGGGGAACTATGACCAGATATTGAAGCTATTTTCAAAAAATCAAGAAGTATATGTCAGACAAGTGATAAGAACATCAAAAGGAAAGGCACTATAGCAACATCATATGAAATACATGAACCACAGGGGGATTCATGGTTGAATGACCTGATACAGGTCTCATGGATCCCATAACCCAAGAACATCTTGTGACCCCAAGACCCTTTATAAGACTCACGATCGTGTGACCTTGATATGGTCATGTGATACAAATAAAAGTTAAGTGATCATTTTACCAAGCTAGTAGATCCTGTGAATCCTTAAAAGATCTCTATTCATCCCTATATCCAAGGTTTAAATAATTACTAAAGATAAGTTCATGGTTTATTCAAACAATCCCCTAGGAAAAGCAAGTCTTTTGAAGTAATTCATGCAATATAGTCTCACGATGAGGTCTCACAATTGATTATTGCATACAATCATGTGAAGGGGTCATATGATAGATGCTAATTGAAAGAGATATGAGAGGTGGGTATCTAGTGAATGATCCATCCTAAGTTCCCCAATTTATAGGGTCTTCTATAGAATACCAAACGTCACCCAGAAGACCAAGTGTCTCCCAAGATACCAATTAGAGACAACACCAAATCTTCATGTGGTTATTTACTTTCCTTAGAACCAATCCATTGACCACACGTACATGGATCCCGAGGGGTGGGGATTTTTTGATGATCACAAAATTATTATCATATAATATATAATAGAATATATACTTGAATCATGGGTATTATTTTCCCCACATATCAAAGGAAGAATAAGGAGTCTGAGATCACACAGATCACGTAAACCTTTGAAGGACACATAATTGAATGAACTTCATAAGGCCATGTGAATGGTCATGCACAATGTATGATCTATAGTATATCACATGAATCCCATTTGAAATTACCTTTATCCTAAAAAGGAATCCCAAACACTCGTTGATCTTGCAGTGGCTACCAGATGAGCTCCCCCGGATCACACAACTTGTCACTCGGTAGAATCCTAAAAAACATCCAAAAATACTTGTAAAATAAGGATAAAAATATGAAAATGATAGGAGCATATCATGGTTATAAAAATTCATGTGAAATTACTTGGTGGTTCTAAAGACACCACAAAAACCTTGGTGACATGACCTCCTTGTTGCAAAAGTTCCCGCTGACATGTCTCCCTAATAACACAAAGGGATTCAAACTTGTCTAGGTGGTATTGCACTCCCCCTCCAACTCCAAAAAAATAAAATGGTTGGAAATTATAATGCTCAAACATCACCGTAAGACCTTTTTTTTGTCATATAATGCATCACCGATGGGGAGAGTGATTGTATTCGACAACACTCATACAAACTCATGATATTCCCTTCCCCTGTAATATCAACAAGGAAATAAAAAGGAAAATGATAGGATCTTATCATGAGGGGAACATACCCTAATCACCATTGATCATGACCCCCTCTGAAAAGCTAGATTTATCTCATAAAAACCCCATGGAAGGACACTCTTTTCTCATGAAAGGTCCTATAAAAGTCACCACAGATCACATGAAAACATTTCAACAGGTGTCCTAGCCTCGAGAAGGTCCCCATACATGTTGGTATAGCCTTATGGAAGTCCCGTGGAATGTACATATTATTAGAAAATAGACCTTTGTTTTTTCAAAATCCAATAGGTAGTGCACTGACATGATGATCTTACAGTCACGGAAAATCATGTGACACCTACAATAGGATTACACAAACCGTGTGAAACAAAATCCATCCACCGACTCTAGTTTGAATTTGTGAGATATGTGCCCCAAAAAGAGGAATATAACTATGTTGGAGAGGCTATAAAACCCTCCCCATAATCTCAAAAAATCTTTCATCCCTGATCCCTTGCATAATGGATTTCAGGGGAAAACTTCTCAGATTGACAAATCATGTGATCACAAAAGTCGTCTGCCAGGAAAAATCCACAGAATGACTCCAAGGGTTGTGTAACATGCACATTCCCTTCATGTGATAAATTAATCTCACATGAAGGAATTATCAAATGGAAACCATATTATGTGAAAGACATCCTATATAATTTTTAGGTCCCACAAAATGTAATATAAGATTACACTAAAAAATATAAGGCACATATACAATAAAATATGGAATAAAGGCTAAAATATGGGAGACTTGTGTGAAGAACATATATTAAAATCCCCATGAACTTTGCATAATTCATCCATATCATTCGAAAACACTATGACTGGTCGACTAAGTCAGGATATGTCCTCTTGACATACCATTTGGATCACACGATTTCCTCTGTACACTCTAAGAAAGTCACATGATGCCCTTTGGGCATGCCACTTATGTATCATGAATCCCCCTGATCCTGTCATCTAGATCTTGTGATTTTCCCATAAATGTCGCTCAAAATATATGAAAAAACCAGTGTATGTCATCCAGGTCTCATTAAGACCTCCGGGCTTACCAGCAATATCTTGTGGAACCTTCCAAGTGTGTTATCCAAGTTTTCATGATGCCACAAGGACATGTAAACCAAGTCTCAAGAAAACAATAGGACTTTCCAATAAGGATCATGTGATGTCCTCTGAACAAGTCAGCCAAGATCATGTAAATTCCTTTAGACATATGATATTAGATCATACGAAGTCCTCCAGACAAGTCAACCAGATCATATGATTCCCACTAAACATGTCAACCTGGATCATGATATGTCTTATGGACAAGTCATCCAGATCATGTGATGACCTCAAAACATGTCCTCTCTGATCATGTGATTGTCTTCATAGAACCTCAACCAAGTATTGTGACATCCTCCAAAAATATCATCCTAGATTATGTGATGTATCTTCATACATGTAATTCAGGTTATGAAAATTCCTCTAGAAAAGTTTAGTAGATCTTGTGATTGTATTTTTACATGTCCTATATGCAACTAGGACATGTCTAGACATCATCAAACCTATCAGAAAGACAATCCGAACATGTCAATAAGAAAACCAATCCATTCAAAGAAGATGTCATAGGACATGATAACCATGTAGAGTGTGCATATTAGGGAAAACGTATCATTTAATCCATAATCTGTGGCATGATATAGCTTCCCCAAAACTAAGGAAACCTCAGTATGTAATCCCCAATAAAATAGACCTAAAAGAACTCTAGTTTCTGTCATGACCAAGATATGTAAGACACCTTCTTACGACCTGAGCTCCATATTAAACATCCCAAGGGTTGTCCCTTCACATAAGTCCCACACCCATAAGTAGCGATACTTGTTACATTCTATCCCTTATTTTTAAAATCGAGAATAGCTCACATGGGCTTATAAAGTTGTAATGATCATATCATTCATGTCACGAGTCTCTACCAGACATGGTACCTTAGTGTGTAGCCCCAACCCCACTGAACTATGATGACTCTGATTCATGCTATAACCAGGATACGTAGGATTCCATTATAAGGCCCAAGCTTAAATAAATAGCCACTTAGGCACATGTTTAACCATTTTTTTTGAAATATTAACCATAAGTAACCAAAATATCTTATGGGATGATCTTTATCCCTCCTCAACTAGTGGACTGAGCAGCAAACTGAACTACGATGACTCAAATTCCTACTATAACCAGGATAATTTGGACATATCCTCGATGTTTGAGCTCAAATACCTGATTCCTAAGTTCCCTTATATATGTCCTCTCTAAAAGATGTTAAACAACATGGGTTTAATGAACTATGTGGTTATTGATTCATACCATAAATAAAGATACGTAGGACTCCTCATATTGGATCAATCCCATTACTAGAATATTATTTTCCTCTATGGGTGAAAAAAATCCATATTTCTAGGTTATATAGATTAAACATATAATAAGCTTCATACTAACAGGAAATGGATAAACAAACTCTAATAAATATAGATGAATTCACTAAAAAGATCCCCCATTTTTTCATATAAAAGGATTTATCCTATGATCATTTTCTTAGGGTAACCAGTCCCATATTGAGATTAGGAAGTGATTCTTGAACATAAATTAAATATATAAGAGAGTCCTAGAGTAGGAAATGACACACCCTAAGGGTGATATGAGACTAAAATCTCATCATCTCGACCAATGTGAGCTCCTAAGAGACATTGGGTCTAAAAATCCAAAGAAATAATTGCCTTTGGAAAGTAGGTTCATACTCAGTTGTGGATGTGGGAGCTGTTGGGAGTTTACTTTAGAGATAAAAATAGTAAACCCAACTTGAATGATCATACAAAACATTTCCCCCAATAATAAAATCATAATTATAAGAAAAAAACGTCTTTATGATGAAACAAAGGTAGAGAAAACACCCTGAAATCATTTGACTAGGAATATCCTTCACAAGATAGAAAGGTTAGGCTGCCTAGTTATCATCTGACAATTTTTTTCTTGTCATATGTGTGGTCCCCTTATCCTCTTCCCATACAAAAAATGTGTATAGTTCACCCTTAACTATTCATCCAGGAATTACTAAGATGTATGGATATCTGAAAAAAACTTATGGAGGGATTACATGAAGAGGGAAATTTCTGAATTTGTATCTTGATGCTTGGTATTCTAATAAGTCAAGGATAAAAATTAGAATTCCAAGGGTATGATGAAACCATTTCCCATACCTATATGGAAATGAGAAATAATAACCATGGATTTGGTTATAAGACTCCCTAGGGTATTAAAATGCAATAATTACATTTGGGAGGTAGTCGATTTTATGATAACATGGTCAATGTATTTCATTACTATTAAGGAATATTTCTGTCATGACAAACTCATAAATATATATATAAGGGAAGTGTTAATTGTGTATTGATTTACACTCTCCATTGTATCTAATAAAGATCTGAGTATTACTTTAAGGTTATAGAGAATCATTAAAGAAGAAAATAATATAGAGTTGAGTTTTAGAACTACTTATTACCCTTAGGTGGATGGTCAGTTTGAGAGAACCACCTCAACTCTAGAGGATATTCTAATATCTTGTTAAATGGATTTATAAGGATATTAGGAACATAATATCCCCTAGTAGAGTTCTCATATAATATTAATTTCAATTATACCATTCAAATGGAATCATATGAGGCTTTGTATGGGAAGATGTATTATACTCCAACATTCTGGATGAAGTTGGAGAGTGGAAGATTATGAGACCTAATCTTATCGAAGATATGGCAGAAAAGGTTCCAACCATTCAACGTCATATCAAATCCTCAGAAAGAAGTTATGAATACAATATTTGAAGAGACCTGAAGTTTGAGGTTGGAGATAAGTTATTCCTTTATATATCTCCATGGAAGAAATTCATGTGGTCTGGGAAGAAGGGAAATCTTAGTCTAAGATTTATCACCCACTTTTATATCCTTGATTGCATCAGAGCTGTGGCCTATCGACTAGCACCCCCAATTAACTTATACCAAGTACTTGATGTGTTCCATGTATTCATATTAAGTAAGTACATAATATACCCCTCACATTTATGGAATCTAGAGGTGGGACCCTTACATAATGGCCTTTCATAAAAGGAGTAGCTGGTGAAAATCAAAGATTATAGAGACAAAGTTCTGTGAAACAAGAGAACTCACCTGGTCAAAGTGTTGTTGTAGAACCAAAAGTTTAAGGAGACTACATGGGAACCATAAAAGGTGATGAAACATAAGTATCCTCATCTATTTTAGTAAAATAAATTAAATTTTTAGGGTGAAATTTATAAAGTGTGGTAGAATTCAATGAGTCAATCTTTTATAAATTAAATTAAAAATTTTAATGAATAAATTATTTATTATGTAATATAATTATAGAAAAACCATGTGTTAGTTTGGTTATTTTGGAACAATTATAAAATATATCCTTTCAGATTTAAAATATCATTAATCATATTTACCATTGATAATATAGCTATTATAAAATTACAATTAAAATTACTATATAATAAGGGTTATGATAAAGTCTAGCTAACACATATGGAAGAAGCGATGTCCTAGAATAGTATAATGGTACCCTATAAAGACCATTTATCATAGATTTTGAGGGAGATGACATCAATTTTATTTCCCCTTGACCAACCCCAATTCAAGATTCAATAACTAAATCTCAAGTGAGATTTTTTATAGGAGAAGTTCAAGCTTATCAAAATCACGACCAAAACCATGTTCGTCGAACCACCCCATGATAGTGACACAATAGTACACATTACCTTTAGGTCATATGCTAGCATAATAAGAGGTTATGTACCTAAACCATAACAGTATGAATTTATATATTTTATTTTTAATAAAACAATGGTTATATTTTCCCATTTTAATATTAATTTATTAGCGATTAGATAATGTGTTTGGAAAAATCTAGATTATGACACTAATAAATAAAAATTGTATTTTTGGGAAATATATAGATTCATTTAAGACCAATTTTTGATAAATTCAGGAATTTCTGAAATAAATAATATTTTAATAAAATATTCTTATTATATTATAATAATTTAAATATAAATTATAATATAACTTAATTAAGTCTAATTAAATTTTAATAAGGGTCAGAAAGTGGCTAATATTGTGAGGCTAGTATTTTCCCGTAAATAGGGATTGTTATTTTAAAGTAAAAATTATCATATTTAGAAAATTATTTTGATAAAATAAATATTAATTTTGAAATCAGTATTTTGAAATTATCTAATGGGGACTTTTTCATAATTTTCTATGAAATAATTTTTTTTCGTTAAAATGAAATACAATATAAATATACGTCATTTATTATGACATCATAATGGCCTAAAAGTGATGTAATAAATTCCATAAAAGGGATACACAACCAAATATACAATTATATTTTAAAATATTTTATTTTTTAATTTATTTTATTAATTTTATAAATAATTAATGAATCCTCCAAAACCTATATTATGTTTCAAGGTTTTAAAATAAATTCATTATGAACATGACACACATCCATATCACCAATGGTATTATTTTAATATGTTCGGTTCCTATCCTTATAAAATTTTGAAATCCTATACTCTTTGTTAGAAACCCTAGGCAAAAACCATGGAAAGGTCAATGATTTTTATTGTTTTATTATATAGAGTCCAAAACCTAAGTTTAGAAATTAATAAAGAATCCCACTCACTTTTGCTATAAATACCCACCCAAAAAACCCACCCATATTCACTCAAAACACATTAATAATGAAGTTACTCTAACTATAACTCTCTAAATCCATCCCAATGTGTTCCAAATCTCTTAAGAAGCTCATCCCAAGATTTTAGAAGTACCTTGTCAAGGTAATAGACCTCTCTCTCTTCTTTTTTATTAGAGCACCTTATTTGTATTTTTTATTTTCAATATTAATTGATCATGTTTTAATGAGTTTAAAAACATCCCTTTAATTTACAATTTATTTTATAATAATTATATACCATTTATCCCATATCATTATAAGATTTACCTATATTGTTACTATACTGAAGTAAGGAGATTCTCTCCTCTTCCTCCTCTTTATTCACGAAATGTATTTCTATTATGCCATTTGATTTCCAATTTTTCATATTGGAATGTGTTTTACACATAAATATTACTTTATTTATGATTTACAAGTAATTATAGACAACCATTAACTATCATTAAACCCTTCCATTAATCTTTATGCCCACCCATTATTGTACCAAAATTATCTTGTAATTTTCCATGAGAAAAATTTGTATAGTGAATACTCATCCCCATTTCCACTCAAAGGTATTCATAAAGATGTAACTATCATTTATTTATTGGTCACTTACATTTTTGTAACCCACACTCCTTAATAATGGGATTTAATTTGATAAAATTCATCATTATGTTTTATGATCTATGTTGCACACGAATTCATGTACATGATATGAATGTGATGGGTGGGCCTAGAATTATATAGCCCTACAATGCATTGGGTAATTCTTTTATCTCATGAGATACCATGTATGGTGCATGAGTGGGTATCCTAAGTAAAATATGTTATGATATCTCGGTGTTTAGCCTTGATTTGTGCTTATGATTCCAAGTTTTATGATGTTTCCATATTCTAATGTTTTATTGAAGTTATCATATTATATCATGATTTAATGTTAATTTTTGTGATTCTAACCATTTTTATGTCACCTTGATATGACTCTTCACTAAAATGTATTACTTGAATTATTTTATTCTTTTATTATTCCCTTAATGTGATTTATAGCTCACCCCTTTTTTATATACATCCCCAGGTTATCCTATGCAGTTTTAGAAGAGTATTGGAATTTTAAGAGCATGTTAAGGAACATTAAATAATACTGTTTTATCATTGTTTTAAGTTACTATGATACATGTATAATTACCCAAATACACTAGCCCTCTAAATTTTTTTCGATTTTATTATGTTTAACTTTATGTAAAAAATCATAAAAAGATTTTTATGAAATATTTGGGCTATAATTGCATACACCCAGATACATATGCAGGCTGTGAGGAAAAGCCCCGTAGAATACCAAAATGATTCTATATTATGTATTTTTACTTATAAACCATTATTTATAGTTTTAAAACCTTTTTATATAACTTTTTAATTTAAAAAAATTAGAAATACTTTTTTTCTTTTAAAATAATCCATGTTTTAAACATGGATAAACCAAGGAAGACATAATAAAGTGAAGGAAATATAACATCATAAACATAAAATCAAATAATGTAATAGGATATAAATAGTAACATCCCTCAATACAAAACCTTACATGAATCACAGGCTCAAAATTACTGCACAAAGGTAAATTGGATTCACTACTAAAACTTTATATGGAATAAATGAACTTGTTACTATCCCAAAATCCCTACTAGGATAATTGGCACATAATCATCACAATTTCACACAAATTAAATTTCATTATCTAACATGGTATTACGATGAAATGTTTCAAATCCAACACTAAATCTACACTAGGTCTACATTAGTCTCGTATATCCACTCACCTTAGACCTCCCATGTGTATTCAACCACTAATTTATAGCCAACACAAATACAGTCAAGCCTATAATAAAAAAATCATGAAATAAGGAAAACAAATTTTAAAATTTTCCTCTAAAAATAAATTTAGATTCAATAATCCCTTGAAAACATTTTATCAATAACATTAAAAGAATAAAAATATCATTTTATTATAAAACATTTTTAAAACCCCCATTTGACAAAACACACACCATAATGACATCAAAAAATAATTTTTATCCCTCAAAAACATAATTTAATAATATAAAAATAATTTAAACAAAAATAAGTTTTAGATCCAATGGTGTTCCATATGAAAGTACCCTTGGGTAGATACCACCTCAAAATAGTGTAAATCTCATTGTCTTAACTTAAAACCATTATGAATAGGAAGACACGATCTTGAAAAGCCTAAACCACTATGAAATTTCATTAAAACCCCATATCTAACCCAATGTTTGTACCCCCATATTGAACTAGGGTTCCAAAAATTCAAGGAATATAAGTAAAAAAGTAAAGAGGAAGAAAATAAGAGAAATAAAAAGAGGGATAAGGATTATCTCAAGAAAAATCACCAATATTAGAAGGATATCACAAAAGAGGCTAGTGAGAGAGCTATACAGCTACTAGGGGATGGTTATAATGAAATGTTAGGAGAGGTATGAATTAAGTCATTTAATTCAAATAGGGTATAAAGATAATTTCAAAATTTTAATAATTATGGATATGACACATAGTTTGGCTGCGTGGTTAGCAAAACTATGTGCCAACCGTGCTAGATACATTAGATGGCCCAGATTCTATTTTATGGTTTATAATAACCATTTACCAACCACACTTGTCACCCCCTAGAGAAAAATTAGGTTTCATAGTTTTCTTGGGACCTCATATTGTTTGGAAAACTATTCCTTAGTTATGGAAAACAAGACTATTTCCTCCTTTCCCTGTCACATGGTTGGGTTCACGATTATCACTATATATGTGCTAAAATGAGCCCTATAATGTTTACAAAAAAATACTCATTTTACCCCTAAATCTTGAAAACTGCAAAATAAATGGTGGAAAAATAAAAAAAATCTCAAAATTAATACACACTAATGACCCACTAAGTGTCAAAATTCTCCCCACTATGCCACTATCTACCCTAAAAATGTACTAAAGGTTCCAAGTCTACAAAAAGTTGAGGCCACTAATCCCTAAAAAATTCTTCAAATTCTAACATCTCATGGATATACTAACCACATACCATAGGACGCCAACCAAGGGAATCTACTTAACCCAAAAAACCTTATTTTGATAATCCAGGATTAAAAAAGGTTTCTTAACAATTTAAATGTTAATATCCACCTCCATATCCTCCCACTCAATCACATGGGATGTGTCTATATGATATTTATTTATCTAGGATCAATGAAAAAAATCCATAATGTATTACAACTATGGTGGAAAATCTAGATTTTATTCCACCTTCTCATGACACTCCACAATCTCAAATGGCCCAACATATCATGAATATAGCTTACCCTATCTCCCCAACCAATGTTGTCCCAACCTATGAGGAACCCTAAAAAACACTTGAACACCCCCCAAAAACTCCAATAGAAAATTTCAATGATCAAGATAATATTTTTTATGACTCTGAACCATTGAAAACCTTTTCCTAATCCATTATAACTTCTCTATAATTTCTTGAATAATGTTTGATCCCAATAAGGGGGATCACCTAATTCCTTCCAATAGAGAGGAGATCAACATAGTTACCCGTATAGAGCCTCAATGGGATCCATCTTGATCAATGATTTATAACTATTTTTATAAGAAAATTTTACCAAAAATTGATTCTTCTTCCAAAAACTACTAAAGTAAATCTTGAATGATCTAGGAATATCCTTGAATATATAGATTTCCCTCCTAGTATTAATATCTATATAAGGGTGACAATTAAATCTTAACTTTCTCTAAGATGAATTAAATAATGAATAATTTTATAAAAATGTGAAGTAAAGTGAGGGTTTTGATAAAAAAATATATGATGACATGCCATAATAATTCATGATCTCTCAAATGTATAAGTTCCCACGATCCTCCACTTTTTATGACTCTTTGATAGGAAGGAAATTGGATTATTTAGTCAAAAAATAAATAACCACCCAAATACAATCATTTTAATTTGATGTTTGAGGTATTCCAATAAAAAAATCAATGGAAATAACATTCTAATTCTATAATGTAATGGTAAGTCTCTATAAAAGACTAATAGCTTTCTAAAACCGATCCTTGATCATCTGATAGGTGATACCCCAGGATTAAAAATTGGAAATTGACTACCTTATCTAGAGTCACCAATACAAATGTTTAAGAACATAAAACATTTTTTTGCTTCATATTGAATGAACTAACTTTATTTGTGACCCCCTATCTTCTCTTACCTCAAAGATAAGAGAATAATAATCCTCTATTGAAAAATAATGTCACCTATGGAAGACCAAGACCAATAAATCGAGGCCACTCTACCATTTTAAACTTCAATTAGATACCTACATTTAGATATACTAAATAATCAATTATAATTTTATCATCCAAAGAAGATGTGAATCATAAAAAATTTAATATAACCTGATAATCTTCGTATTTAATATCCAAATACATATAAAAACAAGCTTATTAGGTGTAATTAATCCCATGAATCCCTCACTACTTGGACCTTTAATTTCTAGATCAAGGTTTTGACCATTATATTTTGATTTCCAGGGGTATAGTCTATATCAAAGTAAAAAGTCTAGATATTATCCACCAATCATATCTACTAAATATTCAAGTCCCTTAGGGTGAAATTCTACTTGATACTCATATGGTACGAATACACTATAAACCACTTCTAAAAAAGATAGTGGTTCTATGACTTCAAGAAATGCATAACCATTACTACCGTGAGGTTGTGAGTGTGGTAATTCTTCTTATGTGGGTGTAACTAGTGATATCCATACGTTGGTACAAGATTAAGATTCATCAACATGCACCCCAATACCTAACCCGATGTATCACAAAACATGGTAGAACAATTTCCTGGCTCAGTGAGAATCAGATCTAGAGAAAAAGTCAGCCTCACTTTAAGATCCTAAACAGACCTCAAAAACTTCTCACTCCAATCAAAATTCATCCATTTTAGTTCAATCATGTGATAATATAACCAAGAAAATTCTCGAATGAAGTACCTATATTATTTGGCCACAAAAAAATATTTTTACCTCAATCATGTTCTTGGTATTCTCCCAAGACAACTACTTGGATCTTTTCAGGATCCACTAAGATGCCTTTATCAAATATCATGTGACCCAAAAAGATAACTTATTGAATCTTGAATAATAATTTAATGGTAATAACATAAATTCAGTATTATTTTAAGGTTTCTGAACCAATTACTAGATAATAATCATGTTCCTCATCTGACTTGGATTACACCATTATGCCACCTACAAACACAACTCCAAAGGAATAGAGATAGAGATGGAATATTTTATTAATAAAAGCCCTAAAAAACATAGGATAATTTCTAAGAACAAATGGAATAACCAAATACTCAGAGTGAATTTTACTACTCTTGAAGAATTTATAGTTACCCAGTCTTGACATACATTAACATTACATAACTTTTGTGTAATACTTAAAACCATTTTACAAATTGATTCCCACATACCATATTTGTTTAGTGCCTTTGGAAACATAGAAGCATAAATACTTGTACATAAGTGAGTTATATTTTCTCTCACTAGGTTCTCCAATACTGGCATCCCTCTTAGACTTATCATAAATGAAATATATCTTCCTAACCCTAGGAAGAAAACATAAAAAGGGGTGAGATCAGATGCTCAGTAAGGGTAAAAAAGGGAGACATGTAAGAAAAAATATGATAATAGGGGTATGAGAACATGATAATAACATTAGAAGATCATACCATATATATCAAAGATCATAAAAATGAGTTATGGGATAAATATTGGAAGTTCATAAGACATGAATCATAAGAAATTAAAAATCACGAGCCATGAAATCATAACTGAGGAATAAGACATAGAATTTGTGGTATGCATATAAGAATAGATAATATTATGTCAAGGATACCTACCAAGACATTTATAACATGTTAGGATTGGAATACAACATATGTACCGACTTCAGGCTTGGGATAACAACCCATGTACCCTCATACTTTTAGTCTTGGTCTATAACCCATTTACATTATTTTTTTTTCAGTCTTGGGAGGCAACCCATGTACTATCTTGTTTTTGGGATTGGGATACAACCCATCCACCCTCTTACTTTTAGGATTGGGCTACAACCCATGCACCTTCTTTTTTTAGCATTGGACTACAACTTGTGAACCCTTTTAGATCATATACAACTTATCATTACCCAATTCATTGGATGGAGATACCAGTCACACCCATCTCATAATAAAATCATTCATACATTTTCCATAAGATAATAAAACTTTCATCATATCATGACCTATAAAAAGATATAGGTTTTATAAAAATCAAATAATAAACCATGAAATAAAATGGGTATCATTAACATTTCATCACATCATAACATATGAAAATATATAGATTTCATAATCACTTCATAAAATCATAACCCATGAAAAGAAGTGGTTTTCAAAAGCATAAAACCCATGTAAGTGAAACATGTTTCTTATGAATAATTCCATCAAAAAATAAACCATTCAAAAAATAATATGAATTAAAAATTTTGATCATTTACTCTAAGGGAATGAGTAACATCAAAATATGTTATCTTAGATGGAAAATAACTTGAAAGGATATTTTGAATACATTTCTTGAGGTAAATATACTTTCTTCTTTGAAAAAGTCTCTTTAAAACATAAAAAAAATTTGAAAACCATTTTCCTTAAAAATATATTTTAAAAAAATTATTAAAAATTAACTTTTTTAACATGAAAATAAATCTTCAAAGAATTTATGGTGGGTAAATCCATACATGTTATACAAATTAAAAAGAACATTCTGTTTGAACAATAAAAATGTTAGAAAAATGCATCGTTGAGAAAGAGACAAGAATATTCCTTTGAAAAAATTGGTAAAATAAAAAAGGGTAAAAATTTGTTTTAATGATTTTATGATAATAGTAGAATATTCTTGGAAACTCTTTTTAGATATTTTTTAAAGGAACATAGATTTTCGACCGAAGAGAGGGTAAATTCGAGCTTTCTTAAAAACACTTTCTTAACTATATTATGTACAAAAGAGTGTCAAAATGGCACCAATACATGATTATATCATTAATAACCATAGGATAAGAAAATTTATTATTTTTCTTAATATATGGTTCATAGGATTTCATCAAAGGGATCATAAACAAAAACAATATCAAAAAGTGATTAGATTGTTTAAATAAACTCTTACCACTGGGTAACTTTGGAACATACTCCCTATTTAATAAAATAAAATTAAATGAAGCCTAAAATATCATGAAAATAATTATATTCATGATATAAAATTTAAAAATAATTATATACACATCATGGAAAAACATAGGTGTATAACATGGCATGTGACTCAAGGAAGTAAAATTGAGACGAAATTACTTTACCGATTTGGTGACTTTTAAAACCTAAATTCCATGAAAGAATGAACCTAGAATGGATATGTAAATTACCATAAATTTATGAATAATAATAATAGAATACATTCATGGGAATAATATACACCATGTAGGTGAAAAGAGTGGTGAACATGGCATGTATCTCACATATATTAAAAGTAAGATGAAATCCCCTTACCTCGTGTCTTGAATCTTATCGTACTCATTAAAAACACCTATATAATAAATATAAACTTATTATAAATATTTTGAATATCAATATTATTATATCTAATACCATATACAGTTTTATTATTACCTTATGTTACCCTCTTGTTAACTATCATATGTTAAGGTTTCACTTCGGGTAATATTCACTTTATTCATCACATGTGTCTTAATTTATTATATCCTTGGTCCTTATAATTATATAATGATTTAAAAAATTTAAAACATGATATATATATCATTTATATTCTATATATTTGTATTATAATAATCTATATAATATATATGTATGAAATGGAATACATCGTTCATGGAGATGGTAAGTCGTACATACACATGATCATTGTTTCCATTTTTATTGTCGTTTTAAAGGAAAGAAAGAAAATGAAAAGTGTGTATATATTTATGTAATATAATTAACGTAAAATTATAATTATATATATATATCATATAATCTCACTAAACCCATTCTCAATACATTCCATGTAGTGTGTGAACGAATTACATCGCTTTGAGGGGGCGGTAGTCCACACTTCCCCAAATGAACTTATCGTATTTTCACCAAATAAAAAGTAATAATATATGAGTTGTGAAAGGAATAAATAGGATTAAGTACATAATGAATATAATATATGACATATATAAACACATTTTCCATCATAATTTCTACCTTGAGAGGTGGTAAAGGAAAAATGAACAATCATCGTTTAGTGAGGCGGTATTTCACCGTATACATAAATAGTATGTTTATCACCCATTATATGGATGTTTGTGTAAAAATAGGTAAAAATAATATAATAACAAAATCCTAGTATGTTAAATATACTGTTTTTTATACAATTACGAAATAAGAAGAGTGAAGGGGGTGGATAAAGAAAATAAAAGAAATGATCTTGACAGAAGACGTTACCACTTAATCGGGTAACTCCTTTTGGTTTGTTCCAAAAGGATTCCTTGGATTTCTATCTTACCAAGGGAAGGATTCTAGGAATAATTTAGGGATGTTTGGTAGTGTATTGGGTTGATATTTTTTGAACCTAATTTGTATGAGAGGTGTCAAGAAGAGAGATAGGTGGTGGCCTTTTACCAGGAAAGAAATGGACACACATGAAATTTTTTAAAACAAGTTAGTTGTACCCACGTTTTTACCTAGAAAAGTCATAAAAAATAAACCAAACTTAATAATTTATGGTTAATGTCCAAATAAGTTCTATAAAATGGGTGTTTGACAAGTTTATAGGCCATTTTGGTTCTTAAAGTTAATTTTAACATAATTTTTCTCTTAATTGTTGTAATTAATTTTTATCACTTTCACTAATATTTTGGGATGAAAACTAAGTTGAACATATAATAAATTATAAAATTTTCTAATTAAAAACATGGAATCCATTTTTAGAAATTATAATCCTAGAAGCAGCATAAATTAATTTAAATTTAATCCTGTAGTTGGCTCGACAATGCGTCTTTTTAAAGTAAAAATATTTAAAAGTTTGCTAAGTTTTTATACCCAAGTTTAAAGATAAATTGATCTTAATGACATAAATTTTATTAATTTATAAAAATATTATCTAATTATAAAATTAAATCATTTTAAAATATCATTTAACCTCATAAATAAATTATATGAAAAAATAGTTTTGAATTAAAATCCGGTATTTTAAATTATTCATCCAAAAATGAAGTTTCTCAGAAAAATACCAAGAATTCACCCTAATATAATTTAAAAATTATTAATTAAAAAATGAAGCTTATTTTATAAAATTATATTTATAAATGTTTCTAATTTTTTTTTTCACATGACATTAAATCAATATTTTTAAACATATAAGGACTTTACCAAAAATTATATCTTTCATTATCGATCTGTTTTATTTATATAAAACAATCATAAAAAATTTTAAAATTACATATTACTAATAATATTAGTATGTTTATTAGATATGTTACAATTATCTCATTTAAATAATTATAACAATAAAATGATGCTTCATAGAAACTCGGTGTTGTGTGTAGTGTATGCCAAGTCAGTGTTGCATGTAGTGCAAACTAAGTTGGTTATGAAAAAAAGAAATGCTTGATTTAGTGATTTAATAATAATAAAAATATTTTTAGTGATTATTCAAATGAATAATGTCAATATATTAAATAAATTAGAAAAAAAATTCACAAAATCTCAGGGTGTTACATTCTACCCCCTTAAAATGAATTTCGCCCTCGAAATTCATCTAGGTTATCAAAGGTTTAATATGTGAATGTTTTATTCATAAAAACCGACATCATAAAAATGGATACTAAAAATTCCCTTAAAAAGGTAAATTTGTAACCATAATGGTTAGTCAATATTATATATAACTAGGTTTCCACATAGGAGAACATAAGTTGGGAGTGAAGATTGGACATAGAGGAAAAATGTAAATATTTATAAGAAGTGATTGAGGTAATCGATAAAAAAAATTAATTATCAAAGAAACGTTTAGGGCCTCAAAGTTATAAATTCATGATGATTTAATAGGCCATCAGTTCAATAAAATTAAGGTATTATTACAACACATTTCCTTTGATCATTATCCAAATGTTGAGAAATTATTTTATTGACCAAGAATATAGAGAAATATAATTACTTGATATATTTATATAAATAAAATTTCATTCTTTAGTTGTACTTTTTCTCAATTTCAAATTCATCCATTACTTTATGTAACAGATTTACCTAAATTAACATTAATGCCTGAAGTGGTAAAATACACTTTTTATAGATCTTAAGTTCCATAAAAGAATGAAAAGTATAACTATTTATCTATAAATATTCATAAAAATTAGTACGGTTAATACACTAATCTCTTAACATAAAATGTAACATTGTTATTTCATCATAAATAATTATTCATAAAAAATAATTATACATTAACCAAGACATCGTGTAGGCCAGGGGTAGGCATGAAACCCTTATCATCTTTCGGTCATGGGTTCAAGACCTACAGCCCTGCCATACATGAATGGTTATCACCCGACATACGTGATTTCCTTTTTAAAAACCACACTAATATAATTTTCAAAATATGATGGAAATTCTTCAAATAAAGATAATCACTAAATATACTTTTAACTAAGGTTTTCAATACAACCTTAATACATAAATAGTTTATCTTAAGTTTAACTTACAACTTTCATGAATGGTTAACCTTATAACCATTCTGAAAGATGAAAATAAAAAATTGTATAAAAAAGGTCACAAAATCAGCTTAATATTAACCCCCATGTGTCAACACACACCAAACATGTGAATAAATTCATCATATATTATCTTGAAAATATATTCATAATATTAATTTCTATAAACCCTTTTTGAAAACATACATGATTCCAAAAGATAATTCACCCTTTACTCTTTAAATAGGCTCTTATCTTAAAAAAATTTCTATTGGAATCTTGGGTTCATCCTTGTAAATATAGAAAATAAATGTGATTTTATTAATCCAAAATTCATGTAGAGAAAGGTAATCAATTCCCATACTCATAAAAAGTTCCACTAAAGGATCAACCGAATTCTCATAGATCTTATTTTTACAAAAAAATCCCACACGGAATTCCCCACTATGGAGTTCACCAATTATAATGGTTCACTTCATCCTTTGTGATTGTATATTCTTTACCTTTTTCCTTTTTCTTTAAAGTTTTTTTTGGAACTGATCAATATTATTAACCCTTAGATTTGGGCAGTTTTGGACAAATTACCAAACTCCATACAATTGAAACACTGAAGTGTACGAGGTGCATCCTATAGAGTTTTCTCATTATTCACATCATTATATAATATTTTCCAATAAATTAAGAATTTATCCACTTGATTTCATTCTTATAAACACATAAAACATTTACTAGTACCATTAAGAAAATTCCCACCATGATTTTTTTCTACACTTAGAGCACAAAGGAAGGCTTATCTTATTATCTCAATGGTTTGTTGATTGTCATTTGAACTCCATATTCCTCATCTTGTTAAAACCATGATATTAATACATAACTCCAACCTCCTTTTCAACTTTGATTTCACAACACACAATATCTTCATAGCTACCAAATTCTCTTATAGAAAATTCCATTATAAGACTTGGATTTAAGCCACTGAAGAACATATAAACCTTAATTTCTAGTGGGATGATAATTCCAAAAGCATAACTCACAAGTCTTGTGAAATTATCTTTGTAGGAATCAACATATTTATCAACCATTTTCTTTAACTCAAGGAAATTATTTTCCATATTCATAAGAATAACACAAGGAAAGTACTTATTGAAGAACAAGTTCTTGAACTCATCCCAATCCAGGGATTTGATTTCATATTTCTCCCTCATATTATTAATTAGAGTCCATCACTGGCTTGCTTCACCTTCTAACTAATAAATATCAAGAAATAATTTCTCGTGATCTGAGTACTAGAGAAGAGAGAATATATTTTTAGTTTTACTGATCCAGTGTTCAATAACAAGTAGATTAGAAGACCTGATGAAGGAAGGTGAATGTTGCCTCATTATGGACTCGACAGAATGTTGTTCCCTCCTTTGATATAGCTTAAGAAAGTTGGGTGAGCAAAACAATGAGGTTATTCATTCAATATCCCAAAGTATTCAGATATTCATGAGAACAATCCTTGCATTTTCCATCAAAATCACCATTAATGCGGTTCCTTCTAGTTCCACCCATTGACTAAATCCAAAATGCATAGAGTAAGAAACCATTATCATAGAGAGGAACCTCATAATCATGAAAAGTAACTTATAGGATGTCTTATGACACATTCCTTAATCTATGAAAACTTAGTTTTATCCTTTATTCATAACCAACTTCTATTTAAATCCTTCATGATGGTTCATGAAGAGTTTGTGAATTCCCCAAGCATGTCCCCCAGGAGTGTCAAAACAGGTGTGTAGAAAAACCCATTGTCATGTACCATATTACTTCGATTCATGCCCGAAATGTCTTTTCAGAGTTTTTATCCCTAGTTATATCTATTCCAGAGCCACATCCATCTGTAGTATCCAGACAAGGATGTATTTCTATAAAACCACTCACTCTATCCTTTACCAAAATTATATGACATTTTCCTATTCTTTTCTTTATCCTTAGAATTATCCCTAGACATGTGCATATGGTTCTAAGTGAAGGTCTCAGGCGTAGCGGAAGCACATGGGTGGATGTTCCCACTTGGATTTTTGTCATTAGCAATGATCAATCTGGGATCAATACGACGATAAACCCCAGTCTCCACAGATCTAATCACAAAAATAGACAAAGAGGAATAAGAGTCCCAGAACCATAAAGTAATGATCATCACAGGTTGATTATAATTAATTTAATTAATTTTCAAGATGTACCTTTTATGGCGTTCTTTCTTCATTGATACTTCTGATCATGTTCCGATGTGATTCAACATTGCGTCGTAGAAGCCAAGTGTAGAATTCCTCTAGCGGTGATCCAAACATGCACCACGTATCTTTGGATGTCGCCAAAGGAATCTTTGGGTGCTAGCATGGAGAAGCCTTTGCTTGCATTGTCCGCCTTAGATCACCTTGATCCAATGGAGGTGGATCTCTCTCGGTCTTGATAGAATTCTTGGAGGAAGGAGTTCTTTCGGTCTTGAGATAATTCTCTAGAATTTTTGTTTACAATGATTCTTAGGAAAAGTGTTGGGGTTGTGAGGATATTTATAATCGAGTTTGAGGTTATAGAGTTATGAAAATAAATATACGCAGTACACATTTTATTTATTTCATTAACTCTTATTGAAAACCCCTATGTCAAATAACTAATACCTTGACATGCGCCCACACTGATTATAGTAAATATCATATAATAATACAATATTATATCCTCAAAATCCCGACTGGAAAACTACAAAGTGTGTAATCATTAATACATGAAGTGTACTTGTTTTCTATAAAACTACATGGAATATAATCAATAATACATGAAGTTTACTTTTTTTTTCATTTCCTTTCCAAAATGAAAACTACACGGCATGTAATCATTAATACATGGCATGTACTTGTTTTCCATGAAAACTACACGATGTGTAATCATTAATACACGACGTGTATATCTTGTTTTTATTTTATTCTTCCTCAATCATTAAAACGTTTAGGCTTCCTTGAATAATTATTAAACCACGTATGGGAATAATCTTTATTCTACTTGAGATACTTGGATACACTTAGTGTGTGACCCTCTGGGCCCGTTTCTCGTTAGCATTAGACGGGCTTTCCTAAAGTCTAAGATTTCTGTCTAACAACGGGTCAAGGCACCCAAGAGAAAGAATCTAATGCCTCATTGGCGTGTCACCTCATAAGAATTATTACCATGTAATTTAATCCCTTTGTCTCAATATCTCAACAAAAAGGTTTCATGGTAGTGCCATAAATCTATATGCTTGATCTATCATTCTTTGACTTCTAGAAATAAACTCGTCATGACACCATGGTCATGGAATTTGTTCGACAGTTCTATTTCAATAAAAGAGCCTGAGATATATACTTAAATAAAAATGGAAGGAAAAAATCCTTCCTCGACTTATCCATTAACAACATGTCATTCATGACACACCCAACGTATCATACTTCCCGCCAACTGTCTTCGTGACGGTTTTCATCAGCAAATCTAAGTGTGCGAGTCATGACACGAGTTAATGATAATCTTACAGTCTAAGAACCATTACATATGCTTGTAGATAGTAATGTCTGATGACACCAAGACATGAAAAATTACTACTGGCGGGTCTATTTTCATAATCTCCCATCTTGGAGATTACCAAGTGAGAACTCCATGAGATAGAGTCTCATATTCTTAAGAGTACTTGCACATGACGATCTGTATACTTTGTGTCTTATCATACTATGTCATCCAACTGTAGAACTTTATTTAAGAATATTGTTATAACATTTTAAGGATATCATCATAGTGGGGATCTTCCATGACCTTATCAATGAAACAAATATCCTAGGATATTATTATATTATAGTCATGCAGAAAAATGAACAATATACAATAAGTGTACATTCATGTAATCAAAGTACAAAATAGTTGGTTCTGAAGACACCAAACCTAACCAACTCCCACTTGGACTATAGATAACTTCCTACAACTTTTAGTCTTCTAGAACTCACATGATGATCATGTTTCTCCTGAGCCAAGGATTTAGTCAAGGGGTCTGCCATGTTGTCTTCCATGGAAATACTGCTCACTACAACTTCACCTCTCTGAGAAAAATCCCTCAATTGATGATACTTCAGAAGTATGTGCTTTGTTCGCTGATATGAACTTGGAGCTTTTACAAGTTCCACCACTGCAGTATTATCACAATAGAGTGTGATATGATCTTTACTACTAGGTACTACATCCAGATCTTGGATGAAGCTTTGCATCCATACTGCTTCTTCAGCTACCTTAGAAGCTGCAATATACTCGGACTCTGCTGTAGAATCTACGACCACACCTTTCTTTGAGCTCTTCCAGCTAACTAAAACTCCATTCAAACTAAAGATGTATCCAGTCGATGACTTCATGTCATCTTGATCAGTCTGGAAACTAGCATCTACATGCCCTCTGATAACTAGTTCCTCATCTTCTCCATAAAACAAGAACATATCTTTAGTATGCCGCAGATACTTAAAGATAGTCTTGACTGCCATCCAATGATGGTCTCCTAGATCAGCATGATATCTTCCTACTGTACTTAATTCTATAATCTCTTTATCCCTTTCACCTTTCCCACTAAATGGGGATTTGGTCATTTTTCATTGTAGACACACATGAAATACACTAAGTGGTTTTAGTTCGAAAGAATAGAAATACCCATCTTGATGTAATTTTGTCAAATGTTTCTCATTAGCATGACCTAGCCGGTGATTCCAAAGTTGGGTGTGGTATGATTCCTGTGAATTAACTTTGTCATCGATTTACATTACTTGGTTTGTGTAGTCTAACACATAAAGGAAATTATATAAATGTGACCTAATAAAACAAATGCTATCTTTATAAAAGTAGAAAAATTCATTTCTAAATTTGAAGATGAATCCATCAGTAACTAATATGGATACTGATATAATGTTTTCGGTTATAGAAGGTACATAATAATATCCTTTTAAAATAAAGACCATCCCAGTAAGCAATGTGAGGTGGCAGTCTCTGACAGCTACACCAGCGAGTCTGGCTCTGTTGGATGCTTGCAGATCCACCTCACCTCAGTCAATATTTCTGAATCTACTTGGTTCTTGTATTTGGATACATATTTGAGCACCAAAAGTAGTATCTAATACCCAATTAGTAGAAATAGATATATTTCATTCAATAGCAAAATCACCTGAAGCTTCCCCTTGATTCCTTGGATGGGTGCAGATTTTCTTCCAATGGCCCTTCTTGTCACTTGAGAAATAAACAAACTCCTGTTCTCTTGCCTCCCCTTTGATCTTCCTTTTATTGGAATGCCTTGAAGAAGATTTGGTTTTAAATTTCTTCTTCTTCCCTTTCCTTTTATTCACCATAAGGACAAAAGGTTTGTCACGTTTCATATCATTATCCACTTGGCGAATAAGGATAAGAAGATCAGATAGAGACTTCTCAATCTTGTTCATGTTGAAATTTACAACAAAGTTAGAGAAGATCTGGGGAAGTGATGCAAGAATGAGATCGATACCTAGTTCTTCAGGGAGTTTAAACCCTAGAGCCTCCAAGCGCTCAATGTAGCCAATGAGCTTGACTACATGAGGCCCAACTGGGGAACCCTCTCTAAGATTTCTCTGAAATATAGCCTTAGAGATCTCAGACCTTTCCTGTCTTTCTCTCTCATAGTATAGACCACATAGGTGCTCGAGAATGTTGTAGGAATCCATGTCTTCATGAGACTTCATGAGCTCACCAGACATTGATGACAACGTCAAACATTGAACGTCAAGTGCATCGCTCAAATGTTGATCATAGACTAGGAAATCTTCATCACTCGCCCCTTGGGTAGGCGAATCAGGAAGTGAGGACTTAAACACGTACAACTTTCATTCATGGAGTAGGATAACCCGAAGGCGGCTAAAACATTCCTAAATGTTACTTCCGTTGAAGATATTGTCTTTACCTAGAATTGATCGTAGAGAAAATGTGGTTGAAGAGCTTTCCATATTGATTCTACAAATTAAAAGAGAAGATTTATCAGTACTTTCTTGATTTTATTTTATGAGAAACAATAAATTTTATTAAGTCTCCCACTATTTTATCAAGTCCCAATGGACCTCACCATTGAACTCGGAATGTCCAGTTTCTTTGACATTCTAGTGTCAAGGATCCATATTCCCCTTCTCATAACCCCAACAAGGGTTGGTCAAGCTATTTGAATGTATTTAGGTAGGAAAGTCTTTGCCAACTATGAGCTTACAGTTCTTTGATCTGTTGAGTAGACTCCCCAATCCTGAAATCTTGACTTGGATTTCATCAAAACTTGCCTCCATTTTACAACAAGTCTAGAAAGTGATACTCCACTTGATGTAAAATGTTTATGTCAACCCCAAACATTCATAAGAGCTTCCTTTATAAAAGTAAGTGTCCCAATAAGGGTTGGTCAGACACATAGTTTTATTGAGTCTTTCCATTAATCAAGTAACGGAAGGCTTGGTCAGACTAAATATGGTATGTGAGGGATTTTATTCTTTATGCATAGTTTTTCATTATCACATTCTTGTTAATATTAATTTATTCTTGCTTAAGTGATTAACCATGTTATGAAAATTTTTACACATATTCTGGTTTTTATTTTATTCCATCTTTGCATGATTGTTTATTTCATTAATTATGTGAACATGACAACACATACATAATAAATAAACCATGAAATCAAACAGAAATAAAATACGATGGCATGATCATGGGATTTTATTGGTTAGGTTATCTAGTGTTTTGATAAGCTAACCCTGACCTAGGAAAAAACACCTTGAACCAATGGTTCGTGTTTTGCAGCTCCCACCTGTCCACCTTTGCATCTTCTTGGGTTGGTTTCACCTCAGCTTTGGATTTTTAAATAGTCTCTTTTGGCTTGGGAGATCCTCCGCTACATGGTGTTTACATTAAAGAAACCATGGGCACGTAAGACCTACATTTTATAGGAAGAAGGCTCGTAGGATAACGAATTTAAATTAAAAAAATTTAAATGAAACCATACACACATAAAAAGGGTCTTCGGTCAAGATCATTATCATCCATAGCATGCAACGTCATTTGTGAATATTTAGAATTAAAATTATTTTAATTGTTCTATTATTCAAGATAAGTCACTCTTGAAATTAATTAATTATGATCTTATAATTAATAAATTATTTATCTTAAATTCCTTTATGAATTTCCTTGAGATTCTTCTCATCCATATTCCTTGTATGGTGTCTCTGTACATTTGGAGGAAACTTGGTGAAATTCATTTTCTGGAAAGTACATGGCGTGTAGGCTACATTACACGGTGTGTATTTGTTTTCACCCATTATCCAAAGTACACATCAGGGATTTGACATGTTTTTTGTTATTTGGAAATTTTGGAGTACATGACATGTATATTAATCTAACACGGCGTGTACTTCCTTGTTATGTGGTTTTCGGCTTGGCAATCCTGTGTACGTGGAACACGACTTCTCCTTGTACACGATTTCACCTGGGCCAGATTGGACTACACGACATGTTGATTCAACATACACATCATGTATTCCGGTTTCCATGCACCGTTAAGTTCTGGTCAACATGGTGTAATAAATAGTTATGCATTCTCAATTCACACAGTGTGGTTTGGTGGACCAATACCGGTTCGTTGAACCTAATTACACGGTGTGTAGTTTTCACTACACGCCGTGTATTCTTGTGTTGTACAGATAGAAACAGTGGCTCCTCTGGATGAGTTCATGATTTTTAATTTAATCAAAATTAAAATTAAAAGGTCATTTCTATGATGTTAATCGAGAAATGAAGGTGGAAGAACATATCTCATTCATTCAGTTTTATAGAACGATTTATATTGAATTAAATCAAATATAAATGCATAAATTATCAACGAAAATTAAATAACTATAATAAATGTTGTGACCCCCTCTGATACCAATTTAAGGTCCTCTTCACAGAAAAAGCACTTGGGTGGATGTGATTACATGCATTTTTTTCATTAAAAATGATCAATTCGGGATCAATACGATGATAAACTCCAGTCTCCATGGATCGAATCACAAAAATAGACAAAGAGGAAGAAAATTCCCAGAACCATAAAGGAAATATCATCACAGGTTGATTATAATTAATTTAATTAATTGACAAGAAGTAACTTTTAAGGCATTCTTTCTTTATTGATATTTATGATCACATTCCGA
The DNA here is from genome assembly GCA_963277665.1 of Viscum album. Taxonomy (NCBI): domain Eukaryota; kingdom Viridiplantae; phylum Streptophyta; class Magnoliopsida; order Santalales; family Viscaceae; genus Viscum; species Viscum album. The sequence continues at coordinate 1,439,254,591 of OY728157.1, forward strand.
TGTGATTCATCATTGTTTCCCAGAAGCCAAGTTTAAACTTCCTCTAGCAGTGATCCACATGTGCACCACGTATCTCTGGACGTCACCAAAGAAATATCTGGGTGATAGCATGGAAAAGACTTTTCTTGATATTTCTACCTTAGATCACCTTGATCCGATGGTGGTGGATCTATCTTGGTCTTGAGAACATTCTTGGAGGAAGGAGTTCTTTTGGTCTTGAGAGAATTCTCCAGAATTGTTGTGCACAATGATTTTTAGGAAAAGTGTTGGGGTTGTGAGGATATTTATAATCTGGTTTGAGGTTATATATTTATGACAATAAATATAAGAGTTACGCATTTTATTTACTTCATGAACTCTTATTGAAAACCCCCATGTCGAATAATTAATTCCTTGACATGCGCCCACACTGATTATAATAAATATCATTTAATAAAACAATATTATATACCTCAAAAAACCGAATGGAAAACTACACGACATATAATCTTTAATACACAATGTGTACTTGTTTTCCATAAAACTACATAGCATGTAATCATTAAAACATGATGTGTACTTTGTTTTTTCTTTTCCTTTCCAAAATAAAAACTACATAGAGTGTAATCATTAATACACGGCGAGTACTTGTTTTCCTTGAAAACTACACAGTGTGTAATCATTAATACACGATGTGTATATCTTGTTTTCATTTTATTCTTCCTCCGTCATTAAAAAAATTTAGTCTTCCTTGAATAATTATTAAACCACGTATGAGAATAATCTTTATTCTACTTGAGATACTTGGATACACTTATTGTGTGACCCTATAGGCCTCTTTCTCGTTGGCATTAAGAGGGCTTGCCTAAAGTCCAAGATTACTGTCTAGCAATAGGTCAAGGCACCCAGGAGAAATAAGTTGACACCTCATTGACATGTAACCTAAAAGAATGCTTACCATGTAATTTAATCCCTTTGTCTCAATATCTCATCAAGCAGGTCTCATGGCAGTGTCATAAATCTATATGCTTGATCTGTCATTCTTTGACTTCCAGAAATAAACTCGTCGTGACACCATGGCCATGAAATTTGTTCAACAGTTCTATTTCAATCAAAGGGATAGAGATATCTACTTCCATAAAAATGTAAGGGACAAATCCTTCCTCGACTTATCCATTAACAACATGTCATTCATGACACACCCAACGTACCATACTTCCCGGCAACTGTCTTCATGATGGTTTTTGTCAGCAAATATAAGTGCATGAGTCATGACATGAGTTCATGATAATCTTCTTGTCTAAGGACCATTACACTTGCTCGTAGATAGTAATGTCTGATGACACCATGAAATGTGGAATTACTACTGGCGGGTCTGTTCTCATAATCTCCCATATTGGAGATTACCAAGTGCGAACTCCATGAGAGAGAGTCTTGTCTTCTTACGAGTACTTGCACATGACGGTCTATATACTATGTGTCCTATAATAGTATTTCATCCAACCGTAGAACTTTATTTAAGAATATTTTTATATCATTTCAAGGTTCTCATCATAGTGGGGATCTTTCATGACCTTATCAATGTAAAAAATATTCCCGAACATCATTATATTATAGTTATGTAGAACAATGAACAATATATAATAAGTGTGCATTCATGTAATAAAAGTACAAAACAGTTGGTTCTCAGGACACCAACCCTAACAAACTCCCACTTGGACTGGACCCAAATGCCTATGACTTTTAGTCTGCTAGACCTCACATGATGACCATGTTTCTGCTGAGTTAAGTCTTTAATCAAGGGGTCTGCCACGTTGTTATCTGTGGAAATACTGCTCACTGCAACTTCACCTCTCTGAGAAAGATCCCTCAAGAGATGATACTTCCAAAGTATGTTCTTTTTTTTTACTGATGTGACCTTGGATCTATTGCAAGTGTCACCGCTGCAGTATTATCACAATAGAGTGTGATATGATATTTACTGCTAGGTACTATATCCAGCTCTTGGACGAATTTTCGCATCCATACTACTTCTTTAGCTACCTCATAAGCTGTGATATACTCAGACTCTACTGTAGAATCTGTGACCACACCTTTCTTTGAGCTCTTCCAGCTCACTGCACCTCCATTCAAACTGAAGATGTATCCAGTCTGTGACATCATGTCATCTTGATCAGTCTAGAAACTAGCATCTACATGTCCTCTGATGACTAGTTCATCATCTCCTCCATAAACCAGGAACATATCCTTAGTACGCCTCAGATACTTAATGATAATCTTGAATGTCATCCAATGGCAGTCTCCTATATCAGCTTGATATTTCCCTACCACACTTAATGTTTAAGCAACATCTAGCATTGTACATAGCATAGCATACATGACCGCCCCAACCACATATGTGTAAGGTATCCTTTCCATTTTCATTATTTACTCATGTGTCTGAGGACACATTTTCTTGGAAAGATGAATGCCATGTGACACTGGGAACAATACCCTCTTGGACTGTTCCATACTGAATCTCTTCAGTATCTTTTCAATGTATGTACTTTGAATTAGGTCTAGAATTCTCTTGGATATATCATGATGGATCTTGATCCCAAGAATATATGCTGCCTTGCCCAAGTCTCTCATAGAGAATAATTTATCAAACCATGCCTTAACTGACTGTAAGAAAGGTACTTCATTTTCAATTAAAAATATGTCATCAACATATACTATTATGAAAATGACTTCACTTCCACTAAACCTTTTTTAGACACAAGTCTCACATTCATTCTTAATAAATCCAAATTCTGTTACGGCTTCATAAAAATGAATTTTCCATGACCTTGATGCTTGATTTAATCCATAAATGGATTTCTACAACTTGCATACCTTATTGGCATCCTTTGCAGTCAAAAATCCTTCAGGTTGGGTCATGTAGACATCTTCCTGGAGGTTCCCATTAAGGAATTATATTTTGACATCCATTTTCCAAATTTCATAGTCATGGTAAGAGGAAATGGCCAATAAGATTATGATGGATTTCAGCATAGCAACCGGTGAAAAGGTTTCATCATAGTCAATTCCTTGTTGTTGTCTAAAACCCTTTTTAACCATTCGTGCCTTATAGGTGCTGACTTTCCCCTCCATGTCCAGTTTCTTCTTGAATACCCATTTATTACCAGCAGGCTTTACATTAACTGGAGGATCTACCAAAATCCAGACTTGGTTTTGGTACATCGAATCCATTTCAGAATTCATGGCTTCTTTCCACTTGGCAGCATCTGTGCCTTCAACTGCTTCCTTGTAGGTTAGAGGATCATCACTGTCAACCAATAATGATCCACCATCCTCGGTGACAAGAAAACCATAACATTAGGGTTCTTTCTCCTCTCTCATGCACCTATGCAGTTCTTGTGTCACTGGAACAGATTGTTCTTCCTTGGGGTTTTTTGGAATCTGTTCTTGTACCAACTCCAATTTATCTTGAGCCTTGACTTCATCGAAGTCTATCTCGTTCCCACTATCACATTTAGAGATGTTTTACCTCTCAAGAAATATGGCGTGTCTTTCCACTATAACATTTTTATCTGATAGGTTGTATAAGAAATATCCCCTTGTTTCCTTTGGATATCCTATAAAGATACCTTTTGTGCCTCATGGTGAAAATTTGTTACCTGAAGAGGCCCTAACAAATTCTTCACAACCCCACACATGTAAATTTGATATCATGGCTTTGCATCCACTCCATAATTTGTATGGAATACCATTTATCTATTTAGTTGGTACTTGGTTTAGTATGTGTGATGCTGTTTTTAATTCATATTGCCAAAAGGATAATGGAAGATTCGCATGACTCATCATTGATCTCACCATGTCCAACAGGGTGCGGTTCCTCCACTCACATACACCATTCCACTGAGGTGTATAAGGAGGAGTCAGTTGAGATAGTATCCCAAACTCCCGTAAGAAATCAATGAAGTCTTGATTAATATATTCTCGTCCTCTGTCCGAGTGGAGTTTCGTAATATTCTTACCAAGATGGTTCTCAACTTCATTCTTGTATTCTTTGAACAAATCAAAATAATTTTAATTATACCTCATTAATTAAATATATCCATATCTATGAAAATCATCAGTAAAAGTTATCAAGTACAAGAACCCACCCCTTTCTTCAACTGTAAATGGCCCACATATATCTGTGTGAATTAATTATAGAATCTCTTTATCCCTTTCACCTTTCCCACTAAACGGGGCTTTGATCATTTTTCATTGTAGACACGCATGACATACACCAAGTGGTTTTTGTTTGAAGAATCTAAATACCCATCTTGATGCAATTTTGTCAAAAGTTTCTCATTGGAATGTCCTAGCTAGTGATTCCAAAGTTGGGTATGGTATGATTCATGTGAATTAACTTTGTCATCGATTTCCATTACATGGTTTGTGTAGACTAAAACATAAAGGCCATTATATAAATGTGCCCTACCAAAACAAATGCTATCTTTATAAAAGTAGCAACATTCATTTCCAAATTTGAAGTTGAATCCATTAGTATCTAATCTAGATACTGATATAATGTTTTTTGGATATTGAGGGTACATAATAACATCTTTTTAAAACCAAGACCATCCTAGTAGGCAATGTGAGGTGGTAGTCTCTGACAGCTACAATAGCGAGTCTGGCTCCATTGGCTGCTCGTAGATCCACCTCACCTCAGTCAATATTTTTGAATCTACTTGGTTTCTGTATTTGGATATAGATGTGAGCACCACAAGAAGTATCTAATACCCAATTAGTATAAATAGATATAATTCATTCGATAAAAAAACGCTCCTGAAGCTTCCCCTATCTTCCTTGGATGGGTGCAGTTTTTCATCCAATGTCCCTTCTTGTCACATGAAAAACAAACAGCCTCATATTCTCTTGCCTCCCCTTTGATCTTCCTTTTCTTGGAAGGCCTTGAATAATCTTTGGGCTTAAAGATCTTCGCATTCCATTTCCTTTTATTCACCATAAGTACATAAGTTTTATCACGCTTCATATAATTGTCCGCTTGGATAATAAGGATAAGAAGATCAGATAGAGACATCTCAATGTTGTTCATGTTGAAATTTATAACAAAGCTAGAGAAGATTAGGGTAAGTGATGCAAGAATGAGATCGGTACCCAGTTCTTCGAGGAGTTTAAACCCTAAAAACTCCAAACACTCAATGTATCCAATGAGATTGACTACATGAGGACCAGCTGGGGCACCCTCTCCAAGATTTCTCTAAAATAGAACCTTAGAGATCTCAAACCTTTCCTATCTTTATCTCTCTTGGTATAGAACACATAGGTGCTCGAGCATGCTGTAGGCATCAATGTCTTCATGAGACTTCATGAGCTCACTAGACATTGATGACAACATCAAACATCGAAAGTCGAGTGCATCCCTCAAATGTTGATCATAGACTAGGAAATCTTCATTACTCACCCCTTAGGTAAGCGAATCAGGAAGTGAGGACTCTAACACGTCAAACTTTTGTTCATGTAATAGGACAACCCAAAGTCGCCTAAACCATTCCTGAAAGTTACTGATAGTGAGGATATTGTCTTTATTCATAATTGATCATAGAGAAAATGTGGTTGATGATCTTTTCATATTAATTCTAAAAATTAAAAGAGAAAATTTATTAGTACTTTATTGATTAAATTTTATAAGAAATAATAAATTTTATTAAGTCTTCCACTATTCTATCAAGTCCCAATGGCCCTCACCATTGAACTGTTTCCTTGAAATTATAGTGGCAAGGATCCAAATTCCCCATCGTATAACCCCAACAAGGGTTGGTCAAGCTATTAAAAGGTATTTAGGTAGGTAGTTATTTTCCAACTATGAGCTTATAATTCCTTTATCTGTTGATGGGACTCCCCAGTCCTGAAATCCTGACTTGGATTTTCTCAAAGCTTGCCTCCATTTTACAAAAATTCTAGCAAGGGCTACTCCTCTTGATGTAAAATTTTTAAGTCAACCCAAAACATTCATAAGAGCTTCCTTTATAAAAGTAAGTGTCCCAACCAGGGTTGGTCACACACATAGTTTTATTGAGTCTTACCCTTAATCAAGTAACTGAAGGCTTGGTCATACTTAATATGGTATTTGAGGGACTTTATTCTTTATTCATAGTTTTTCATTATCACATGCTTGTTAATATTAAGTGATACTTGATTAAGTGTTTAACCATGTTCTGATAATATTTACGCATAGTACGGTTTTTATTTTATTCCATCTTTGCATGATTATTTATTTCATTAATTATGTGAACACGACAACACATACATAATAAATATAACATGTAATTAGACAGAAATAAAATAAGATGGAATGATCAAGATATTTTATTGGTTAGCTTATCTAGCGATTTGATAAGCTAACCCTCACCTAGGAAAAAACACCTTGAACTGATGGTTCGTGTTTTTCAGCTCCCACCTGTCCACATTTGCATCTTCTTGGGTTGGTTTCCCTTCAGCTTCAGATTTTTGAACCATCTCCTATGGTTTGGGAGATTTTCCATTACATATGGTTTACATTAAAGAAACCATGTCCACGTAGGCCCTACATTTTATAGGAAGAAGGCTCACATGCCAGCAAATTTAAATTAAAAAATTTTAAATGAAACCACACACACATGAAAAGGGTCTTTGTTCTAGCTCATGATCATCCATAGCATGAAATGACATTCACGCATATTTAGAATTCAAATTCTTTTAATTGTTCTATTATTCAACATAAGTCGCCCTTGAAATTAATTAATTATGATCTTGAAATTAATAAATTATTTATCTTAAATTCCTTTCTGAATTTCCTTTAGATTCTTCTCATCTATATTCCTTGTATGGTGTATTTTTTCATTTGGGGGAAACCTAGTGAAATTCCATTTCTGGAGAGTAAACAGCGTGTAGGATACATTACGCGGCGTGCATTGGATTTCACCCTTTATCAAAAGTACATACCAGGGCTTTGGCGGGTTTTCTGTTCTTTGGAAATTTCGGAGTACATGGTGTGTATATTAATCTAATACATCGTGTACTTCCATGTCACCCAGTTACCGGCCTGGAAATCCCATGTACGTGGAACACAGATTCTCCTTGTACATGGTTTCACCTGGGCTGGATCAGACTACACGATGTGTTTATTCAACATACACACCATGTATTATGGTTTCAACACGCCATTTAGTTCTGGTCAACACAGTGTAATACATAATTAGTCATGCTCAATTCACATGGCGTGGTTTGGTGAACCAGTACCGTTTCGTTGAACCTAAGTACACAGTATGTAGTTTTCACTACACACTGTGTATTCTTGTGTTGTACAGACAAAAAGAGCGGCTCCTCTGGATGGGTTTTTTGTTTTTAATTTAATCAAAATTAAAATTAAAAGGTCATTTCTACGATTTGAATCGAGAAACAAAGGAGGAAGAACTGATCTCATTGATTCAATTTTATAGAACAATTTATCTTGAATTGAATCAAATATAAATGTATAAATTATAAATGAAAATTAAATAACTATAATCAACGTTGTGACTCCCTATGATACCACTTGAAGGTCCCGTGCACGGCAGAAGCACGTGGGTGGATGTTCCCACTTGGATTTTTGTCATTATCAATGATCAATCCGGGATTAATACGACGATAAATGCCAGTCTCCACAGATCGAATCAGAGAAATAGACAAAGAGGAAGAAAATTCCTAGAACCATAAAGGAAAGATCATCACATGTTGATTATAATTAATTTAATTAATTTAAAATAAGTACCTTTTATGGAGTTCTTTCTTTGTTGATATTTCTGATCACGTTTTGATGTGATTCGTCGTTGCGTCACAGAAGCCAAGTGTAGACTTCCTCTAGCGGTGATCCACACTTGCACCACGTATCTCTAGACGTCGCCAATGGAATCTGAGGGTGCTAGCATGGAGAAGCCTTTGCTTATGTTGTTGACCTTATATCACCTTGATCCAATGGAGGTGTATCTCTCTCGGCCTTGAGAGCGTTCTTGGTGAAAGGAGTTCTTTCAGTCTTGAGAGAATTCTCCAGAATTTTTGTGCACACCGATTCTTAGGAAAAGTGTTGGTGTTGTGAGGATATTTATAATCAGGTCTGAGGTTATATAGTTATGACAATAAATATACATGTTACACATTTTATTTATTTCATTAACTCTTATTGAAAACCCCCATGTCGAATAATTAATTCCTTGACATGTTCCCACACTGAATATAATAAATATCTTTTAATAAAACAATATTATATACTCAAAATCTTGACTGGAAAACTACACGGCGTGTAATCATTAATAAATGGTGTGTACTTGTTTTCCATAAAACTACATGGCGTGTAATCATTAATACACGGCCTATACTTTGTTTTTTCATTTCCTTTCCAAAATGAAAACTACATGGAGTGTAATCATGAATACATGGTGTGTAATTGTTTTCCATGAAAACTACATGACCTATAATCATTAATACACGACATGTATATCTTGTTTTCATTTTATTCTTCCTCCATCATTAAAAAGATTTAGGATTCCTTGAATAATTATTAAACCATGTATGGGAATAATCTTTATTCTACTTTATATACTTGGATACACTTAGTGTGTGACCCTCTATGCATCTTTCTTGTTGGAATTAGGTGGGATTGCCTAAAGTCCAAGATTAATGTATAGCAATGGGTCAAGGCACCCAAGAGAAATAAGTTGACGCTGCATTGACGTGTCACCTCATACGAATGCTTACCGTGTAATTTAATCCCTTTTTCTCAATATCTCATCAAGCATGTTTCATGGTAGTGTTATAAACCTATATGCTTGATCTGTCATTCTTTGACTTCCAGAAATAAACTCGTCGTGACACCATGGCCATGAAATTTGTTCAACAATTATATTTCAATCAAAGGGCCCGAGATATCTACTTCCATAAAAATGTAAGGGACAAATCCTTCCTCTAATTATCCCTTAATAACATGTCATTCATGATACACCCAACATACCCTACTTCCCGCCATCTTTCTTCATGATGGTTTTCATCAGCAAATCTAAGTGCGCAAGTCATGACATGAGTTAATGATAATCTTATACTCTAAATACCATTACACATGCTCATAGATAGTAATGTTTGATGATACCAAGACATGAAGAATTAATACTAGCGGGTCTGTTCTCATAATCTCCCATCTTGGAGATTACCAAGTGTGAACACCATGAGAGAGAGTCTCGACTTTTTACGAGTACTCGCACATGACAATCTATATACTATGTGTCCTATAATAGCATGTCATCCAACCATAGAACTTTATTTAAGAATATTGTTATAGCCTTTTAAGGTTCTCATCATAGTGGGGATTTTCCATGACCTTATCAATGCAACAAATATTCCAGGACATTATTATATTATTGTCATTGAGAACACTGAACAATATATAATAGGTGTACATTCATGTAATCAAAGTACAAAAAATTTGGTTCTCAGGACACCGACCCTAAAACTAACAAAGTTTTATCATCCTAGATTCAAAATTTTAACTAAAACATTACTCTAATACCAACTATAGTGACCTTGTCTTAATATAAATTTACATTAAAAAACATATATAGAATACTTAAAAACATTTTATAAATGAACACCCGAAGACTGTATTATTTTAGTGCCTCTGGAAACATGGAAACAAAAACAATGATACATAAGCGAGCTACATTTTCTCCCACTAGCTTCTCCAAGACTAGCACCCCTCTTAGACATATGATACATGAAATATATTTTCACAACTTGGGGAAGTAAACATAAAAAGGGGTGATCTCAATTTCTACATAAGGGTAAACAAGGGAGACATGTAATCATAAACATAAACATAGGTGTATGATAATGTGATCATAACATTATAATATCATACCCTGCATATCAAAGATCATAAAAACGAGTTATAGGATAAATCTTGGCAGTTCATAAGACATGAATCATAAGGGAAAAAACATCACAATCCATGAAATCATAACTGAGAAATAATACATAGAATTTGTGGTATGCATATAATAATAGAAAATATTATATAAAGGATACCTACCAAGACCTTTATAACATGTTA